>JAYEPQ010000005.1:64674092-65394092 GCA_036321105.1 Dracaena cambodiana
GAAGGCAAGTATAAATAAATGCATAAACAAATAAATATGACAATAACTACTATATCTATTTAATCATATATTCTATTGGTCTCAGTCATCGTCCAATTTAATTATAGAAACTGTATTAATGGATAAGATAGTGCTATTTTTTATTGTCGTATAAGTGCCCGTCCATACCCGGGACCCGGCCCCAATATTCATGGCACTGAATCATGACATGCCGCTAATTACTCAATCACGTTCCGTACTGTATTACAGTACGGACATACCACTCTGGGTAAATATCAATTGGTGATCCAGTAATCATCCAGGCCGCTGCAGAAAAAGAATCACAGCCCTAACAAGACAATCAATCCTTATACGGCAAGGCTCTTATCCATCATATAGTTTCTTCCATCCTCGTGTTCATATTGAATTTTGCACATGAAAATTTTATAATCTTTCTTTAATTGTTTTTTCAATTCATAATAACATGCTTGCATTTCCATGACTGTACATGACATGTAGTATCATAACACATGATCTGTAATATTAAAACACATGACTTGTAATATCAAAGCACGTAGCATGTAAAACACATGACTTGTAATATCAAAACTCGTGACATGTAAAACACATGACTTGTAGTATGATAAATTAACACATGATATATTAGTATACATAATTTGTAATATCAAGGCACATGACTTGTAACATGATAGATACTAGTGCACGAATGTATCACAATGCATATCATCAAAAATATTACACTAATCTGCTTTCATTCTCAGTGTCAATTAATAACCCAATTTAGAAAATCAAGTGAATCATATAATAATACTGCATTATTTTTTTTTTAAACCCAACGTATGCATTTATTACATTTCTACGCTCAATTATATATATTAATATGCATTTCTCTTTTAATTAAAATCTAATTTATTACGATTATTAATTATGTCCAATTAATCCAAACTAAGTCCAATTCAAATCTCTCAATTATTTAATCCATCAAGCCTAAGCCTACTAAATTCCCACTTTTCATATTTTTATTTTAATTTTATTTTCCTTTTATTTTCTGTTCAGTCCAGGCCCAAGCCCACTCATTTTTATTTATTATTTTTCCTTTATTTTCTTTGGGCTGGGGCAGGCCCACTATTATTATTATTTTCTCTTCTTTTTTTTTTTCTGCAGACCAGGCCGAAGATCTCTCTCTCTCTCTCTCTCTCTCTTTCTATATCCGGCCCAGATCCAGTCTAAGTTTAAGCCTAAGCCCAACCAAGTGCACATTTTCCTTTCTATTTTTTTTTAATAATTCTCTGTCCAGCCCACTAAAGCCTAAGCCCATATTTCTTTTCTGGCCCAAATCCAAGCCCACCACTCTTTTTTTTTCTTGTCTTTTTTTTTTTTTTTTTTTTTCTGGACTGAGCCAGTCCCAGTTTACCATTTTTTTTTCTTTTCTCTTTTTTTCCCTTCTTTCGGCCGAGTCCACCAACTCTCTCCTTTATTTATTTTTTTTCTTCTTTCTTTCTAATTTTGCATGGGTTGCATGCAAAATTATTTTTGCATGCAACCGAATTATATATATATTTTTGCAAATATTAAAATAAATAAATAAAATAAATATCATAATATTTATATATATCAAAATTAACACACTAATTTGATTCAGTTTTTAATATCAAAATATCAACCAAATATTTTTACAAAATAAATCACGTATACACATATAAATTAAATACAAATTAAATAAAGAATTATACAAATTGAATAAAGAAAAAGATGAATGAAAATATAGCAGTGTCTTGGCTTGATCTCGAATATTTGGTTCGAATCCTTGGTTTCGGTTTGATTTTTCCTATCATTTCTCTTTTATTTTTTTTTTCTACTGTTGTGTGTGTATATATATATTTCTCACATCTTTATAACACCTCCTCATCAAATAATTCTCCCCACCTGACACCTCCTAACAGCTTATGCCACCTCTCCTCAGTCAGACAACACAACAACTCTCTCACCAACTCTCTAACCGCATCATTTTTATTTATTTATTTATTTATTTATTTAATAATTTAATAATTTAGTTCAGTGTAATATTCTCCAAATACTACCAAATTTATGTAGGACATAGTGCTCGACGAGAAAAACACTACAAAATTATCCGTTTGTTATTTTGATGTCCGGAATAAATGAATAATAAGCAAGACCGAATGTCGTAAGAAAAATCTCAAAAAATTCTAAATATTACAAAACTAATTATCGCGAAGACCGAATGTCATTTGGGTTTGTGGATTTAAAGTTATGTTAACCGAAAGTTATTTCGGTCTCCAAAATTAATTTCGGTTGACTTATTCGGCACCACTAGCAATACATATAGCTCCAAATTTGGAGTATTACACAGGGCATTACGATTAAGCATTAAAAGTAGTCAAATAGCATATCATAGAATAATAAGCAAGAATTAATTTTTAACACCATGCACAATTTTCATATATCATCGTAATTTTTTCAAAAATCTAGAAATATGTTTCGGTCAACTTTCGCTCACAATAAATTAGCATTCAGTGATGCATAACCATTGGTTTAAGTTTTACAGACTTAAATTACGTCTAAAAACACTCAAGATTATGCTTGTGTTGACACTATATAAATAACACGTTTATTAGCAAAAACTATCGAAGGCACATATCAAACATGGACCTCCTCAACGTTAGGTGGTCACAAGTAACTGCAGAGAAAATGAAAAGCATGTAGAGGAACACAGAATTAAGCACCGAAACTTTGCTTGCTATCTCTATATATGAAAAAGATCATTAAAGTTGGCAATAATTAGTCATGCTGCCATGCTTTGTTCCTAATATATTTGGCAAGTAGCTAGTTGAGTGGAATGTTGGAAGATGACAAAGTCTTTGGGTTCTCCTCACTGTATATAATTCTTCTCATAAACCACCGAAGATTAAAATAGTAAGGCTGATCATTGACTTGAGGGATATAATCGTTAAACTCGCATTTCATCCTCAATTCACCTTCTCTCTCTCTCTCTTTTTCTATATCCGGCCTAGGTCTAGTCTAAGTTTAAGCCTAAGCCTAACCAAGTGCACATTTTTATTTCTATTTTTTTTTTAAATAATTCTCTGTCCAGCCCACTAAAGCTTAAGCCCATGTTTCTTTCCTGGCCCAAATCCAAGCCCACCACTCTTTTTTTTTCTTGTCTTTTCTCTTCTTTTTTTTTCTGGACTGGGCCAGCCCCAGTTTACCATTTTTTTTTCTTTTCTTTTTTTCTTTTCTCTTTTTTTCCCTTCTTTCGGCCCAGTCCACCAACTCTCTCCTTTATTTTTATTTTTCTTCTTTCTTTCTAATTTTGCATGGGTTGCATGCAAAATTATTTTTGCATGCAACCGAATTATATATATATATATTTTGGCAAATATTAAAATAAATAAATAAAACAAATATCATGATATTTATATATATATCAAAATTAACACACTAACTTGGTTCAGTTTTCAATATCAAAATATCAACCAAATATTTTTACAAAATAAATCACATATAAATTTAATACAAATTAAATAAAGAATTATACAAATTAAATAAAAAAAAAGATGAATGAAAATATAGCAGTATTACTTGTCTTGGCTCGATCTCGAATATTTGGTTCGAATCCTTGGTTCGGTTTGATTTTTCCTATCCTTTCTCTTTTATTTTTTTTTCTACTGTTGTGTATATATATATATATATATATATATATATTTATATATATATATATATATATATTTTTTTTCTCACATCTTTATAACACCTCCTCATCAAATAATTCTCCCCACCTGACACCTCCTAACAGCTTATGCCACCCTCTCCTCAGTTAGAAAACACAGCAACTCTCTCACCAACTCTCTAACCGCCTCGTTTATTTTTATTTATTTATTTATTTAATAATTTAATAATTTGGTTCCTTGTAATATTATCCAAATACTACCAAATTTATGTAGGACATAGTGCTCGACGAGGAAAACACTACAAAATTATTCGTTTGTTATTTCGATATCCGGAATAAATGAACCGAAATTCCGAAATAATTAGAAGGATAATTTTAATTTTATTAAATTAGCAATTTTGAGAGTATTTTTCGGCCTCATAAGAAAAATCTCCAAAAATTCTAAATATTACAAAACTAATAATCGCGAAGACCGAATGTCATTTGGGTTTATGGATTTAAAGTTATGTTAACCGAAAAACTGTCATCTTCACCCAAACAAGGCTTGATCAAATATCGATCCCAATAAATTGAGCATCAGAAAATAGCATTCTGAGTTGTAGCAATTAATGGTTTCCTACCAAATATTCCGAATAAGGTGTCAAGTAGATGTATGTCTTCCGGATTTTAAAGCTGTCTTTTTTTAATCTCTTGAGAACAGAAAATAATTAAGAAGTTTGACACCAATGAGTTGAATCCAAAAGCTTGATGTAGGAGCAGTAGCAGTAGTAGTATTGGATTTCTGCCTAAGCCACAAGGTTGGCAAGGAATTGAATACTAACAAGATCTCACTCTACTAGCTATGAAGCAGTATCCCTAGAGACTATAAAAACAGAACCATATATGCATGCAGCCTAGCTCAAAAAGTCCACGACTACACTCCTAACTTTATGTCTCATTATCTATATACTACTGCAGATGATAGATAGATAGACAGACAAGGCCATTAATTGCCTTCTAATATATAGTTGACATTCTACTTGTACGTATAACCAACAACATCTTGATAGTGGGTTTCTGCCTAAAAGTAGCAGTCTTGAGCAATATCCCATTATTTCTTGTTCTCTATATAAGAATCTAAAGTATAGCCTTGGAAATTCAAGAGTGTACGTTGTAGAAATTAAGATGAAGCTCAAGTACTGTAGCCAGTCCATACCATTCCTGCTGCTCTTTATTGTAGCTATTGGATTGGAGATCAAGGGAACCTCAGCTCACTCCCTAGTGAAATGCAGAAACCCCTGGAGCCCTTGCTATGGTCGGGTGATCATATGCCCTTGGGAGTGCCCGTTCACTAGACCATTTAACCCAAAAGCCAGAGCCTGCATCCTGGACTGCAATTCACCTAAATGTGAAGCAGTGTGCCAAGGTCCAATTCATCCTCCTGCATGTCTACTGTATGCTTAATTTCCTTCAACTGCTTAATGATTTGATTATATGTATATATATGTTTGATTGCATTATTCCAGATAAAAAGCCCTGTTGCCATGGTAAAGGATCTGGTTGCGGCGACCCTCGTTTCATCGGCGGTGATGGAGTTGTCTTCTACTTCCATGGGAGGAAAGGCCAACACTTCAGCCTCGTATCTGACCCCAACATCCAAATCAACGCCCGCTTCATCGGCCTCAGGCCTAGTGGAAGAACAAGAGACTTCACATGGATCCAAGCACTGGGGCTCATGTTTGGCCCCCACACGCTTGCCATCGAGGCTGCCAGAGTCCCTCAATGGGATGAGGCCGTCGACCACCTCAGTTTCTCCTTCGACGACAAGCCTATCCAAGTTCCAGAAGGGCATCTCTCCGAGTGGAAGGCGTCGTCGGATGACATGATGGTAAAGGTCGAGAGGACTGCACGTTGGAACAGTGTGTTGGTCTCGGTTGAGGACATTGCAGAGGTGTCGATAAGTGTGGTTCCAGTCACCAAGGAAGATGATAAAGTACACAAGTACGGAATACCATCCGACGACTGCTTCGCACATCTAGAAGTCCAGTTCAAATTCTTCAAGCTCTCCCCAGAAGTGGAAGGGGTGTTGGGCCGTACCTATCAACCAGGATTTGAGAATCCGGCAAAAAGAGGAGTAGAAATGCCTGTAGTTGGCGGCGAGGACAAGTACCAGACATCCTCCCTCCTATCTCCAGACTGCAAAACGTGCTTATTCTCTCCTGAACAACCAAACTACTAGCTAGTCTAGCTGCTACTGAAGCAGAATTAATGAATTTGCAACTATATATCAAATAATTAATGTGTATCATCAGTTAATTTGCAATAAGATATATATAAAAGAATAATAAATTGTAAGAGTACTGGATTGGTTTGAAGTAAATGCAAGAGCTTTGCTTTGCTCTAGGAAATTATAAATTACTCAAATAATGTATTTTTTTTTTCTTTTTTTAATTTGAAATTTAAATTTTATTTATTTTTCTGTTCTAGGATGGCGTTTTCGTTTGATAATTCTAGCAGCAAAGCAAAGCAAAGGGAACTAACTGCAAAAGATTAATTGCATGCGCCAAGCAACCGCACAATGTAACAAGATAATATTATTAAGTTTTTGTTTGCTTTGTTCTGAAAATTAAAAGAGATGGTTTTGACTATAATCCGTATCCTTGTCGTTTGGTAATTCAGATCATGCATTATGATGTGCCAGTTTCATTAGGGGTCGGTTTCACAAGATAAAAGATGAAATATGTTAAAACTGATTTCTACGAACATCAAAGGCAAATTAGAATGTGAAGTTCAAACCTAAGATAGATATTTGCTGTTGCTGCTGCTGCTGCTTAGGTAACACATACAAATGGTGCTACATGCTGTCTTCATTCAAACTAGAAATCATAAATTATATTATTCTCATAGATTTCATGTTCCTTCTCCCTCTGCTTTGCCCTTCAAAGACTGAACCCTGTTGATGTGCGGTGACCCACCCACCCAAAGAATGGTGCCCTCTTCTGATTAGTCAAACAGAGAAAAGAGAATGAAAAGGTCGTTCAGTCCGTGGCCATGATATGATATGTAGGACACTTCATTCAGTCAAAAATGGCACTTTGAGACGTACAATTACATATCAAAAAAGTATCTTATGCCTTCTTTCAACAAAAGCCGGTAGTTCTACAAGCCATTATACTATAATTACCAAGGTTTAAAATATTGAAACCGGAATCGGTATTGACCAGCGATATGAGTGTCTAGTATCAGACCAATATTATAAGGTATAACGTGTATCAGTTATCTCAAAATCTGATATGTATGTGATATAAGCCATTATTTGCTGATTCTAAAACCTTGATAATTAGGTTTTTCATACGCGAATAACAATCTTATACATATATTTAGTGAAATAAATATTTAGTTGCGTCCTCGTATCTGTATTTTTGACAATTTCTGCATCCAGATACCCATGAAGTACTCGTATTGGTATCCACAAACCACAGAGTTAAAAGAAAATAACGATAAAGTCAGTTAATGACGCCTCATTTCATTTGTTCCCAATATATTATGAACAAAGAAAAAGTTGGATTAGCTCTATCGATGTGAATGAGTTTTCCTTTGCTAAGGGAGTTGAACTGGTTTTGTCAGTAGAGATAATTTTTCTTCTCAGTGGAGATGACTTCGTCTTTGTCAACAAGAATAGACTTGCCTTTGTCAATTAAGATAGCTCTCTCTTCCACATTGGTGGAGATAATCTTCTCTTCTACACTACGAAGATAATTTTCTCTTCTGACCAATGAAGTTAATCTTCTTTTCTGTTTTGGTACTAATTATTTATTGTGCCAGCAAGACTAATTCTTTTGCTGTGTCAGAGCTACTTTTTCTGTTGCATTGGGCTAGTTTCTTTGTTGTGCCAGACCTAGTTTCTCTGCTGCGTTGGGATACTTACTTGTATTGAGCCGATGCAGATAACCATCTAATTTTTCGAGGGTTC
The DNA here is from genome assembly GCA_036321105.1 of Dracaena cambodiana. Classification (NCBI taxonomy): domain Eukaryota; kingdom Viridiplantae; phylum Streptophyta; class Magnoliopsida; order Asparagales; family Asparagaceae; genus Dracaena; species Dracaena cambodiana. The sequence continues at coordinate 64,681,733 of JAYEPQ010000005.1, forward strand.
TTTGTATCATCGTTCTTTTGGCTATTTATGATCCTCGTTTCTTACCACATCTTTCCTTCTGTTAACACACATCCAATAAAGGATGCACATCTCTGCTCTACTGGTCTTCTATTCATGATTTCTTTGTATGGCCTAACATTCCAAATCATTTACAATACTAGCCTAACAGCAGCCCGATAAAACATTTCATTCAGCCTTAACAGAATGTTATAGTGTATAAAACTTCTATTACGCTTTTCCATTTCAACCAATTAGCTTAGATCTTATGTTTTACATTACTATCGATCTCCCTATCATTTTAAATAATAGAATTCAGGTACCCAATATGATTGCTCATGGATATCTTTCGTCCAACCAGCGTTACAATACTATAGATCACCTTTTTACTAACCTTGCACTTCATATACTATGTTTTGGATCTACTTAATCTAAAATCTTGAGATTCTAAATTTTATCTCTATAACTCCAACTGGGCACTTACTCCTGCTAAAATCTTATTGATTAGGATAATATCATCGATAAATAATATACACTAAGATATCTCGCTCTAAATAGCTTCAATAAGCTCATTCATCATGTTAAAATACAAAATAATTTTCATCAACACTCACTACAATTTCGGAGTTGGTGCAGTGGAAGGGTTTCAATATGGTATCAGAATAAGTTTGAGAAATAGATCTCAACCGTGCAATCCGATAACCTGTCAATCTCAACCATCTACTCCAAAAATAAGGGGCAAAATAGAAAAAACCCTAACTTACCTCGTTCAGCAAAAGGCGACAGTTCAACACAGATCAGTTCAGCCAAAGGCGACAGTTCTCTCTTTGAAGATCTGTTCAGCACAGATTTTTCGTTCGTCATGTGTCTTCGTTCAGCACCAGCTTTGTTTAGCAACAAAAAAAATCTCTGTGCTAAGCCCCTCCACCAGCTTTACCCCCCAAAAGAATGCTTGTGCAGCAGCTTCTGTTCTTCGAAAAAGTGCTCGTCCAACAACTTTTGTCCCCTCCAGCAGCTTTTGTTCTTCGAAACAAAAGGCTTTGACTTTGCTTTCAGAAATTTGACAAGAGCAGAGGTTTGCTTTCTTTCGAAGAGGAATCTAGTAGGTGATTTTAATTCACTATTTCTCTGTAAGTTGGATTCTCAATTTTTTTTGTGACATCATCTATTTCAAGTACTTCATCTACTGCCACTACTGATCCTCCTGTCATGGCTGAGAATCTTTATTCCAAGAACCTTACCGCTACTACTATTAAATTGGATGACAATAATTATCTTTTATAGGCTCAATCGTTCAGGGTGTTTGTTGGTGCTCAAAGAAAAATCAAGTATTTACTAAATGATCCACCAAATGAAAACGATCCTATCTATTTCGATTGGCTTGTTAATGATTGTTTCATGATTACATAGTTTCTTAATAGTATGAAAGAGAAAGTAAGTTTTGTTATTATATTCTTGAAAACTGCAAAAGAGATATGGGGCACTCTTAAAAAAGTATACGGTAATGAGAAAAATATATTAAGCATTTTTGAACTGTATGAGTCCTTGTTTACTCTCAAACAAGACAGTACGTCTGTATACGAGTACTACTCCTCTCTCCAAGGCATATTGGTTGAGTTTGAGGTTTACCAGCCACTGGTTACAAATCTTAAGATTTTAAGACAATATCGTTACGATTTAGCTGTTGCAAAATTTCTCTCCGGATTGGATTCCTCTTTATTTAGCTAAGTGAGGGGTCAAATTCTTACTGGTGATAGTGTTCCATCCTTGACAGTGACGTATTCCAGAGTCCTTCGTGTTTTTACTGAGTTTGCTACATCAACAACTCAAATGCTTGCCTCCAATGACTATTATGCCCTATTTTCTGGTTGGGGGCTGTGACCGTGGTCGCAGTCGTGATTTAGGGGGAGGCCGAGGTCATGGTGGAAATGGTGATCGAAACTTTGCTGATGGACGAGAATTCTGTGAATGTGATTACTGCAGCAGGAAAAATTACATATCTGCATACTGTTGGGAAAAGTATGGAAAATTAGAATAGGCACAAACTACTACTACTTTACCTCCAACAAAAGATACTGCATTGACTATGAATTTTGTTGGCACTTCGACATCTTCAATGATGGTTCAGATTTCACAAAGTGAACTTGACAGGGTTCTACGTCTTCAATCCACCATGGTCAGTCGCATGCTACTCATGCATGCTTATCAGGTACTGATGCTCACATTACTTTCTCTAATCAACCATGCATTATAAACTCTGGAGCTTCCCTCACATGACAGGTATTAAAATCAAGTTTGCCTCTCTACATTTTTAAAATTAATATCCTCCTATCCATATTGCTGATGGTTCATTTTGTTCAGTTATTGTTAATAGAAAAGTTCACGCTACCAATTCATTAACATTTGATAATGTTTTGTTTGTTCCCAACTTTTCTGTTAGTTTATGATCTATTAACCAAATTACTAAAACTAACAACTGTTCTATCATGTTTTTTCCTACTTACTGTGTTTTTTAGGACTTCCAATCTGGAATGAGGATTTGTATGGGATGTGACCAATGGAGAATATACTTTCTCGATGAGACAACACCTATAGGGTTTGCTGCTTCTTCTTCTTACTCCCTTTTACAGTGGCATCAACGCCTTAGACATCCTTCTCTTTAGAGTCTTCGTTTTGTTTTACCTACTGTGTCTGATATATCTACTTTAAATTGTGAGCCTTGTGAACTTGGTAAACGTCATCGCGTCATGTATTTAGGTTGAGTCAATCCACGTAGTGGTTGTCCATTTGAGTTAGTCCATTATGATATTTGGGGATCATGTCGTTTTTCCTCTTTTAAAAACTTTTGGTATTTTCTTATATTTGTGGATGATTTTATTTGCATGACATAGATGTATTTGTTAAGAGAAAGTCTATTGTTTCTAGTACAATTGAACTATTTTATAAAGAAATAAAAAAATAATTTTCTACATATATTCGTGTTTTGTGCACTGATAATACTATGGAGTATATGAAGCCTGATGTTTCCTTATTTTGTACTAATAATTGACTTATTCATCAAATATCTTATTCTCACACATTGCAGTAAAATGGTGTTACTAAAAGAAAGCATAGATATATTCTAGATGTTACTCGAATATTAATAATTCATATGCATGTTCTAAGATATCTGTTGTCTAATGTTGTTCTCTGTGCTTGTCATCTAATAAATAGGATACCATCTTCTGTCTTGCATAGTGAAACTCCATTTTTTCTGTCTTTATCCTGATATACTCATGTTTTCTCTTATATCTCGAGTGTTTGATTGTATATCTTTTCTTCAAGATTTGTCCCCCGATTTGGACAAGTTATCTCCTCGTACAATCAAGTTTGTATTTGTTGGATAGCCTAAGACATAAAAGGGTATAGGTGATATGATCCAGTGTCTAAAAAGTATTTTGTCTCTGCTGATGTTACTCTCTATGAGTCTGTTCCGTACTTTGTTTCAATATCAACATACCAGTTTGACACTTCTCTTCCTTTACCCCTACCTGTCTCTACTACTGAGCTTGGATAAGTATCAATATCTCATAAAGGGGATAACTATGTGCATTCCACGAAACCACTGTTGGTATTTTCTTGCCGTTAAAAAGTACCTCCTCCCAACTCACTATCTATTGCTCTGCTATCTCCAGCTGTAGATCCCCAACAACCACAACATTCTTCTACTTTTGCTTCTGATCTTCCCATTACTCTTCAGAATGGTAAGCACTCTACTACTGCTCATCCTCTTTCTCAATTTGTTTTTGATAATCAACTTCACCCAATGTTCCATCAGTTTGCCTTTTCTCTTTCTGTCGTCTCTATACCCAGGTCTTTTCAGTAAGCAGTGTTAGTCTCTGTCTGACAATCGGCCATGGATGAAGAGATGCAAGCCCTTGTCTCTCGTAGAATCTGGGATTTAGTTCATTCTCCTCCTGATGCATGTATTGTTGGTTGTCGTTGGATTTACTCTATCAAATATAAGCCGTACGGCTCCATTGACCGCTATAAAACTCGTCTTGTTCTGAAAGTTTTTTTCAAACCTATGGTGTTGATTATTTTGAGACTTTCTCTCTTGTAGCACGTCTCAACTCTAATCGCATCCTCTTCTCTCTTGTAGTGAATCTCGATTGGTCATTATTCTAATTGGATGTTAAAAATGCTTTCTTATATGGTGATTTACAAGAAGAGGTGTATATGGAACAGGCTCCAGGATATATTGTTCTGGGGGAGAATATAGTCTGCAAACTCAAGAAATCAATTTATGAATTTAAACAGAGTCCTCGAGTCTGGTTTGAAAAGTTTTTTTTACAGTACTTGCTGGCATTGAATTTCAGCGTTGTCACTGTGATCATTCTGTTTTTGTTCGGCATACTCATTCTGATATTGTCCTTCTTGTTGTGTATGTAGATGATTTTCTACAACTGGAAGTGATATAACAGTCTTGACTGAGACAAAGGATTATCTCAAGTAACATTTTGTAACTAAAGTAATGGGAAGACCGAGATATTTTTTTAGTATTGTGGTGCCTTATCATAAATATGAGTTACTTCTATCTCAGAGAAAGTATGTGCTAAATCTCTTGGAAGAGACCAATCGTCTTGGATTTAAACCTGCTAATATTCCAATGGAGTCAGATTTAAACGTATAGAGTAAAGATAGTGCTCTGTATTGCGGGTTTTAAAAAAATTATACCGCAACGTAAAACCTAGATTTCTGTCCAAAATGAGCCTTCAACTTGTGGGGGTTTGTTAAAATAAAAAATAATTTCCCTCAACTCTCACCACGATTTCGAAATTTTGGTGCAGCAAAAGTGTCTTTCAACACATCATTGTTTGACAATAATAATGGACTCAACGTAAATTTTTTAATACCTCCCAATTGTAATAAAAAAATCACTAATTAGGCTACAACAACTTCTGACATTTGTCACTATTTCATCTTACATGTTCATGATTATGCCTCGGAGAGAACTCCCTTCATCATCAGTGTTCACCATATTAGCTCTCTTGGTATCTTATCATAGGCTTGAATTTTATTAATGCATATCCTTGATTTTTATTCGAGAATTGAACGCTTTATTAGTTTATAAACGTCCATTAATACATAAATAACCACCAATATGCGGTAAATCTAATTACAGAGTGTAACGCTTCCGTTTTTCAGCTGCTTCCCAAAACGGAGGACGTTACTTATTACTTGCACAAGACAACCCAACAGTCACAGGATCTTGGAATAAACGTAACTACTGCCACAATCAGATGAATAAATAACATGTCTGAAACTGAAATGATTTCATTTATTCAAAGAGTTCATTACATAAAATGGCACACTACTTTAAATATGAACACAAAAGAGTCGAAGAGAAAAGCAGTGCTCAGACAAAAGGAAACATAAACAAAATATACAAAAGTTCTCTAGGGGTACTTCGCTAGCCTATTATCACTCGATCTGTCCAACGAAGAACGGGTCTTCAACTGGGGCTGGATCCCCTTCTTCACGTTCCAAATCTGAGTTCAAAACCCAGGGGATTAAACCCGGCAAGTAATACATTTAAAAAGATAATTTGTGTACTATCATAGTACAGGAATATCAGTGTGCATGAGCATGTTTATGTCAGTGTTGTTTGTATGCATATAAATTAACATGAAGGCAATATATAAATTAACATGAAGTCAAGCATAAATAAATGCACAAATAAATGAACATGACAATAACTACTCTATCTATTTAATCATATATTCTATTGGTCTCAGTCATTGTCCAATTTAAAATTTGAAACTGTATTAATGGATAAGATAGCGCTATTCTCCATTGTCGTATAAGTGCCCGTGCATACTCGGGACCCGACCCCAATATTCATGGAGCTGAACCATGACATGCCGCTAGGCACTCAATCACATTCCGTACTGTATTACAGTGACGGACTTACCACTCTGTGTAGATATCAATTAGTGATCCAGTAATCACCCAGGCTACTGTAGTAATAGAATCCTGGCCCTAACAATACAATCAATCCTTATACGGTAAGACTCTTATTCATCATATAGTTTCTCCCATCCCCATGTTCATAATGAATTATGCACATGAAAAATTTATAATCCTTCTTTAATTGTTTTTCAATTCATAATAACATGCTTGCATTTTCAGGACTGTACATGACATGTAGTATCATAACATATGATCTATAATATTAAAACACATGACTGGTAATATCAAAACACATGACTTGTAAAACACATGACTTGTAATATCGAAACACATGACATGTAATATTAAAGCACAGGACTTGTAGAATGATAAATTAACATATGATATATTAGTGCACAATTGGTTCAATTCTTAATACCAATTAATAACCCAATTTAGGAATCAAGTGCATCATGTATTAATAATTTCTATCTATCAATTATTTCTAATTAATCCAAACTAAGCCCAAGCCCAGTCTCATTAAATTCCCACTTACTTTTTTTATTTTATTTTATTTTCATTTTTATTTTCTTTTACTCCTCTCCCTGTTATATGTAAATTGCTTTGCATGCAACCCATATTATTATTTTTTTTCATATGTAAAATTAAATTAAAATAAGTGGTGCCTATGCAAAATGTTTCAAGCCCAAAGATTAATTATGGGATGCGGTGATTAATTGTGGTGTGCTGTGACAACAGTGATTAAATGAGCCCAGGACAACAGTGATTTAATTATGAGGTCCAGTGAAGTTGCAAGTCCAAGGATTTAATTAGATTAAAATGAGTAACTCTTCTCTCGGCCCAACTCAAAATTATTTTTGCAGTAACTTTTGCATGCCTATCATTTCACAAAACACATAAATTTTGCATATAACCTTTTTTTATTTTTTTTATTTTTGCATGCATATCATTTCAACGTATGTTATATTATTTTTTTTAAAACTAAAAATAAGTAAACGTAATAATATTTATATATATCAAAATTGACCTAATAATTTGCTTTAGTTCTCAATATCAATTAATAATCTAAAATATGAATCGAGCATTTCAAAAAAATAATTTACGTATACAAATGTAAATAACGAAACGAACGGAAATAAATATAAATAAAATGACGAAAAGAACGAAAATAGCAGTATTACTTGCCTTGGCTCGATCTCGAATATTTGGTTCAAATCCGTGGTTCAGTTTGATTTTTCCTATCCTTTCTTTTTATTTATTTATTTATTTTTTTTATTTTTTTTCACTGCTGTTGATTTTGGCCGAGAGGAGAAAAGAGGGTGAGAGTGGGTTCTGTTGGGTTTGGCCGAAAGTCAGAAGAAGAAGAAGAGAGTGAAGTGTTTTGTAGAGGAAAATAATTCAAGGATAATTTCGTAATTTAACCCCACACATTCGCCACATATTGTATTTAGCTTGCCACCCTTTTCTCCGCTCGACAGCACACCACCGAAACAGCAAAGAATGGGAAGATATTATAAATATTTATTTATTTAATAATTTAATAATTTCGGTTTCGTGTAACATTATCCAAATACTATCATATTTATGTAGGACGTAGTGCTCAACGAGGGGAACACTACAAAATTATCCGTTTGTTATTTCGATGTCCGGAATAAATGAACCGAAATTTTGAAATAATTAGAAGGATAATTTTAATTTTATTAAATTAGCAATTTTGGGAGTATTTTTCGGCCTTGTAAGAAAAATCTCCAAAAATTCTAAATATTACAAAACTAATAATCGCGAAGACCGAATGTCATTTGTGTTTGTGAATTTAAAGTTATGTTAACAGAAAGTTATTTCAGTGTCCAAAATTGATTTCGGTTGACTTATTCGGCACCACTAGCAATACAGATAGCTCGAAATTTGGGGTATTACATTCTACCCACCTAATAAAAAAATTTTGTCCTCGAAATTTAATTAATGTTTTGATCATGAGAAAGGGTATATGTATTTTACCTTGATATCCTTTTCAAGCTCCCAAACTGAATCTCTTGGTGATTGTACATCCCATAAAATAAGAACTAATAATATTACTTTATCCTTCAAGACTTTTCCCATTGCTTAATAATCCTTACATACCGCTTCTCATATTTATGTTTTATTTCTTCTGGAACAATCACAAAAACTTTTAGCCTTTTCTCAAATCTATTTTTGATATATTACTATTTTGTACTTCTAACTAAGCGCTTTCTCAATTATGATATATAGAATACATCATGAATGAGTTTTATTTTTGATAGGAATGATAAAGGATAGTCAGGATTCCTAATTTATTCTTGAAGTTTTATTTAGGTGAAGGAACACAAAAGTAGACATAATTTAATCAGGAATAGCTGCTACTAATTTGGAGTGCACGCCATCCTGATTAAGTAATGTGTAAGATATCGGTGATAAATATTTTTGTAGAGTTTATTCTCAAGCTCCTATTATATGTTGTAATCGAATCTAGAAATAAAAATAAAACTGAATTATTATAATATCGATATAACAAGACTATAAATGGTAGGGACACAAGATAAGAAATGAATTCATGACTAATTACAAAATTCAATCACATACAACGATCTTATTAAGCGACTGTAATTGCTGGCGCCAGAAAATACATCTCTACAATTGTCTCGCCAACTTAATAAGACTTGTGATATATAAAAGGTTTAAGACAAGAATTATATTATGATAATATTCAGATGAAAGGTACAAAATGTCAAATGGGGAATGATCAACAAAAGCAATGGATAAGACAATCATTTGGAAAAATAAGCCTAACTTGAGTAACAAGATACAATGTCATGTTCCGCCATGATAAAATTTATACTTTATTATTAATTTCTTATCCTTTAGTTTCAACTTGACTAATTCTGCAAAATTCTCAGTGTTCTAAGATCTCTTTATATTTTTACACTTATTCTTCCAAAGGTTGTTTTTTTTTTATTGTTACTATATTTAAACCTCTATAGTCCACACACAACTTTTTACTCTCATCCTTCTTTCCTATTAATAACACTGGAACTCAATAAAATATTAGATCTCACATGATTAAGATTGGTATAGTAGTTATGTCCAAATGTAACTATATTTCTCCAAAGAAATTTATACTTAAAAATTCATTTAAACTTCGTCTAAAATTCTTGGTATGGATGAAAATTTAAATCTTAAACGCATAGCCTACAGAATTAGTATGCTTATCGAATGATATAAAAATAGAGCATGAATATGCCCTCTCCAGAAGTATCAAGAATTGCTAGAATTGGTACTGTTGTTAGACTCCGTTTTAATTTCTCAAATGATTTATTACATTCATTTGTTCAGACATATTCTAACTCATTTTCTGATCTGTTTATTTAAAGTGATAAGGTCTTGTAAAGTTCTATACAAATGTTCAATAATAGCCATCCCAGAGAATTCCAAATCTTAAACACCGATTTTGATCGCATGCCAATTTTTCATGGCTCCTAAGATCAGATATATCATCTATTGGACTTACACTCATACTCGAAGAAGATCGGGTCGACATTATTCTGCAACGGTCCAGATAAGAATCAATAAAAAGAATTCAAGATAGATACCTCAAACGAATAGAAAACAATAGGATAGGCACGATACTAAATCTGATAGGTATCAAAGAATAAAAAATAATTATTAAGATTAAGTCACAGACATGTTCTTATGTGGCAGTAGTCCTATGGTCTTCCAGGTTTAGGCTCTGATACCCTCTGTAACGTCCCCGTTTTTCAGCTGCTTCCCAAAACGGAGGACGTTACTTATTACTTACACTAGACAACCCAACAGTCACAGGATCTTGGAATAACCGTAACTACTGTCATAATCAGATGAATAAATAACATGTCTGAAACTGAAATGATTTCATTTATGCAAAGAGTTTATTATATAAAATGGCACACTGTTTTAAATATGAACATAAAAGAATCAAAAGAGAAAGCAGTGCCCAGACAAAATGAAATATAAACAAAATATACAAAAGTTCTTCAGGGATATTTCGCTTGCCTATTGTCACTCGATATGTCCAACGAAGTACGGGTCTTCAACTGGGGTTGGATCCCCTTCTTCACGTTCCAAATCTGGGTTCAAAACCCAGGGGATTAAACCCGGCAAGTAATACATTTAAAAGAGGAATTGTGTACTATCATAGTACATAAATATCGGTGTGCATGAACATGTTTATGTTAGTGTTGTTTGTGCGCACATAAATTAACATGAAGGTAACATATAAATTAATATGAAGGTAATATATAAATTAACATGAAGGCAACATATAAATTAACATGAAAGCAATATATAAATTAACATGAAGGCAAGCATAAATAAATGCATAAACAAATAAACATGACAATAACTGCTCTATCTATTTAATCATATATTCTATTGGTCTCAGTCATCGTTCAGTTTAATTATAGAAACTGTATTAATGGATAAAATAGTGCTATTCTCCATTGTCGTATAAGTGCCCGTGCATACCCGGGACCCGGCCCCAATATTCATTGCACTGAACCATGACATACCGCTAGGCACTCAATCACGTTCTGTACCGTATTACAGTACGGACATACCACTCTGGGTAAATATCAATTGGTGATCCAGTAATCACTAGGTCGCTGCAGTAAAATAATCCCCGCCGTAACAAGACAATTAATCCTTATACGGCAAGGCTCTTATCCATCATATAGTTTCTCACATTCCCGTGTTCATATTGAATTTTGCACATGAAAATTTTATAATTTTTCTTTAATTATTTTTTCAATTCATGATAACATGCTTGCATTTCCATAACAGTACATGACATGTAGTATCATAACACATGATCTGTAATATTAAAACACATGATTTGTAATATCACAGCACGTGGCATGTAAAACACATGACTTGTAATATCAAAACTCGTGACATGTAAAACACATAACTTGTAGCATGATAAATTAACACATGATATATTAGTACACATAATTTGTAATATCAAGGTACATGACTTGTAGCATGATAGATATTAGTGCACAAATGTACCACAATGCATATCATCAAAAATATTACAATAATCTGCTTTATTCTCAGTATCAATTAATAACCCAATTTGGGAATCAAGTGAATCATATAATAATACTGCATTATTTTTTTTTAAACCCAACGTATGCATTTATTACATTTCTACGCTCAATTATATATATTAATATGCATTTCTCTTTTAATTAAAATCTAATTTATTACTATTATTAATTATGTCCAATTAATCCAAACTAAGTCTAATTCAAATCTCTCAATTATTTAATCCATCAAGCCCAAGCCTACTAAATTTTCACTATTTTATATTTTTATGTTAATTTTATTTTTCTTTTATTTTCTGTTCAGCCCAGGCCCAAGCCCACTCATTTTTATTTATTATGTTTTCTTTATTTTCTTTGGGCTGGGGCAGGCCCATTGTTATTATTATTTTCTCTTCCTTTTTTTTTTTCTGCAGACCAGGCCCAAGATCTCTCTCTCTCTCTTTTTCTATATCCGGCCCAGGTCTAGTCTAAGTTTAAGCCTAAGCCTAACCAAGTGCACATTTTTTTTTCTATTTTTTTTTTAATAATTCTCTGTCCAGCCCACTAAAGCCTAAGCCTATATTTCTTTCCTGGCCAAAATCCAAGCCCACCACTCTTTTTTTTTTGTCTTTTCTCTTTTTTTTTTCCCTGGACTGGGCCAGGCCCACTTTACCATTTTTTTTTCTTTTCTTTTTTTCGTTTCTTTTTTTTTCCCTTCTTTCGGCCCAGTTCACCAACTCTCTCCTTTATTTTTTTTTTCTTCTTTCTTTCTAATTTTGCATGGGTTGCATGCAAAATTATTTTTGCATGCAACCGAATTATATATATATATTTTGGTAAATATTAAAATAAATAAATAAAACAAATATCATGATATTTATATATATATCAAAATTAACACACTAACTTGGTTCAGTTTTCAATATCAAAATATCAACCAAATATTTTTACAAAATAAATCACATATAAATTAAATACAAATTAAATAAAGAATTATACAAATTGAATAAAAAAAAAGATGAATGAAAATATAGCAGTATTACTGGTCTTGGCTCGATCTCGAATATTTGGTTCGAATCCTTAGTTCGGTTGATTTTTGCTACCCTTTCTCTTTTATTTTTTTTTTCTACTGTTGTGTGTGTATATATATATATATATATATATATATATATATATATATTTTTTTTTTTCTCACATCTTTATAACACCTCCTCATCAAATAATTCTCCCCCCCCCCCCGACACCACCTCCTAACAGCTTATGACACCCTCTCCTCAGTCAGACAACACAGCAACTCTCTCACCAACTATCTAACCGCCTCATTTATTTTTATTTATTTATTTATTTAATAATTTAATAATTTGGTTCCGTGTAATATTATCCAAATACTACCAAATTTATGTAGGATATAGTGCTCGACGAGAGAAACACTACAAAATTATTCGTTTGTTATTTCGATGTCTGGAATAAATGAACCGAAATTTCGAAATAATTAGAAGGATAATTTTAATTTTATTAAATTAGCAATTTTGGGAGTATTTTTCGGCCTCGTAAGAAAAATCTCCAAAAATTCTAAATATTACAAAACTAATAATCGCGAAGACCGAATGTCATTTGAGTTTATGGATTTAAAGTTATGTTAACCGAAAGTTATTTCGGTGTCCAAAATTGATTTCGGTTGACTTATTCGACACCACTAGCAATACAGATAGCTCGAAATTTGGGATATTACACAGAGCATTACGATTAAGCATTAAAAGTAGTCAAATAGCATATCATAGAATAATAAGCAAGAATTAATTTTTAACACCATACACAATTTTCATATATCATCGTAATTTTTTCAAAAATCTAGAAATATGTTTCGGTCAACTTTCGCTCACAATAAATTAGCATTCAGTGATGCATAACCATTGGTTTAAGTTTTACAGACTTAAATTACGTCTAAAAACACTCAAGATTATGCTTGTGTTGACACTATATAAACAACACGTTTATTAGCAAAAACTATCGAAGGCACATATCAAACGTGGACCTCCTCAACGTTAGATGGTCACAAGTAACTGCAAAGAAAATGAAAAACATGTTGAGGAACACAGAATTAGGCACCGAAACTTTGCTTGCTATCTCTATATATGAAAAAGATAATTAAAGTTGGCAATAATTAGTCATGCTGCCATGCTTTGTTCCTAATATATTTGGCAAGTAGCTGGTTGAGTGGAATGTTGGAAGATGACAAACTCTTTGGGTTCTCCTCACTGTATATAATTCTTCTCATAAACCACCGAAGATTAAAATAGTAAGGCTGATCATCGACTTGAGGGATATAATCGTTAAACTCGCATTTCATCCTCAATTCACCTTCAATCAAAATATTAATCAATTAGAACAAATTAAGATTTCAAAGTACGTACGTAGCTAAGAAAAACTGTCATCTTCACCCAAACAAGGCTTGATCAAATATCGATCCCAATTAATTGAGCATCAGAAAATAGCATTCTGAGTTATAGCAATTAATGGTTTCCTACCAAATATTCCGAATAAGGTTTCAAGTAGATGTATGTCTTCCAGATTTTAAAACTGTCTTTTTTTACTCTCTTGAGAACAGAAAATAATTAAGAAGTTTGACACCAATGAGTTTAATCCAAAGGCTTGATGTAGGAGTAGTAGCAGTAGTAGTATTGGATTTCTGCCTAAGCCACAAGGTTGGCAAGGAATTGAATACTAACAAGATATCACTCTACTAGCTATGAAGCAATATCCCTAGAGACTATAAAAACAGAACCATATATGCATGTAGCCTAGCTCAAAAAGTCCACGACTACACTCTTAACTTTATGTCTCATTATCTATATACTACTGCAGACGATAGATAGATAGACAGACAAGGCCACTTAATTGCCTTCTAACATATAGTTGACATTCTACTTGTACGTATAACCAACAACATGTTAATAGTGGGTTTCTGCCTAAAAGTAGTAGTCTTGAGCAATATCCCATTATTTCTTGTTCTCTATATAAGAATCTAAAGTATAGCCTTGGAAATTCAAGAGTGTACGTAGTAGAAATTAAGATGAAGCTCAAGTACTGTAGCCAGTCCATACCATTCCTGCTGCTCTTTATTGTAGCTATTGGATTGGAGATCAAGGGAACCTCAGCTCACTCCCTGGTGAAATGCAGAAACCCCTGGAGCCCTTGCTATGGTCGGGTGATCATATGCCCTTGGGAGTGCCCGTTCACTAGACCATTTAACCCAAAAGCCAGAGCCTGCATCCTGGACTGCAATTCACCTAAATGTGAAGCAGTGTGCCAAGGTCCAATTCATCCTCCTGCATGTCTACTGTATGCTTAATTTCCTTCAAATGCTTAATAATTTGATTATATGTATATATATGTTTGATTGCATTATTCCAGATAAAAAGCCCTGTTGCCATGGTAAAGGATCTGGTTGCGGCGACCCTCGTTTCATCGGCGGTGATGGAGTTGTCTTCTACTTCCATGGGAGGAAAGGCCAACACTTCAGCCTCGTATCTGACCCCAACATCCAAATCAACGCCCGCTTCATCGGCCTCAGGCCTAGTGGAAGAACAAGAGACTTCACATGGATCCAAGCACTGGGGCTCATGTTTGGCCCCCACACGCTTTCCATCGAGGCTGCCAGAGTCCCTCAATGGGATGAGGCCGTCGACCACCTCAATTTCTCCTTCGACGACAAGCCTATCCAAGTTCCAGAAGGGCATCTCTCCGAGTGGAAGTCGTCGTCGGATGACATGATGGTAAAGGTCGAGAGGACTGCACGTTGGAACAGTGTGTTGGTCTCGGTTGAGGACATTGCAGAGGTGTCGATAAGTGTGGTTCCAGTCACCAAGGAAGATGATAAAGTACACAAGTACGGAATACAATCCGACGACTGCTTCGCACATCTGGAAGTCCAGTTCAAATTCTTCAAGCTCTCCCCAGAAGTGGAAGGGGTGTTGGGCCGTACCTATCAATCAGGATTTGAGAATCCGGCAAAAAGAGGAGTAGAAATGCCTGTAGTTGGCGGTGAGGACAAGTACCAGACATCCGCCCTCCTATCTCCAGACTGCAAAACGTGCTTATTCTCTCCTGAACAACCAAACTACTAGCTAGTCTAGATGCTACTGAAGCAGAATTAATGAATTTGCAACTATATATCAAATAATTAATGTGTATCATCAGTTAATTTGCAATAAGATATATATAAAAGAATAATAAATTGTAAGAGTACTGGATTGGTTTGAAGTAAATGCAAGAGATTTGCTTTGCTCTAGGAAATTATAAATTACTCAAATGATGTATTTTTTTCTTTTTTTAATTTGAAATTTAAATTTTATTTATTTTTCTGTTCTAGGATGGCGTTTTCGTTTGATAATTCTAGCAGCAAAGCAAAGCAAAGGGAACTAACTGCAAAAGATTAATTGCATGCGCCAAGCAACCGCACAATGTAACAAGATAATATTATTAAGTTTTTGTTTGCTTTGTTCTGAAAATTAAAAGAGATAGTTTTGACTATAATCCGTATCCTTGTCATTTGGTAATTCAGATCATGCATTATGATGTGCCAGTTTCATTAGGGGTCGGTTTCACAAGATAAAAGATGAAATATGTTAAAACTGATTTCTACGAATATCAAAGGCAAATTAGAATGTGAGGTTCAAACCTAAGATAGATATTTGCTGCTGCTGCTGCTACTGCTGCTGCTTAGGTAACACATACAAATGGTGCTACATGCTGTCTTCATTCAAACTAGAAATCATAAATTATATTATTCACATAGATTTCATGTTCCTTCTACCTCTGCTTTGCCCTTCAAAGACTGAACCCTGTTGATGTGCGGTGACCCACCCACCCAAAGAATGGTGCCTTCTTCTGATTAGTCAAACAGAGAAAAGAGAATGAAAAGATCGTTCAGTCAGTGGCCATGATATGATATGTAGGACACTTCATTCAGTCAAAAATGGCACTTTGAGACGTACAATTACATATCAAAAAAGTATCTTATGCCTTCTTTCAACAAAAGCCGGTAGTTCTACAAGCCATTATACTATAATTACCAAGGTTTAAAATATTGAAACCGGAATCGGTATTGACCAGCGATATGAGTGTCTAGTATCAGACCAATATTATAAGGTATAACGTGTATCAGTTATCTCAAAATCTGATATGTATGTGATATAAGCCATTATTTGCTGATTCTAAAACCTTGATAATTATGTTTTTCATACGTGAATAACAATCTTATACATATATTTAGTGAAATAAATATATTTAGTTGCGTCCTCGTATCTGTATTTTTGACAATTTCTGCATCAAGATACCCATGAAGTACTCGTATTGGTATCCACAAACCACAGAGTTAAAGGAAAATAACGATAAAGTTAGTTTATGCTCCTCATTTCATTTGTTCCCAATATATTATGAACAAAGAAAAAGTTGGATGAGCTCTATCGATGTGAATGAGTTTTCCTTTGCTAAGGGAGTTGAACTGGTTTTGTCAGTAAAGATAATTTTTCTTCTCAGTGGAGATGACTTTGTCTCTGTCGGCAAGAATAGACTTGCCTTTGTCAATTAAGATAGCTCTCTCTTCTACATTGGTGGAGATAATCTTCTCTTCTACACTACGAAGATAATTTTCTCTTCTGACCAATGAAGTTAATCTTCTCTTCTGTTTCGGTACTAATTATTTATTGTGCCAGCAAGACTAATTCTTTTGCTGTGTCAGAGCTACTTTTTCTGTTGCATTGGGCTAGTTTCTTTGTTGTGCCAGACCTAGTTTCTCTGTTGCGTTAGGATACTTACTTGTATTGAGCCGATGCAGATAACCATCTAATTTTTAGAGGGTTCTTTGTATCATCGTTCTTTTGGCTATTTATGATCCTCATTTCTTACCTCATCCTTCCTTCTGTTAACACACATCCAATAAAGGATGCACATCTCTGCTCTACTCGTCTTCTATTCATGATTTCTTTGTATGGCCTAACATTCCAAACCATTTACAATACTAGCCTAACAGCAGCCCGATAAAACATTTCATTCAGCCTTAACAGAATGTTATAGTGTATAAAACTTCTATTACGCTTTTCCATTTCAACCAATTAGCTTAGATCTTATGTTTTACATTACTATCGATCTCCCTATCATTTTAAATAATAGAATTCAGGTACCCAATATGATTGCTCATGGATATTTTTCGTCCAACCAGCGTTACAATACTATAGATCACCTTTTTACTGACCTTGCACTTCATATACTATGTTTTGGATCTACTTAATCTAAAATCTTGAGATTCTAAATTTTATCTCTATAACTCCAACTGGACACTTACTCCTGCTAAAATCTTATTGATTAGGATAATATCATCGATAAATAATATACACTAAGGTATCTCGCTCTAAATAGCTTCAATAAGCTCATTCATCATGTTAAAATACAAAATAATTTTCATCAACACTCACTACAATTTCGGAGTTGGTGCAGTGGAAGGGTTTCAATATGGTATTAGAATAAGTTTGAGAAATAGATCTCAACCGTGCAATCCGATAACCTGTCAATCTCAACCATCTACTCAAAAAATAAGGGGCAAAAGAGAAAAAAACCCTAACTTACCTCGTTCAGCAAAAGGCGACAGTTCAACACATCTGTTCAGCCAAAGGCGACAGTTCTCTCTTTGAAGATCTGTTCAGCACAGATTTTTCGTTCGTCCTGTTTCTTCGTTTAGCACCAGCTTTGTTTAGCAACAAAAAAAATCTCTGTGCTAAGCCCCTCCACCAGCTTTACCCCCCAAAAGAATGCTTGTGCAGCAGCTTTTGTTCTTCGAAAAAGTGCTTGTCCAACAACTTCTGTCCCCCCAGCAGCTTTTGTTCTTCGAAAAAAAAGGCTTTGACTTTGCTTTTAGAAATTTGACAATTGTTTGCTTTCTTTCGAAGAGGAATCTAGTAGGTGATTTTAATTCACTATTTCTCTGTAAGTTGGATTCTCAATTTTTTTTTATGACATCATCTATTTCAAGTACTTCATCTACTGCCACTACTGATCCTCCTGTCATGGCTGAGAATCTTTATTCCAAGAACCTTACCGCTACTACTATTAAATTGGATGACAATAATTATCTTTTATAGGCTCAATTGTTCAGGGTGTTTGTTGGTGCTCAAAGAAAAATCAAGTATTTACTAAATGATCCACCAAATGAAAACGATCCTATCTATTTCTATTGGCTTGTTAATGATTGTTTCATGATTACATAGTTTCTTAATAGTATGGAAGAGAAAGTAAGTTTTGCTATTATATTCATGAAAACTGCAAAAGAGATATGGGGCACTCTTAAAAAAGTATACGGTAATGAAAAAAATATATCAAGCATTTTTGAACTTTATGAGTTCTTGTTTACTCTCAAACAAGACAGTACGTCTGTATCCGAGTACTACTCCTCTCTCCAAGGCATATTGGTTGAGTTTGAGGTTCACCAGCCACTGGTTACAAATCTTAAGATTTTAAGACAATATCGTTACGATTTAGCTGTTGCAAAATTTCTCTCCGGACTGGATTCCTCTGTATTTAGCTAAGTGAGGGGTCAAATTCTTACTGGTGATAGTGTTCCATCCTTGACAGTGACGTATTCCAGAGTCCTTCGTGTTTTTACTGGGTTTACTACATCAACAACTCAAATGCTTGCCTCCAATGACTATTATGCCCTATTTTCTGGTCGGGGGCCGTGACCGTGGTCACAGTCGTCATTTAGGGGGAGGCCGAGATCATGGTGGAAATGGTGGTCGAAACTTTGCTGATGGACGAGAATTCTGTGAATGTGATTACTCCAGCAGAAAAAATTACACATCTGCATACTGTTGGGAGAAGTATGGAAAATTAGAATAGGCACAAACTACTACTACTTTACCTCCAACAAAAGATACTGCATCGACTATGAATTTTGTTGGCACTTCGACATCTTCAATGATGGTTCAGATTTCACAAAGTGAACTTGACAGGGTTCTACGTCTTCAATCCACCATGGTCAGTCGCATGCTACTCATGCATGCTTATCAGGTACTGATGCTCACATTACTTTCTCTAATCAACCATGCGTTATAAACTCTGGAGCTTCCCCCACATGACAGGTATTAAAATCAAGTTTGCCTCCCTACATTTTTAAAATAAATATCCTCCTATCCATATTGCTGATGGTTCATTTTGTTCAGTTATTGGTAATAGAAAAGTTCACGCTACCAATTCATTAACATTTGATAATGTTTTGTTTGTTCCCAACTTTTCTGTTAGTTTATTATCTATTAACCAAATTACTAAAACTAACAACTGTTCTATCATGATTTTTCCTACTTACTGTGTTTTTTAGGACTTCCAATCTGGAATGAGGATTTGTATGGGATGTGACCAATGGAGAATGTACTTTCTCGATGAGACAACACCTATAGAGTTTGCTGCTTCTTCTTCTTACTCTCTTTTACAGTGGCATCAACGCTTTAGACATCCTTCTCTTTAGAGTCTTCGTTTTGTTTTACCTACTGTGTCTGATATATCTACTTTAAATTGTGAGCCTTGTGAACTTGGTAAACATCATCGCGTCTTGTATTTAGGTTGAGTCAATCCACGTAGTGGTTGTCCATTTGAGTCAGTCCATTCTGATGTTTGGGGATCATGTCGTTTTTTCTCTTTTAAAAACTTTTGGTATTTTCTTATATTTGTGGATGATTTTACTCGCATGACATGGATGTATTTGTTAAGAGAAAGGTCTATTGTTCCTAGTATAATTAAACTATTTTATAAAGAAGTAAAAAAATAATTTTCTACATATATTCGTATTTTGTGCACTGATAATACTATGGAGTATATGAAGCCTGATGTTTCCTTATTTTGTACTAATAATTGACTTATTCATCAAATATCTTATTCTCACACATTGCAGTAAAATGGTGTTACTAAAAGAAAGCATATATATATTCTAGATGCTACTCGGATATTAATAATTCATATGTATGTTCTAAGATATCTGTTGTCTAATGTTGTTCTCTGTGCTTGTCATCTAATAAATAAGATACCATCTTCTGTCTTGCATAGCGAAACTCCATTTCTTCTGTCTTTATCCTGATATACTCATGTTTTCTCTTATATCTCGAGTGTTTGATTATATATCTTTTGTTCAAGATTTGTCCCCCGATTTGGACAAGTTATCTCCTCGTACAATCAAGTGTGTATTTGTTGGATAGCCTAAGACATAAAAGGGTATAGGTGTTATGATCCAGTATCTAAAAAGTGTTTTGTCTCTGCTAATGTTACTCTCTATGAGTCTGTTCCGTACTTTGTTTCAACATCAACATACCAGTTGGACACTTCTCGTCCTTTACCCCTACCTGTCTCTACTACTGAGCTTGGATAAGTATCAATACCTCATAAAGGGAAAAACTATGTGCCTCCCACAAAACCACTGTTGGTATTTTCTTACCGTCAAAAAGTGCCTCCTCCCAACTCACTATCTATTGCTCTGCTATCTCCAGCTGTAGATCCCCAACAACCACAACATTCTTCTGCTTTTGCCTCTGATCTTTCCATTACTATTTAGAATGGTAAGCACTCTACTACTGCTCATCCTCTTTCTCAATTTGTTTCTGATAATCAACTTCACCCAATGTTCCATCAGTTTGCCTTTTCTCTTTCTGTCGTCTCTATACCCAGGTCTTTTCAGTAAGCAGTGTTAGTCTCTGTCTGACAATCGGCCATGGATGAAAAGATGCAAGCCCTTGTCTCTCGTAGAATCTGGGATTTAGTTCATTCTCCACTTGATGCATGTATTGTTGGTTGTCGTTGGATTTACTCTATCAAATATAAGCCGTACGGCTCCATTGACCACTATAAAACTTGTCTTGTTGTGAAAGTTTTTTCCAAACCTATGGTGTTGATTATTTTGAGACTTTCTCTCTTGTAGCACGTCTCAACTCTAATCGCATCCTCTTCTCTCTTGTAGTGAATCTCGATTGGTCATTATTCCAATTGGATGTTAAAAATGCTTTCTTATATGGTGATTTACAAGAAGAGGTGTATATGGAACATGCTCCAGGGTATATTGTTCTGGGGGAGAATATAGTCTGCAAACTCAAGAAATCAATTTATGGATTTAAACAGAGTCCTCGAGTCTGGTTTGAAAAGTTTTTTTTTACTGTAATTGCTCGCATTGAATTTCAGCGTTGTCACTGTGATCATTCTGTTTTTGTTCGGCATACTCATTCTGATATTGTCCTTCTTGTTGTGTATGTAGATGATTTTCTACTAACTGGAAGTGATATAACAGTCTTGACTGAGACAAAGGATTATCTCAAGTAACATTTTGTAACTAAAGTAATGGGAAGACCGAAATATTTTCTTAGTATTGAGGTGGCTTATCATAAATATGAGTTACTTCTATCTCAGAGAAAGTATGTGCTAAATCTCTTGGAAGAGACCAATCGTCTTGGATTTAAACCTGCTAATATTCCAATGGAGTCAGATTTAGACGTATAGAGTAAAGATAGTGCTTCGTATTGCGGGTTTTAAAAAAATTATACCGCTACGTAAAATCTAGGTTTCTGTCCAAAATGGGCCTTCAACCTGTGGGGGTTTGTTAAAATAAAAAATTATTTCCCTCAACTCTCACCACAATTTCGAAATTTTGGTGCAGCGAAAGCGTCTTTCAACACATCATTGTTTGACAATAATAATGGACTCAACGTAAATTTTTTAATACATCCCAATTGTAATAAAAAAATCACTAATTAGGCTACAACAACTTCCGACATTTGTCACTATTTCATCTTACATGTTCATGATTATGCCTTGGAGAGAACTCCCTTCATCATTAGTGTTCACCATATTAGCTCTCTTGGTATCTTATCATAGGCTTGAATTTTATTAATGCATATCCTTGATTTTTATTCGAGAATTGAACGCTTTATTAGTTTATAAATGTCCATTAATACATAAATAACCACAAATATGTTGTAAATCTGATTACAGAGTATAGCGCCCCCGTTTTTCAGCGCTTCCCAAAACGGAGGACGTTACTTATTACTTGCACAAGACAACCAAACAGTCACAGGATCTTGAAATAACCGTAATTACTGCCACAATCAGATGAATAAATAACATATCTGAAACTGAAATGATTTCATTTATTCAAAGAGTTCATTACATAAAATGGCACACTACTTTAAATATGAACACAAAAGAGTCGAAGAGAAAAGCAGTGCCTAGACAAAAGGAAACATAAACAAAATATACAAAAGTTCTCTAGGGGTACTTGGCTAGCCTATTATCACTCGATCTGTCCAACGAAGAACGGGTCTTCAACTGGAGCTGGATCCCCTTCTTCACGTTCCAAATCTGAGTTCAAAACCCAGGGGATTAAACCCGGCAAGTAATACATTTAAAAAGATAATTCCTGTACTATCATAGTACAGGAATATCAGTGTGCATGAGCATGTTTATGTCAGTGTTGTTTGTGTGCATATAAATTAACATGAAGGCAACATATAAATTAACATGAAGTCAAGCATAAATAAATGCACAGATAAGTGAACATGACAATAACTACTCTATCTATTTAATCATATATTCTATTGGTCTCAGTCATCGTCCAATTTAAAATTTGAAACTGTATTAATGGATAAGATAGCGCTATTCTCCATTGTCGTATAAGTGCCCGTGCATACCCGGGACCCTGCCCCAATATTCATGGCGCTGAACCATGACATGCCGCTAGGCACTCAATCACGTTCCGTACTGTATTATAGTGACGGACTTACCACTCTGGGTAGATATCAATTGGTGGTCCAGTAATCACCCAGGCCACTGTAGTAATAGAATTCTGGCCCTAACAATACAATCAATTCTTATACGGCAAGGCTCTTATCCATCATATAGTTTCTCCCATCCCCGTGTTCATAATGAATTATGCACATGAAAATTTTATAATCCTTATTTAATTGTTTTTCAATTCATGATAACATGCTTGCATTTTCAGGACTGTACATGACATGTAGTATCATAACATATGATCTGTAATATTAAAATACATGACTGGTAATATCAAAACACATGACTTGTAAAACACATGACTTGTAATATCGAAACACATGACATGTAATATTAAAGCACAGGACTTGTAGAATGATAAATTAACACATGATATATTAGTGCACAATTGGTTCAATTCTTAATACCAATTAATAACCCAATTTAGGAATCAAGTGCATCATGTATTAATAATTTCTATCTATCAATTATTTCTAATTAATCCAAACTAAGCCCAAGCCCAGTCTCATTAAATTCCCACTTACTTTTTTTTATTTTATTTTATTTTCATTTTTATTTTCTTTTACTCCTCTCTTTGTTATATGTAAATTGCTTTGCATGCAACCTATATTATTTTTTTTTTGCATATGTAAAATTAAATTAAAATAAGTGGTGCCTATGCAAAATGTTTCAAGCCCAAAGATTAATTATGGGATGCGGTGATTAATTGTGGTGTGCTGTGACAACAGTGATTAAATGAGCCCAGGACAACAGTGATTTAATTATGAGGTCCAGTGAAGTTGCAAGTCCAAGGATTTAATTAGATTAAAATGAGTACCTCTTCTCTCGGCCCAACTCAAAATTATTTTTGCAGTAACTTTTGCATGCCTATCATTTCACAAAACACATAAATTTTGCATGTAACCTTTTTTTATTTTTTTTTATTTTTGCATGCATATCATTTCAACGTATGTTATATTATTTTTTTAAAACTAAAAATAAGTAAACGTAATAATATTTATATATATCAAAATTGACCTAATAATTTGCTTTAGTTCTCAATATCAATTAATAATCTAAAATATGAATCGAGCATTTCAAAAAAATAATTTACGTATACAAATGTAAATAACGAAACGAACGGAAATAAATATAAATAAAATGACGAAAAGAACGAAAATAGCAGTATTACTTGCCTTGGCTCGATCTCGAATATTTGGTTCGAATCCGTGGTTCAGTTTGATTTTTCCTATCCTTTCTTTTTATTTATTTATTTATTTATTTTATTTTTTTCACTGCTGTTGATTTTGGCCGAGAGGAGAAAAGAGGGTGAGAGTGGGTTCTGTTGGGTTTGGCCGAAAGTCAGAAGAAGAAGAAGAAGAGAGTGAAGTGTTATGTAGAGGAAAATAATTCAAGGATAATTTCGTAATTTAACCCCACACATTCGCCACATATTGTATTTAGCTTGCCACCCTTTTCTCCGCTCGACAGCACACCACCGAAACAGCAAAGAATGAGGTGGGAAGATATTATAAAAATTTATTTATTTAATAATTTAATAATTTCGGTTTCGTGTAACATTCTCCAAATACTATCATATTTTTGTAGGACGTAGTGCTCAACGAGGGGAACACTACAAAATTATCCGTTTGTTATTTCGATGCCCGTAATAAATGAACCGAAATTTCAAAATAATTAGAAGGATAATTTTAATTTTATTAAATTAGCAATTTTGGGAGTATTTTTCGGCCTTGTAAGAAAAATCTCCAAAATTTTTAAATATTAAAAAACTAATAATCGCTAAGATCGAATGTCATTTGGGTTTGTGGATTTAAAGTTATGTTAATCGAAAGTTATTTCGGTGTCCAAAATTGATTTCGGTTGACTTATTCGGCACCACTAGCAATACAGATAGCTCGGAATTTAGGGTATTACATTCTACCCACCTAATAAACAAATTTCGTCCTCGAAATTTAATTAATATTTTTTATCATGAGAAAGGGTATATGTATTTTACCTTGATATCCTTTTCAAGCTCCCAAACTGAATCTCTTGGTGATTGTATATCCCATAAAATAAGAACTAATAATATTACTTTATTCTTCAAGACTTCTCCCACTGGTTAATAATCCTTACATACCGCTTCTCATATTTATGTTTTATTTCTTCTGGAACAATCACAAAAACTTTTAGCTTTTTCTCAAATCTATTTTTGATATATTACTATTGTGTACTCTTAACTAAGCGCTTTCTCAATTATGATATATAGAATACATCATGAATGAGTTTCATTTTTGATAGGAATGATAATGGATAGTCATGATTCCTAATTTATTCTTGAAGTTTTATTTAGGTGAAGGAACACAAAAGTAGACATAATTTAATCAGGAATAGCCGCTATTAATTTGGAGTGCACGCCATCCTGATTAAGTAATGTGTAAGATATTGGTGATAAATATTTTTATAGAGTTTATTCTCAAGCTCCTATTATATGTTGTAATCGACTCTAGAAATGAAAATAAATTTGAATTATTATAATATCGATATAACAAGACTATAAATGGTAGGGACACAAGATAAGAAATGAATTCATGACTAATTATAAAATTCAATCACATACAACGATCTTATTATGCGACTGCAATTGCTGGCGTCAGAGAATACATCTCTACAATTGCCTCGCCAACTTAATAAGACTTGTGATATATAAAAGATTTAAGACAAGAATTATATTATGATAATATTCAGATAAAAGGTACAAAATGTCAAATGGGGAATGATCAACAAAAGCAATGGATAAGATAATCATTTGGAAAAATAAGCCTAACTTGAGTAACAAGATACAATGTCATGTTCCGCCATGATAAAATTTATACTTTATTATTAATTTCTTATCCTTTAGTTTCAACTTGACTAATTCTACAAAATTCTCAGTGTTCTAAGATCTCTTTATATTTTTACACTTATTCTTCCAAAGGTTGTTTTTTTTTTATTGTTACTATATTTAAACCTCTATAGTCCACACACAACTTTTTACTCTCATCCTTCTTTTCTATTAATAACACTGGAACTCAATAAAATATTAGATCTCACATGATTAAGATTGGCATAGTAGTTATGTCCAAATGTAACTATATTTCTCCAAAGAATTTTGTACTTAAAAATTCATTTAAACTTCGTCTGAAATTCTTGGTATAGATGAAAATTTAAATCTTAAACGCATGGCCTACAAAATTACTATGCTTATCGAATGATATAAAAATAGAGCATGAATATGCCCTCTCCAGAAGTATCAAGAATTGCTAGAATTGGTACTGTTGTTAGACTCCGTTTTAATTTCTCAAATAATTTATTACATTAATTTGTTCAGACATATTCTAACTCATTTTCTGATCTGTTTATTTAAAGTGATAAGGTCTTGTAAAGTTCTATACAAATGTTCAATAATACTCAGCCATCCCAGAGAATTCCAAATCTTAAACACCGATTTTGATCGCATGCCAATTTTTCATGGCTCCTAAGATTAGATGTATCATCTATTGGACTTACACTCATACTCGAAGAAGATCGGGTCGACATTATTCTGCAACGGTCCAGATAAGAATCAATAAAAAGAATTCAAGATAGATACCTCAAACGAATAGAAAACAATAGGATAGGCACGATACTAGATCTGATAGGTATCAAAGAATAAAAAACAATTATTACGAATAAGTCACAGACATGTTCTTATGTGGCAGTAGTCCTATGGTCTTCCAGGTTTAGGCTCTGATACCTTCTGTAACGCCCCTGTTTTTCAGCTGCTTCCCAAAACGGAGGACGTTACTTATTACTTACACTAGACAACCCAACAGTCACAGGATCTTGGAATAACCGTAACTACTACCACAATCAGATGAATAAATAACATGTCTGAAACTGAAATGATTTCATTTATGCAAAGAGTTTATTACATAAAATGGCACACTGCTTTAAATATGAACATAAAAGAATCAAAAGAGAAAGCAGTGCCCAGACAAAATGAAATATAAACAAAATATACAAAAGTTCTCCATGGATATTTCGCTTGCCGATTGTCACTCGATATGTCCAACGAAGTACGGGTTTTCAACTGGGGTTGGATCCCCTTCTTCACGTTCCAAATCTGGGTTCAAAACCCAGGGGATTAAACCCGGCAAGTAATACATTTAAAAGAGGAATTGTGTACTATCATAGTACATAAATATCGGTGTGCATGAGCATGTTTATGTTAGTGTTGTTTGTGTGCACATAAATTAACATGAAGCTAACATATAAATTAATATGAAGGCAATATATAAATTAACATGAAGGCAACATATAAATTAACATGAAAGCAATATATAAATTAACATGAAGGTAAGCATAAATAAATGCATAAACAAATAAACATGACAATAACTACTCTATCTATTTAATCATATATTCTATTGGTCTCAGTTATCGTCCAATTTAATTATAGAAACTGTATTAATGGATAAAATAGTGTTATTCTCCATTGTCGTATAAGTGCCCGTGCATACCCGGGACCCGGCCCTAATATTCATTACGCTGAACCATGACATACCGTTAGGCACTCAATCACGTTCCGTACCGTATTACAGTACGGACATACCACTCTGGGTAAATATCAATTGGTGATCCAGTAATCACCCAGGCCGCTGCAGTAAAACAATCCCGGCCCTAACAAGACAATCAATTCTTATACGGCAAGGCTCTTATCCATCATATAGTTTCTCACATCCCCGTGTTTATATTGAATTTTGCACATGAAAATTTTATAATCTTTCTTTAATTATTTTTTCAATTCATGATAACATACTTGCATTTCCATGACAGTATATGACATGTAGTATCATAACACATGATCTGTAATATTAAAACACATGACTTGTAATATCAAAATACGTGGCATGTAAAACACATGACTTGTAATATCAAAACTCGTGACATGTAAAACATATGACTTGTAGCATGATAAATTAACACATGATATATTAGTACACATAATTTGTAATATCAAGGCACTTGACTAGTAGCATGATAGATATTAGTGTACAAATGTACCACAATGCATATTATCAAAAATATTACAATAATTTGCTTTCATTCTCAGTGTCAATTAATAAACCTCAATTATATATATTAATATGCATTTCTCTTTTAATTAAAATCAAATTTATTACTATTATTAATTATGTCCAATTAATCCAAACTAAGTCTAATTCAAATCTCTCAATTATTTAATCCATCAAGCCCAAGCTTACTAAATTTCCACTATTTCATATCTTTATTTTAATTTTATTTTTCTTTTATTTTCTGTTCAGCCCAGGCCTAAGCCCCCTCATTTTTATTTATTATTTTTTCTTTATTTTCTTTGGGCTGGGGCAGGCCCACTGTTATTATTATTTTCTCTTCTTTTTTTTTTCTGCAGACCAGGCCCAAGATCTCTCTCTCTCTCTCTCTCTCTTTCTACATCCAGCTCAGGTCTAGTCTAAGTTTAAGTCTAAGCCTAACCAAGTGCACATTTTTCTTTCTAATTTTTTTTTAATAATTCTCTGTCCAGCCCACTAAAGCCTAAGCCCATTTTTCTTTCCTGGCCCAAATCCAAGCCCACCACTCTTTTTTTTTCTTGTCTTTTCTCTTTTTTTTTTTTCTGGACTGGGCCAGGCCCAATTTACCATTTTTTTTCTTTTCTCTTTTTCTTTTCTCTTTTTTTCCCTTCTTTCGGCCCAGTCCACCAACTCTCTCCTTTATTTTTTTCTTCTTTCTTTCTAATTTTGCATGGGTTGCATGCAAAATTATTTTTGCATGCAACCGAATTATATATATATATTTTGGCAAATATTAAAATAAATAAATAAAACAAATATCATAATATTTATATATATATATATATCAAAATTAACACACTAACTTGGTTCAGT
Organism: Dracaena cambodiana; assembly: GCA_036321105.1. Classification (NCBI taxonomy): domain Eukaryota; kingdom Viridiplantae; phylum Streptophyta; class Magnoliopsida; order Asparagales; family Asparagaceae; genus Dracaena; species Dracaena cambodiana. Next base: position 64,710,504 of record JAYEPQ010000005.1, read on the forward strand.
TTTCAATATCAAAATATCAACCAAATATTTTTACAAAATAAATCACATATATTGAATATAAATTAAATAAAGAATTATACAAATTGAATAAAAAAAAAGATGAATGAAAATATTTCTCACATCTTTATAACACCTCCTCATCAAATAATTCTCCCCACCTGACACCTCCTAACAGCTTATGCCACCCTCTCCTCAGTCAAACAACACAACAACTCTCTCACCAACTCTCTAACGGCCTCATTTATTTTTATTTATTTATTTATTTAATAATTTAATAATTTGGTTCCGTGTAATATTATTCAAATACTACCAAATTTATGTAGGACATAGTGCTCGACGAGGGAAACACTACAAAATTATTCGTTTGTTATTTCGATGTCCGGAATAAATGAACCGAAATTTCGAAATAATTAGAAGGATAATTTTAATTTTATTAAATTAGCAATTTTGGGAGTATTTTTCGGCCTCGTAAGAAAAATCTCCAAAAATTCTAAATATTACAAAACTAATAATCGCGAAGACCGAATGTCATTTGGGTTTATGGATTTAAAGTTATGTTAACCGAAAAACTGCTATCTTCACCCAAACAAGGCTTGATCAAATATCGATCCCAATTAATTGAGCATCAGAAAATAGCATTATGAGCTGTAGCAATTAATGGTTTCTTACCAAATATTCCGAATAAGGTGTCAAGTAGATGTATGTCTTCCAGATTTTAAAGCTGTCTTTTTTTAATCTCTTGAGAACAGAAAATAATTAAGAAGTTTGACACCAATGAGTTGAATCCAAAAGCTTGATGTAGGAGTAGTAGCAGTAGTAGTATTGGATTTCTGCCTAAGCCACAAGGTTGGCAAGGAATTGAATACTAACAAGATCTCACTCTACTAGCTATGAAGCAATATCCCTAGAGACTATAAAAACATAACCATATATGCATGCAGCCTAGCTCAAAAAGTCCACGACTATACTCCTAACTTTATGTCTCATTATCTATATACTACTGCAGACGATAGATAGATAGACAGACAAGGCCACTTAATTGCCTTCTAATATATAGTTGACATTCTACTTGTACGTATAACCAACAACATGTTGATAGTGGGTTTCTGCCTAAAAGTAGTAGTCTTGAGCAATATCCCATTATTTCTTGTTCTCTATATAAGAATCTAAAGTATAGCCTTGGAAATTCAAGAGTGTACGTAGTAGAAATTAAGATGAAGCTCAAGTACTGTAGCCAGTCCATACCATTCCTGCTGCTCTTTATTGTAGCTATTGGATTGGAGATCAAGGAAACCTCAGCTCACTCCCTGGTGAAATGCAGAAACCCCTGGAGCCCTTGCTATGGTCGGGTGATCATATGCCCTTGGGAGTGCCCGTTCACTAGACCATTTAACCCAAAAGCCAGAGCCTGCATCCTGGACTGCAATTCACCTAAATGTGAAGCAGTGTGCCAAGGTCCAATTCATCCTCCTGCATGTCTACTGTATGCTTAATTTCCTTCAACTGCTTAATAATTTGATTATATGTATATATATGTTTGATTGCATTATTCCAGATAAAAAGCCCTGTTGCCATGGTAAAGGATCTGGTTGCGGCGACCCTCGTTTCATCGGCGGTGATGGAGTTGTCTTCTACTTCCATGGGAGGAAAGGCCAACACTTCAGCCTCGTATCTGACCCCAACATCCAAATCAACGCCCGCTTCATCGGCCTCAGGCCTAGTGGAAGAACAAGAGACTTCACATGGATCCAAGCACTGGGGCTCATGTTTGGCCCCCACACGCTTGCCATCGAGGCTGCCAGAGTCCCTCAATGGGATGAGGCCGTCGACCACCTCAGTTTCTCCTTCGACGACAAGCCTATCCAAGTTCCAGAAGGGCATCTCTCCGAGTGGAAGTCGTCGTCGGATGACATGATGGTAAAGGTCGAGAGGACTGCACGTTGGAACAGTGTGTTGGTCTCGGTTGAGGACATTGCAGAGGTGTCGATAAGTGTGGTTCCAGTCACCAAGGAAGATGATAAAGTACACAAGTACGGAATACCATCCGACGACTGCTTCGCACATCTGGAAGTCCAGTTCAAATTCTTCAAGCTCTCCCCAGAAGTGGAAGGGGTGTTGGGCCGTACCTATCAACCAGGATTTGAGAATCCGGCAAAAAGAGGAGTAGAAATGCCTGTAGTTGGCGGTGAGAACAAGTACCAGACATCCTCCCTCCTATCTCCAGACTGCAAAACATGCTTATTCTCTCCTGAACAACCAAACTACTAGCTAGTCTAGAAGCTGCTGAAGCAGAATTAATGAATTTGCAACTATATATCAAATAATTAATGTGTATCATCAGTTAATTTGCAATAAGATATATATAAAAGAATAATAAATTGTAAGAGTACTGGATTGGTTTGAAGTAAATGCAAGAGATTTGCTTTGCTCTAGGAAATTATAAATTACTCAAATGAAGTATTTTTTTTTTCTTTTTTTAATTTGAAATTTAAATTTTATTTATTTTTCTGTTCTAGGATGGTGTTTTCGTTTGATAATTCTAGCAGCAAAGCAAAGCAAAGGGAACTTACTGCAAAAGATTAATTGCATGCGCCAAGCAACCGCACAATGTAACAAGATAATATTATTAAGTTTTTGTTTGCTTTGTTCTGAAAATTAAAAGAGATGGTTTTGACTATAATCCATATCCTTGTCATTTGGTAATTCAGATCATGCATTATGATGTGTCAGTTTCATTAGGGGTCGGTTTCACAAGATAAAAGATGAAATATGTTAAAACTGATTTCTACGAATATCAAAGGCAAATTAGAATGTGAGGTTCAAACCTAAGATAGATATTTGCTGCTGCTGCTGCTACTGTTGTTGCTTAGGTAACACATACAAATGGTGCTACATGCTGTCTTCATTCAAACTAGAAATCATAAATTATATTATTCACATAGATTTCATGTTCCTTCTACCTCTGCTTTGCCCTTCAAAGACTGAACCCTGTTGATGTGCGGTGACCCACCCACCCAAAGAATGGTGCCTTCTTCTGATTAGTCAAACAGAGAAAAGAGAATGAAAAGGTCGTTCAGTCAGTGGCCATGATATGATATGTAGGACACTTCACTCAGTCAAAAATGGCACTTTGAGACGTACAATTACATGTCAAAAAAGTATCTTATGCCTTCTTTCAACAAAAGCCGGTAGTTCTACAAGCCATTATACTATAATTACCAAGGTTTAAAATATTGAAACCGGAATCGGTATTGACCAGCGATATGAGTGTCTAGTATCAGACCAATATTATAAGGTATAACGTGTATCAGTTATCTCAAAATCTGATATGTATGTGATATAAGCCATTATTTGCTGATTCTAAAACCTTGATAATTAGGTTTTTCATACGTGAATAACAATCTTATACATATATTTAGTGAAATAAATATATTTATTTGCGTCCTCGTATCTGTATTTTTGACAATTTCTGCATCAAGATACCCATGAAGTACTCGTATTGGTATCCACAAACCACAGAGTTAAAGGAAAATAACGATAAAGTCAGTGAATGCGTCTCATTTCATTTGTTCCCAATATATTATGAACAAAGAAAAAGTTGGATTAGCTCTATCGATGTGAATGAGTTTTCCTTTGCTAAGGGAGTTGAACTGGTTTTGTCAGTAGAGATAATTTTTCTTCTCAGTGGAGATGACTTTGTCTCTGTCGGCAAGAATAGATTTGCCTTTGTTAATTAAGGTAGCTCTCTCTTCTACATTGGTAGAGATAATCTTCTCTTCTACACTACGAAGATAATTTTCTCTTCTGACCAATGAAGTTAATCTTCTTTTCTGTTTCGGTACTAATTATTTATTGTGCCAGCAAAACTAATTATTTTGCTGTGTCAGAGCTACTTTTTCTGTTGCATTGGGCTAGTTTCTTTGTTGTGCCAGACCTAGTTTCTCTGCTGCGTTAGGATACTTACTTGTATTGAGCCGATGCAGATAACCATCTAATTTTTAGAGGGTTCTTTGTATCATCGTTCTTTTGGCTATTTATGATCCTCATTTCTTACCTCATCTTTCCTTCTGTTAACACACATCCAATAAAGGATGCACATCTCTGCTCTACTCGTCTTCTATTCATGATTTCTTTGTATGGCCTAACATTCCAAACCATTTACAATACTAGCCTAAGAGCAGCCCGATAAAACATTTCATTCAGCCTTAACGGAATGTTATAGTGTATAAAACTTCTATTACGCTTTTCCATTTCAACCAATTAGCTTAGATCTTATGTTTTACATTACTATCGTTCTTCCTATCATTTTAAATAATAGAATTCAGGTACCCAATATGATTGCTCATGGATATCTTTCGTCCAACCAGCGTTACAATACTATAGATCACCTTTTTACTGACTTTGCACTTCATATACTATGTTTTGGATCTACTTAATCTAAAATCTTGAGATTCTAAATTTTATCTCTATAACTCCAACTGGACACTTACTCCTGCTAAAATCTTATTGATTAGGATAATATCATCGATAAATAATATACACTAAGGTATCTCGCTCTAAATAGCTTCAATAAGCTCATTCATCATGTTAAAATACAAAATAATTTTCATCAACACTCACTACAATTTCGGAGTTGGTGCAGTGGAAGGGTTTCAATATGGTATTAGAATAAGTTTGAGAAATAGATCTCAACCGTGCAATCCGATAACCTGTCAATCTCAACCATCTACTCAAAAAATAAGGGGCAAAAGAGAAAAAACCCTAACTTACCTCGTTCAGCAAAAGGCGACAGTTCAACACAGATCTGTTCAGCCAAAGGTGACAGTTCTCTCTTTGAAGATCTATTCAGCATCGTCCTGTGTCTTCGTTCAGCACCAGCTTTGTTTAGCAACAAAAAAAATCTCTGTGCTAAGCCCCTCCACCAGCTTTACCCCCCAAAAGAATGCTTGTGTAGCAGCTTCTGTTCTTCGAAAAAGTGCTCGTCCAACAACTTCTGTCCCCCCTAGCAGCTTTTGTTCTTCGAAAAAAAAGGCTTTGACTTTGCTTTTAGAAATTTGACAAGAGCAGAGGTTTGCTTTCTTTCGAAGAGGAATCTAGTAGGTGATTTTAATTCACTATTTCTCTGTAAGTTGGATTCTCAATTTTTTTTATGACATCATCTATTTCAAGTACTTCATCTACTGCCACTACTGATCCTCCTGTCATGGCTGAGAATCTTTATTCCAAGAACCTTACCGCTACTACTATTAAATTGGATGACAATAATTATGTTTTATAGGCTCAATCGTTCAGGGTGTTTGTTGGTGCTAAAAAAAAAATCAAGTATTTACTAAATGATCCACCAAATGAAAACGATCCTATCTATTTCGATTGGCTTGTTAATGATTGTTTCATGATTACATAGTTTCTTAATAGTATGAAAGAGAAAGTAAGTTTTGTTATTATATTCTTGAAAACTGCAAAAGAGATATGGGGCACTCTTAAAAAAGTATACGGTAATGAGAAAAATATATCAAGCGTTTTTGAACTGTATGAGTCCTTGTTTACTCTCAAACAAGACAGTACGTCTGTATCCGAGTACTACTCCTCTCTCCAAGGCATATTGGTTGAGTTTGAGGTTCACCAGCCACTGGTTACAAATCTTAAGATTTTAAGACAATATCGTTACGATTTAGCTGTTGCAAAATTTCTCTCCGGACTGGATTCCTCTGTATTTAGCTAAGTGAGGGGTCAAATTCTTACTGGTGATAGTGTTCCATCCTTGACAGTGACGTATTCCAGAGTCCTTCGTGTTTTTACTGGGTTTACTACATCAACAACTCAAATGCTTGCCTCCAATGACTATTATGCCCTATTTTCTGGTCGGGGGCCGTGATCGTGGTCGCAGTCGTCATTTAGGGGGAGGCCGAGGTCATGGTGGAAATGGTGTCGAAACTTTGCTGATGGACGAGAATTCTGTGAATGTGATTACTGCAGCAGGAAAAATTACACATCTGCATACTGTTGGGAGAAGTATGGAAAATTAGAATAGGCACAAACTACTACTACTTTACCTCCAACAAAAGATACTGCATCGACTATGAATTTTGTTGGCACTTCGACATCTTCAATGATAGTTCAGATTTCACAAAGTGAACTTGACAGGGTTCTACGTCTTCAATCCACCATGGTCAGTCGCATGCTACTCATGCATGCTTATCAGGTACTGATGCTCACATTACTTTCTCTAATCAACCATGCGTTATAAACTCTGGAGCTTCCCCCACATGACAGGTATTAAAATCAAGTTTGCCTCCCTACATTTTTAAAATAAATATCCTCCTATCCATATTGCTGATTGTTCATTTTATTCAGTTATTGGTAATAGAAAAGTTCACGCTACCAATTCATTAATATTTGATAATGTTTTGTTTGTTCCCAACTTTTCTGTTAGTTTATTATATATTAACCAAATTAATAAAACTAACAACTGTTCTATCATGATTTTTCCTACTTACTGTGTTTTTTAGGACTTCCAATCTGGAATGAGGATTTGTATGGGATGTGACCAATGGAGAATGTACTTTCTCGATGAGACAACACCTATAGGGTTTGCTGCTTCTTCTTCTTACTCCCTTTTAAAGTGGCATCAACGCTTTAGACATCCTTCTCTTTAGAGTCTTCGTTTTGTTTTACCTACTGTGTCTGATATATCTACTTTAAATTGTGAGCATTGTGAACTTGGTAAACATCATCGCGTCTCGTATTTAGGTTGAGTCAATCCACGTAGTGGTTGCCCATTTGAGTCAGTCCATTCTGATGTTTGGGGATCATGTCATTTTTCCTCTTTTAAAAACTTTTGGTATTTTCTTATATTTGTGGATGATTTTACTCGCATGACATGGATGTATTTGTTAAGAGAAAGGTCTATTGTTCCTAGTATAATTAAACTATTTTATAAAGAAATAAAAAAATAATTTTCTACATATATTCGTGTTTTGTGCACTGATAATACTATGGAGTATATGAAGCCTGATGTTTCCTTATTTTGTACTAATAATTGACTTATTCATCAAATATCTTATTCTCACACATTGCAGTAAAATGGTGTTACTAAAAGAAAGCATAGATATATTCTAGATGTTACTCGGATATTAATAATTCATATGCATGTTCTAAGATATCTGTTGTCTAATGTTGTTCTCTGTGCTTGTCATCTAATAAATAGGATACCATCTTCTGTCTTGCATAGCGAAACTCCATTTTTTCTGTCTTTATCCTGATATACTCATGTTTTCTCTTATATCTCGAGTGTTTGATTGTATATCTTTTGTTCAAGATTTGTCCTTCGATTTGGACAAGTTATCTCCTCGTACAATCAAGTGTGTATTTGTTGGATAGCCTAAGACATAAAAGGGTATAGGTGTTATGATCCAGTATCTAAAAAGTATTTTGTCTCTGCTAATGTTACTCTCTATGAGTCTGTTCCGTACTTTGTTTCAACATCAACATACCAGTTGGACACTTCTCTTCTTTTACCCCTACCTGTCTCTACTACTGAGCTTGGATAAGTATCAATACCTCATAAAGGGGAAAACTATGTGCCTCCCACGAAACCACTGTTGGTATTTTCTTGCCGTCAAAAAGTGCCTCCTCCCAACTCACTATCTATTGCTCGGCTATCTCCAGCTATAGATCCCCAACAACCACAACATTCTTCTGCTTTTGCCTCTGATCTTTCCATTACTCTTCAGAATGGTAAGCACTCTACTGCTGCTCATCCTCTTTCTCAATTTGTTTCTGATAATCAACTTCACCCAATGTTCCATCAGTTTGCCTTTTCTCTTTCTGTCGTCTCTATACCCAGGTCTTTTTAGTAAGCAGTGTTAGTCTATGTCTGACAATCGGCCATGGATGAAGAGATGCAAGCCCTTGTCTCTCGTAGAATCTGGGATTTAGTTCATTCTCCACTTGATGCATGTATTGTTGGTTGTCGTTGGATTTACTCTATCAAATATAAGCCGTACGGCTCCATTGACCGCTATAAAACTCGTCTTGTTGTGAAAGTTTTTTCCAAACCTATGGTGTTGATTATTTTGAGACTTTCTCTCTTGTAGCACGTCTCAACTCTAATCGCATCCTCTTCTCTCTTGTAGTGAATCTCGATTGGTCATTATTCCAATTGGATGCTAAAAATGCTTTCTTATATGGTGATTTACAAGAAGATGTGTATATGGAACATGCTCCAGGGTATATTGTTCTGGGGGAGAATATAGTCTGCAAACTCAAGAAATCAATTTATGGATTTAAATAGAGTTCTCGAGTCTGGTTTGAAAAGTTTTTTTTACTGTAATTGCTGGCATTGAATTTCAGCGTTGTCACTGTGATCATTCTGTTTTTGTTCGGCATACTCATTCTGATATTGTCCTTCTTGTTGTGTATGTAGATGATTTTCTACTAACTGGAAGTGATATAACAGTCTTGACTGAGACAAAGGATTATCTCAAGTAACATTTTGTAACTAAAGTAATGGGAAGACCGAAATATTTTCTTAGTATTGAGGTGGCTTATCATAAATATGAGTTACTTCTATCTCAGAGAAAGTATGTGCTAAATCTCTTGGAAGAGACCAATCGTCTTGGATTTAAACCTGCTAATATTCCAATGGAGTCAGATTTAGACGTATAAAGTAAAGATAGTGCTCTGTATTGCGGGTTTTAAAAAAATTATACCGCTACGTAAAACCTAGGTTTCTGTCCAAAATGGGCCTTCAACCTATGGGGGTTTGTTAAAATAAAAAATAACTTCCCTCAACTCTCACCACAATTTCGAAATTTTGGTGCAGCGAAAGCGTCTTTCAACACATCATTGTTTGACAATAATAATGGACTCAACGTAAATTTTTTAATACATCCCAATTGTAATAAAAAATCACTAATTAGGCTACAACAACTTCTGATATTTGTCACTATTTCATCTTACATGTTCATGATTATGCCTTGGAGAGAACTCCCTTCATCATTAGTGTTCACCATATTAGCTCTCTTGGTATCTTATCATAGGCTTGGATTTTATTAATGCATATCCTTGATTTTTATTCGAGAATTGAACGCTTTATTAGTTTATAAACGTCCATTAATACATAAATAACCACAAATATGCTGTAAATCTGATTACAGAGTATAACACCCCCGTTTTTCAGCGCTTCCCAAAGCGGAGGACGTTACTTATTACTTGCACAAGACAACCCAACAGTCACAGGATCTTGGAATAACCGTAACTACTACCACAATCAGATGAATAAATAACATATCTAAAACTGAAATGATTTCATTTATTCAAAGAGTTCATTACATAAAATGGCACACTACTTTAAATATGAACACAAAAGAGACGAAGAGAAAAGCAGTGCCTAGACAAAAGGAAACATAAACAAAATATACAAAAGTTCTCTAGGGGTACTTCGCTAGCCTATTATCACTCGATCTGTCCAACGAAGAACGGGTCTTCAACTGGAGCTGGATCCCCTTCTTCACGTTCCAAATCTGAGTTCAAAACCCAGGGGATTAAACCCGGCAAGTAATACATTTAAAAGATAATTTGTGTACTATCATAGTACAGGAATATCAGTGTGCATGAGCATGTTTATGTCAGTGTTGTTTGTGTGCATATAAATTAACATGAAGGCAACATATAAATTAACATGAAGTCAAGCATAAATAAATGCACAGATAAGTGAACATGACAATAACTACTCTATCTATTTAATCATATATTCTATTGGTCTCAGTAATCGTCCAATTTAAAATTTGAAACTGTATTAATGGATAAGAGAGCGCTATTCTCCATTGTCGTATAAGTGCCCGTGCATACCCGGGACCCTGCCCCAATATTCATGGCGCTGAACCATGACATGCCGCTAGGCACTCAATCACGTTCCGTACTGTATTATAGTGACGGACTTACCACTCTGGGTAGATATCAATTGGTGATCCAGTAATCACCCAGGCCACTGTAGTAATAGAATTCTGGCCCTAACAATACAATCAATTCTTATACGGCAAGGCTCTTATCCATCATATAGTTTCTCCCATCCCCGTGTTCATAATGAATTATGCACATGAAAATTTTATAATACTTTTTTAATTGTTTTTCAATTCATGATAACATGCTTGCATTTTCAGGACTGTACATGACATGTAGTATCATAACATATGATCTGTAATATTAAAACACATGACTGGTAATATCAAAACACATGACTTGTAAAACACATGACTTGTAATATCGAAACACATGGCATGTAATATTAAAGCACAGGACTTGTAGAATGATAAATTAACACATGATATATTAGTGCACAATTGGTTCAATTCTTAATACCAATTAATAACCCAATTTAGGAATCAAGTGCATCATGTATTAATAATTTCTATCTATCAATTATTTCTAATTAATCAAAACTAAGCCCAAGCCCAGTCTCATTAAATTCCCACTTACTTTTTTTTATTTTATTTTATTTTCATTTTTATTTTCTTTTACTCCTCTCTCTGTTATATGTAAATTGCTTTGCATGCAACCTATATTATTTTTTTTTTGCATATGTAAAATTAAATTAAAATAAGTGGTGCCTATGCAAAATGTTTCAAGCCAAAAGATTAATTATGGGATGTGGTGATTAATTGTGGTGTGCTGTGACAACAGTGATTAAATGAGCCCAGGACAACAGTGATTTAATTATGAGGTCCAGTGAAGTTGCAAGTCCAAGGATTTAATTAGATTAAAATGAGTACCTCTTCTCTCGGCCCAACTCAAAATTATTTTTGCAGTAACTTTTGCATGCGTATCATTTCACAAAACACATAAATTTTTCATGTAACCTTTTTTTATTTTTTTTATTTTTGCATGTATATCATTTCAACGTATGTTATATTATTTTTTTAAAAACTAAAAATAAGTAAACGTAATAATATTTATATATATCAAAATTGACCTAATAATTTGATTTAGTTCTCAATATCAATTAATAATCTAAAATATGAATCGAGCATTTCAAAAAAATAATTTACGTATACAAATGTAAATAACTAAACGAACAGAAATAAATATAAATAAAATGACGAAAAGAACGAAAATAGCAGTATTACTTGCCTTGGCTCAATCTCGAATATTTGGTTCGAATCCGTGGTTCAGTTTGATTTTTCCTATCCTTTCTTTTTATTTATTTATTTATTTATTTTATTTTTTTCACTGCTGTTGATTTTGGCCGAGAGGAGAAAAGAGGGTGAGAGTGGGTTCTGTTGGGTTTGGCCGAAAGTCAGAAGAAGAAGAAGAGAGTGAAGTGTTTTGTAGAGGAAAATAATTCAAGGATAATTTCATAATTTAACCCCACACATTCGCCACATATTGTATTTAGCTTGCCACCCTTTTCTCTGCTCGACAGCACACCACCAAAACAGCAAAGAATGAGGTGGGAAGATATTATAAAAATTTATTTATTTAAAAATTTAATAATTTCGGTTTCGTGTAACATTCTCCAAATACTATCATATTTATGTAGGGCGTAGTGCTCAACGAGGGGAACACTACAAAATTATCCGTTTGTTATTTCGATGTCCGGAATAAATGAACCGAAATTTTGAAATAATTAGAAGGGTAATTTTAATTTTATTAAATTAGCAATTTTGGGAGTATTTTTCGGCCTTGTAAGAAAAATCTCCAAAAATTCTAAATATTACAAAACTAATAATCGCGAAGACAGAATGCCATTTGGGTTTGTGGATTTAAAGTTATGTTAACCGAAAGTTATTTCGGTGTCCAAAATTGATTTCGGTTGACTTATTCGGCACCACTAGCAATACAGATAGCTCGGAATTTAAGGTATTACATTCTGCCCACCTAATAAAAAAATTTCGCCCTCGAAATTTAATTAATATTTTTGATCATGAGAAAGGGTGTATGTATTTTACCTTGATATCCTTTTCAAGCTCCCAAACTGAATCTCTTGGTGATTGTATATCCCATAAATAAGAACTAATAATATTACTTTATCCTTCAAGACTTCTCCCACTGGTTAATAATCCTTACATACCGCTTCTCATATTTATGTTTTATTTCTTCTGGAACAATCACAAAAACTTTTAGCTTTTTCTCAAATCTATTTTTGATATATTACTATTTTGTACTTTTAAATAAGCGCTTTCTCAATTATGATATATAGAATACATCATGAATGAGTTTCATTTTTGATAGGAATGATAATGGATAGTCAGGATTCCTAATTTATTCTTGAAGTTTTATTTAGGTGAAGGAACACAAAAGTAGACATAATTTAATCAGGAATAGCCGCTACTAATTTGGAGTGCACGCCATCCTGATTAAGTAATGTGTAAGATATCGGTGATAAATATTTTTATAGAGTTTATTCTCAAGCTCCTATTATATGTTGTAATCGACTCTAGAAATGAAAATAAATTTGAATTATTATAATATCGATATAACAAGACTATAAATGGTAGGGACACAAGATAAGAAATGAATTCATGACTAATTACAAAATTCAATCACATACAACGATCTTATTAAGCGACTGCAATTGCTGGCGTCAGAGAATACATCTCTACAATTGCCTCGCCAACTTAATAATACTTGTGATATATAAAAGGTTTAAGACAAGAATTATATTATGATAATATTCAGATGAAAGGTACAAAATGTCAAATGGGGAATGATCAACAAAAGCAATGGATAAGACAATCATTTGGAAAAATAAGCCTAACTTGAGTAACAAGATACAATGTCATGTTCCGCCATGATAAAATTTATACTTTATTATTAATTTCTTATCCTTTAGTTTCAACTTGACTAATTCTACAAAATTCTCAGTGTTCTAAGATCTCTTTATATTTTTACACTTATTCTTCCAAAGGTTGTTTTTCTTTTTATTGTTACTATATTTAAACCTCTATAGTTCACACACAACTTTTTACTCTCATCCTTCTTTCCTATTAATAACACTGGAACTCAATAAAACATTAGATCTCACATGATTAAGATTGGCATAGTAGTTATGTCCAAATGTAACTATATTTCTCCAAAGAAATTTGTACTTAAAAATTCATTTAAACTTCGTCTGAAATTCTTGGTATAGATGAAAATTTAAAATTTAAACGCATGGCCTACAGAATTACTATGCTTATCGAATGATATAAAAATAGAGTATGAATATGCCCTCTCCAGAAGTATCAAGAATTGCTCGAATTGGTACTGTTTTTAGACTCCGTTTTAATTTCTCAAATGATTTATTACATTCATTTGTTCAGTCATATTCTAACTCATTTTCTGATCTGTTTATTCAAAGTGATAAGGTCTTGTAAAATTCTATACAAATGTTCAATAATACTCAGCCATCCCAGAGAATTCCAAATCTTAAACACCGATTTTGATCGTATGCCAATTTTTCATGGCTCCTAAGATCAGATGTATCATCTATTGGACTTACACTCATACTCGAAGAAGATCAGGTCGACATTATTCTGCAACGGTCCAGATAAGAATCAATAAAAAGAATTCAAGATAGATACCTCAAACGAATAGAAAACAATAGGATAGGCACGATACTAGATCTGATAGGTATCAAAGAATAAAAAATAATTATTACGAATAAGTCACAGACATGTTCTTATGTGGCAGTAGTCCTATGGTCTTCCAGTTTTAGGCTCTGATACCTTCTGTAACGCCCCCTTTTTTCAGCTGCTTCCCAAAACGGAGGACGTTACTTATTACTTATACTAGACAACCCAACAGTCACAGGATCTTGGAATAACCGTAACTACTGCCACAATCAGATGAATAAATAACATGTCTGAAACTGAAATGATTTCATTTATGCAAAGAGTTTATTACATAAAATGGTACACTGATTTAAATATGAACATAAAAGAATCAAAAGAGAAAGCAGTGCCCAGACAAAATGAAATATAAACAAAATATACAAAAGTTCTCTAGGGATATTTCGCTTGCCTATTGTCACTCGATATGTCCAACGAAGTACGGGTCTTCAACTGGGGTTGGATCCCCTTCTTCACGTTCCAAATCTGGGTTCAAAACCCAGGGGATTAAACCCGGCAAGTAATACATTTAAAAGAGGAATTGTGTACTATCATAGTACATAAATATCGGTGTGCATGAGCATGTTTATGTTAGTGTTGTTTGTGTGCACATAAATTAACATGAAGCTAACATATAAATTAATATGAAGGCAATATATAAATTAACATGAAGGCAACATATAAATTAACATGAAAGCAATATATAAATTAATATGAAGGCAAGCATAAATAAATGCATAAACAAATAAACATGACAATAACTACTCTATCTATTTAATCATATATTCTATTGGTCTCAGTCATCGTACAATTTAATTATAGAAACTGTATTAATGGATAAAATAGTGCTATTCTCCATTGTCGTATAAGTGCCCGTGCATACCCGGGACCCGGCCCCAATATTCATTGCGCTGAACCATGACATACCGCTAGGCACTCAATCACGTTCCGTACCGTATTACAGTACGGACATACCACTCTGGGTAAATATCAATTGGTGATCCAGTAATCACCCAGGCGGCTGCAGTAAAAGAATCCCGGCCCTAACAAGACAATCAATCCTTATACGGTAAGGCTCTTATCTATCATATAGTTTCTCACATCCCCTTGTTCATATTGAATTTTGCACATGAAAATTTTATAATCTTTCTTTAATTATTTTTTCAATTCATGATAACATGCTTGCATTTCCATGACAGTACATGACATGTAGTATCATAACATATGATCTGTAATATTAAAACACATGACTTGTAATATCAAAGCACGTGGCCTGTAAAACACATGACTTGTAATATCAAAACTCGTGACATGTAAAACACATGACTTGTAGCATGATAAATTAACATATGATATATTAGTACACATAATTTGTAATATCAAGACACATGACTAGTAGCATGATAGATATTAGTGTACAAATGTACCACAATGCATATCATCAAAAATATTACAATAATCTGCTTTCATTCTCAGTGTCAATTAATAACCCAATTTGGGAATCAAGTGAATCATATAATAATACTGCATTATTTTTTTTTTAAACCCAACGTATGCATTTATTACATTTCTACGCTCAATTATATATATTAATATGCATTTCTCTTTTAATTAAAATCAAATTTATTACTATTATTAATTATGTCCAATTAATCCAAACTAAGTCTAATTCAAATCTCTCAATTATTTAATCCATCAAGCCCAAACCTACTAAATTTCCACTATTTCATATCTTTATTTTAATTTTATATTTCTTTTATTTTCTGTTCAGCCCAGGCATAAGGCCACTCATTTTTATTTATTATTTTTTCTTTATTTTCTTTGGGCTGGGGCAGGCCCACTGTTATTATTATTTTCTCTTCCTTTTTTTTTCTGCAGACCAGGCCCAAGATCTCTCTCTCTCTCTCTCTCTCTTTTTCTATATCCGGCCTAGGTCTAGTCTAAGTTTAAGCCTAAGCCTAACCAAGTGCACATTTTTCTTTCTATTTTTTTTTTAAATAATTCTCTGTCCAGCCTACTAAAGCCTAAGCCCATATTTCTTTCCTGGCCCAAATCCAAGCCCACCACTCTTTTTTTTCTTGTCTTTTCTCTTTGTTTTTTTTCTGGACTGGGCCAGGCCCAGTTTACCATTTTTTTTCTTTTCTTTTTTTCTTTTCTCTTTTTTTCCCTTCTTTCGGCCCAGTCCACCAACTCTCTCCTTTATTTTTTTTTTTTCTTCTTTCTTTCTAATTTTGCATGGGTTGCATGCAAAATTATTTTCGCATGCAACCGATTTATATATATATATATTTTGGCAAATATTAAAATAAATAAATAAAACAAATATCATGATATTTATATATATATCAAAATTAACACACTAATTTGGTTCAGTTTTCAATATCAAAATATCAACCAAATATTTTTACAAAATAAATCACATATAAATTAAATACAAATTAAATAAATAATTATACAAATTAAATAAAAAAAAAGATGAATGAAAATATAGCAGTATTACTTGTGTTGGCTCGATCTCGAATATTTGGTTCGAATCCTTGGTTCGGTTTGATTTTTCCTATCCTTTCTCTTTTATTTTTTTTTCTACTGTTGTGTATATATATATATATATATTTTTTTTTCTCACATCTTTATAACACCTCCTCATCAAATAATTCTCCCCACCTGACACCTCCTAACAGCTTATGCCACCCTCTCCTCAGTCAGAAAACACAGCAACTCTCTCACCAACTCTCTAACCGCCTCGTTTATTTTTATTTATTTATTTATTTAATAATTTAATAATTTGGTTCCGTGTAATATTATCCAAATACTACCAAATTTATGTAGGACATAGTGCTCGACGAGGAAAACACTACAAAATTATTCGTTTGTTATTTCGATGTCCGGAATAAATGAACCGAAATTTCGAAATAATTAGAAGGATAATTTTAATTTTATTAAATTAGCAATTTTGGGAGTATTTTTCGGCCTCGTAAGAAAAATCTCCAAAAATTCTAAATATTACAAAACTAATAATCGCGAAGACCGAATGTCATTTGGGTTTATGGATTTAAAGTTATGTTAACCGAAAAACTGCCATCTTCACCCAAACAAGGCTTGATCAAATATCGATCCCAATTAATTGAGCATCAGAAAATAGCATTATGAGCTGTAGCAATTAATGGTTTCCTACCAAATATTCCGAATAAGGTGTCAAGTAGATGTATGTCTTCCAGATTTTAAAGCTGTCTTTTTTTAATCTCTTGAGAACAGAAAATAATTAAGAAGTTTGACACCAATGAGTTGAATCCAAAAGCTTGATGTAGGAGTAGTAGCAGTAGTAGTATTGGATTTCTGCCTAAGCCACAAGGTTGGCAAGGAATTGAATACTAACAAGATCTCACTCTACTAGCTATGAAGCAATATCCCTAGAGACTATAAAAACATAACCATATATGCATGCAGCCTAGCTCAAAAAGTCCACGACTATACTCCTAACTTTATGTCTCATTATCTATATACTACTGCAGACGATAGATAGATAGACAGACAAGGCCACTTAATTGCCTTCTAATATATAGTTGACATTCTACTTGTACGTATAACCAACAACATGTTGATAGTGGGTTTCTGCCTAAAAGTAGTAGTCTTGAGCAATATCCCATTATTTCTTGTTCTCTATATAAGAATCTAAAGTATAGCCTTGGAAATTCAAGAGTGTACGTAGTAGAAATTAAGATGAAGCTCAAGTACTGTAGCCAGTCCATACCATTCCTGCTGCTCTTTATTGTAGCTATTGGATTGGAGATCAAGGGAACCTCAGCTCACTCCCTGGTGAAATGCAGAAACCCCTGGAGCCCTTGCTATGGTCGGGTGATCATATGCCCTTGGGAGTGCCCGTTCACTAGACCATTTAACCCAAAAGCCAGAGCCTGCATCCTGGACTGCAATTCACCTAAATGTGAAGCAGTGTGCCAAGGTCCAATTCATCCTCCTGCATGTCTACTGTATGCTTAATTTCCTTCAACTGCTTAATAATTTGATTATATGTATATATATGTTTGATTGCATTATTCCAGATAAAAAGCCCTGTTGCCATGGTAAAGGATCTGGTTGCGGCGACCCTCGTTTCATCGGCGGTGATGGAGTTGTCTTCTACTTCCATGGGAGGAAAGGCCAACACTTCAGCCTCGTATCTGACCCCAACATCCAAATCAACGCCCGCTTCATCGGCCTCAGGCCTAGTGGAAGAACAAGAGACTTCACATGGATCCAAGCACTGGGGCTCATGTTTGGCCCCCACACGCTTGCCATCGAGGCTGCCAGAGTCCCTCAATGGGATGAGGCCGTCGACCACCTCAGTTTCTCCTTCGACGACAAGCCTATCCAAGTTCCAGAAGGGCATCTCTCCGAGTGGAAGTCGTCGTCGGATGACATGATGGTAAAGGTCGAGAGGACTGCACGTTGGAACAGTGTGTTGGTCTCGGTTGAGGACATTGCAGAGGTGTCGATAAGTGTGGTTCCAGTCACCAAGGAAGATGATAAAGTACACAAGTACGGAATACCATCCGACGACTGCTTCGCACATCTGGAAGTCCAGTTCAAATTCTTCAAGCTCTCCCCAGAAGTGGAAGGGGTGTTGGGCCGTACCTATCAACCAGGATTTGAGAATCCGGCAAAAAGAGGAGTAGAAATGCCTGTAGTTGGCGGTGAGAACAAGTACCAGACATCCTCCCTCCTATCTCCAGACTGCAAAACATGCTTATTCTCTCCTGAACAACCAAACTACTAGCTAGTCTAGAAGCTGCTGAAGCAGAATTAATGAATTTGCAACTATATATCAAATAATTAATGTGTATCATCAGTTAATTTGCAATAAGATATATATAAAAGAATAATAAATTGTAAGAGTACTGGATTGGTTTGAAGTAAATGCAAGAGATTTGCTTTGCTCTAGGAAATTATAAATTAATCAAATGATGTATTTTTTCTTCTTTTTTTAATTTGAAATTTAAATTTTATTTATTTTTCTGTTCTAGGATGGTGTTTTCGTTTGATAATTCTAGCAGCAAAGCAAAGCAAAGGGAACTAACTGCAAAAGATTAATTGCATGCGCCAAGCAACCGCACAATGTAACAAGATAATATTCTTAAGTTTTTGTTTGCTTAGTTCTGAAAATTAAAAGAGATGGTTTTGACTATAATCCGTATCCTTGTCATTTGGTAATTCAGATCATGCATTATGATGTGCCAGTTTCATTAGGGGTCAGTTTCACAAGATAAAAGATGAAATATGTTAAAACTGATTTCTACAAATATCAAAGGCAAATTAGAATGTGAGGTTCAAACCTAAGATAGATATTTGCTGCTGTTGCTGCTACTACTGCTGCTTAGGTAACACATACAAATGGTGCTACATGCTGTCTTCATTCAAACTAGAAATCATAAATTATATTATTCACATAGATTTCATGTTCCTTCTACCTCTGCTTTGCCCTTCAAAGACTGAACCCTGTTGATGTGCGGTGACCCACCCACCCAAAGAATGGTGCCTTCTTCTGATTAGTCAAACAGAGAAAAGAGAATGAAAAGGTCGTTCAGTCAGTGGCCATGATATGATATGTAGGACACTTCACTCAGTAAAAAATGGCACTTTGAGACATACAATTACATATCAAAAAAGTATCTTATGCCTTCTTTCAACAAAAGCCGGTAGTTCTACAAGCCATTATACTATAATTACCAAGGTTTAAAATATTGAAACCGGAATCGGTATTGACCAGCGATATGAGTGTCAATATTATAAGGTATAACGTGTATCAGTTATCTCAAAATCTGATATGTATGTGATATAAGCCATTATTTGCTGATTCTAAAACCTTGATAATTAGGTTTTTCATACGTGAATAACAATCATATACATATATTTAGTGAAATAAATATATTTAGTTGCGTCCTCGTATCTGTATTTTTGACAATTTCTGCATCAAGATACCCATGAAGTACTCGTATTGGTATCCACAAACCACAGAGTTAAAGGAAAATAACGATAAAGTCAGTTAATGCGCCTCATTTCATTTGTTCCCAATATATTATGAACAAAGAAAAAGTTGGATTAGCTCTATCGATGTGAATGAGTTTTCCTTTGCTAAGGGAGTTGAACTGGTTTTGTCAGTAGAGATAATTTTTCTTCTCAGTGGAGATGACTTTGTCTCTGTCGGCAAGAATAGACTGTAATTAAGGTAGCTCTCTCTTCTACATTGGTGGAGATAATCTTCTCTTCTACACTACGAAGATAATTTTCTCTTCTGACCAATGAAGTTAATCTTCTCTTCTGTTTCGGTACTAATTATTTATTGTGCCAGCAAGACTAATTCTTTTGCTGTGTCAGAGCTACTTTTTCTGTTGCATTGGGCTAGTTTCTTTGTTGTGCCAGACCTAGTTTCTCTGTTGCGTTAGGATACTTACTTGTATTGAGCCGATGCAGATAACCATCTAATTTTTAGAGGGTTCTTTGTATCATCGTTCTTTTGGCTATTTATGATCCTCATTTCTTACCTCATCTTTCCTTCTGTTAACACACATCCAATAAAGGATGCACATCTCTGCTCTACTCGTCTTCTATTCATGATTTCTTTGTATGGCCTAACATTCCAAACCATTTACAATACTAGCCTAAGAGCAGCCCGATAAAACATTTCATTCAGCCTTAACGGAATGTTATAGTGTATAAAACTTCTATTACGCTTTTCCATTTCAACCAATTAGCTTAGATCTTATGTTTTACATTACTATCGTTCTTCCTATCATTTTAAATAATAGAATTCAGGTACCCAATATGATTGATCATGGATATCTTTCGTCCAACCAGCGTTACAATACTATAGATCACCTTTTTACTGACCTTGCACTTCATATACTATGTTTTGGATCTACTTAATCTAAAATCTTGAGATTCTAAATTTTATCTCTATAACTCCAACTGGACACTTACTCCTGCTAAAATCTTATTGATTAGGATAATATCATCGATAAATAATATACACTAAGGTATCTCGCTCTAAATAGCTTCAATAAGCTCATTCATCATGTTAAAATACAAAATAATTTTCATCAACACTCACTACAATTTCGGAGTTGGTGCAGTGGAAGGGTTTCAATATGGTATCAGAATAAGTTTGAGAAATAGATCTCAACCGTGCAATCCGATAACCTGTCAATCTCAACCATCTACTCAAAAAATAAGGGGCAAAAGAGAAAAAACCCTAACTTACCTTGTTCAGCAAAAGGCGACAGTTCAACACAGATCTGTTCAGCCAAAGGCGACAGTTCTCTCTTTGAAGATCTGTTCAGCACAGATTTTTCGTTCGTCCTGTGTCTTCGTTCAGCACCAGCTTTGTTTAGCAACCAAAAAAATCTCTGTGCTAAGCCCCTCCACCAGCTTTACCCCCCAAACGAATGCTTGTGCAGCAGCTTCTGTTCTTCGAAAAAGTGCTCGTCCTACAACTTCTGTCCCCCCCAGCAGCTTTTGCTCTTCAAAAAAAAAGGCTTTGACTTTGCTTTTAGAAATTTGACAAGAGCAGAGGTTTGCTTTCTTTCGAAGAGGAATCTAGTAGGTGATTTTAATTCACTATTTCTCTGTAAGTTGGATTCTCAATTTTTTTTTATGACATCATCTATTTCAAGTACTTCATCTACTGCCACTACTGATCCTCCTGTCATGGCTGAGAATCTTTATTCCAAGAACCTTACTGCTACTACTATTAAATTGGATGACAATAATTATCTTTTATAGGCTAAATCGTTCAGGGTGTTTATTGGTGCTCAAAGAAAAATCAAGTATTTACTAAATGATCCACCAAATGAAAACGATCCTATCTATTTCGATTGGCTTGTTAACGATTGTTTCATGATTACATAGTTTCTTAATAGTATGGAAGAGAGTAAGTTTTGCTATTATATTCTTGAAAACTGCAAAAGAGATATGGGGCACTCTTAAAAGAGTATACGGTAATGAGAAAAATATATCAAGCGTTTTTGAACTGTATGAGTCCTTGTTTACTCTCAAACAAGACAGTACGTCTGTATCCGAGTGCTACTCCTCTCTCCAAGGCATATTGGTTGAGTTTAAGGTTCACCAGCCACTGGTTACAAATCTTAAGATTTTAAGACAATATCGTTACGATTTAGCTGTTGCAAAATTTCTCTCTGGACTGGATTCCTCTGTATTTAGCTAAGTAAGGGGTCAAATTCTTACTGGTGATTGTGTTCCATCCTTGACAGTGACGTATTCCAGAGTCCTTCGTGTTTTTACTGGGTTTACTACATCAACAACTCAAATGCTTGCCTCCAATGACTATTATGCCCTATTTTCGGGTCGGGGGCTGTGACCTTGGTCGCAGTCGTCATTTAGGGGGAGGCCGAGGTCATGGTGGAAATGGTGATCGAAACTGTCGTCATTTAGGGGGAGGCCGAGGTCATTTAGGGGGAGGCCGAGGTCATGGTGGAAATGGTGATTTAGGGGGAGGCCGAGGTCATGGTGGGTCGTAGTCGTCATTTAGGGGGAGGTCGAGGTCATGGTGGAAATGGTGATCAAAACTTTGCTGATGGACGAGAATTCTGTGAATGTGATTACTGCAGCAGGAAAAATTACACATCTGCATACTGTTGGGAGAAGTATGGAAAATTAGAATAGGCACAAACTACTACTACTTTACCTCCAACAAAAGATACTGCATCGACTATGAATTTTGTTGGCACTTCGACATCTTCAATGATGGTTCAGATTTCACAAAGTGAACTTGACAGGGTTCTACGTCTTCAATCCACCATGGTCAGTCGCATGCTACTCATGCATGCTTATCAGGTACTGATGCTCACATTACTTTCTCTAATCAACCATGTGTTATAAACTCTGGAGCTTCCCCCACATGACAGGTATTAAAATCAAGTTTGCCTCCCTATATTTTTAAAATAAATATCCTCCTATCCATATTGCTGATGGTTCATTTTGTTCAGTTATTGGTAATAGAAAAGTTCACGCTACCAATTCATTAACATTTGATAATGTTTTGTTTGTTCCCAACTTTTCTGTTAGTTTATTATCTATTAACCAAATTACTAAAACTAACAACTGTTCTATCATGATTTTTCCTACTTACTGTGTTTTTTAGGACTTCCAATCTAGAATGAGGATTTGTATGGGATGTGACCAATGGAGAATGTACTTTCTCGATGAGACAACACCTATAGGGTTTGCTGCTTCTTCTTCTTACTCCCTTTTACAGTGGCATCAATGCTTTAGACATCCTTCTCTTTAGAGTCTTCGTTTTGTTTTACCTACTGTGTCTGATATATCTACTTTAAATTGTGAGCCTTGTGAACTTGGTAAACATCATCGCGTCTCGTATTTAGGTTGAGTCAATCCACGTAGTAGTTGTCCATTTGAGTCAGTCCATTCTGATGTTTGGGGATCATGTCGTTTTTCCTCTTTTAAAAACTTTTGGTATTTTCTTATATTTGTGGATGATTTTACTCGCATGACATGGATGTATTTGTTAAGAGAAAGGTCTATTGTTCCTAGTATAATTAAACTATTTTATAAAGAAATAAAAAAATAATTTTCTACATATATTCATGTTTTGTGCACTGATAATACTATGGAGTATATGAAGCCTGATGTTTACTTATTTTGTACTAATAATTGACTTATTCATCAAATATCTTATTCTCACACATTGCAGTAAAATGGTATTTCTAAAAGAAAGCATAGATATATTCTAGATGTTACTCGGATATTAATAATTCATATGCATGTTCTAAGATATCTGTTGTCTAATGTTGTTCTCTGTGCTTGTCATCTAATAAATAGGATACCATCTTCTGTCTTGCATAGTGAAACTCCATTTTTTCTGTCTTTATCCTGATATACTCATGTTTTCTCTTATATCTCGAGTGTTTGATTGTATATCTTTTGTTCAAGATTTGTCCCCCGATTTGGACAAGTTATCTCCTCGTACAATCAAGTGTGTATTTGTTGGATAGCCTAAGACGTAAAAGGGTATAGGTGTTATGATCCAGTATCTAAAAAGTATTTTGTCTCTGCTAATGTTACTCTCTATGAGTCTGTTCCGTACTTTGTTTCAACATCAACATACCAGTTGGACACTTCTCTTCCTTTACCCCTACCTGTCTCTACTACTGAGCTTGGATAAGTATCAATACCTCATAAAGGGGAAAACTATGTGCCTCCCACGAAACCACTGTTGGTATTTTCTTGCCGTCAAACAGTGCCTCCTCCCAACTCACTATCTATTGCTCTGCTATCTCTAGCTGTAGATCCCCAACAACCACAACATTCTTCTGCTTTTGCCTCTGATCTTTCCATTACTCTTCAGAATGGTAAGCACTCTACTACTGCTCATCCTCTTTCTCAATTTGTTTCTGATAATCAACTTCACCCAATGTTCCATCAGTTTGCCTTTTCTCTTTCTGTCGTCTCTACACCCAGGTCTTTTCAGTAAGCAGTGTTAGTCTCTGTCTGACAATCGGCCATGGATGAAGAGATGCAAGCCCTTGTCTCTCGTAGAATCTGGGATTTAGTTCATTCTCCACTTGATGCATGTATTGTTGGTTGTCGTTGGATTTACTCTATCAAATATAAGCCGTACGGCTCCATTGACGCTATAAAACTCGTTTTGTTGTGAAAGTTTTTTCCAAACCTATGGTGTTGATTATTTTGAGACTTTCTCTCTTGTAGCACGTCTCAACTCTAATCGCATCCTCTTCTCTCTTGTAGTGAATCTCGATTGGTCATTATTCCAATTGGATGTTAAAAGTGCTTTCTTATATGGTGATTTACAAGAAGAGGTGTATATGGAACAGGCTCCAGGGTATATTGTTCTGGGGGAGAATATAGTCTGCAAACTCAAGAAATCAATTTATGGATTTAAACAAAGTCCTCGAGTCTGGTTTGAAAAGTTTTTTTTACTGTAATTACTGGCATTGAATTTCAGCGTTGTCACTGTGATCATTCTGTTTTTGTTCGGCATACTCATTCTGATATTGTCCTTCTTGTTGTGTATGTAGATGATTTTCTACTAACTGGAAGTGATATAACAGTCTTGACTGAGACAAAGAATTATCTCAAGTAACATTTTGTAACTAAAGTAATGGGAAGACCGAAATATTTTCTTAGTATTGAGGTGGCTTATCATAAATATGAGTTACTTCTATCTCAGAGAAAGTATGTGCTAAATCTCTTGGAAGAGACCAATCGTCTTGGATTTAAACCTGCTAATATTCCAATGGAGTCAGATTTAGACGTATAGAGTAAAGATAGTGCTCTGTATTGCGGGTTTTAAAAAAATTATACCGCTACGTAAAACCTAGGTTTCTGTCCAAAATGGGCCTTCAACCTGTGGGGGTTTGTTAAAATAAAAAATAACTTCCCTCAACTCTCACTACAATTTCGAAATTTTGGTGCAGCGAAAGCGTCTTTCAACACATCATTGTTTGACAATAATAATGGACTCAACGTAAATTTTTTAATACATCCCAATTGTAATAAAAAAATCACTAATTAGGCTACAACAACTTCTGACATTTGTCACTATTTCATCTTACATGTTCATGATTATGCCTCGGAGAGAACTCCCTTCATCATCAGTGTTCACCATATTAGCTCTCTTGGTATCTTATCATAGGCTTGAATTTTATTAATGCATATCCTTGATTTTTATTCGAGAATTGAATGCTTTATTAGTTTATAAACGTCCATTAATACATAAATAACCACAAATATGCTGTAAATCTGATTACAGAGTATAACGCCCCCGTTTTTCAGCGCTTCCCAAAACGGAGGACGTTACTTATTACATGCACAAGACAACCCAACAGTCACAGGATCTTGGAATAACCGTAACTACTACCACAATGAGATGAATAAATAACATATCTGAAACTGAAATGATTTCATTTATTCAAAGAGTTCATTACATAAAATGACACATTAGTTTAAATATGAACACAAAAGAGTTGAAGAGAAAAGCAGTGCCCAGACAAAATGAAACATAAACAAAATATACAAAAGTTCTCTAGGGGTACTTCGCTAGCCTATTATCACTCGATCTGTCCAATGAAGAACGGGTCTTCAACTGGGGTTGGATCCCCTTCTTCACGTTCCAAATCTGAGTTCAAAATCTAGGGGATTAAACCCGGCAAGTAATACATTTAAAAAGATAATTTGTGTACTATCATAGTACAGGAACATCAGTGTGCATGAGCATGTTTATGTCAGTATTATTTGTGTGCATATAAATTAACATGAAGGCAACATATTAATTAACATGAAGTCAAGCATAAATAAATGCACAGATAAATGAACATGACAATAACTACTCTATCTATTTAATCATATATTCTATTGGTCTCAGTCATCGTCCAATTTAAAATTTGAAACTGTATTAATGGATAAGATAGCGCTATTCTCCATTGTCGTATAAGTGCCCGTGCATACCCGGGACCCGGACCCAATATTCATGGCGCTGAACCATAACATGCCGCTAGGCACTCAATCACGTTCCGTACTGTATTACAGTGACGGACTTACCACTCTGGGTAGATATCAATTGGTGATCCAGTAATCACCCAGGCCACTGTAGTAATAAAATCCTGGCCCTAACAATACAATCAATTCTTATACGGCAAGGCTCTTATCCATCATATAGTTTCTCCCATCCCCGTGTTCATAATGAATTATGCACATGAAAATTTTATAATCCTTCTTTAATTGTTTTTCAATTCATGATAACATACTTGCATTTTTAGGACTGTACATGACATGTAGTATCATAACATATGATCTGTAATATTAAAACACATGACTGGTAATATCAAAACAATGACTTGTAAAACACATGATTTGTAATATCGAAACACATGACATGTAATATTAAAGCACAGGACTTGTAGAATGATAAATTAACACATGATAAAGTAGTGCACAATTGGTTCAATTCTTAATACCAATTAATAACCCAATTTAGGAATCAAGAGCATCATGTATTAATAATTTCTATCTATCAATTATTTCTAATTAATCCAAACTAAGCCCAAGCCCAGTCTCATTAAATTCCCACTTACGTTTTTTTATTTTATTTTATTTTCATTTTTATTTTCTTTTACTCCTCTCTCTGTTATATGTAAATTGCTTTGCATGCAACCCATATTATTTTTTTTTTTGCATATGTAAAATTAAATTAAAATAAGTGGTGCCTATGCAAAATGTTTCAAGCCCAAAGATTAATTATGGGATGCGGTGATTAATTGTGGTGTGCTGTGACAACAGTGATTAAATGAGCCCAGGACAACAGTGATTTAATTATGAGGTCCAGTGAAGTTGCAAGTCCAAGGATTTAATTAGATTAAAATGTGTACCTCTTCTCTCGGCCCAACTCAAAATTATTTTTGCAGTAACTTTTGCATGCCTATCATTTCACAAAACACATAAATTTTGCATGTAACCTTTTTTTATTTTTTTTATTTTTGCATACATATCATTTCAACGTATGTTATATTATTTTTTTTAAAACTAAAAATAAGTAAACGTAATAATATTTATATATATCAAAATTGACCTAATAATTTGCTTTAGTTATCAATATCAATTAATAATCTAAAATATGAATCAAGCATTTCAAAAAAATAATTTACGTATACAAATGTAAATAACGAAACGAACGGAAATAAATATAAATAAAATGATGAAAAGAACGAAAATAGCAGTATTACTTGCCTTGGCTCGATCTCGAATATTTGGTTCGAATCCGTGGTTCAGTTTGATTTTTCCTATTCTTTCTTTTTTATTTATTTATTTTATTTTTTTCACTGCTGTTGATTTTGGCCGAGAGGAGAATAGAGGGTGAGAGTGGGTTCTGTTGGGTTTGGCCGAAAGTCAGAAGAAGAAGAAGAAGAGAGTGAAGTGTTTTGTAGAGGAAAATAATTCAAGGATAATTTCGTAATTTAACCCCACACATTCGCCACATATTGTATTTAGCTTGCCACCCTTTTCTCCGCTCGACAGCACACCACCGAAACAGCAAAGAATGAGGTGGGAAGATATTATAAAAATTTATTTATTTAATAATTTAATAATTTTGGTTTCGTGTAACATTCTCCAAATACTATCACATTTATGTAGGACGTAGTGCTCAACGAGGGGAACACTACAAAATTATCCGTTTGTTATTTCGATGTCCGAAATAAATAAACCGAAATTCCGAAATAATTAGAAGGATAATTTTAATTTTATTAAATTAGCAATTTTGGGAGTATTTTTCGGCCTTGTAAGAAAAATCTCCAAAAATTCTAAATATTACAAAACTAATAATCGCGAATACCGAATGTCATTTGGGTTTGTGGATTTAAAGTTATGTTAACCGAAAGTTATTTCGGTGTCCAAAATTGACTTCGGTTGACTTATTCGGCACCACTAGCAATATAGATAGCTCGGAATTTAGGGTATTACATTCTACCCACCTAATAAAAAAATTTCGCCCTCAAAATTTAATTAATGTTTTTGATCATGAGAAATGGTATATGTATTTTACCTTGATATGCTTTTCAAGCTCCCAAACTGAATCTCTTGGTGATTGTTTATCCCATAAAATAAGAGCTAATAATATTACTTTTGTTCGTCGCAAAAGTTCCTTCGCTTCCTCCCATTGAATTAACTTAAATTACAATGAAAGTGAACAAGATATAAAAAGAACAAACGAGAGGATTTTATATTTCAATCTCTCTCTTTTACAATATTGTGGGATCTGTGGCGATGGGATCTGTCAAGCAGTTCCTTTGGACGATCGGTACGTTGAAATCTTCTCTTTTAAAGATATCGGCCGAATATAGACGATCTTCTCTGGCTTTGATTTGTTCAAGGTTCTCTCGTGTAACTCGAACTTCTCAAGAACTCCAGAAAGAAGATGGTGATTTTCTCTGATCTTCACGAACTCAAGGCTCTGTGCGTAACTTGAATTCTCCAAGATTTCAGAAGATGATCAGCAAAGGTTTCAAGGCTCTCTCGCGTACTTGAATTGCCAAAGGATCGATAGGAGGCTTCCGATGCCGAAAAAAAGACCCAAAAGAAGACCCCCTAGGGTTTCACCAGGAAGGTATTTATAGCCTCAGGTTAATGCAAGAGTTTCTATCTAAATAGAACTCGCATTCATCAAGGATTCCAATCAAATATCGTAGTTTTGATGGAATTCTGATTAGACTTGATTCGGGTATTTGGATAAGCCCAGAATCATATCTCAATCAATTTGAGATTCTGGTTATCTGCTTACGCGGAGCTTTAATCGCATCAAAACGCGACGCTAAATAACCAAAACGCTGAGCTAACGCGGAGCTATTGATCATCTCCGTGTTTTACTCAAACGCGAGGCTAATACAAGCCAAACTGCGGAATCAACGCGGAGCTATTAAACATCTCCGCGTTTTATTCAAACGCAGGGTTAATATAACCAAACGCGGGGCTATTGAATTAGCTCCGTGTTCTGTTGTGGAAAATTCTTTTAACTTAGAAATTTTCACTGCCAACAGAACCCCCTCCAAAGTTTTCAAAATGGTTTAGATTTCAGCAGATTTTGAAATACTTTGGATCTTAAAACTGAAAACGCGGAGTTAGAATACCAAGTCTATCTCGCGTTATGCTCACTTACGCGGAGCTCATCTTCAGTGAAATGAGTAATTACGTCATTAATTACCCCGAGTTTCCACGCCGAATACCAAGCGACGGAAATTCTGTTTAAATAGAGCTTCATCTTCTTCTTCATCTCATCCGAAGAATTTCTGAGAATTCGAGTGACTCACGAATGATCTTCAACTGATCTTCGTTCAATTCTCCACAGGATTTCCATCATTAGGATGTCTCTCCAGAGGAGTTTGGCTTTTCGCAAGTTGGCCGGCGTTAATGGCAGCAGCCGTGAAGGTAGACACGACGGCGAACCAGTCTATGCAGCGTCTTCCGAAGGTAAAAACCTCATCTTCTGGTTTTCTAAGAACCATTCTGAGATATTTTGGCTTGGTTTATTCTGGACGATTGCTTATCTTGTCGGCGAGATCGCCGTTTTATTGTGTCGTCCCTGCGCTTGAAACGCGGGGCTTTACTAGTAGTCTCAATGAATCCGCGAGGCTATCCTTGATTAGCAGTCGCGATGAATTGCGAGGCTATCCTTGATTAGAAGTCGCTATGAATTGCGAGGCTATCCTTGATTAGCAGTCGCTATGAATTGCGAGGCTATCTTTGATTAGCAGTCGCTATGAATTGCGAGGCTATCTTTGATTAGCAGTCGCTATGAATTGTGAGGCTATCTTTGATTAGCAGTCGCGATGAATTGCGAGGCTATCCTTGATTAGCAGTCGCGATGAATTGCGAGGCTATCCTTGATTAGCAGTCGCGATGAATCCGCGAGGCTATCCTTGATTAGCAGTCGCTATGAATTTGAAAGAGAAGGAAAGAGCAGAAAGGAATCTTGTCCCCCTTTACGCGAAGTTATCGCATCATCCTCTGCTTTTAAAGCGCGAGGCTATTTCTTCAACTGTGCGCGGAGTTAGCTTAGCTCCGCGTTTTCACTCTTTTGGAAACTCTGTTCCTTTTGCAGTAAGTCCAGTCCTTCTTGAAGAGGAATGTATGCGGGTCCATCGATCTTCATCAGAAGTAACTCTAAGGAAGTCAGAAGCATGTGCTTTACAACATAGTTGCAGGTTTCAAGCTCTGGCTCCGAGAGATAAACTCCTGAAGGGGCTGTAAATAAGGAGCTGCAGCACTTGCAGTGCAGAATTGCGCTTCAGTGCAGCACTTTCCTTTCCTCTCGTGCTTCATTTCAGATGACAGATCCTAGTTGACATTTGCAGAGGAGATCTTTTGTATGTGAACCAGGGAACTGAGCTTCAACACCCCGTAGAGGAATCTTAAATTCTTTTGCATGTGAACCAGGGAACTGAGCTTCAACACCCCGTAGAGAAGTCTTACTGTTTGGTTATTGACAAGTTGATCATGTAAAAGCTTTTGGGAGAGCTATAACTCCCTCTTTGTAATCTCTTGCTTCATGAATAAAGATAAATTATTTTCCTCTCTATCTGTTAGCTTCAAGAATTTTGCTTGCTCAACAAACAGATGGTCAATAATTTTGGTAAAATAGTCTAAGGCACTTCTGCGCGACTTAGATTGATAATACCCAAACGATTGGATAAGAATCACTTTAACTTAGATGGAAGCGCTTAATTGCACTCGTCAAAAATCTAAGTTTTTTCCATGAAAACGCGAAGCTAAGGCACAGGCTATCCTCGCATTTTGTATAGTTGCGCGGAGTTAATCAACTTCGCTTTTTCTTAGTCGCGCGAGGCTAATAGCTTCGCGTTTTAGAGAGTAACTGACCAGTCACTTTCTCCGAAACTCGCACCGAATTCCAAGAGGCGGTTCCTTCCATTTAAAAGAAATCTCTATTTCTTATCCTTCTCACTCTATTTGAGAATTTTCCAGAAACTTAGAGATTCAGGCGATCAGAGTTCAGACTACTCGATCTTCTTCCGACCGAGTTTCTCCAAATTTTCAGTCGATTTTTCTCAGCAATGGCACCCAAAACTCGTGCTACTTCTCGAGCGGCTCCATCTTCGGCGACTGGCGCAAGCAGTGGTGGCGGCGGCCAAGGCAGCGACGCGCCAGCCCACATTTCGCCTATCGGGGGTAAGAATCTCTCCATCAAAACTCTTTAGAACATTTCTAGAGTGATTTGGCTTAAATTTAACTGATCGATCAACTCTTTTACCGGCGAGATCGCCGTACTCCTGCCGTAAGGCTTAAAGAAGAAGAAAAGTCTCTGACTGCCTTCTTACGCGAAGTTATTGCGTCATCCTCGCGTTTAAAGCGCGAGGCTATTTTAAGTAGCAGTCGCGCTGAAAACGCGAGGCTATTTTTAAGTGGCAGTCGCGCTGAAAACGCGAGGCTATTTTTAAGTAGCAGTCGCGCTGAAAACGCGAGACTAAGTAGCAGTCGCGCTGAAAACGCGAGGCTCTTTTAAGTAGCAGTCGCGCTGAAAACGCGAGGCTAAGTAGCAGTCGCGCTGAAAACGCGAGGCTCTTTTAAGTAGCAGTCGCGCTGAAAACGCGAGGCTCTTTTTAAGTAGCAGTCGCGCTGAAAACGCGAGGCTAAGTAGCAGTCGCGCTGAAAACGCGAGGCTCTTTTAAGTAGCAGTCGCGCTGAAAACGCGAGGCTCTTTTTAAGTAGCAGTCGCGCTGAAAACGCGAGGCTCTTTTTAAGTAGCAGTCGCGCTGAAAATGCGAGGCTATTTCTGCGCGATCTAATCTTTAGCTTCGCGCGGCGCTATTCTTAACTTCGCGCGTTCTAATTTTTAGCTTCGCGCGTCCATACTTAGAGAAATTTTCTGCCCTAGAGAAACTTCTCTCATTCTGCTTTCTTTTTGCAGTAGGATATTCGATGGAATCTCTTCCCCACAAGAACTACTTCGGCTTTGCTGGGGGTTCTGATCCCTCAGGCCAATTCCGTTTCACTACCATCCTGCCATCATACAAGCCAGACCCGAAGGAACGCAAGGAGAAGCTGATCAAGTACCACCCCACCACTGCGCGAGAAATCATAACTGACGCAGCCTTCGAAACTGTGAATAGAGAGGCGATGGAGAAACCCGCCTTCCTCTTTGGAGACCAGATGGATCAATCAGATGAGATCCTTTCTGAAGGGGAACGTGTTTGGCTATATAACTCAGGCGAAATGTTGATGTTTTTGCCTAGAATGGATCGTAGCTATCCTCTGGTCTATCTTCAAAGGCTAGCGACGCCTCGAGAATTAAAATGGGGACTGACTCAAGAGCAAGATGGCGTCCCAACAGGCAAATTTGGTGCAAAAGGGGTTTATCAAGATGGTTCCCCCAGATGCATTACTGGCTTGCTTCCAGGCCGATTTGGCAAGGAGCTTCCAGTGGGTGAAGTCCCATCTCGTGCCCGAACTTTCTTAAGTGAGTTCTTGGCGAAGGATGGTCAGTACCCGGCTAGCGACTTTAGGATGCCTGGCTGGGTTCATTCTTCTAACAATATGTGGTGGGCACGCCTTGTTCAGTACATGCTGGATTCCCTCGAGCCCATTTTAAAGGATATTGGCTTGTATAAAGCCATCAGGAATGTCCAATTCGGGTTTTCCCAGAGTGCTTATCACTTTTACTGCCTCTTGGAGATGTATAACCCTGAAACCTGTACTTTCTTTACTCCAGTGGGTGAGCTAGGGTTCGCTCTCCACGAGATATTTGAGGTTTCTGGACTCTCGATGGGCGAAGTCCCTTACGAGGAGTATATCCCTACCACCGATGAGTTGAACATGCTGTTGGCGAGGGATGAGCGCATCCATGCCACATACTGGGAGATGATGTACCATTATCATATTTGCGCTGACCTGACGGGTGCGCGTAATCATGGTATTGGTCACAAGAAGTGGGCCGAATATCTCTTTGCCAACTTAAATTCTAAAGATAGCTCGGCCATTATCCATGGTCATCCACCCATCTATGGCTCAGAGATTGATCACCGCATTGCTAAGGGCCGCCATCTATTATATTATACCACTGAATCCAATAAGAATGGATACGGTCCTGGCACTTCATTCAAGAGCTATCACTATCAAGCCCAGTTTTCGATCTCCAACAGAGGTCTCATTGCCGGGTTTCTGATGCTGTGGCTCAAAAGATGCGTCGTGCCGTCATTGCCCAAGGAAGTGATTGCAGTGACCGTGGTATATCCAGCGGTTCTTCTTGCATACGGCCGACCCCTTGGACTCCTTCCCGCCATGGTATGCAATTTGCAGTATGGACTGAGGGTATTCTGTCATGATTTTCTCCCCACTATTAAGGTCAAGGGGAAAGGAAAGGGCAAGTCGAAAGAGACTGCCCAACCGAAAACTCCAAACCCTAGGGTGGAGATGCCCTACACCTATTTGATGGCGTGGCTTGTCTTGCACTGTCCCTCCTTAATTAGTGCACCAGAGCGTCGTTCGGGCGAAAAGTGCTTCCTTGTAGAACTGTATGAACGTTCTTCATGGAGGCAGAATTATATGTCCCAGATTCGAAAGACTCTTCGTAGCTTTCAGAATTACGAGATCTTCCGGTGTTTTCCTGACTTTCCCGGCGGAGGATATGGGACGAGGCTGAAAGATGCCATGGGAGCAGATAAGTTCACTACTTTATCTGCAGGAGCGTTCTGGTGGCTTCTCAACATCCGTCCCGGACACTTGGTGTATCGTCAAGATCTCCAGTGTCAGATTGAGCCATATACCCCGAGTCGCT
Organism: Dracaena cambodiana; assembly: GCA_036321105.1. Taxonomy (NCBI): domain Eukaryota; kingdom Viridiplantae; phylum Streptophyta; class Magnoliopsida; order Asparagales; family Asparagaceae; genus Dracaena; species Dracaena cambodiana. Next base: position 64,744,425 of record JAYEPQ010000005.1, read on the forward strand.
TTGCTCGTCAGTTTGGATATTCTCAACTCTATGTGGGCAATCCAAATAAAGATCTTGCTCACGAGGGGAATTTATACGAAGGCGCTCGTGGCTGGTTCCATTTTGCAGCGGGCGGGACCGAGGCTGAATTCTCCTTGCCCCAGAAGGTGCCAGAATTGGCCATGACCCTCAGCTCCTGCAATTGGTTCAATATTGCAAATGCTGAGGTGCCCGGCTTCTCTCTCAATCGCAGTTGTTGCAAAGAGATTGAAGCCCTCTATATTAGCCGCCAGGGTGCTTCTAGGGTAAGGATAAAAGGAATGGAAGAATTCCTTGGCACTGCGGCTGAGCCTTCGGATGTCAGCGAATCAGACGATGATGCCGGTGATGATGACGACAATGCTGGTGCTGGTGGAGTTCCTCAGCCTGTTGTCAGTTATTCCCTGAGTCCAACTCTTAAACGCCGCGGCACTTTAAAGAAAAGGCCGGGTAAGAAGCAAAAACTGGCACAGGAAACTTTGATAGCCCCCAAGAAGTGGCTATCAAACTTGCTTCCGACTTGTTGGCTTCAGCTGTACCTTCAGCGTTGGCAAGGGAGGATGAAACTGCCAAAGCTCCAAGTGTTGCTGGGATTTCAGATCCTTCGGCCGTAGAGCCTGTAGCAGAACCTGGGACGCAACTAACGGGTAGCGAGACGGGTACATTGCTGGAAACGACAATGGCTCCCCCTTCAAGTCCGACAACTGGACTTGTATCGCCTGGTATGGCCTTTAGCATTTTATCTTTTGCCCGTTATTTATTTTAACGTAACACTGCTTTTCTGGTCTTCTGAAATGCAGATGATCAATTTCTCTCGCCAATGCACTCGACTACCCAAGTAGAGTCTGACGATAGAATGGACCATTCCGGCTCCGTTGGCGGTGTGGGTAGCTCTGCTGGTGAGTTTACGGCTGATTATTCCACACCAGCTCCTGCCTATGTTTCCTCTTCAATTCCCCCAATTGACGAATTGGGAAGTGATGAGAGAACTGAGATTATTATCGCAGCTGCTGCTAATGAGGCTACACCTTCTCCTAGCATGCCATCTTCAACACCAGTTTGCTCCACTGAGACATTTCCCACAGTCGTTGGCGTGCCCTCTCAGTCAGCGATTTTAACATCGTCCGTTGTCGTGGCTGCTGAGATACCTGCAACTCTTCTGACTCCAAGCCTTCCAGCAGGGGAGGAGAATAATTTGAAATTCTCATTCGAAGATGCTTCTCCCACCGGAGGAGCTTCAGGCGAAGTGATCCCATCTTCTCTTCCTGTTGGTGGGGGTACCCAAGTGATCTGTACTGACGGTACTTCGTCTGGGGTCTCCAGCTCTTCCAGATCTGCACTGGCTCTACTGGTCCCCCATATTATGAATTTAATGCAGGGACGGGCTTCTTCTTTTCCAATTCCAGCAACTACTGCTCCCTTGCTCACGACACCTCTTTTGGCATTACCTACTTTGCCTACCGACAATACAAATCCTCTTGAAAGACTTTTCGGCTTCACTGTCGAGGATTTTATGCATTTGTTAAGAAGATGTGTCGAGATGGTTCTTGATGGCCATGATTTCTTCAACTTCGCACGTCCACTGTTACTCCGCTATTTAGGAAATATCGAAGAATTCGGTGGACAAGATCGAGCAGCTCCATATCGGGCCCGCCTTGCAGCTTTAGAAGAGTAGGTGACCACGCTACACACACTCCGTCAGGCGGATGTGGAGGCGATCACTGAGATAGAGCTGGCGCGGCTTCGAGCGGAATCCTTATCTCGAAGAAATATTTTAAGGCAGCAGGAGGAGAGATGGTCTCAGGAGCTGACAGAGCTCCAGGCCAGTCGGGAATCCGTTCTTGGCGACCTGCAGAGGGTAAACTTCGGAATTGAGGAAAGTCAGGCGGCCATCTCTAAAGCCCAGGAGACGATTGCCAGAGTTCGGGCCACCTTGATAGAAAATGAACTCCGATTAGGAGAATCTGTCAAGAAACGGGAGATGTTGCTTGTCCAGCAGGAGCAGATTCAGCAGGAAGAGATGGCCAGGAATCGTGCCATAGAAGAATCTCGTCAGCAACAACTTTCAATAAGTGATGATGAGTTGCGTAGGCAAGCTCAGCAAACCGTGGAGGCTTCTCATCGTAGAAATTTGGATGAGACAATAAACCAATTGAGACTTCTGGGAGACCAATAGTTTCATCTCTCTTTACACTTTTATCTTCCTTGTAATAAGAACTTCGTAAACAGGAGAGAGATAACTTTACTATGTTTCTTTGAAATTCTTTTTGTATCTTTACCTTTTTAATAAAGATGATTCTTTTGACTCTTTTATTTGCCGGCTTCAAAACAGATTTGCTTGCCTAACAAATAACCTGTCGTCAAAACGATTTATCTCGGTATCGTTTATGCTCGATTTCTTGAACCGAAATAACAATTAAAGTTTAATATGGGATTTTTAGCAAACCCCCAGCTATTAACGGATTTGATTAGCCTTTACCAACTACCGTTTGAGTTAGGCTAGCCATGTTATTTCCCTCAACATGGTGAGTTGTCGAGGACTACGTTTGGGCTTAAATGCCAAACTTTTCCTCTTCCCTTTACTTTATCGGTATTGGACGATTCATACTCTTACCCCAGCATGATGGGTTGGCGAGAAACTAGTTCTCTTCCCATTGCCTAGTTGGCGTTGGGCAATTCATACTTTTACCCCAGTATGATGGGTTGGCGAGAAACTAGTTCTCTTCCCATTGCCTAGTCGGCGTTGGGCAATTCATACTTTTACCCCAGCATGATGGGTAGGCGAGAAACTAGTTCTCTTCCCATTGCCTAGTCGGCGTTGGGTAATTCATACTTTTACCCCAGCATGATGGGTTGGCGAGAAACTAGTTCTCTTCCCATTGCCTAGTCGGCGTTGGGAAATTCATACTTTTACCCCAGCATGATGGGTTGGCGAGAAACTAGTTCTCTTCCCATTGCCTAGTCGGCGTTGGGCAATTCATACTTTTACCCCAGCATGATGGGTTGGCGAGAAACTCGTTCTCTTTCCATTGCCTGTTGGCGTTGGGCAATTCATACTTTTACCCCAGTATGATGGGTTGGCGAGAAATTTTTCTCTTCCCATTGCCTAGTTGGCGTTGGGCAATTCATACTTTTACCCCAGTATGATGGGTTGGCGAGAAACTAGTTCTCTTCCCATTGCCTAGTTGGCGTTGGGCAATTCATACTTTTACCCCAGCATGATGGGTTGGTGAGAAACTTGTTCTCTTCCCATTGCCTAGTTGGCATTGGGCAATTCATACTTTTACCCCAGTATGATGGGTTGGCGAGAAACTTGTTCTCTTCCCATTACCTAGTCGGCGTTGGGCAATTCATACTTTTACCCCAGCATGATGGGTTGGCGAGAAACTTGTTCTCTTCCCATTGCCTAGTCGGCGTTGGGCAATTCATACTTTTACCCCAGTATGATGGGTTGGCGAGAAACTAGTTCTCTTCCCATTGCCTAGTTGGCGTTGGGCAATTCATACTTTTACCCCAGCATGATGGGTTGGCGAGAAACTTGTTCTCTTCCCATTGCCTAGTTGGCGTTGGGCAATTCATACTTTTACCCCAGCATGATGGGTTGGCGAGAAACTTGTTCTCTTCCCATTGCCTAGTTAGCGTTGGGCAATTCATACTTTTACCCCAGTATGATGGGTTGGCGAGAAACTAGTTCTCTTCCAATTCATACTTTTACCCCAGCATGATGGGTTGGTGAGAAACTCGTTCTCTTCCCATTGCCTAGTTGGCGTTGGGCAATTCATACTTTTACCCCAGTATGATGGGTTGGCGAGAAACTAGTTCTCTTCCCATTGCCTAGTTGGCGTTGGGCAATTCATACTTTTAGGTCAGAGGCGTTTAATTACACATGCCTAAAAGAAGATTGGGGGCTGTTCAAACTTGAGAACTAAGCACACCAGGTTTTGGGTCAGAGGTGCCAAATTGCGCATGCCCAAGAAAAAGACTGATGGTGGTTCAAACTTGAGAACCAAACTGGAGGCGGTTCAAGGCTCTCTCGCGTAACTTGAACTGGGTACTCCAAACACACCAGGGTTTAGGTCAGAGGCGCCAAACTGCGCATGCCTAATAAAAAAAAGACTGGAGGTGGTTCAAACTTGAGAACCAAACGCACCAGGTTTAGGTCAGAGGCGCCAAACTGCGCATGCCTAAGAAAAAGGACTGGAGGTGGTTCAAACTTGAGAACCAAATGCACCAGGTTTAGGTCAGAGGCACCAAACTGCGCATGCCTAAGAAAAGAGAAGATGCGTATCTCCAGGGGTACTAAGAATAGTATTTCTTCAGAAATTTGCCATTGATCGGCATCATCATCCTGTCGCCGTCTTGATTCATTAAGCGATAAGCTCCACTGGAGTATACTGTCTCCACAACAAACGGTCCTTCCCACTTGGGTTCAAACTTACCCTTAGTCTTGTGGGTTAGCACCATTGGCCTTTTGACAGCCAGAACCAAGTCTCCTTGCCTAAAGGTCCTTGGTTTGACGTTCTTATTGAACGTTTGAGATATTCGGGCTTGATACAACTCAATTTGTTGTTGAGCCCTGAGACGTTTTTCGTCTAACGCCTCTAGTTCTTGCAACCTTTGCTGATGGCGCTCTTCTGTCGTCATTTTTGTAGCTAAAGCCACTCTTAATGATGGTATCTGGATTTCAAGAGGCAAGACAACCTCACTTCCATAAACCAAAGAAAACGGGGTAGATTTAGTCGGGGTGCGAACGGTGGTGCGATAAGCCCACAGGCATTCTCCTAACTTTTCATCCCAATCTCGTTTATTGGAAGAGACGTACTTCCGAAGGAGTTTGATGATTGTCTTGTTAAAGGCTTCAGCTAACCCATTAGCCGCAGGGTTATATGGTGTAGAAGCTATATCTTTGATTCTGAACTTGTTGCAGAATCTGGAGAATCCCTGACTGATGAATTGCGGACCATTATCATGAATGATCCGTCGAGGGACGCCAAATCGGTAAATGACATGATGCTTGATAAACTTGATCACATCTGCCGTTTTCACCTCTTTCATGGGCACGGCTTCGGCCCATTTTGAAAAATAATCGGTTATTGCAAGAATAAACCGATGTCCTCTGGATGACGGGGGAGTTATTGGCCCCACAATGTCCATTCCCCAGGCTTCAAATGGCCAGCTTGCGACGGTATTGTGCAAGTATTCTTGGGGTTGATGAATAAAATTGGCATGTATTTGGCATGCATGACATCGTTTAGCGTATGCCATTGCTTCCGTAACCATGCTCGGCCAGTAGTACCCCAGCCTTCTTATACGGTCTCCAAGTTTGGGACCGGGCTGATGAGCTCCACATATTCCATCATGTGTTTCTTTTAGCACTTGTTCTGCTTCTGCTTTCGATATGCAGCGTAGCAATAAACCACCTCTTGACTTTCTATACAAAGTCTGAAGTTTCTGGTCGTAATGAAATCTTTGGGCCTTCCTCTTTATTGAGGTGGCTTCCTTAGGATCTTCTGGTAACATTCCATGCAAGGTATAATCCACAAACGGAAATCGCCAATCACGGGGTTCTAACTTTAAGCCAATCTTGCATACCTCTTCGGCTTGAGATACCACATCGGGTGGAGGAGTTCTCTACTACCAATGGTGATGCTTTTAGCTTCACCTGGCGGGATTGCCAGGGTTGCGGCTAATGCGGCAAGAGCATCTGCATAAATGTTCTCGTTTCGAGATACGTGATATATGTAGAATTGTTCAAAATATCCTGCTAGCTCAATAGCTAGCTGATGATAGGGGATGAGGGCTTCATGTCTGACTTCATACTCACCTGTCATCTGATTGACAATGAGCTTGGAATCTCCATATGCCTCTAGGTGGTTCACCCCCAGTTGGAGAGCTATTTTTAAGCCGATAATAAGTGCGTTGTACTCCGCTACATTATTAGTGCACGGTTCTGTTAATGAGTAACCGTTAGGCAATATATGTTTATGTGGGGATATTAGCACAACCCCTACTCCAGCAGCAGATCGTCTCGCGGCGCCATCAAAGAACATTTGCCAAGGCTGTTCTTTGGTAACTGTGTTGACTTATGATGTCTGCTTTAATTTGGACAAAATTGGATGGTCTGCAAGGAAATCAGCGATTGCCTGTCCCTTCATGGCCTTTTGAGGGACAAAATGTATGTCATAGGGCGATAGTAAGAGCGCCCATTTTGCCAATCGGCCATTCAAGGATCCCGATTTTGTCATCAGAATCTTCAAGGGATTAACCCGTGATATGACATGAATTGTTTGCCCCGAAAGGTAGTGTCGCATTTTCTGAACAGCAAACACTAGGGCTAAACATTCTTTTTCAATCGGGGTATACCGCTGTTCGGCCCCAATCATTGTTCTACTTAAATAGTAGAGGGCATGTTCATGGCCGTGCTCATTATATTGAGCAAGTAGTGCTCCTAAAGCATTATCCATGGCCCTTACATATATAAGAAAGGGCTGCCCAGGGGCTGGTGCCATTAGTACAGGAGGCTTAGTAAGGTACTCCTTGAGGTCATCAAATGCCTGCTGACATGCCTCATCCCATATGAAAGACACTCCCTTCTTCATAAGTTTGGAGAATGGTTGGCATCGTCCAGATAAGTTGGATATGAAGCGCCGAATATAAGCGAGCTTCCCTTGTAATCCTCTTAATTCCTTAAGATTGCGGGGAGGCGGCATTTCTCTAATCGCTTTTACCTTTTCAGGGTCGAGGAAAATTCCTTTTGAAGTTATTACGAACCCTAGAAACTTCTCGCTGGATACCCCCATGAACGACTTGGTAGGATTCATCTTCAAGTGATGTTTCCGCATAAGATCGAAGACCACTCTTAAATCGTGAAGATGATCTTCTTTGTCTTTGCTTTTAACCGCTAAGTCATCCACATAACACTCCACTGTTCTGCGTAGGTGTTCTTTGAATATGCCACGAGCAATCGGATCTTACCAAGAGGATGGCTATTATTAGCGTTGAATCCATAGATGGTAGTGTGTGTAGGTGTCAAGTGATGAAGGGAAATCCCCAACAGCTGCATCAATCTACTGGGCACGACGCTGAGTGCAGAACCTGGATCAATTTGAATTCGGTCCACTTTTGTGGACCCGACATATCCAGTGAAATATAAAGGCCTATTATGCTTTATATTCCTCACCTGCATGTCTTCTGGGGAGAAAATGATTTGTGGGACTTGCCTCCTCACTTGATGACAGTGGGGGCAAGAGTCCCGCTCTTCGATGACCGGCTCGACAATCTGAGTTAGGAATGACTCAGAGTCTGCCAAGGCCTCTCTTAGAGCTTCACGTGTTGATTTTGATAATCTCAACAATTCGTAAAGCGTCACTCGCGCCGGGATATTAGCCAACTGCGCAATTATGTCAAACTCGAAGGGGGTTTCTTTGGCTCTTTCATCTCTGGTAGGATTCTTCTGGAAACGAAGTCCTTTCTGCTTCGCAGGCTTTGCGAGTTCTGCATAGATATCTTTTGGATCCACTCTAGTGTAGTCCTTAAGATATGTCTTTCCAGATCGAGTACTGGAAGGGCCTGCCCCATCTTGATGGGTGGCCATAGTTTCGGGTTCTTCTTCAGAACTTGTGAAGGCGCCTGAAGCTATATATTCTTCCTTTATATCTGCAGAGATGGCATTGACAGCCGTTTCTTCTCTGGACCTCTTGAAGTAGTCCATTGTTCATCTTCCAGCAAATCAGGGTGAACCCACATAACTTCCCCTCTTTGGGTTGTTATGGGGACAAGTCCTTCTTGGGCTTTGTTGTAAGGATCAAGATTCTTTGTAACTGCCTCACCCTTTGGGATTGGGGTCACTCCTGCGGGGAACTCGTGGGTTCCAACCACTATGGTTGCCATATTGGCAGTGACCTTCTTCTGCTCTTCTTTAAGCATCAGAACCCCAGCTTCTATTAGTGCTTGGATCCTGTTCTTAAGGGGAAAACAATCCCGGGTAGGGTGTCCAACATTCCGGTGATAGAGACAGTAATTGGGATCTTTTATCTTACCAACGTCTTCTGACTTCTTATTCTCCGGAAGTTTTAGCATTCCCTTCTTTTGGAGCAGGTGAAAGAGGACTGGTGTCTGTTCAGCTTTGAAAGTGTAATTCCTTTCTTGCTGCGGTCTAATTTGCCTTGACCCTCGCTGACCTTGAGATTTCGGCTCTGGCGGAGGACTGATTTTCTGAGGAGCAGTTTCTGATGACATTACTGCTTTCCCTTTATTCTTGTTGCTGTTGTTTTGGGTATATGATTTACTACCCCCAGCACTTCTTGGCCCGCGGGACTCTTCAACTCGGCGAATCAAGTCTTCAGCTTGCTCTCCTTGTTTGAGCAGGTCCCTCCACGTCTTAGACTCTACGGCCCCCATTTTGAGGAGCACATTGGTCTTAAGGTTGTGTCGACATGTCTCGACTAGAGTTTCCTGGATCATTCCGTGTTTACAATGTACGGACTTCTCCCGGAACCTTTCTATGAAATCTTTGACCGCTTCTTGTTCCCCCTACCTAGTTGCAAGGAGGGAATGAACCGTAATCTCGGTGTCATCCTCGAAGAAACGTGAGAGAAATAATTTCTCAACATCTAACCAGGTATTAATAGTACCTGGGGGCAGCTGCATGAACCAAGTAAAGGCAGGCCCTCGCAAAGTACTTGCAAATACTTTGGTCATGATGGGATCATTACCCATTAAGTGTCCTGCTTGGGACAAGAAATAATAGATGTGCTGACTGGGCGATCCCTTCCCGTCATAGGGCTCCAACTTGAGCGGCTTATACTTTGGAGGATAGGGTACCACATCCCATTCTGCTGGATATGGTCTAGAGACTCCTGACTCCTTCAACTCTTTTTTACGCATCAAGGTTTTGAGTTGATTCTGTAACTTTTCAAACTTTTCTTCATGCGGATCATGGAAAGAAAATCTATCTTCTTCCTCATGCATCGAGTGAGCTTTCTCCTCCTGTTCTTCTTCATTTGGATTCTTCTTGCCCTGTTTAGCATTATCTTCAACAACTTTTAAAAGTAGCATCTTAAGATCTTCAATCATTTTCTGTTGCTCTCAAATCATTCTTTCTTGAGCCTCAAATCTCTGATTGATATCACCAGATTTATCTGCCATGTACGATGCTGACTTCTGTAGCCGAGACGATATGGAGGATGGGGGCGAGGCTATAGCGGAATTATCGTTATTCTCGTCGTAAGAACCCCCTGCAAGCTTCTTATAATTTCGGGGCGGGACGGCTCCTGATCTTAGTCGAGTAATACGATGAGGTTCATCATCGCTCGATTCTGAATCATCATCCGTCTCTGCAATTTTCTTCCATTTTCCTACCATATTGGAAGTTACAGCTCTCCCTTGTTTCAGGGGAGTGGTTCTTGTCTTCTTAGCAGGATTCTGGTTTGACTCATTTAATCGGTCGAACACAGATATCCTGTTCTTGTTGCAGCCACAGTTATTCATCACGGCTGATACTGTTGTCATAAGTTGCTGGCAATGGCAACTATGTTCAACTTGAAGTTGGTCTATGCCTCTCTTCTTAGAAAGATGCTCCCTGAGGTCAGTGCCTCTAGCCACGAAATCAAGAGGTCCATTCAACTCTTGAGAGTGTTTAGGAATCCACTGAAGCTTCTTTGATTGATCAACCCTGACTCTGGGGTCGAACCGATCCTCGCATGGCTTAGGAATAGCCTCGCGTTTTATATTGCGGGCCTGAAGAATAGCTCCGCGCTTATCCATACTGGCCTCGCGTTTCTCGCTGGCTTGGTGTGTCCTTGGAAGTTTAGCTTCTGGAATAATAGCCCCGCGTGAAAGGAAGTTCTTGCACGCTGGCTTATCTTCGCGATTGACGCAGATCATAACTTCGCGCTTAGCGCGGTTTTTACGACGACAACTATCTGCCAATTATCTTCCCATTCCTTGTGGGTGTCAGAAGTCTTGCGTTTATTGCAAGTATCACTGGCTTCGCGTCTCTCGCTAGGCACAGTAATAGCCCCGCGTGGAGAATCACACGCTGGCTTTGAATAATTTTTATACTCGCGTAACTCGCGAGTGTTGGGTATTCTGCGACTAGCGCAACCCTTACTGGCTTCGCATCTCTCGCTAGGCACAGTAATAGCCCCGCGTGGAGAATCACACGCTGGCTTTGAATAATTTTTATACTCGCGTAACTCGCGAGTGTTGGGTATTCTGCGACTAGCGCAACCCTTACTGGCTTCGCGTCTCTCGCTAGGCACAGTAATAGCCCCGCGTGGAGAATCACACGCTGGCTTTGAATAATTTTTATACTCGCGTAACTCGCGAGTGTTGGGAATCTTGCGTAACTCGCCAGTATTACCAGCCTCGCGTGGAAAATCACACACTGGCTTTTCCTTGCTTTTAAGGCAAGTTGTATTTTCGCGTTTAACTCGGTAGAGATTGGTCTCGCGGGTAGCGCGAGCCAATTTGCGAGGGACCATAGCCTCGCGTCCTCTAGAGTTAGCTCCGCGTCCAAGGCAGGCTTTGAGGGCTCTACGCCTCGCTCTCCGGTTCCTGTTCCGGAGTTGGGTCCTGGTCAGTCCAGTTCCCATGTCTTCTTCGGCAATCGGAAGCTCTTCCTCGGTTAGGATTTCTTGTGTGGACTCCGGCGTTATAACCGTAGTCTCCAAGGATCCCCGTCTCTCGGTGGATACCTTTCTACCCGTCACTCGGGCATTGGAGTACATACGACGATAGTGCCGTGTCTCATCCAAGTCACCTGATCCGGAGGAGAGGAACTCCTCGTACTTCTGCTGGTCGATTTCAACGACCAGCATGTCTACTTCGGATCCGATCAAGTCAACGTCCGATTGCGCCACAATCTCTTCATCAGTGAAAGAGATGGCTCCCACTGTGGTCGCCAGTTTGTTCGTCGCAAAAGTTCCTTCGCTTCCTCCCATTGAATTAACTTAAATTACAATGAAAGTGAACAAGATATAAAAAGAACAAACGAGAGGATTTTATATTTCAATCTCTCTCTTTTACAATATTGTGGGATCTGTGGCGATGGGATTTGTCAAGCAGTTCCTTTGGACGATCGGTACGTTGAAATCTTCTCTTTTAAAGATATCGGCTGAATATAGACGATCTTCTCTGGCTTTGATTTGCTCAAGACTCTCTCGCGTAACTCGAACTTCTCAAGAACTCCATAAAGAAGATGGTGATTTTCTCTGATCTTCACGAACTCAAGGCTCTGTGCATAACTTGAATTCTCCAAGATTTCAGAAGATGATCAGCAAAGGCTTCAAGGCTCTCTCGCGTACTTGAATTGCCAAAGGATCGATAGGAGGCTTCCGATGCCGAAAAGAAGACCCAAAAGAAGACCCCCTAGGGTTTCACCAGGAAGGTATTTATAGCCCCAGGTTAATGCAAGAGTTTCTATCTAAATAGAACTCGCATTCATCAAGGATTCCAATCAAATATCTTAGTTTTGATGGAATTCTGATTAGACTTGATTCGGGTATTTGGATAAGCCCAGAATCATAATCTCAATCAATTTGAGATTCTGGTTATCTGCTTACGCGGAGCTTTAATCGCATCAAAACGCGACGCTAAATAACCAAAATGCGGAGCTAACGCGGAGCTATTGATCATCTCCGCGTTTTACTCAAATGCGAGGCTAATACAAGCCAAACTGCGGAATCAACGCGGAGCTATTAAACATCTCCGCATTTTATTCAAACGCAGGGTTAATATAACCAAACGCGGGGCTATTGAATTAGCTCCGCGTTCTGTTGTGGAAAATTCTTTTAACTTAGAAATTTTCACTGCCAACAACTTTATCCTTCAAGACTTCTCCCACTGGTTAATAATCCTTACATACCGCTTCTCATATTTATGTTTTATTTCTTCTGGAACAATCACAAAAACTTTTAGCTTTTTCTCAAATCTATTTTTGATATATTACTATTTTGTACTTTTAACTAAGCGCTTTCTCAATTATGATATATAGAATACATCATGAATGAGTTTCATTTTTGATAGGAATGATAATGGATAGTCAGGATTCTTAATTTATTCTTGAAGTTTTATTTAGGTGAAGGAACACAAAAGTAGACATAATTTAATCAGGAATAGCTGCTACTAATTTGGCGTGCACGCCATCCTGATTAAGTAATGTGTAAGATATCGGTGATAAATATTTTTGTAGAGTTTATTCTCAAGCTCTTATTATATGTTGTAATCGACTCTAGAAATGAAAATAAATCTGAATTATTATAATATCGATATAACAAGACTATAAATGGTAGGGACACAAGATAAGAAATGAATTCATGACTAATTACAAAATTCAATCACATACAACGATCTTATTAAGCGACTGCAATTGCTGGCGCCAGAGAATACATCTCTACAATTGCCTCGCCAACTTAATAAGACTTGTGATATATAAAAGGTTTAAGACAAGAATTATATTATGATAATATTCAGATGAAAGGTACAAAATGTCAAATGGGGAATGATCAACAAAAGCAATGGATAAGACAATCATTTGGAAAAATAAGCCTAACTTGAGTAACAAGATACAATGTCATGTTCCGCCATGATAAAATTTATACTTTATTATTAATTTCTTATCCTTTAGTTTCAACTTGACTAATTCTACAAAATTCTTAGTGTTCTAAGATCTCTTTATATTTTTACACTTATTCTTCCAAAGGTTGTTTTTTTTTTTTATTGTTACTATATTTAAACCTCTATAATCCACACATAACTTTTTACTCTCATCCTTCTTTCTTATTAATAACACTGGAACTCAATAAAACATTAGATCTCACATGATTAAGATTGGCATAGTAGTTATGTCCAAATGTAACTATATTTCTCCAAAGAAATTTGTACTTAAAAATTCATTTAAACTTTGTGTGAAATTCTTGGTATAGATGAAAATTTAAATCTTAAATGCATGGCCTACAGAATTACCATGCTTATCGAATGATATAAAAATAGAGCATGAATATGCCCTCTCCAGAAGTATCAAGAATTGCTAGAATTGGTACTGTTGTTAGACTCCGTTTTAATTTCTCAAATGATTTATTACATTCATTTGTTCAGACATATTCTAACTCATTTTCTGATCTGTTTATTTAAAGTGATAAGGTCTTGTAAAGTTCTATACAAATGTTCAATAATACTCAGCCATCCCAGAGAATTCCAAATCTTAAACACGGATTTTGATCGTATGCCAATTTTTCATGGCTCCTAAGATCAGATGTATCATCTATTGGACTTACACTCATACTCGAAGAAGATCGAGTCGACATTATTCTGCAACGGTCCAGATAAGAATCAATAAAAAGAATTCAAAATAGATACCTCAAACGAATAGAAAACAATAGGATAGGCACGATACTAGATCTGATAGGTATCAAAGAATAAAAAATAATTATTACGAATAAGTCACAGACATGTTCTTATGTGGCAGTAGTCCTATGGTCTTCCAGGTTTAGGCTCTGATACTCTCTGTAACGCCCCTGTTTTTCAGCTGCTTCCCAAAATGGAGGACGTTACTTATTACTTACACTAGACAACCCAACAGTCACAGGATCTTGGAATAAGCGTAACTACTGCCACAATCAGATGAATAAATAACATGTCTGAAACTGAAATGATTTCATTTATGCAAAGAGTTTATTACATAAAATGGCACACTGCTTTAAATATGAACATAAAAGAATCAAAAGAGAAAGCAGTGCCCAGACAAAATGAAATATAAACAAAATATACAAAAGTTCTCTAGGGATATTTCGCTTGCCTATTGTCACTCGATATGTCCAACGAAGTACGGGTCTTCAACTGGGGTTGGATCCCCTTCTTCACGTTCCAAATCTGGGTTCAAAACCCAGGGGATTAAACTCGGCAAATAATACATTTAAAAGAGGAATTGTGTACTATCATAGTACATAAATATCGGTGTGCATGAGCATGTTTATATTAGTGTTGTTTGTGTGCACATAAATTAACATGAAGGTAACATATAAATTAATATGAAGGCAATATATAAATTAACATAAAGGCAACATATAAATTAACATGAAAGCAATATATAAATTAACATGAAGGCAAGCATAAATAAATGCATAAACAAATAAACATGACAATAACTACTCTATCTATTTAATCATATATTCTATTGGTCTCAGTCATCGTCCAATTTAATTATAGAAACTGTATTAATGGATAAAATAGTGCTATTCTCCTATGTCATATAAGTACCCGTGCATACCCGGGACCCGGCCCCAATATTCATTGCGCTGAACCATGACATACCGCTAGGCACTCAATCATGTTCCGTACCGTATTACAGTACGGACATACCACTCTGGGTAAAAATATCAATTGGTGATCCAGTAATCACCCAGGCCGCTACAGTAAAAAAATCCCGGCCCTAACAAGACAATCAATTCTTATACGGCAAGGCTCTTATCCATCATATAGTTTCTCACACCCCCGTGTTCATATTGAATTTTGCACATGAAAATTTTATAATCTTTCTTTAATTATTTTTTCAATTCATGATAACATGCTTGCATTTCTATGACAGTACATAACATGTAGTATCATAACACATGATCTGTAATATTAAAACACATGACTTGTAATATCAAAGCACGTGGCATGCAAAACACATGACTTATAATATCAAAACTCGTGACATGTAAAACACATGACTTGTAGCATGATAAATTAACACATGATATATTAGTACACATAATTTGTAATATCAAGGCACATGACTAGTAGCATGATAGATATTAGTGTACAAATGTACCACAATGCATATCATCAAAAATATTACAATAATCTGCTTTCATTCTCAGTGTCAATTAATAACCCAATTTGGGAATCAAGTGAATTATATAATAATACTGCATTATTTTTTTTTTAAACCCAACGTATGCATTTATTACATTTCTACGCTCAATTTTATATATTAATATGCATTTCTCTTTTAATTAAAATCAAATTTATTACTATTATTAATTATGTCCAATTAATCCAAACTAAGTCTAATTCAAATCTCTCAATTATTTAATCCATCAAGCCCAAACCTACTAAATTTTCACTATTTCATATCTTTGTTTTAATTTAATTTTTCTTTTATTTTCTGTTCAGCCCAGGCCCAAACCCACTCATTTTTATTTATTATTTTTTTCTTTATTTTCTTTGGGCTGGGACAGGCCCACTGTTATTATTATTTTCTCTTCCTTTTTTTTTTCTGCAGACCAGGCCCAAGATCTCTCTCTCTCTCTTTTTCTATATCCGGCCCAGGTCTAGTCTAAGTTTAAGCCTAAGCCTAACCAAGTGCACATTTTTCTTTCTATTTTTTTTTTTAATAATTCTCTGTCCAGCCCACTAAAGCCTAAGCACATATTTCTTTCCTGGCCCAAATCCAAGCCCACCACTCTTTTTTTTTCTTGTCTTTTCTCTTTTGTTTTTCCTGGACTGGGCCAGGTCCAGTTTACCATTTTTTTTTCTTTTCTTTTTTTCTTTTCTCTTTTTTTCCCTTCTTTCGGCCCAGTCCACCAACTCTCTCCTTTATTTTATTTTTTCTTCTTTCTTTCTAATTTTGCATGGGTTGCATGCAAAATTATTTTTGCATGCAACCGAATTATATATATATATTTTGGCAAATATTAAAATAAATAAATAAAACAAATATCATGATATTTATATATATATCAAAATTAACACACTAACTTGGTTCAGTTTTCAATATCAAAATATCAACCAAATATTTTTATAAAATAAATCACATATAAATTAAATACAAATTAAATAAAGAATTATACAAATTGAATAAAAAAAAAGATGAATGAAAATATAGCAGTATTACTTATCTTGGCTCGATCTCGAATATTTGGTTAGAATCCTTGGTTCGGTTTGATTTTTCCTATCCTTTCTCTTTTATTTTTTTTTCTACTGTTGTGTATATATATATATATATATTCTTTTTTCTCACATCTTTATAACACCTCCTCATCAAATAATTCTCCCCACCTGACACCTCCTAACAGCTTATGCCACCCTCTCCTCAGTCAGACAACACAGCAACTCTCTCACCAACTCTCTAACCGCCTCATTTATTTTTATTTATTTATTTATTTATTTATTTATTTATTTAATAATTTAATAATTTGGTTCCGTGTAATATTATCCAAATACTACCAAATTTATGCAGGACATAGTGCTCGACGAGGGAAACACTACAAAATTATTCGTTTGTTATTTCGATGTCCAGAATAAATGAACCGAAATTCCGAAATAATTAGAAGGATAATTTTAATTTTAGTAAATTAGCAATTTTGTGACTATTTTTCGGCCTCGTAAGAAAAATCTCCAAAAATACTAAATATTACAAAACTAATAATCGCGAAGACCGAATGTCATTTGGGTTTATGGATTTAAAGTTATGTTAACCGAAAGTTATTTCGGTGTCCAAAATTGATTTCGGTTGACTTATTCGGCACCACTAGCAATACAGATAGCTCGAAATTTGGGGTATTACACAGAGTATTACGATTAAGCATTAAAAGTAGTCAAATAGCATATCATAGAATAATAAGCAAGAATTAATTTTTAACACCATACACAATTTTCATATATCATCGTAATTTTTTCAAAAATCTAGAAATATGTTTCGGTCAACTTTCGCTCACAATAAATTAGCATTCAGTGATGCATAACCATTGGTTTAAGTTTTACAGACTTAAATTACGTCTAAAAACACTCAAGATTATGCTTGTGTTGACACTATATAAACAACACGTTTATTAGCAAAAACTATCGAAGGCACATATCAAACGTGGACCTCCTCAACGTTAGATGGTCACAAGTAACTGCAAAGAAAATGAAAAACATGTTGAGGAACACATAATTAGGCACCGAAACTTTGCTTGCTATCTCTATATATGAAAAAGATTATTAAAGTTGGCAATAATTAGTCATGCTGCCCTGCTTTGCTCCTAATATATTTGGCAAGTAGCTAGTTGACTGGAATGTTGGAAGATGACAAAGTCTTTGGGTTCTCCTCACTGTATATAATTCTTCTCATAAACCACCAAAGATTAAAATAGTAAGGCCGATCATCGACTTGAGGGATATAATCGTTAAACTCGCATTTCATCCTCAATTCACCTTCAATCAAAAGATTAATCAATTAGAACAAATTAAGATTTCAAAGTACGTATGTAGCTAAGAAAAACTGTCATCTTCACCCAAACAAGGCTTGATCAAATATCGATCCCAATTAATTGAGCATCAGAAAATAGCATTCTGAGTTGTAGCAATTAATGGTTTCCTACCAAATATTCCGAATAAGGTGTCAAGTAGATGTATGTCTTCCAGATTTTAAAGCTGTCTTTTTTTAATCTCTTGAGAACAGAAAATAATTAAGAAGTTTGACACCAATGAGTTGAATCCAAAGGCTTGATGTAGGAGTAGTAGCAGTAGTAGTATTGGATTTCTGCCTAAGCCACAAGGTTGGCAAGGAATTGAATACTAACAAGATCTCACTCTACTAGCTATGAAGCAATATCCCTAGAGACTATAAAAACAGAACCATATATGCATGCAGCCTAGCTCAAAAAGTCCACGACTACACTCCTAACTTTGTGTCTCATTATCTATATACTACTGTAGACTATAGATAGATAGACAGACAAGGCCACTTAATTGCCTTCTAATATATAGTTGACATTCTACTTGTACGTATAACCAACAACATCTTGATAGTGGGTTTCTGCCTAAAAGTAGTAGTCTTGAGCAATATCCCATTATTTCTTGTTTTCTATATAAGAATCTAAAGTATAGCCTTGGAAATTCAAGAGTGTACGTAGTAGAAATTAAGATGAAGCTCAAGTACTGTAGCCAGTCCATACCATTCCTGCTGCTCTTTATTGTAGCTATTGGATTGGAGATCAAGGGAACCTCAGCTCACTCCCTGGTGAAATGCAGAAACCCCTGGAGCCCTTGCTATGGTCGGGTGATCATATGCCCTTGGGAGTGCCCGTTCACTAGACCATTTAACCCAAAAGCCAGAGCCTGCATCCTGGACTGCAATTCACCTAAATGTGAAGCAGTGTGCCAAGGTCCAATTCATCCTCCTGCATGTCTACTGTATGCTTAATTTCCTTCAACTGCTTAATAATTTGATTATATGTATATATATGTTTGATTGCATTATTCCAGATAAAAAGCCCTGTTGCCATGGTAAAGGATCTGGTTGCGGCGACCCTCGTTTCATCGGCGGTGATGGAGTTGTCTTTTACTTCCATGGGAGGAAAGGCCAACACTTCAGCCTCGTATCTGACCCCAACATCCAAATCAACGCCCGCTTCATCGGCCTCAGGCCTAGTGGAAGAACAAGAGACTTCACATGGATCCAAGCACTGGGGCTCATGTTTGGCCCCCACACGCTTGCCATCGAGGCTGCCAGAGTCCCTCAATGGGATGAGGCCGTCGACCACCTCAGTTTCTCCTTCGACGACAAGCCTATCTAAGTTCCAGAAGGGCATCTCTCCGAGTGGAAGTCGTCGTCGGATGACATGATGGTAAAGGTCGAGAGGACTGCACGTTGGAACAGTGTGTTGGTCTCGGTTGAGGACATTGCAGAGGTGTCGATAAGTGTGGTTCCAGTCACCAAGGAAGATGATAAAGTACACAAGTACGGAATACCATCCGACGACTGCTTCGCACATCTGGAAGTCCAGTTCAAATTCTTCAAGCTCTCCCCAGAAGTGGAAGGGGTGTTGGGCCGTACCTATCGACCAGGATTTGAGAATCCGGCAAAAAGAGGAGTAGAAATGCCTGTAGTTGGCGGTGAGGACAAGTACCAGACATCCTCCCTCCTATCTCCAGACTGCAAAACGTGCTTATTCTCTCCTGAACAACCAAACTACTAGCTAGTCTAGATGCTACTGAAGCAGAATTAATGAATTTGCAACTATATATCAAATAATTAATGTGTATCATCAGTTAATTTGCAATAAGATATATATAAAAGAATAATAAATTGTAAGAGTACTGGATTGGTTTGAAGTAAATGCAAGAGATTTGCTTTGCTCTAGGAAATTATAAATTACTCAAATGACGTATTTTTTTTTCTTTTTTTAATTTGAAATTTAAATTTTATTTATTTTTCTGTTCTAGGATGGTGTTTTCGTTTGATAATTCTAGCAGCAAAGCAAAGCAAAGGGAACTAACTGCAAAAGATTAATTGCATGCGCCAAGCAACCGCACAATGTAACAGGATAATATTATTAAGTTTTTGTTTGCTTTGTTCTGAAAATTAAAAGAGATGGTTTTGACTATAATCCGTATCCTTGTCATTTGGTAATTCAGATCATGCATTATGATGTGCCAGTTTCATTAGGGGTCGGTTTCACAAGATAAAAGATGAAATATGTTAAAACTGATTTCTACGAATATCAAAGGCAAATTAGAATGTGAGGTTCAAACCTAAGATAGATATTTGCTGCTGCTGCTACTGCTGCTGCTTAGGTAACACATACAAATGGTGCTACATGCTGTCTTCATTCAAACTAGAAATCATAAATTATATTATTCACATAGATTTCATGTTCCTTCTACCTCTGCTTTGCCCTTCAAAGACTGAACCCTGTTGATGTGCGGTGACCCACCCACCCAAAGAATGGTGCCTTCTTCTGATTAGTCAAACAGAGAAAAGAGAATGAAAAGGTCGTTCAGTCAGTGGCCATGATATGATATGTAGGACACTTCACTCAGTCAAAAATGGCACTTTGAGACGTACAATTACGTGTCAAAAAAGTATCTTATGCCTTCTTTCAACAAAAGCCGGTAGTTCTACAAGCCATTATACTATAATTACCAAGGTTTAAAATATTGAAACCGGAATCGATATTGACCAGCGATATGAGTGTCAATATTATAAGGTATAACGTGTATCAGTTATCTCAAAATCTGATATGTATGTGATATAAGCCATTATTTGCTGATTCTAAAACTTTATAATTAGGTTTTTCATACGTGAATAACAATCTTATACATATATTTAGTGAAATAAATATATTTAGTTGCGTCCTCGTATCTGTATTTTTGACAATTTCTGCATCAAGATACCCATGAAGTACTCGTATTGGTATCCACAAACCACAGAGTTAAAGGAAAATAACGATAAAGTCAGTTAATGCGCCTCATTTCATTTGTTCTCAATATATTATGAACAAAGAAAAAGTTAGATTAGCTCTATCGATGTGAATGAGTTTTCCTTTGCTAAGGGAGTTGAACTGGTTTTGTCAGTAGAGATAATTTTTCTTCTCAGTGGAGATGACTTTGTCTCTGTCGGCAAGAATAGACTTGCCTTTGTTAATTAAGGTAGCTCTCTCTTCTACATTGGTGGAGATAATCTTTTCTTCTACACTACGAACATAATTTTCTCTTCTGACCAATGAAGTTAATCTTCTCTTCTGTTTCGGTACTAATTATTTATTGTGCCAGCAAGACTAATTCTTTTGCTGTGTCAGAGCTACTTTTTCTGTTGCATTGGGCTAGTTTCTTTGTTGTGCCAGACCTAGTTTCTCTGCTGCATTAGGATACTTACTTGTATTGAGCCGATGCAGATAACCATCTAATTTTTAGAGGGTTCTTTGTATCATCGTTCTTTTGGCTATTTAAGATCCTCATTTCTTACCTCATCTTTCCTTCTGTTAACACACATCCAATAAAGGATGCACATCTCTGCTCTACTCGTCTTCTATTCATGATTTCTTTGTATGGCCTAACATTCCAAACCATTTACAATACTAGCCTAACAGCAGCCCGATAAAACATTTCATTCAGCCTTAACAGAATGTTATAGTGTATAAAACTTCTATTACGCTTTTCCATTTCAACCAATTAGCTTAGATCTTATGTTTTACATTACTATCGATCTCCCTATCATTTTAAATAATCGAATTCAGGTACCCAATATGATTGCTCATGGATATCTTTCGTCCAACCAGCGTTACAATACTATAGATCACCTTTTTACTGACCTTGCACTTCATATACTATGTTTTGGATCTACTTAATCTAAAATCTTGAGATTCTAAATTTTATCTCTATAACTCCAAC
The DNA here is from genome assembly GCA_036321105.1 of Dracaena cambodiana. Taxonomy (NCBI): domain Eukaryota; kingdom Viridiplantae; phylum Streptophyta; class Magnoliopsida; order Asparagales; family Asparagaceae; genus Dracaena; species Dracaena cambodiana. Next base: position 64,765,584 of record JAYEPQ010000005.1, read on the forward strand.
TGGACACTTACTCCTGCTAAAATCTTATTGATTAGGATAATATCATCGATAAATAATATACACTAAGGTATCTCGCTCTAAATAGCTTCAATAAGCTCATTCATCATGTTAAAATACAAAATAATTTTCATCAACACTCACTACAATTTCGGAGTTGGTGCAGTGGAAGGGTTTCAATATGGTATCAGAATAAGTTTGAGAAATAGATCTCAACCGGGCAATCCGATAACCTGTCAATCTCAACCATCTACTCAAAAAATAAGGGGCAAAAGAGAAAAAACCCTAACTTACCTCGTTCAGCAAAAGGCGACAGTTCAACACAGATTTGTTCAGCCAAAGGCGACAGTTCTCTCTTTGAAGATCTGTTCAGCACAGATTTTTCGTTCGTCCTGTGTCTTCGTTCAGCACCAGCTTTGTTTAGCAACAAAAAAAATCTCTGTGCTAAGCCCCTCCACCAGCTTTACCCCCCAAAAGAATGCTTGTGCAGCAGCTTCTGTTCTTCGAAAAAGTGCTCGTCCAACAACTTCTGTCCGCCCCAGCAGCTTTTGTTCTTCGAAAAAAAAGGCTTTGACTTTGCTTTTAGAAATTTGACAAGAGCAGAGGTTTGCTTTCTTTCGAAGAGGAATCTAGTAGGTGATTTTAATTCACTATTTCTCTGTAAGTTGGATTCTCAATTTTTTTTTTATGACATTATCTATTTCAAGTACTTCATCTACTGCCACTACTGATCCTCCTGTCATGGCTGAGAATCTTTATTCCAAGAGCCTTACCGCTACTACTATTAAATTGGATGACAATAATTATCTTTTATAGGCTCAATCGTTCAGGGTGTTTATTGGTGCTCAAAGAAAAATCAAGTATTTACTAAATGATCCACCAAATGAAAACGATCCTATCTATTTCGATTGGCTTGTTAATGATTGTTTCATGATTACATAGTTTCTTAATAGTATGGAAGAGAAAGTAAGTTTTGCTATTATATTCTTGAAAACTGCAAAAGAGATATGGGGCACTCTTAAAAAAGTATACGGTAATGAGAAAAATATATCAAGCGTTTTTGAACTGTATGAGTCCTTGTTTACTCTCAAACAAGACAGTACGTCTGTATCCGAGTGCTACTCCTCTCTCCAAGGCATATTGGTTGAGTTTAAGGTTCACCAGCCACTGGTTACAAATCTTAAGATTTTAAGACAATATCGTTACGATTTAGCTATTGCAAAATTTCTCTTCGGACTGGATTCCTCTGTATTTAGCTAAGTAAGGGGTCAAATTCTTACTGGTGATAGTGTTCCATCCTTGACAGTGACGTATTCCAGAGTCCTTCGTGTTTTTACTGGGTTTACTACATCAACAACTCAAATGCTTGCCTCCAATGACTATTATGCCCTATTTTCTGGTCGGGGGCCGTGACCGTGGACGCAGTCGTCATTTAGGGGGAGGCCGAGGTCATGGTGGAAATGGTGATCGAAACTTTGCTAATGGACGAGAATTCTGTGAATGTGATTACTACAGCAGGAAAAATTACACATCTGCATACTGTTGGGAGAAGTATAGAAAATTAGAATAGGCACAAACTACTACTACTTTACCTCCAACAAAAGATACTGCATCGACTATGAATTTTGTTGGCACTTCGACATCTTCAATGATGGTTCAGATTTCACAAAGTGAACTTGACAGGGTTCTACGTCTTCAATCCACCATGGTCAGTCGCATGCTACTCATGCATGCTTATCAGGTACTGATGCTCACATTACTTTCTCTAATCAACCATGCGTTATAAACTCTGGAGCTTCCCCCACATGACAGGTATTAAAATCAAGTTTGCCTCCCTACATTTTTAAAATAAATATCCTCCTATCCATATTGCTGATGGTTCATTTTGTTCAGTTATTGGTAATAGAAAAGTTCACGCTACCAATTCATTAACATTTGATAATGTTTTGTTTGTTCCCAACTTTTCTGTTAGTTTATTATCTATTAACCAAATTACTAAAACTAACAACTGTTCTATCATGATTTTTCCTACTTACTGTGTTTTTTAGGACTTCCAATCTGGAATGAGGATTTGTATGGTATGTGACCAATGGAGAATGTACTTTCTCGATGAGACAACACCTATAGGGTTTGCTGCTTCTTCTTCTTACTCCCTTTTACAGTGGCATCAACGCTTTAGACATCCTTCTCTTTAGAGTCTTCGTTTTGTTTTACCTACTGTGTCTGATATATCTACTTTAAATTATGAGCCTTGTGAACTTGGTAAACATCATCGCGTCTCGTATTTAGGTTGAGTCAATCCACGTAGTGGTTGTCCATTTGAGTCAGTCCATTCTGATGTTTGGGGATCATGTCGTTTTTCCTCTTTTAAAAACTTTTGGTATTTTCTTATATTTGTGGATGATTTTACTCGCATGACATGGATGTATTGTTTAAGAGAAAGGTCTATTGTTCCTAGTATAATTAAACTATTTTATAAAGAAATAAAAAAATAATTTTCTACATATATTCGTGTTTTGTGCACTGATAATACTATGGAGTATATGAAGCCTGATGTTTCCTTATTTTGTACTAATAATTGACTTATTCATCAAATATCTTATTCTCACACATTGCAGTAAAATGGTGTTACTAAAAGAAAGCATAGATATATTCTAGATGTTACTCGGATATTAATAATTCATATGCATGTTCTAAGATATCTGTTGTCTAATGTTGTTCTCTGTGCTTGTCATCTAATAAATAGGATACCATCTTCTGTCTTGCATAGCGAAACTCCATTTTTTCTGTCTTTATCCTGATATACTCATGTTTTCTCTTATATCTCGAGTGTTTGATTGTATATCTTTTGTTCAAGATTTGTCCCCCAATTTGGACAAGTTATCTCCTCGTACAATCAAGTGTGTATTTGTTGGATAGCCTAAGACATAAAAGGGTATAGGTGTTATGATCCAGTATCTAAAAAGTGTTTTGTCTCTACTAATGTTACTCTCTATGAGTCTGTTCCGTACTTTGTTTCAACATCAACATACCAGTTGGACACTTCTCTTCCTTTACCCCTACCTGTCTCTACTACTGAGCTTGGATAAGTATCAATACCTCATAAAGGGGAAAACTATGTGCCTCCCACGAAACCACTGTTGGTATTTTCTTGCCATCAAAAAGTACCTCCTCCCAACTCACTATCTATTGCTCTGCTATCTCCAGCTGTAGATCCCAAACAACCACAACATTCTTCTGCTTTTGCCTCTGATCTTTCCATTACTCTTCAGAATGTTAAGCACTCTACTACTGCTCATCCTCTTTCTCAATTTGTTTCTGATAATCAACTTCACCCAATGTTCCATCAGTTTGCCTTTTCTCTTTCTGTCGTCTCTATACCCAGGTCTTTTTAGTAAGCAGTGTTAGTCTATGTCTGACAATCGGCCATGGATGAAGAGATGCAAGCCCTTGTCTCTCGTAGAATCTGGGATTTAGTTCATTCTCCACTTCATGCATGTATTGTTGGTTGTCGTTGGATTTACTCTATCAAATATAAGCCGTACGGCTGCATTGACCTCTATAAAACTCGTCTTGTTGTGAAAGTTTTTTCCAAACCTATGGTGTTGATTATTTTGAGACTTTCTCTCTTGTAGCACGTCTCAACTCTAATCGCATCCTCTTCTCTCTTGTAGTGAATCTCGATTGGTCATTATTCCAATTAGATGTTAAAAATGCTTTCTTATATGGTGATTTACAAGAAGAGGTGTCTATGGAACAGGCTCCAGGGTATATTGTTCTGGGGGAGAATATATTCTGCAAACTCAAGAAATCAATTTATGGATTTAAACAGAGTCCTCGAGTCTGGTTTGAAAAGTTTTTTTTACTGTAATTGCTGGCATTGAATTTCAGCGTTGTCACTGTGATCATTCTGTTTTTGTTCGGCATACTCATTCTGATATTGTCCTTCTTGTTGTGTATGTAGATGATTTTCTACTAACTGGAAGTGATATAACAGTCTTGACTGAGACAAAAAATTATCTCAAGTAACATTTTGTAACTAAAGTAATGGGAAGACCGAAATATTTTCTTAGTATTGAGGTGGCTTATCATAAATATGAGTTACTTCTATCTCAGAGAAAGTATGTGCTAAATCTCTTGGAAGAGACCAATCGTCTTGGATTTAAACCTGCTAATATTCCAATGGAGTCAGATTTAGACGTATAGAGTAAAGATAGTGCTCTGTATTGCGGGTTTTAAAAAAATTATACCGCTACGTAAAACCTACGCTTCTGTCCAAAATGGGCCTTCAACCTGTGGGGGTTTGTTAAAATAAAAAATAACTTCCCTCAACTCTCACCACAATTTCGAAATTTTGGTGCAGCGAAAGCGTCTTTCAACACATCATTGTTTGACAATAATAATGGACTCAACGTAAATTTTTTAATACATCCCAATTGTAATAAAAAAATCACTAATTAGGCTACAACAACTTCTGACATTTGTCACTATTTTATCTTACATGTTCATGATTATGCCTCGGAGAGAACTCCCTTCATCATCAGTGTTCACCATATTAGCTCTCTTGGTATCTTATCATAGGCTTGAATTTTATTAATGCATATCCTTGATTTTTATTCGAGAATTGAATGCTTTATTAGTTTATAAACGTCCATTAATACATAAATAACCACAAATATGCTGTAAATCTGATTATAGAGTATAACGCCCCCGTTTTTCAGCGCTTTCCAAAACGGAGGACGTTACTTATTACATGCACAAGACAACCCAACAGTCACAGGATTTTTGAATAACCGTAACTACTGCCACAATCAGATGAATAAATAACATATCTGAAACTGAAATGATTTCATTTATTCAAAGAGTTCATTACATAAAATGGCACACTACTTTAAATATGAACACAAAAAAGTCGAAGAGAAAAGCAGTGCCTAGACAAAATGAAATCTAAACAAAATATACAAAAGTTCTCTAGGGGTACTTCGCTAGCTTATTATCACTTGATCTGTCCAACGAAGAACGGGTCTTCAACTGGGGCTGGATCCCCTTCTTCACATTCCAAATCTGAGTTCAAAACCCAGGGGATTAAACCCGGCAAGTAATACATTTAAAAAGATAATTTGTGTACTATCATAGTACAGGAATATCAGTGTGCATGAGCATGTTTATGTCAGTGTTGTTTGTATGCATATAAATTAATATGAAGGCAACATATAAATTAACATGAAGTCAAGCATAAATAAATGCACAGATAAATGAACATGACAATAACTACTCTATCTATTTAATCATATATTCTATTGGTCTCAGTCATCGTCTAATTTAATTATAGAAACTGTATTAATGGATAAAATAGTGCTATTCTCGATTGTCGTATAAGTGCCCGTGCATACCCGGGACCCGGCCCCAATATTCATGGCGCTGAACTATAACATACCGCTAGGCACTCAATCACGTTCCGTACCGTATTACAGTACGGACATACCACTCTGGGTAAATATCAATTGGTGATCCAGTAATCACCCAGGCCGCTGCAGTAAAAGAATCCCGGCCCTAACAAGACAATCAATCCTTATACGGCAAGGCTCTTATCCATCATATAGTTTCTCACATTCCCGTGTTCATATTAAATTTTGCACATGAAAATTTTATAATCTTTCTTTAATTATTTTTTCAATTCATGATAACATGCTTGTATTTCCATGACAGTACATGACATGTAGTATCATAACACATGATCTGTAATATTAAAACACATGACTTGTAATATCAAAGCACGTGGCATGTAAAACACATGACTTGTAATATCAAAACTCGTGACATGTAAAACACATGACTTGTAGCATGATAAATTAACACATGATATATTAGTACACATAATTTGTAATATTAAGGCACATGACTTGTAGCATGATCGATATTAGTGTACAAATGTACCACAATGCATATCATCAAAAATATTACAATAATCTGCTTTCATTCTCAGTATCAATTAATAACCCAATTTGGTAATCAAGTGAATCATATAATAATACTGCATTATTTTTTTTTTAAACCCAACGTATGCATTTATTACATTTCTACGCTCAATTATATATATTAATATGCATTTCTCTTTTAATTAAAATCAAATTTATTACTATTATTAATTATGTCAAATTAATCCAAACTAAGTCTAATTCAAATCTCTCAATTATTTAATCCATCAAGCCCAAGCCTACTAAATTTCCACTATTTCATATCTTTATTTTAATTTTATTTTTCTTTTAATTTCTGTTCAGCCCAGGCCCAAGCCCACTCATTTTTATTTATTATTTTTTCTTTATTTTCTTTGGGCTAGGGCAGGCCCACTGTTATTATTATTTTCTCTTCCTTTTTTTTTCTGCAGACCAGGCCCAAGATCTCTCTCTCTCTCTCTTTTTCTATATCCGGCCTAGGTCTAGTCTAAGTTTAAGCCTAAGCCTAACCAAGTGCACATTTTTCTTTCTATTTTTTTTTTAAGAATTCTCTGTCCAGCCCACTAAAGCCTAAGCCCATATTTCTTTCCTGGTCCAAATCCAAGCCCACCACTCTTTTTTTTTCTGGTCTTTTCTCTTTTTTTTTTTTTGGACTTGGCCCGGCCCAGTTGACCATTTTTTTTTTCTTTTTCTCTTTTCTCTTTTTTTTCCCTTCTTTCGGCCCAGTCCACCAACTCTCTCCTTTATTTTTTTTTTCTTCTTTCTTTCTAATTTTGCATGGGTTGCATGCAAAATTATTTTTGCATGCAACCGAATTATATATATATATATATTTTGGCAAATATTAAAATAAATAAATAAAACAAATATCATGATATTTATATATATATCAAAATTAACACACTAACTTGGTTCAGTTTTCAATATCAAAATATCAACCAAATATTTTTACAAAATAAATCACATATAAATTAAATATAAATTAAATAAAGAATTATACAAATTAAATAAAAAAAAAAGATGAATGAAAATATAGCAGTATTACTTGTCTTGCCTCGATCTCGAATATTTGGTTCGAATTCTTGGTTCGGCTTGATTTTTCCTATCCTTTCTCTTTTATTTTTTTTTCTACTGTTGTGTACATATATATATATATATTTTTCTCACATCTTTATAACACCTCCTCATCAAATAATTCTCCCCACCTGACACCTCCTAACAGCTTATGCCACCCTCTCCTCAGTCAGAAAACACAGCAACTCTCTCACCAACTCTCTAACCGCCTCGTTTATTTTTATTTATTTATTTATTTAATAATTTAATAATTTGGTTCCCTGTAATATTATCCAAATACTACCAAATTTATGTAGGACATAGTGCTCGACGAGGAAAACACTACAAAATTATTCGTTTGTTATTTCGATATCCAGAATAAATGAACCGAAATTCCGAAATAATTAGAAGGATAATTTTAATTTTATTAAATTAGCAATTTTGAGAGTATTTTTCGGCCTCGTAAGAAAAATCTCCAAAAATTCTAAATATTACAAAACTAATAATCGCGAAGACCGAATGTCATTTGGTTTTATGGATTTAAAGTTATGTTAACCGAAAAACTGTCATCTTCACCCAAACAAGGCTTGATCAAATATCGATCCCAATTAATTGAGCATCAGAAAATAGCATTCTGAGTTGTAGCAATTAATGGTTTCCTACCAAATATTCCGAATAAGGTGTCAAGTAGATGTATGTCTTCCAGGATTTAAAGCTGTCTTTTTTTAATCTCTTGAGAACAGAAAATAATTAAGAAGTTTGACACCAATGAGTTGAATCCAAAGGCTTGATGTAGGAGTAGTAGCAGTAGTAGTATTGGATTTCTGCCTAAGCCACAAGGTTGGCAAGGAATTGAATACTAACAAGATCTCACTCTACTATCTATGAAGCAATATCCCTAGAGACTATAAAAACAGAACCATATATGCATGCAGCCTAGCTCAAAAAGTCCACGACTACACTCCTAACTTTGTGTCTCATTATCTATATACTACTGTAGACTATAGATAGATAGACAGACAAGGCCACTTAATTGCCTTCTAATATATAGTTGACATTCTACTTGTACGTATAACCAACAACATCTTGATAGTGGGTTTCTGCCTAAAAGTAGTAGTCTTGAGCAATATCCCATTATTTCTTGTTTTCTATATAAGAATCTAAAGTATAGCCTTGGAAATTCAAGAGTGTACGTAGTAGAAATTAAGATGAAGCTCAAGTACTGTAGCCAGTCCATACCATTCCTGCTGCTCTTTATTGTAGCTATTGGATTGGAGATCAAGGGAACCTCAGCTCACTCCCTGGTGAAATGCAGAAACCCCTGGAGCCCTTGCTATGGTCGGGTGATCATATGCCCTTGGGAGTGCCCGTTCACTAGACCATTTAACCCAAAAGCCAGAGCCTGCATCTTGGACTGCAATTCACCTAAATGTGAAGCAGTGTGCCAAGGTCCAATTCATCCTCCTGCATGTCTACTGTATGCTTAATTTCCTTCAACTGCTTAATAATTTGATTATATGTATATATATGTTTGATTGCATTATTCCAGATAAAAAGCCCTGTTGCCATGGTAAAGGATCTGGTTGCGGCGACCCTCGTTTCATCGGCGGTGATGGAGTTGTCTTCTACTTCCATGGGAGGAAAGGCCAACACTTCAGCCTCGTATCTGACCCCAACATCCAAATCAACGCCCGCTTCATCGGCCTCAGGCCTAGTGGAAGAACAAGAGACTTCACATGGATCCAAGCACTGGGGCTCATGTTTGGCCCCCACACGCTTGCCATCGAGGCTGCCAGAGTCCCTCAATGGGATGAGGCCGTCGACCACCTCAGTTTCTCCTTCGACGACAAGCCTATCCAAGTTCCAGAAGGGCATCTCTCCGAGTGGAAGTCGTCGTCGGATGACATGATGGTAAAGGTCGAGAGGACTGCACGTTGGAACAGTGTGTTGGTCTCGGTTGAGGACATTGCAGAGGTGTCGATAAGTGTGGTTCCAGTCACCAAGGAAGATGATAAAGTACACAAGTACGGAATACCATCCGACGACTGCTTCGCACATCTGGAAGTCCAGTTCAAATTCTTCAAGCTCTCCCCAGAAGTGGATGGGGTGTTGGGCCGTACCTATCGACCAGGATTTGAGAATCCGGCAAAAAGAGGAGTAGAAATGCCTGTAGTTGGCGGTGAGGACAAGTACCAGACATCCTCCCTCCTATCTCCAGACTGCAAAACGTGCTTATTCTCTCCTGAACAACCAAACTACTAGCTAGTCTAGATGCTACTGAAGCAGAATTAATGAATTTGCAACTATATATCAAATAATTAATGTGTATCATCAGTTAATTTGCAATAAGATATATATAAAAGAATAATAAATTGTAAGAGTACTGGATTGGTTTGAAGTAAATGCAAGAGATTTGCTTTGCTCTAGGAAATTATAAATTACTCAAATGACGTATTTTTTTTTCTTTTTTTAATTTGAAATTTAAATTTTATTTATTTTTCTGTTCTAGGATGGTGTTTTCGTTTGATAATTCTAGCAGCAAAGCAAAGCAAAGGGAACTAACTGCAAAAGATTAATTGCATGCGCCAAGCAACCGCACAATGTAACAGGATAATATTATTAAGTTTTTGTTTGCTTTGTTCTGAAAATTAAAAGAGATGGTTTTGACTATAATCCGTATCCTTGTCATTTGGTAATTCAGATCATGCATTATGATGTGCCAGTTTCATTAGGGGTCGGTTTCACAAGATAAAAGATGAAATATGTTAAAACTGATTTCTACGAATATCAAAGGCAAATTAGAATGTGAGGTTCAAACCTAAGATAGATATTTGCTGCTGCTGCTGCTACTGCTGCTGCTTAGGTAACACATACAAATGGTGCTACATGCTGTCTTCATTCAAACTAGAAATCATAAATTATATTATTCACATAGATTTCATGTTCCTTCTACCTCTGCTTTGCCCTTCAAAGACTGAACCCTGTTGATGTGCGGTGACCCACCCACCCAAAGAATGGTGCCTTCTTCTGATTAGTCAAACAGAGAAAAGAGAATGAAAAGGTCGTTCAATCAGTGGCCATGATATGATATGTAGGACACTTCACTCAGTCAAAAATGGCACTTTGAGACGTACAATTACGTGTCAAAAAAGTATCTTATGCCTTCTTTCAACAAAAGCCGGTAGTTCTACAAGCCATTATACTATAATTACCAAGGTTTAAAATATTGAAACCGGAATCGATATTGACCAGCGATATGAGTGTCTAGTATCAGACCAATATTATAAGGTATAACGTGTATCAGTTATCTCAAAATCTGATATGTATGTGATATAAGCCATTATTTGCTGATTCTAAAACCTTGATAATTAGGTTTTTCATACGTGAATAACAATCTTATACATATATTTAGTGAAATAAATATATTTAGTTGCGTCCTTGTATCTGTATTTTTGACAATTTCTGCATCAAGATACCCATGAAGTACTCGTATTGGTATCCACAAACCACAGAGTTAAAGGAAAATAACGATAAAGTCAGTTAATGCGCCTCATTTCATTTGTTCCCAATATATTATGAACAAAGAAAAAGTTGGATTAGCTCTATCGATGTGAATGAGTTTTCCTTTGCTAAGGGAGTTGAACTGGTTTTGTCAGTAGAGATAATTTTTCTTCTCAGTGGAGATGACTTTGTCTCTGTCGGCAAGAATAGACTTGCCTTTGTTAATTAAGGTAGCTCTCTCTTCTACATTGGTGGAGATAATCTTTTCTTCTACACTACGAACATAATTTTCTCTTCTGACCAATGAAGTTAATCTTCTCTTCTGTTTCGGTACTAATTATTTATTGTGCCAGCAAGACTAATTCTTTTGCTGTGTCAGAGCTACTTTTTCTGTTGCATTGGGCTAGTTTCTTTGTTGTGCCAGACCTAGTTTCTCTGCTGCATTAGGATACTTACTTGTATTGAGCCGATGCAGATAACCATCTAATTTTTAGAGGGTTCTTTGTATCATCGTTCTTTTGGCTATTTAAGATCCTCATTTCTTACCTCATCTTTCCTTCTGTTAACACACATCCAATAAAGGATGCACATCTCTGCTCTACTCGTCTTCTATTCATGATTTCTTTGTATGGCCTAACATTCCAAACCATTTACAATACTAGCCTAACAGCAGCCCGATAAAACATTTCATTCAGCCTTAACAGAATGTTATAGTGTATAAAACTTCTATTACGCTTTTCCATTTCAACCAATTAGCTTAGATCTTATGTTTTACATTACTATCGATCTCCCTATCATTTTAAATAATAGAATTCAGGTACCCAATATGATTGCTCAAGGATATCTTTCGTCCAACCAGCGTTACAATACTATAGATCACCTTTTTACTGACCTTGTTTACTCTCAAACAAGCCATTAGAGTCCTTGTTTACTCTCAAACAAGACAGTACGTCTGTATCCGAGTGCTACTCCTCTCTCCAAGGTATATTGGTTGAGTTTGAGGTTTACCAGCCACTGGTTATAAATCTTAAGATTTTAAGACAATATCGTTACGATTTAGCTATTGCAACATTTCTCTCCGGACTGGATTCCTCTGTATTTAGCTAAGTGAGGGGTCAAATTCTTACTGGTGATAGTGTTCCTTCCTTGACGGTGACGTATTCCAGAGTCCTTCGTGTTTTTACTGGGTTTACTACATCAACAACTCAAATGCTTGCCTCCAATGACTATTATGCCCTATTTTTTGGTCGGGGGCCGTGACCGTGGTCGCAGTCGTCATTTAGGGGGAGGCCGAGGTCATGGTGGAAATGGTGATCGAAACTTTGCTGATGGACGAGAATTCTGTGAATGTGATTACTGCAGCAGGAAAAATTACACATCTGCATACTGTTGGGAGAAGTATGGAAAATTAGAATAGGCACAAACTACTACTACTTTACCTACAATAAAAGATACTGCTTCGACTATGAATTTTGTTGGCACTTCGACATCTTCAATGATGGTTCAGATTTCACAAAGTGAACTTGACAGGGTTCTACGTTTTCAATCCACCATGGTCAGTCGCATGCTACTCATGCATGCTTATCAGGTACTGATGCTCACATTACTTCTCTAATCAACTATGCGTTATAAACTCTGGAGCTTCCCCCACATGACAGGTATTAAAATCAAGTTTGCCTCCCTACATTTTTAAAATAAATATCCTCCTATCCATATATCTGATGGTTCATTTTGTTCAGTTATTGTTAATAGAAAAGTTCACGCTACCAATTCATTAACATTTGATAATGTTTTGTTTGTTCCCAACTTTTCTGTTAGTTTATTATCTATAAACCAAATTATTAAAACTAACAACTGTTCTATCATGTTTTTTCCTACTTACTGTGTTTTTTAGGACTTCCAATCTGGAATGAGGATTTGTATGGGATGTGACCAATGGAGAATGTACTTTCTCGATGAGACAACACCTGTAGGGTTTGCTGCTTCTTCTTCTTACTCCCTTTTACAGTGGCATCAACGCCTTAGACATCCTTCTCTTTAGAGTCTTCGTTTTATTTTACCTACAGTGTCTGATATATCTACTTTAAATTGCGAGCCTTGTGAACTTGGTAAACATCATTGCGTCTCGTATTTAGGTCGAGTCAATCCACGTAGTGGTTGTCCATTTGAGTTAGTCCATTCTGATGTTTGGGGATCATGTCGTTTTTCCTCTTTTAAAAACTTTTGGTATTTTCTTATATTTGTGGATGATTTTACTCGCATGACATGGATGTATTTGTTAAGAGAAAGGTCTATTGTTCCTAGTATAATTGAACTATTTTATAAAGAAATAAAAAAATTATTTTTTACATATATTCGTGTTTTGTGCACTGATAATACTATGGAGTATATGAAGCCTGATGTTTCCTTATTTTGTACTAATAATTGACTTATTCATCAAATATCTTATTCTCACACATTGCAGTAAAATGGTGTTACTAAAAGAAAGCATAGATATATTCTAGATGTTACTCGGATATTAATAATTCATATGCATGTTCTAAGATATCTGTTGTCTAATGTTGTTCTCTGTGTTTGTCATCTAATAAATAGGATACCATCTTCTGGCCTGCATAGTGAAACTCCATTTTTTCTGTCTTTATCCTGATATACTCATGTTTTCTCTTATATTTCGAGTGTTTGATTGTATATCTTTTGTTCAAGATTTGTCCCCCGATTTGGACAAGTTATCTCCTCGTACAATCAAGTGTGTATTTGTTGGATAGCCTAAGACATAAAAGGGTATAGGTGTTATGATCCAGTATCTAAAAAGTGTTTTGTCTCTGCTAATGTTACTCTCTATGAGTCTGTTCCGTACTTTGTTTCAACATCAACATACCAGTTGGACACTTCTCTTCCTTTACCCCTACCTGTCTCTACTACTGAGCTTGGATAAGTATCAATACCTCATAAAGGGGAAAACTATGTGCCTCCCACGAAACCACTGTTGGTATTTTCTTGCCGTCAAAAAGTGCCTCCTCCCAACTCACTATTTATTGCTCTGCCATCTCCAGCTGTAGATCCCCAACAACCACAACATTCTTCTGCTTTTGCCTCTGATCTTTCCATTACTCTTCAGAATTGTAAGCACTCTACTACTGCTCATCATCTTTCTCAATTTGTTTCTGATAATCAACTTCACCCAATGTTCCATCAGTTTGCCTTTTCTCTTTCTGTCGTCTCTATACCCAGGTCTTTTCAGTAAGCAGTGTTAGTCTCTATCTGACAATCGGCCATGGATGAAGAGATGCAAGCCCTTGTCTCTCGTAGAATCTGGGATTTAGTTCATTCTCCACCTGATGCATGTATTGTTGGTTGTCGTTGGATTTACTCTATCAAATATAAGCCGTACGACTCCATTGACCGCTATAAAACTCGTCTTGTTGTGAAAGTTTTTTCCAAACCTATGGTGTTGATTATTTTGAGACTTTCTCTCTTGTAGCACGTCTCAACTCTAATCGCATCCTCTTCTCTCTTGTAGTGAATCTCGATTGGTCATTATTCCAATTAGATGTTAAAAATGCTTTCTTATATGGTGATTTACAAGAAGAGGTATATATGGAACAGGCTCCAGGGTATATTGTTCTGGGGGAGAATATAGTCTGCAAACTCAAGAAATCAATTTATGGATTTAAACAGAGTCCTCGAGTCTGGTTTGAAAAGTTTTTTTACTGTAATTGCTGGCATTGAATTTCAGCGTTGTCACTGTGATCATTCTGTTTTTGTTCGGCATACTCATTCTGATATTGTCCTTCTTGTTGTGTATGTAGATGATTTTCTACTAACTGGAAGTGATATAACAGTCTTGACTGAGACAAAGGATTATCTCAAGTAACATTTTGTAACTAAAGTAATGGGAAGACCGAAATATTTTCTTAGTATTGAGGTGGCTTATCATAAATATGAGTTACTTCTATCTCAGAGAAAGTATGTGCTAAATCTCTTGGAAGAGACCAATCGTCTTGGATTTAAACCTGCTAATATTCCAATGGAGTCGATTTAGACGTATAGAGTAAAGATAGTGCTCTGTATTGCGGGTTTTAAAAAAATTATACCGCTACGTAAAACCTAAGTTTTTGTCCAAAATGGGCCTTCAACCTGTGGGGGTTTGTTAAAATAAAAAATAACTTCCCTCAACTCTCACCACAATTTCGAAATTTTGGTGCAGCGAAAGCGTCTTTCAACACATCATTGTTTGACAATAATAATGGACTCAACGTAAATTTTTTAATACATCCCAATTGTAATAAAAAAATCACTAATTAGGCTACAACAACTTCTGACATGTGTCACTATTTCATCTTACATGTTCATGATTATGCCTCGGAGAGAACTCCCTTCATCATCAGTGTTCACCATATTAGCTCTCTTGGTATCTTATCATAGGCTTGAATTTTATTAATGCACATCCTTGATTTTTATTCGAGAATTGAACGCTTTATTAGTTTATAAACGTCCATTAATACATAAATAACCACCAATATGCTGTAAATCTGATTACAGAGTGTAACGCCCCCGTTTTTCAGCTGCTTCCCAAAACGGAGGACGTTACTTATTACTTACACAAGACAATCCAACAGTCACAGGATCTTGGAATAACCGTAACTACTACCATAATTAGATGAATAAATAACATGTCTGAAACTGAAATGATTTCATTTATACAAAGAGTTCATTACATAAAATGACACACTACTTTAAATATGAACACAAAAGAGTCGAAGAGAAAAGCAGTGCCCAGACAAAAGGAAATATAAACAAAATATACAAAAGTTCTCTAGGGGTACTTCGCTAGCCTATTATCACTCGATCTGTCTAACAAAGAACGGGTCTTCAACTGGGGCTGGATCCCCTTCTTCACGTTCCAAATCTGGATTCAAAACCCAGGGGATTAAACCCGGCAAGTAATACATTTAAAAAGATAATTTGTGTACTATCATAGTACATGAATATCAGTGTGCATGAGCATGTTTATGTCAGTGTTGTTTGTGTGCATATAAATTAACATGAAGGCCACATATAAATTAACATGAAGTCAAGCATAAATAAATGCACAAATAAATGAACATGACAATAACTACTCTGCCTATTTAATCATATATTCTATTAGTCTCAGTCATCGTCCAATTTAAAATTTGAAACTGTATTAATGGATAAGATAGCGCTATTCTCAATTGTCGTATAAGTCCCCGTGCATACCCGGGACCCGGCCCCAATATTCATGGCGCTGAACCATGACATGCCGCTAGGCACTCAATCACGTTCCGTACTGTATTACAGTGACGGACTTACCACTCTGGGTAGATATCAATTGGTGATCCAGTAAACACCCAGGCCGCTGTAGTAATAGAATCCCATCCCTAACAATACAATCAATCCTTATACGGCAAGGCTCTTATCCATCATATAGTTTCTCCCATCCCCGTGTTCATAATGAATTATGCACATGAAAATTTTATAATCGTTCTTTAATTGTTTTTCAATTCATGATAACATACTTGCATTTTCAGGACTGTACATGACATGTAGTATTATAACATATGATCTGTAATATTAAAACACATGACTGGTAATATCAAAACACATGACTTGTAAAACACATGATTTGTAATATCGAAACACATGACATGTAATATTAAAGCACAGGACTTGTAGAATGATAAATTAATACATAATATATTAGTGCACAATTGGTTCAATTCTTAATACCAATTAATAACCCAATTTAGGAATCAAGTGCATCATGTATTAATAATTTCTATCTATCAATTATTTCTAATTAATCCAAACTAAGCCCAAGCCCAATCTCATTAAATTCCCACTTAATTTTTTTATTTTATTTTATTTTCATTTTTATTTTCTTTTACTCCTCTCTCTGTTATATGTAAATTGCTTTGCATGCAACCCATATTATTTTTTTTTGCATATGTAAAATTAAATTAAAATAAGTGGTGCCTATGCAAAATGTTTCAAGCCCAAAGATTAATTATGGGATGCGGTGATTAATTGTGGTGTGCTGTGACAACAGTAATTAATTGAGCCCAGGACAACAGTGATTTAATTATGAGGTCCAGTAAAGTTGCAAGTCCAAGGATTTAATTAGATTAAAATGAGTACCTCTTCTCTCGGCCCAACTCAAAATTTTTTTGTAGTAACTTTTGCATGCCCATCATTTCACAAAACACATAAATTTTGCATGTAACCTTTTTTTTATTTTATTTTTATTTTTGCATGCATATCGTTTCAACGTATGTTATATTATTTTTTTTAAAACTAAAAATAATTAAATGTAATAATATTTATATATATCAAAATTGACCTAATAATTTGCTTTAGTTCTCAATATCAATTAATAATGTAAAATATGAATTGAGCATTTCAAAAAAATAATTTACGTATAAAAATGTAAATAATTAAACGAACGGAAATAAATATAAATAAAATGACGAAAAGAACGAAAATAGCAGTATTACTTGCCTTGGCTCGATCTCGAATATTTGGTTCGAATCCGTAGTTCGGTTTGATTTTTACTATCCTTTCTTTTTATTTATTTATTTATTTATTTTCACTGCTGTTGATTTTGGCCGAGAGGAGCTGTAGCTAAGCGAATGTGGCTTTGTGGGCTTCCCCCAAGTAAGGATAGATAGCATAGACCGAAGGAGTTGATCGGGTTCAATAGCCCGCCCTAAAAAGTAGGTAGGCGGGCTTTTTCCATGCCGTCACCGTAGCCTTCCTGATGAAGAAGGTATGACGCCCTACTGACGTGGAGGGCTAGCGTCGAGTTCCCAATATTCCTGACCTTCTCTTTCTTTCCCGCCTCACCCGAACCCTCGATTGATACGATGCAGCTGACTGATTCGTCGGAAGGGGGGAATGAACCTCCAGACTCTTTTTCCGTCGATGCCCTACGAGGTCGAACAGGGGTGCGGGATATGGCCGGGTCGACTGCGGAGAGCCACTGAACTTCATTCTTTACTCCGGTTTCATTGATGGAGGGGCCGACTGCTGGAATGGACGTAGTATAATCATGATCGTAGTCACTTTCGAAGGCAACGCTGGCGATAGCTTTCTCATTCTGTCGACTTTACAAATAGACTACATGAAAGCAAATGGTCCCATCAAAGGTGACTCGATGGCTTTGGCCGAAAGTCAGAAGAAGAAGAAGAGAGTGAAGTGTTTTGTAGAGGAAAATAATTCAAGGATAATTTCATAATTTAACCCCACACATTCGCCACATATTGTATTTAGCTTGCCACCCTTTTCTTCGCTCGACAGCACACCACCGAACTCCCTTCTCTTGACAGCAAAGAATGAGGTGGGAAGATATTATAAAAATTTATTTATTTAATAATTTTATAATTTCGGTTTCGTATAACATTCTCCAAATACTATCAAATTTATGTAGGACGTAGTGCTCAACGAGGGGAACACTACAAAATTATCCGTTTGTTATTTCGATATCCGGAATAAATGAACCGAAATTCCAAAATAATTAGAAGGATAATTTTAATTTTATTAAATTAACAATTTTGGGAGTATTTTTTGGCCTCGTAAGAAAACTCTTCAAAAATTCTAAATATTACAAAACTAATAATCGCGAAGACCGAATGTCATTTGGGTTTGTGGATTTAAAGTTATGTTAACCGAAAGTTATTTCGGTGTCCAAAATTGACTTCGGTTGACTTATTCGGCACCACTAGCAATACATATAGCTCAAAATTTGGGGTATTACATTCTACCCACCTAATAAAAAAATTTCGTCCTCGAAATTTAATTGATGTTTTTTATCATAAGAAAGGGTATATGTATTTTATCTTGATATCTTTTTCAAGCTCCCAAACTGAATCTCTTGGTGATTGTATATCCCATAAAATAAGAACTAATAATATTACTTTATCTTTCAAGACTTCTCCCATTGGTTAATAATCCTTACATACCGCTTCTCATATTTATGTTTTATTTCTTCTGGAACAATCACAAAAACTTTTAGCCTTTTCTCAAATCTATTTTTGATATATTACTATTTTGTACTTCTAACTAAGCGCTTTCTCAATTATGATATATAGAATACATCATGAATGAGTTTCATTTTTGATAGGATTGATAATGGATAGTCAGGATTCCTAATTTATTCTTAAAGTTTTATTTGGGTGAAGGAACACAAAAGTAAGACATAATTTAATCAGGAATAGCTGTTACTAATTTGGAGTGCACGCCATCCTGATTAAGTAATGTGTAAGATATAGGTGATAAATATTTTTGTAGAGTTTATTCACAAGCTCCTATTATATGTTGTAATCGACTCTAGAAATGAAAATAAATTTGAATTATTATAATATCGATATAACAAGACTATAAATGGTAGGGACACAAGATAAGAAATGAATTCACGACTAATTACAAAATTCAATCAGATACAACCATCTTATTAAGCGACTGCAATTGCTGGCGCCAGAGAATACATCTCTACAATTGTCTCGCCAACTTAATAAGACTTGTGATATATAAAAGGTTTAAGACAAGAATTATATTATGATAATATACAGATAAAAGGTACAAAATGTCAAATGGGGAATGATCAACAAAAGCAATGGATAAGACAATCATTTGGAAAAATAAGCCTAACTTGAGTAACAAGATACAATGTCATGTTCTGCCATGATAAAATTTATACTTTATTATTAATTTCTTATCCTTTAGTTTCAACTTGACTAATTCTACAAAATTCTCAATGTTCTAAGATCTCTTTATATTTTTACACTTATTCTTCCAAAGATTGTTTTTTTTTTATTGTTACTATATTTAAACCTCTATAGTCTACACACAACTTTTTACTCTCATCCTTCTTTCCTATTAATAACACTGGAACTCAATAAAACATTAGATCTCACATGATTAAGATTGGCATAGTAGTTATGTCCAAATGTAACTATATTTCTCCCAAGAAATTTGTACTTAAAAATTCATTTAAACTTCGTCTGAAATTCTTGGTATAGATGAAAATTTAAATCTTAAACGCATGGCCTACAGAATTACTATGCTTATCGAATGATATAAAAATAGAGCATGAATATGCCCTCTCCAGAAGTATCAAGAATTGCTAGAATTGGTACTGTTATTAGACTCCGTTTTAATTTCTCAAATGATTTATTACATTCATTTGTTCAGACATATTCTAACTCATTTTCTGATCTGTTTATTTAAAGTGATAAGGTCTTGTAAAGTTCTATACAAATGTTCAATAATACTCAGCCATCCCAGAAAATTCCAAATCTTAAACACCGATTTTGATCGCATGCCAATTTTTCATGGCTCCTAAGATCAGATGTATCATCTATTGGACTTACACTCATACTCGAAGAAGATCGGGTCGACATTATTCTGCAACGGTCCAGATAAGAATCAATAAAAAGAATTCAAGATAGATACCTCAAACGAATAGAAAACAATAGGATAGGCACGATACTAGATCTGATAGGTATCAAAGAATAAAAAACAATTATTACGAATAAATCACAAACATATTCTTATGTGGTAGTAGTCCTATGGTCTTCCAGGTTTAGGCTCTGATACCCTCTGTAACGCCCCATTTTTCAGCTACTTCCCAAAACGGAGGACGTTACTTATTACTTACACTAGACAACCCAACAGTCACAGGATCTTGGAATAACCGTAACTACTGCCACAATCAGATGAATAAATAACATGTCTGAAACTGAAATGATTTCATTTATGCAAAGAGTTTATTACATGAAATGGCACACTGCTTTAAATATGAACACAAAAGAATCAAAAGAGAAAGCAGTGCCCAGACAAAATAAAATATAAACAAAATATACAAAACTTCTCCAGAGATATTTTGCTTGCCTATTATCACTCGATATGTCCAACGAAGTACGGGTCTTCAACTGGGCTTCTTCACGTTCCAAATCTGGGTTCAAAGCCCAGGGGATTAAACCTGGCAAGTAATACATTTAAAAGAGGAATTGTGTACTATCATAGTACATGAATATCGGTGTGTATGAGCATGTTTATGTCAGTGTTGTTTGTGTGCACATTAACATGAAGGTAACATATAAATTAATATGAAGGCAATATATAAATTAATATGAAGTCAACATATAAATTAACATGAAAGCAATATATAAATTAACATGAAGGCAAGCATAAATAAATGCATAAACAAATAAACATGATAATAACTACTCTATCTATTTAATCATATATTCTATTAGTCTCAGTCATCGTCCAATTTAATTATAGAAACTGTATTAATGGATAAGATAGTGCTATTCTTCAATGTCGTATAAGTGCCCGTGCATACCCGGGACCCAGCCCCAATATTCATGGCGCTGAACCATGACATGCTGCTAGGCACTCAATCACGTTCCGTACTGTATTACAGTACGGACATACCACTCTGGGTAAATATCAATTGATGATCCAGTAATCACCCAGGCCGCTGCAGTAAAAGAATCCCGGCCCTAACAAGACAATCAATCCTTATACGGCAAGGCTCTTATCCATCATATAGTTTCTCACATCCCCGTGTTCATATTGAATTTTGCACATGAAAATTTTATAATCTTTCTTTAATTCTTATTTTAATTCATGATAACATACTTGCATTTCCATGACTGTACATGACATGTAGTATCATAACACATGATCTGTAATATTAAAACACATGACTTGTAATATCAAAGTACGTGGCATGTAAAACACATGACTTGTAATATCAAAACTCGTGACATGTAAAACACATGACTTGTAGCATGATAAATTAACACATGATATATTAGTACACATAATTTGTAATATCAAGGCACATGACTTGTAGCATGATAGATATTAGTGCACAAATGTACCACAATGCATATCATAAAAAATATTATAATAATCTGCTTTCATTCTCAGTGTTAATTAATAACCCAATTTGGGAATCAAGTGAATCATATAATAATACTGCATTATTTTTTTTTTAAACCCAACGTATGCATTTATTGCATTTCTATGCTCAATTACATATATTAATATGCATTTCTCTTTTAATTAAAATCTAATTTATTACTATTATTAATTATGTCCAATTAATCCAAACTAAGTCCAATTCAAATCTCTCAATTATTTAATCCATCAAGCCCAAGCCTACTAAATTTCTACTTTTTCATATCTTTATTTTAATTTTATTTTCTTTTTATTTTCTTTTCAGCCCAGGCCCAAGCCCACTCATTTTTATTTATTATTTTTTCTTTATTTTCTTTGGGCTGGAGCAGGCCCACTGTTATTATTATTTTCTCTTCCTTTTTTTTTCTGCAGACCAGGCCCAAGATCTCTCTCTCTCTTTTTCTATATCCGGCCCAGGTCCAGTCTAAGTTTAAGCCTAAGCCTAACCAAGTGCACAATTTTCTTTCTATTTTTTTTTTTAATAATTCTCTGTCCAGCCCACTAAAGCCTAAGCCCATATTTCTTTCCTGGCCCCAATCCAAGCCCACCACTCTTTTTTTTTTCTTGTCTTTTCTCTTCTTTTTTTTTTCTGGACTGGGCCGGGCCCAGTTTACCATTTTTTTTTCTTTTCTTTTTTTCTTTTCTCTTTTTTTTCCCTTCTTTCGGCCCAGTCCACCAACTCTCTCCTTTATTTATTTTTTTTTTTCTTCTTTCTTTCTAATTTTGCATGGGTTGCATGCAAAATTATTTTTGCATGCAACCGAATTATATATATATTTTTGCAAATATTAAAATAAATAAATAAAACAAATATCATGATATTTATATATATCAAAATTAACACACTAATTTGGTTCAGTTTTCAATATCAAAATATCAACCAAATATTTTTATAAAATAAATCACGTATGCACATATAAATTAAATACAAATTAAATAAAGAATTATACAAATTGAATAAAGAAAAAGATGAATGAAAATATAGCAGTATTACTTGTCTTGGTTTGATCTCGAATATTTGGTTCGAATCTTGGTTTCCATTTGATTTTTCCTATCCTTTCTCTTTTATTTTTTTTTCTACTTTTGTGTGTATATATATATATATTTTTCTCACATCTTTATAACACCTCCTCATCAAATAATTCTCCCCACCTGACACCTCCTAACAGCTTATGCCACCCTCTCCTCAGTCAGACAACACAGCAACTCTCTCACCAACTCTCTAACCGCCTCATTTTTATTTATTTATTTATTTATTTATTTAATAATTTAATAATTTGGTTCCGTGTAATATTCTCCGAATACTACCAAATTTATGTAGGACATAGTGCTCGACGAGGGAAACACTACAAAATTATCCGTTTGTTATTTCGATGTCCAGAACAAATGAACCGAAATTCTGAAATAATTAGAAGGATAATTTTAATTTTATTAAATTAGCAATTTTGGAAGTATTTTTCGGCCTCATAAGAAAAATCTCCAAAAATTCTAAATATTACAAAACTAATAATCCCGAAGACCGAATGTAATTTGGGTTTGTGGATTTAAAGTTATATTAACCGAAAGTTATTTCGGTGTCCAAAATTAACTTCGATTGACTTATTCGGCACCACTAACAATACAGATAGCTCGAAATTTGGGGTATTACACAGAGCATTACGATTAAGCATTAAAAGTAGTCAAATAGCATATCATAGAATCATAAGCAAGAATTAATTTTTAACACCATGCACAATTTTCATATATCATCGTATTTTTTTCAAAAATCTAGAAATATGTTTCGGTCAACTTTCGCTCACAATAAATTAGCATTCAGTGATGCATAACTATTGGTTTAAGTTTTACAGACTTAAATTACATCTAAAAACACTCAAGATTATGCTTGTGTTGACACTATATAAACAACACGTTTATTAGCAAAAACTATCGAAGGCACATATCAAACATAGACCTCCTCAACGTTAGGTGGTCACAAGTAACTGCAGAGAAAATGAAAAGCATGTTGAGGAACACAGAATTAGGCACCGAAACTTTGCTTCCTATCTCTATATATGAAAAAGATCATTAAAGTTGGCAATAATTAGTCATGCTGCCCTGCTTTGTTCCTAATATATTTGGCAAGTAGCTAGATGAGTGGAATGTTGGAAGATGACAAAGTCTTTGGGTTCTCCTCACTGTATATAATTCTTCTCATAAACCACCGAAGATTAAAATAGTAAGGCTGATCATCGACTTGAGGGATATAATCGTTAAACTTGCATTTCATCCTCAATTCACCTTCAATCAAAATATTAATCAATTAGAACAAATTAAGATTTCAAAGTACGTACGTAGCTAAGAAAAACTGTCATCTTCACCCAAACAAGGCTTGATCAAATATCGATCCCAATTAATTGAGCATCAGAAAATAGCATTCTGAGTTGTAGCAATTAATGGTTTC
This sequence comes from Dracaena cambodiana, assembly GCA_036321105.1. Lineage (NCBI taxonomy): Eukaryota > Viridiplantae > Streptophyta > Magnoliopsida > Asparagales > Asparagaceae > Dracaena > Dracaena cambodiana. The sequence continues at coordinate 64,789,518 of JAYEPQ010000005.1, forward strand.
CTACCAAATATTCCGAATAAGGTGTCAAGTAGATGTATGTCTTCCAGATTTTAAAGCTGTCGTTTTTTAATCTCTTGAGAACAAAAAATAATTAAGAAGTTTGACACCAATGAGTTGAATCCAAAGGCTTGATGTAGGAGTAGTAGTAGTAGTAGTATTGGATTTCTGCCTAAGCCACAAGGTTGGCAAGGAATTGAATACTAACAAGATCACACTCTACTAGCGATGAAGCAATATCCCTAGAGACTATAAAAACAGAACCATATATGCATGCAGCCTAGCTCAAAAAGTCCACGACTACACTCCTAACTTTATGTCTCATTATCTATATACTACTGTAGACGATAGATAGATAGACAGACAAGGCCAATTAATTGCCTTCTAATATATAGTTGACATTCTACTTGTACGTATAACCAACAACATCTTGATAGTGGGTTTCTGCCTAAAAGTAGTAGTCTTGAGCAATATCCCATTATTTCTTGTTTTCTATATAAGAATCTAAAGTATAGCCTTGGAAATTCAAGAGTGTACGTAGTAGAAATTAAGATGAAGCTCAAGTACTGTAGCCAGTCCATACCATTCTTGCTACTCTTTATTGTAGCTATTGGATTGGAGATCAAGGGAACCTCAGCTCACTCCCTGGTGAAATGCAGAAACCCCTGGAGCCCTTGCTATGGTCGGGTGATCATATGCCCTTGGGAGTGCCCGTTCACTAGACCATTTAACCCAAAAGCCAGAGCCTGCATCCTGGACTGCAATTCACCTAAATGTGAAGCAGTGTGCCAAGGTCCAATTCATCCTCCTGCATGTCTACTGTATGCTTAATTTCCTTCAACTGCTTAATAATTTGATTATATGTATATATATGTTTGATTGCATTATTCCAGATAAAAAGCCTTGTTGCCATGGTAAAGGATCTGGTTGCGGCGACCCTCGTTTCATCGGCGGTGATGGAGTTGTCTTCTACTTCCATGGGAGGAAAGGCCAACACTTCAGCCTCGTATCTGACCCCAACATCCAAATCAACGCCCGCTTCATCGGCCTCAGGCCTAGTGGAAGAACAAGAGACTTCACATGGATCCAAGCACTGGGGCTCATGTTTGGCCCCCACACGCTTGCCATCGAGGCTGCCAGAGTCCCTCAATGGGATGAGGCCGTCGACCACCTCAGTTTCTCCTTCGACGACAAGCCTATCCAAGTTCCAGAAGGGCATCTCTCCGAGTGGAAGTCGTCGTCGGATGACATGATGGTAAAGGTCGAGAGGACTGCACGTTGGAACAGTGTGTTGGTCTCGGTTGAGGACATTGCAGAGGTGTCGATAAGTGTGGTTCCAGTCACCAAGGAAGATGATAAAGTACACAAGTACGGAATACCATCCGACGACTGCTTCGCACATCTGGAAGTCCAGTTCAAATTCTTCAAGCTCTCCCCAGAAGTGGAAGGGGTGTTGGGCCGTACCTATCAACCAGGATTTGAGAATCCGGCAAAAAGAGGAGTAGAAATGCCTGTAGTTGGCGGCGAGGACAAGTACCAGACATCCTCCCTCCTATCTCCAGACTGCAAAACGTGCTTATTCTCTCCTGAACAACCAAACTACTAGCCAGTCAAGATGCTACTGAAGCAGAATTAATGAATTTGCAACTATATATCAAATAATTAATGTGTATCATCAGTTAATTTTCAATAAGATATATATAAAAGAATAATAAATTGTAAGAGTACTGGATTGGTTTGAAGTAAATGCAAGAGATTTGCTTTGCTCTAGGAAATTTTAAATTACTCAAATGATAAATTTTTTTTTTTTTTTTAATTTGAAATTTAAATTTTATTTATTTTTCTGTTCTAGGATGGTGTTTTCGTTTGATAATTCTAGCAGCAAAGCGAAGCAAAGGGAACTAACTGCAAAAGATTAATTGCATGCGCCAAGCAACCGCACAATGTAACAAGATAATATTATTAAGTTTTTGTTTGCTTTGTTCTGAAAATTAAAAGAGATGGTTTTGACTATAATCCGTATCCTTGTCGTTTGGTAATCCAGATCATGCATTATGATGTGCCAGTTTCATTAGGGGTCGGTTTCACAAGATAAAAGATGAAATATGTTAAAACTGATTTCTACGAATATCAAAGGCAAATTAGAATGTGAGGTTCAAACCTAAGATAGATATTTGCTGCTGCTGCTGCTACTGCTGCTGCTTAGGTAACACATACAAATGGTGCTACATGCTGTCTTCATTCAAACTAGAAATCATAAATTATATTATTCACATAGATTTCATGTTCCTTCTACCTCTGCTTTGCCCTTCAAAGACTGAACCCTGTTGATGTGCGGTGACCCACCCACCCAAAGAATGGTGCCTTCTTCTGATTAGTCAAACAGAGAAAAGAGAATGAAAAGGTCGTTCAGTCAGTGGCCATGATATGATATGTAGGACACTTCACTTAGTCAAAAATGGCACTTTGAGACGTACAATTACATGTCAAAAAAGTATCTTATGCCTTCTTTCAACAAAAGCCGGTAGTTCTACAAGCCATTATACTATAATTACCAAGGTTTAAAATATTGAAACCGGAATCGGTATTGACCAGCGATATGAGTGTCTAGTATCAGACCAATATTATAAGGTATAACGTGTATCAGTTATCTCAAAATCTGATATGTATGTGATATAAGCCATTATTTGCTGATTCTAAAACCTTGATAATTAGGTTTTTCATACGTGAATAACAATCTTATACATATATTTAGTGAAATAAATATATTTAGTTGCGTCCTCGTATCTGTATTTTTGACAATTTCTGCATCAAGATACCCATGAAGTACTCGTATTGGTATCCACAAACCACAGAGTTAAAGGAGAATAACGATAAAGTCAGTTAATGCGCCTCATTTCATTTGTTCCCAATATATTATGAACAAAGAAAAAGTTGGATTAGCTCTATCGATGTGAATGAGTTTTCCTTTGCTAAGGGAGTTGAACTGGTTTTGTCAGTAGAGATAATTTTTCTTCTCAGTGGAGATGACTTTGTCTCTGTCGGCAATAATAGACTTGCCTTTGTTAATTAAGGTAGCTCTCTCTTCTACATTGGTGGAGATAATCTTTTCTTCTACACTACGAACATAATTTTCTCTTCTGACCAATGAAGTTAATCTTCTCTTCTGTTTCGGTACTAATTATTTATTGTGCCAGCAAGACTAATTCTTTTGCTGTGTCAGAGCTACTTTTTCTGTTGCATTGGGCTAGTTTCTTTGTTGTGCCAGACCTAGTTTCTCTACTGCATTAGGATACTTACTTGTATTGAGCCGATGCAGATAACCATCTAATTTTTAGAGGGTTCTTTGTATCATCGTTCTTTTGGCTATTTAAGATCCTCATTTCTTACCTCATCTTTCCTTCTGTTAACACACATCCAATAAAGGACGCACATCTCTGCTCTACTCGTCTTCTATTCATGATTTCTTTGTATGGCCTAACATTCCAAACCATTTACAATACTAGCCTAACAGCAGCCCGATAAAACATTTCATTCAGCCTTAACAGAATGTTATAGTGTATAAAACTTCTATTACGCTTTTCCATTTCAACCAATTAGCTTAGATCTTATATTTTACATTACTATCGATCTCCTTATCATTTTAAATAATAGAATTCAGGTACCCAATATGATTGCTCAAGGATATCTTTCGTCCAACCAGCGTTACAATACTATAGATCACCTTTTTACTGACCTTGTTTACTCTCAAACAAGCCATTAGAGTCCTTGTTTACTCTCAAACAAGACAGTACGTCTGTATCCGAGTGCTACTCCTCTCTCCAAGGCATATTGGTTGAGTTTGAGGTTCACCAGCCACTGGTTATAAATCTTAAGATTTTAAGACAATATCGTTACGATTTAGCTGTTGCAACATTTCTCTCCGGACTGGATTCCTCTGTATTTAGCTAAGTGAGGGGTCAAATTCTTACTGGTGATAGTGTTCCATCCTTGACGGTGACGTATTCCAGAGTCCTTCGTGTTTTTACTGGGTTTACTACATCAACAACTCAAATGCTTGCCTCCAATGACTATTATGCCCTATTTTTTGGTCGGGGGCCGTGACCGTGGTCGCAGTCGTCATTTAGGGGGAGGCTGAGGTCATGGTGGAAATGGTGATCGAAACTTTGCTGATGGACGAGAATTCTGTGAATGTGATTACTGCAGCAGGAAAAATTACACATCTGCATACTGTTGGGAGAAGTATGGAAAATTAGAATAGGCACAAACTACTACTACTTTACCTACAATAAAAGATACTGCTTCGACTATGAATTTTGTTGGCACTTCGACATCTTCAATGATGGTTCAGATTTCACAAAGTGAACTTGACAGGGTTCTACGTCTTCAATCCACCATGGTCAGTCGCATGCTACTCATGCATGCTTATCAGGTACTGATGCTCACATTACTTTCTCTAATCAACTATGCGTTATAAACTCTGGAGCTTCCCCCACATGACAGGTATTAAAATCAAGTTTGCCTCCCTACATTTTTAAAATAAATATCCTCCTATCCATATATCTGATGGTTCATTTTGTTCAGTTATTGTTAATAGAAAAGTTCACGCTACCAATTCATTAACATTTGATAATGTTTTGTTTGTTCCCAACTTTTCTGTTAGTTTATTATCTATAAACCAAATTACTAAAACTAACAACTGTTCTATCATGTTTTTTCCTACTTACTGTGTTTTTTAGGACTTCCAATCTGGAATGAGGATTTGTATGGGATGTGACCAATGGAGAATGTACTTTCTCGATGAGACAACACCTGTAGGGTTTGCTGCTTCTTCTTCTTACTCCCTTTTACAGTGGCATCAACGCCTTAGACATCCTTCTCTTTAAAGTCTTCGTTTTGTTTTACCTACAGTGTCTGATATATCTACTTTAAATTGTGAGCCTTGTGAACTTGGTAAACATCATTGCGTCTCGTATTTAGGTCGAGTCAATCCACGTAGTGGTTGTCCATTTGAGTTAGTCCATTCTGATGTTTGGGGATCATGTCGTTTTTCCTCTTTTAAAAACTTTTGGTATTTTCTTATATTTGTGGATGATTTTACTCGCATGACATGGATGTATTTGTTAAGAGAAAGGTCTATTGTTCCTAGTATAATTGAACTATTTTATAAAGAAATAAAAAAATTATGTTTTACATATATTCGTGTTTTGTGCACTGATAATACTATGGAGTATATGAAGCCTGATGTTTCCTTATTTTGTACTAATAATTAACTTATTCATCAAATATCTTATTCTCACACATTGCAGTAAAATGGTGTTACTAAAAGAAAGCATAGATATATTCTAGATGTTACTCGGATATTAATAATTCATATGCATGTTCTAAGATATCTGTTGTCTAATGTTGTTCTCTGTGCTTGTCATCTAATAAATAGGATACCATCTTCTGGCCTGCATAGTGAAACTCCATTTTTTCTGTCTTTATCCTGATATACTCATGTTTTCTCTTATATTTCAAGTGTTTGATTGTATATCTTTTGTTCAAGATTTGTCCCCCGATTTGGACAAGTTATCTCCTCATACAATCAAGTGTGTATTTGTTGGATAGCCTAAGACATAAAAGGGTATAGGTGTTATGATCCAGTATCTAAAAAGTGTTTTGTCTCTGCTAATGTTACTCTCTATGAGTCTGTTCCGTACTTTGTTTCAACATCAACATACCAGTTGGACACTTCTCTTCCTTTACCCCTACCTGTCTCTACTACTGAGCTTGGATAAGTATCAATACCTCATAAAGGGGAAAACTATGTGCCTCCCACGAAACCACTGTTGGTATTTTCTTGCCGTCAAAAAGTACCTCCTCCCAACTCACTATCTATTGCTCTGCCATCTCCAGCTGTAGATCCCCAACAACCACAACATTCTTCTGCTTTTGCCTCTGATCTTTCCATTACTCTTCAGAATTGTAAGCACTCTACTACTGCTCATCATCTTTCTCAATTTGTTTCTGATAATCAACTTCACCCAATGTTCCATCAGTTTGCCTTTTCTCTTTCTGTCGTCTCTATACCCAGGTCTTTTCAGTAAGCAGTGTTAGTCTCTATCTGACAATCGGCCATGGATGAAGAGATGCAAGCCCTTGTCTCTCGTAGAATCTGGGATTTAATTCATTCTCCACCTGATGCATGTATTGTTGGTTGTCGTTGGATTTACTCTATCAAATATAAGCCGTACGGCTCCATTGACAGCTATAAAACTCGTCTTGTTGTGAAAGTTTTTTCCAAACCTATGGTGTTGATTATTTTGAGACTTTCTCTCTTGTAGCACGTCTCAACTCTAATCGCATCCTCTTCTCTCTTGTAGTGAATCTCGATTGGTCATTATTCCAATTAGATGTTAAAAATGCTTTCTTATATGGTGATTTACAAGAAGAGGTATATATGGAATAGGCTCCAGGGTATATTGTTCTGGGGGAGAATATAGTCTGCAAACTCAAGAAATCAATTTATGGATTTAAACAGAGTCCTCGAGTCTGGTTTGAAAAGTTTTTTTACTGTAATTGCTGGCATTGAATTTCAGCGTTGTCACTGTGATCATTCTGTTTTTGTTCGGCATACTCATTCTGATATTGTCCTTCTTGTTGTGTATGTAGATGATTTTCTACTAACTGGAAGTGATATAACAGTCTTGACTGAGACAAAGGATTATCTCAAGTAACATTTTGTAACTAAAGTAATGGGAAGACCGAAATATTTTCTTAGTATTGAGGTGGCTTATCATAAATATGAGTTACTTCTATCTCAGAGAAAGTATGTGCTAAATCTCTTGGAAGAGACCAATCGTCTTGGATTTAAACCTGCTAATATTTCAATGGAGTCGATTTAGACGTATAGAGTAAAGATAGTGCTCTGTATTGCGGGTTTTAAAAAAATTATACCGCTACGTAAAACCTAGGTTTCTGTCCAAAATGGGCCTTCAACCTGTGGGGGTTTGTTAAAATAAAAAATAACTTCCCTCAACTCTCACCACAATTTCGAAATTTTGGTGCAGCGAAAGCGTCTTTCAACACATCATTGTTTGACAATAATAATGGACTCAACGTAAATTTTTTAATACATCCCAATTGTAATAAAAAAATCACTAATTAGGCTACAACAACTTCTGACATTTGTCACTATTTCATCTTACATGTTCATGATTATGCCTCGGAGAGAACTCCCTTCATCATCAGTGTTCACCATATTAGCTCTCTTGGTATCTTATCATAGGCTTGAATTTTATTAATGCACATCCTTGATTTTTATTCGAGAATTGAACGCTTTATTAGTTTATAAACGTCCATTAATACATAAATAACCACCAATATGCTGTAAATCTGATTACAGAGTGTAACGCCCCCGTTTTTCAGCTGCTTCCCAAAACGGAGGACGTCACTTATTACTTACACAAGACAATCCAATAGTCACAGGATCTTGGAATAACCATAACTACTACCATAATCAGATGAATAAATAACATGTCTGAAACTGAAATGATTTCATTTATACAAAGAGTTCATTACATAAAATGGCACACTACTTTAAATATGAACACAAAAGAGTCGAAGAGAAAAGCAGTGCCCAGACAAAAGGAAATATAAACAAAATATACAAAAGTTCTCTAGGGGTACTTCGCTAGCCTATTATCACTCGATCTGTCTAACAAAGAACGGGTCTTCAACTGGGGCTGGATCCCCTTCTTCACGTTCCAAATCTGGATTCAAAACCCAGGGGATTAAACCCGGCAAGTAATACATTTAAAAAGATAATTTGTGTACTATCATAGTACAGGAATATCAGTGTGCATGAGCATATTTATGTCAGTGTTGTTTGTGTGCATATAAATTAACATGAAGGCCACATATAAATTAACATGAAGTCAAGCATAAATAAATGCACAAATAAATGAACATGACAATAACTACTCTGTCTATTTAATCATATATTCTATTAGTCTCAGTTATCGTCCAATTTAAAATTTGAAACTGTATTAATGGATAAGATAGCGCTATTCTCAATTGTCGTATAAGTCCCCGTGCATACCCGGGACCCGGCCCCAATATTCATGGCGCTGAACCATGACATGCCGCTAGGAACTCAATCACGTTCCGTACTGTATTACAGTGACGGACTTACCACTCTGGGTAGATATCAATTGGTGATCCAGTAAACACCCAGGCCGCTGTAGTAATAGAATCCCGTCCCTAACAATACAATCAATCCTTATACGGCAAGGCTCTTATCCATCATATAGTTTCTCCCATCCCCGTGTTCATAATGAATTATGCACATGAAAATTTTATAATCCTTCTTTAATTGTTTTTCAATTCATGATAATATACTTGCATTTTCAGGACTGTACATGACATGTAGTATCATAACATATGATCTGTAATATTAAAACACATGACTGGTAATATCAAAACACATGACTTGTAAAACACATGATTTGTAATATCGAAACACATGACATGTAATATTAAAGCACAGGACTTGTAGAATGATAAATTAATACATAATATATTAGTGCACAATTGGTTCAATTCTTAATACCAATTAATAACCCAATTTTGGAATCAAGTGCATCATGTATTAATAATTTCTATCTATCAATTATTTCTAATTAATCCAAACTAAGCCCAAGCCCAATCTCATTAAATTCCCACTTAATTTTTTTATTTTATTTTATTTTCATTTTTATTTTCTTTTACTCCTCTCTCTGTTATATGTAAATTGCTTTGCATGCAACCCATATTATTTTTTTTTGCATATGTAAAATTAAATTAAAATAAGTGGTGCCTATGCAAAATGTTTCAAGCCCAAAGATTAATTATGGGATGCGGTGATTAATTGTGGTGTGCTGTGACAACAGTAATTAAATGAGCCCAGGACAACAGTGATTTAATTATGAGGTCCAGTGAAGTTGCAAGTCCAAGGATTTAATTAGATTAAAATGAGTACCTCTTCTCTCGGCCCAACTCAAAATTTTTTTTGCAGTAACTTTTGCATGCCTATCATTTCACAAAACACATAAATTTTGCATGTAACCTTTTTTTTATTTTATTTTTATTTTTGCATGCATATCGTTTCAACGTATGTTATATTATTTTTTTTAAAACTAAAAATAATTAAATGTAATAATATTTATATATATCAAAATTGATCTAATAATTTGCTTTAGTTCTCAATATCAATTAATAATGTAAAATATGAATCGAGCATTTCAAAAAAATAATTTACGTATAAAAATGTAAATAACTAAACGAAAGGAAATAAATATAAATAAAATGACGAAAAGAACGAAAATAGCAGTATTAGTTGCCTTGGCTCGATCTCGAATATTTGGTTCGAATCCGTGGTTCGGTTTGATTTTTCCTATCCTTTCTTTTTATTTATTTATTTATTTATTTTCACTGCTGTTGATTTTGGCCGAGAGGAGCTGTAGCTAAGCGAATGTGGCTTTGTGGGCTTCCCCCAAGTAAGGATAGATAGCATAGACCGAAGGAGTTGATCGGGTTCAATAGCCCGCCCTAAAAAGTAGGTAGGCGGGCTTTTTCCATGCCGTCACCGTAGCCTTCCTGATGAAGAAGGTATGACGCCCTACTGACGTGGAGGGCTAGCGTCGAGTTCCCAATATTCCTGACCTTCTCTTTCTTTCCCACCTCACCCGAACCCTCGATTGATACGATGCAGCTGACTGATTCGTCGGAAGGGGGGAATGAACCTCCAGACTCTTTTTCCGTCGATGCCCTACGAGGTCGAACAGGGGTGCGGGATATGGCCGGGTCGACTGCGGAGAGCCACTGAACTTCATTCTTTACTCCGGTTTCATTGATGGAGGGGCCGACTGCTGGAATGGACGTAGTATAATCATGATCGTAGTCACTTTCGAAGGCAGCGCTGGCGATAACTTTCTCATTCTGTCGACTTTACAAATAGACTACATGAAAGCAAATGGTCCCATCAAAGGTGACTCGATGGCTTTGGCCGAAAGTCAGAAGAAGAAGAAGAGAGTGAAGTGTTTTGTAGAGGAAAATAATTCAAGGATAATTTCATAATTTAACCCCACACATTCGCCACATATTGTATTTAGCTTGCCACCCTTTTCTTCGCTCGACAGCACACCACCGAACTCCCTTCTCTTGACAGCAAAGAATGAGGTGGGAAGATATTATAAAAATTTATTTATTTAATAATTTTATAATTTCGGTTTCGTATAACATTCTCCAAATACTATCAAATTTATGTAGGACGTAGTGCTCAACGAGGGGAACACTACAAAATTATCCGTTTGTTATTTCGATATCCGGAATAAATGAACCGAAATTCCAAAATAATTAGAAGGATAATTTTAATTTTATTAAATTAACAATTTTGGGAGTATTTTTTGGCCTCGTAAGAAAACTCTTCAAAAATTCTAAATATTACAAAACTAATAATCGCGAAGACCGAATGTCATTTGGGTTTGTGGATTTAAAGTTATGTTAACCGAAAGTTATTTCGGTGTCCAAAATTGACTTCGGTTGACTTATTCGGCACCACTAGCAATACATATAGCTCAAAATTTGGGGTATTACATTCTACCCACCTAATAAAAAAATTTCGTCCTCGAAATTTAATTGATGTTTTTGATCATAAGAAAGGGTATATGTATTTTATCTTGATATCCTTTTCAAGCTCCCAAACTGAATCTCTTGGTGATTGTATATCCCATAAAATAAGAACTAATAATATTACTTTATCTTTCAAGACTTCTCCCATTGGTTAATAATCCTTACATACCGCTTCTCATATTTATGTTTTATTTCTTCTGGAACAATCACAAAAACTTTTAGCCTTTTCTCAAATCTATTTTTGATATATTACTATTTTGTACTTCTAACTAAGCGCTTTCTCAATTATGATATATAGAATACATCATGAATGAGTTTCATTTTTGATAGGATTGATAATGGATAGTCAGGATTCCTAATTTATTCTTGAAGTTTTATTTGGGTGAAGGAACACAAAAGTAAGACATAATTTAATCAGGAATAGCTGTTACTAATTTGGAGTGCACGCCATCCTGATTAAGTAATGTGTAAGATATAGGTGATAAATATTTTTGTAGAGTTTATTCACAAGCTCCTATTATATGTTGTAATCGACTCTAGAAATGAAAATAAATTTGAATTATTATAATATCGATATAACAAGACTATAAATGGTAGGGACACAAGATAAGAAATGAATTCACGACTAATTACAAAATTCAATCAGATACAACCATCTTATTAAGCGACTGCAATTGCTGGCGCCAGAGAATACATCTCTACAATTGCCTCGCCAACTTAATAAGACTTGTGATATATAAAAGGTTTAAGACAAGAATTATATTATGATAATATTCAGATAAAATGTACAAAATGTCAAATGGGGAATGATCAACAAAAGCAATGGATAAGACAATCATTTGAAAAAATAAGCCTAACTTGAGTAACAAGATACAATGTCATGTTCTGCCATGATAAAATTTATACTTTATTATTAATTTCTTATCCTTTAGTTTCAACTTGACTAATTCTACAAAATTCTCAATGTTCTAAGATCTCTTTATATTTTTACACTTATTCTTCCAAAGGTTGTTTTTTTTTTTATTGTTACTATATTTAAACCTCTATAGTCTACACACAACTTTTTACTCTCATCCTTCTTTCCTATTAATAACACTGGAACTCAATAAAACATTAGATCTCACATGATTAAGATTGGCATAGTAGTTATGTCCAAATGTAACTATATTTCTCCCAAGAAATTTGTACTTAAAAATTCATTTAACTTCGTCTGAAATTCTTGGTATAGATGAAAATTTAAATCTTAAACGCATGGCCTACAGAATTACTATGCTTATCGAATGATATAAAAATAGAGCATGAATATGCCCTCTCCAGAAGTATCAAGAATTGCTAGAATTGGTACTGTTATTAGACTCCGTTTTAATTTCTCAAATGATTTATTACATTCATTTGTTCAGACATATTCTAACTCATTTTCTGATCTGTTTATTTAAAGTGATAAGGTCTTGTAAAGTTCTATACAAATGTTCAATAATACTCAGCCATCCCAGAAAATTCCAAATCTTAAACACCGATTTTGATCGCATGCCAATTTTTCATGGCTCCTAAGATCAGATGTATCATCTATTGGACTTACACTCATACTCGAAGAAGATCGGATCGACATTATTCTGCAACGGTCCAGATAAGAATCAATAAAAAGAATTCAAGATAGATACCTCAAACGAATAGAAAACAATAGGATAGGCACGATACTAGATCTGATAGGTATCAAAGAATAAAAAACAATTATTACGAATAAATCACAAACATATTCTTATGTGGTAGTAGTCCTATGGTCTTCCAGGTTTAGGCTCTGATACCCTCTGTAACGCCCCATTTTTCAGCTACTTCCCAAAACGGAGGACGTTACTTATTACTTACACTAGACAACCCAACAGTCACAGGATCTTGGAATAACCGTAACTACTGCCACAATCAGATGAATAAATAACATGTCTGAAACTGAAATGATTTCATTTATGCAAAGAGTTTATTACATGAAATGGCACACTGCTTTAAATATGAACACAAAAGAATCAAAAGAGAAAGCAGTGCCCAGACAAAATAAAATATAAACAAAATATACAAAACTTCTCCAGAGATATTTTGCTTGCCTATTTCACTCGATATGTCCAACGAAGTACGGGTCTTCAACTGGGCTTCTTCACGTTCCAAATCTGGGTTCAAAGCCCAGGTGATTAAACCTGGCAAGTAATACATTTAAAAGAGGAATTGTGTACTATCATAGTACATGAATATCGGTGTGTATGAGCATGTTTATGTCAGTGTTGTTTGTGTGCACATTAACATGAAGGTAACATATAAATTAATATGAAGGCAATATATAAATTAACATGAAGGCAACATATAAATTAACATGAAAGCAATATATAAATTAACATGAAGGCAATCATAAATAAATGCATAAACAAATAAACATGATAATAACTACTCTATCTATTTAATCATATATTCTATTAGTCTCAGTCATCGTCCAATTTAATTATAGAAACTGTATTAATGGATAAGATAGTGCTATTCTTCAATGTCGTATAAGTGCCCGTGCATACCCGGGACCCAGCCCCAATATTCATGGCGCTGAACCATGACATGCTGCTAGGCACTCAATCACGTTCCGTACTGTATTACAGTACGGACATACCACTCTGGGTAAATATCAATTGATGATCCAGTAATCACCCAGGCCGCTGCAGTAAAAGAATCCCGGCCCTAACAAGACAATCAATCCTTATACGGCAAGGCTCTTATCCATCATATAGTTTCTCACATCCCCGTGTTCATATTGAATTTTGCACATGAAAATTTTATAATCTTTCTTTAATTCTTATTTTAATTCATGATAACATACTTGCATTTCCATGACTGTATATGACATGTAGTATCATAACACATGATTTGTAATATTAAAACACATGACTTGTAATATCAAAGTACGTGGCATGTAAAACACATGACTTGTAATATCAAAACTCATGACATGTAAAACACATGACTTGTAGCATGATTTCTTTTAACGAGGATATAAATATGAATAGTCGAATCCGATTTGTACACATAATTTGTAATATCAAGGCACATGACTTGTAGCATGATAGATATTAGTGCACAAATGTACCACAATGCATATCATAAAAAATATTACAATAATCTGCTTTCATTCTCAGTGTTAATTAATAACCCAATTTGGGAATCAAGTGAATCATATAATAATACTGCATTATTTTTTTTTTAAACCCAACGTATGCATTTATTACATTTCTATGCTCAATTACATATATTAATATGCATTTCTCTTTTAATTAAAATCTAATTTATTACTATTATTAATTATGTCCAATTAATCCAAACTAAGTCCAATTCAAATCTCTCAATTATTTAATCCATCAAGCCCAAGCCTACTAAATTTCTACTTTTTCATATCTTTATTTTAATTTTATTTTCTTTTTATTTTCTTTTCAGCCCAGGCCCAAGCCCACTCATTTTTATTTATTATTTTTTCTTTATTTTTTTTGGGCTGGAGCAGGCCCACTGTTATTATTATTTTCTCTTCCTTTTTTTTTCTGCAGACCAGGCCCAAGATCTCTCTCTCTCTTTTTCTATATCCGGCCCAGGTCCAGTCTAAGTTTAAGCCTAAGCCTAACCAAGTGCACAATTTTCTTTCTATTTTTTTTTTTTAATAATTCTCTGTCCAGCCCACTAAAGTCTAAGCCCATATTTCTTTCCTGGCCCCAATCCAAGCCCACCACTCTTTTTTTTTTCTTGTCTTTTCTCTTCTTTTTTTTTTCTGGACTGGGCCGGGCCCAGTTTACCATTTTTTTTTCTTTTCTTTTTTTCTTTTCTCTTTTTTTCCCCTTCTTTCGGCCCAGTCCACCAACTCTCTCCTTTATTTATTTTTTTTTTCTTCTTTCTTTCTAATTTTGCATGGGTTGCATGCAAAATATTTTTGCATGCAACCGAATTATATATATATTTTTGCAAATATTAAAATAAATAAATAAAACAAATATCATGATATTTATATATATCAAAATTAACACACTAATTTGGTTCAGTTTTCAATATCAAAATATCAACCAAATATTTTTACAAAATAAATCACGTATGCACATATAAATTAAATACAAATTAAATAAAGAATTATACAAATTGAATAAAGAAAAAGATGAATGAAAATATAGCAGTATTACTTGTCTTGATTTGATCTCGAATATTTGGTTCGAATCCTTGGTTTCCGTTTGATTTTTCCTATCCTTTCTCTTTTATTTTTTTTTCTAGTGTTGTGTGTATATATATATATATATTTTTCTCACATCTTTATAACACCTCCTCATCAAATAATTCTCCCCACCTGACACCTCCTAACAGCTTATGCCACCCTCTCCTCAGTCAGACAACACAGCAACTCTCTCACCAACTCTCTAACCGCCTCATTTTTATTTATTTATTTATTTATTTATTTAATAATTTAATAATTTGGTTCCGTGTAATATTCTCCAAATACTACCAAATTTATGTAGGACATAGTGCTCAACGAGGGAAACACTACAAAATTATCCGTTTGTTATTTCGATGTCCAGAACAAATGAACCGAAATTCTGAAATAATTAGAAGGATAATTTTAATTTTATTAAATTAGCAATTTTAGGAGTATTTTTCGGCCTCATAAGAAAAATCTCCAAAAATTCTAAATATTACAAAACTAATAATTCCGAAGACCGAATGTAATTTGGGTTTGTGGATTTAAAGTTATGTTAACCGAAAGTTATTTCGGTGTCCAAAATTAATTTCGATTGACTTATTCGGCACCACTAGCAATACAGATAGCTCGAAATTTGGGGTATTACACAGAGCATTACGATTAAGCATTAAAAGTAGTCAAATAGCATATCATAGAATCATAAGCAAGAATTAATTTTTAACACCATGCACAATTTTCATATATCATCGTATTTTTTTCAAAAATCTAGAAATATGTTTCGGTCAACTTTCGCTCACAATAAATTAGCATTCAGTGATGCATAACTATTGGTTTAAGTTTTACAGACTTAAATTACATCTAAAAACACTCAAGATTATGCTTGTGTTGACACTATATAAACAACACGTTTATTAGCAAAAACTATCGAAGGCACATATCAAACATGGACCTCCTCAACGTTAGGTGGTCACAAGTAACTGCAGAGAAAATGAAAAGCATGTTGAGGAACACAGAATTAGGCACCGAAACTTTGCTTCCTATCTCTATATATGAAAAAGATCATTAAAGTTGGCAATAATTAGTCATGCTGCCCTGCTTTGTTCCTAATATATTTGGCAAGTAGCTAGATGAGTGGAATGTTGGAAGATGACAAAGTCTTTGGGTTCTCCTCACTGTATATAATTCTTCTCATAAACCACCGAAGATTAAAATAGTAAGGCTGATCATCGACTTGAGGGATATAATCGTTAAACTCGCATTTCATCCTCAATTCACCTTCAATCAAAATATTAATCAATTAGAACAAATTAAGATTTCAAAGTACGTACGTAGCTAAGAAAAACTGTCATCTTCACCCAAACAAGGCTTGATCAAATATCGATCCCAATTAATTGAGCATCAGAAAATAGCATTCTGAGTTGTAGCAATTAATGGTTTCCTACCAAATATTCCGAATAAGGTGTCAAGTAGATGTATGTCTTCCAGATTTTAAAGCTGTCGTTTTTTAATCTCTTGAGAACAGAAAATAATTAAGAAGTTTGACACCAATGAGTTGAATCCAAAGGCTTGATGTAGGAGTAGTAGTAGTAGTAGTATTGGATTTCTGCCTAAGCCACAGGGTTGGCAAGGAATTGAATACTAACAAGATCACACTCTACTAGCGATGAAGCAATATCCCTAGAGACTATAAAAACAGAACCATATATGCATGCAGCCTAGCTCAAAAAGTCCACGACTACACTCCTAACTTTATGTCTCATTATCTATATACTACTGTAGACGATAGATAGATAGACAGACAAGGCCAATTAATTGCCTTCTAATATATAGTTGACATTCTACTTGTACGTATAACCAACAACATCTTGATAGTGGGTTTCTGCCTAAAAGTAGTAGTCTTGAGCAATATCCCATTATTTCTTGTTTTCTATATAAGAATCTAAAGTATAGCCTTGGAAATTCAAGAGTGTACGTAGTAGAAATTAAGATGAAGCTCAAGTACTGTAGCCAGTCCATACCATTCCTGCTACTCTTTATTGTAGCTATTGGATTGGAGATCAAGGGAACCTCAGCTCACTCCCTGGTGAAATGCAGAAACCCCTGGAGCCCTTGCTATGGTCGGGTGATCATATGCCCTTGGGAGTGCCCGTTCACTAGACCATTTAACCCAAAAGCCAGAGCCTGCATCCTGGACTGCAATTCACCTAAATGTGAAGCAGTGTGCCAAGGTCCAATTCATCCTCCTGCATGTCTACTGTATGCTTAATTTCTTTCAACTGCTTAATAATTTGATTATATGTATATATATGTTTGATTGCATTATTCCAGATAAAAAGCCCTGTTGCCATGGTAAAGGATCTGGTTGCGGCGACCCTCGTTTCATCGGTGGTGATGGAGTTGTCTTCTACTTCCATGGGAGGAAAGGCCAACACTTCAGCCTTGTATCTGACCCCAACATCCAAATCAACGCCCGCTTCATCGGCCTCAGGCCTAGTGGAAGAACAAGAGACTTCACATGGATCCAAGCACTGGGGCTCATGTTTGGCCCCCACACGCTTGCCATCGAGGCTGCCAGAGTCCCTCAATGGGATGAGGCCGTCGACCACCTCAGTTTCTCCTTCGACGACAAGCCTATCCAAGTTCCAGAAGGGCATCTCTCCGAGTGGAAGTCGTCGTCGGATGACATGATGGTCAAGGTCGAGAGGACTGCACGTTGGAACAGTGTGTTGGTCTCGGTTGAGGACATTGCAGAGGTGTCGATAAGTGTGGTTCCAGTCACCAAGGAAGATGATAAAGTACACAAGTACGGAATACCATCCGACGACTGCTTCGCACATCTGGAAGTCCAGTTCAAATTCTTCAAGCTCTCCCCAGAAGTGGAAGGGGTGTTGGGCCGTACCTATCAACCAGGATTTGAGAATCCGGCAAAAAGAGGAGTAGAAATGCCTGTAGTTGGCGGCGAGGACAAGTACCAGACATCCTCCCTCCTATCTCCAGACTGCAAAACGTGCTTATTCTCTCCTGAACAACCAAACTACTAGCCAGTCAAGATGCTACTGAAGCAGAATTAATGAATTTACAACTATATATCAAATAATTAATGTGTATCATCAGTTAATTTTCAATAAGATATATATAAAAGAATAATAAATTGTAAGAGTACTGGATTGGTTTGAAGTAAATGCAAGAGATTTGCTTTGCTCTAGGAAATTTTAAATTACTCAAATGATAAATTTTTTTTCTTTTTTTAATTTGAAATTTAAATTTTATTTATTTTTCTGTTCTAGGATGGTGTTTTCGTTTGATAATTCTAGCAGCAAAGCGAAGCAAAGGGAACTAACTGCAAAAGATTAATTGCATGCGCCAAGCAACCGCACAATGTAACAAGATAATATTATTAAGTTTTTGTTTGCTTTGTTCTGAAAATTAAAAGAGATGGTTTTGACTATAATCCGTATCCTTGTCGTTTGGTAATCCAGATCATGCATTATGATGTGCCAGTTTCATTAGGGGTCGGTTTCACAAGATAAAAGATGAAATATGTTAAAACTGATTTCTACGAATATCAAAGGCAAATTAGAATGTGAAGTTCAAACCTAAGATAGATATTTGCTGCTGCTGCTGCTGCTGCTTAGGTAACACATACAAATGGTGCTACATGCTATCTTCATTCAAACTAGAAATCATAAATTATATTATTCTCATAGATTTCATGTTCCTTCTACCTCTGCTTTGCCCTTCAAAGACTAAACCCTGTTGATGTGCGGTGACCCACCCACCCAAAGAATGGTGCCCTATTCTGATTAGTCAAACAGAGAAAAGAGAATGAAAAGGTCGTTCAGTCAGTGGCCATGATATGACATGTAGGACACTTCATTCAGTCAAAAATGGCACTTTGAGACATACAATTACATATCAAAAAAGTATCTTATGCCTTCTTTCAACAAAAGCCGGTAGTTCTACAAGCCATTATACTATAATTACCAAGGTTTAAAATATTGAAACCGGAATCGGTATTGACCAGCGATATGAGTGTCTAGTATCAGACCAATATTATAAGGTATAACGTGTATCAGTTATCTCAAAATCTGATATGTATGTGATATAAGCCATTATTTGCTAATTCTAAAACCTTGATAATTAGGTTTTTCATACGCGAATAACAAT
Organism: Dracaena cambodiana; assembly: GCA_036321105.1. Lineage (NCBI taxonomy): Eukaryota > Viridiplantae > Streptophyta > Magnoliopsida > Asparagales > Asparagaceae > Dracaena > Dracaena cambodiana. Next base: position 64,808,539 of record JAYEPQ010000005.1, read on the forward strand.
CTTATACATATATTTAGTGAAATAAATATATTTAGTTGCATCCTCGTATCTGTATTTTTGACAATTTCTGCATCCAGATACCCATGAAGTACTCGTATTGGTATCCACAAACCACAGAGTTAAAAGAAAACAATGATAAAGTCAGTTAATGATGCCTCATTTCATTTGTTCCCAATATATTATGAACAAAGAAAAAGTTGGATTAGCTCTATCGATGTGAATGAGTTTTCCTTTGCTAAGGGAGTTGAACTGGTTTTGTCAGTAGAGATAATTTTTCTTCTCAGTGGAGATGACTTCGTCTCTGTCGGCAAGAATAGACTTGCCTTTGTCAATTAAGATAGCTCTCTCTTCTACATTGGTGGAGATAATCTTCTCTTCTACACTACGAAGATAATTTTCTCTTCTGACCAATGAAGTTAATCTTCTCTTCTGTTTCGGTACTAATTATTTATTGTGCCAGCAAGACTAATTCTTTTGCTGTGTCAGAGCTACATTTTCTATTGCATTGGGCTAGTTTCTTTGTTGTGCCAGACCTAGTTTCTCTGCTCCGTTGGGATACTTACTTGTATTGAGCCGATGCAGATAACCATCTAATTTTTCGAGGGTTCTTTGTATCATCGTTCTTTTGGCTATTTATGATCCTCATTTCTTACCTCATCTTTCCTTCTGTTAACACACATCCAATAAAGGATGCACATCTCTGCTCTAGTCGTATTCTATTCATGATTTCTTTCTATGGCCTAACATTCCAAACCATTTAGAATACTAGCCTAACAGCAGCCCGATAAAACATTTCATTCAGCCTTAACAGAATGTTATAGTGTATAAAACTTCTATTACGCTTTTCCATTTCAACCAATTAGCTTAGATCTTATGTTTTACATTACTATCGATCTCCCTATCATTTTAAATAATAGAATTGAGGTACCCAATATGATTGCTCATGGATATCGTTCGTCCAACCAGTGTTATAATACTATAGATCACCTTTTTACTGACCTTGCACTTTATATACTATATTTTGGATCTACTTAATCTACAATCTTGAGATTCTAAAATTTATCTCTATAACTCCAACTGGGCACTTACTCCTGCTAAAATCTTATTGATTAGGATAATATCATCAATAAATAATATACACTAAGGTATCTTGCTCTAAATAGCTTCAACAAGCTGTTGGCAGTGAAAATTTTTAAGTTAAAAAGATTTTCCACAACAGAACGCGGAGCTAATTCAATAGCCCCGCGTTTGGTTACATTAACCCTGCGTTTGAATAAAACGCGGAGATGTTTAATAGCTCCGCGTTGATTCCGCAGTTTGGCTTGTATTAGCCTCGCGTTTGAGTAAAACGCTGAGATGATCAATAGTTCCGCGTTAGCTTCGCGTTTTGGTAATTTAGCGTCGCGTTTTGATGCGATTAAAGCTCCGCGTAAGCAGATAACCAGAATCTCAAATTGATTGAGATTATGATTCTAGGCTTATCCAAATACCCGAATCAAGTCTAATAAGAATTCCATCAAAACTAAGATATTTGATTGGAATCCTTGATGAATGCGAGTTCCATTTAGATAGAAACTCTTGCATTAACCTAGGGCTATAAATACCTTCTTGGTGAAACCCTAGGGGCCTTCTTTTTGGCATCGGAAGTCTCCTATCGATCCTTTGGCAATTCAAGTACGCGAGAGAGCCTTGAAGCCTTTGCTGATCTTCTTCTGGTCCAGCAATTGAGGTGATTTTCTGAAATCTTGGAGAATTCAAGTTACGCACAGAGCCTTGAGTTCTTGAGAAGTTCGAGTTACGCGAGAGAGCCTTGAACAAATCAAAACCAGAGAAGATTGTCTATATTCGGTCGATATCTTTAAAAGAGAAGATTTCAATGTACCGATCGTCCAAAGGAGCTGCTTGACAGATCCCATCGCCACAGATCCCACAAACTATTGTAAAAGAGAGAGATTAAACATATAAAATCCTCTCGTTTGTTCTCTTTATATATCTTGTTCACTTCCATTGTAATCTAAGATGTGTTCAATGGGAGGAAGCGAAGGAACTTTTGCGACGAACAAACTGGCGACCACAGTGGGAGCCATCTCTTTCACTGATGAAGAGATTGTGGCGCAATCGGACGTTGACTTGATCGGATCCGAAGTAGACACGCTGGTCGTTGAAATCGACCAGCAGAAGTACGAGGAGTTCCTCTCCTCCGGATCAGGTGACTTGGATGAGACACGGCACTATCGCCGTATGTACTCCAATACCCGAGTGACGGGTAAAAAGGTATCCACCGAGAGACGGGGATCCTTGGAGACTACGGTTATAGCGCCGGAGTCCACACAAGAAATCCTAGCCGAGAAAGAGCTTCCGATTGCCGAAGAAGACGTGGGAACTGGACTGACCAGGACCCAACTCCGGAACAGGAACCGGAGAGCGAGGCGTAGAGCCCTCAAAGCCCGCCTTGGACGCGGAGCTAACTCTAGAGGACGCGAGGCTATGGTCCCTCGCAAATTGGCTCGCGCTACCCGCGAGACCAATCTCTACAGCGTTAAACGCGAAGATACAACTTGCCTTAAAAGCAAGGAAAAGCCAGCGTGTGATTTTCCACGCGAGGCTGGTAATACTGGCGAGTTACGCAAAATTCCTGACACTCGCGAGTTACGCGAGTATAAAAATTATTCAAAGCCAGCGTGTGATTCTCCACGCGAGGCTATTACTGTGCCTAGCGAGAGACGCGAAACCAGTAAGGGTTGCACTAGTCGCAGAATACCCAACACTCGCGAGTTACGCGAGTATAAAAATTATTCAAAGCCAGCGTGTGATTCTCCACGCGAGGCTATTACTGTGCCTAGCGAGAGACGCGAAGCCAGTGATACTTGCAATAAACGCAAGACTTCTGACACCCACAAGGAACGTGAGGATGATTGGCAGATAGTTGTCAGTCGTAAAAACCGCGCTAAGTGCGAAGCTATGATCTGCATTAATCGCAAAGATAAGCCAGCGTGCAAGAACTTCCCTTCACGCTGGGCTATTATTCCAGAAGCTAAACTTCCAAGGACACACCAAGCCAGCGAGAAATGCGAGGCTAGTATGGATAAGCGCGGAGCTATTCTTCAGGCCCGCAATATGAAACGCGAGGCTATTCCTAAGCCACGCAAGGATCGGTTCGACCCCAGAGTCAGGGTTGATCAATCAAAGAAGCTTCAGTGGATTCCTAAACACTCTCAAGAGTTGAATGGACCTCTTGATTCCATGGCTAAAAACACTGACTTCAGGGAGCATCTCTCTAAAAAGAGAGGCATAAACCAACTTCAAGTTGAACATAGTTGCCATTGCCAGCAACTTATGACAGCAGTATCAGCCGTGATGAATAACTGTGGCTGCAGCAAGAACAGGATATCTGTGTTCGACCGATTAAATGAGTCAAACCAGAATCCTGCTAAGAAGACAAGAACCACTCCCCTGAAACAAGGGAGAGCTGTAACTTCCAACATGGTAGGAAAATGGAAGAAAATTGCAGAGACGGATGATGATTCAGAATCGAGTGATGATGAACTTCATCGTATTACTCGACTAAGATCAGGAGCCGTCCCGCCCCGAAATTATAAGAAGCTTGCAGGGGGTTCTTACGACGAGAACAGCGATAATTCCGCTATAGCCTCGCCCCCATCCTCTATATCGTCTCGGCTACAGAAGTCAGCATCGCACATGGCAGATAAATCTAGTGATATCAATCAGAGATTTGAGGCTCAAGAAAGAATGATTCGAGAGCAACAGAAAACGATTGAAGACCTTAAGATGCTACTTTTAAAAGTTGTTGAAGATAATGCTAAACAGGGCAAGAAGACTCCAAATGAAGAAGAACAGGAGGAGAAAGCCCACTCGATGCATGAGGAAGAAGATAGATTTTCTTTCCATGATCCGCATGAAGAAAAGCTTGAAAAGTTACAGAATCAACTCGAAGCCTTGATGCGTAAAAAAGAGTTGAAGGAGTCAGAAGTCTCTAGACCATATCCAGCAGAATGGGATGTGGTACCCTATCCTCCAAAGTATAAGCCGCTCAAGTTGGAGCCCTATGACGGGAAGGGATCGCCCAGTCAGCACATCTATTATTTCTTGTCCCAAGCAGGACACTTAATGGGTAATGATCCCATCATGACCAAAGTATTTGCAAGTACTTTGCGAGGGCCTGCCTTTACCTGGTTCATGCAGCTGTCCCCAGGTACTATTAATACCTGGTTAGATGTTGAGAAATTATTTCTCTCACGTTTCTTCGAGGATGACACCGAGATTACGGTTTATTCCCTCCTTGCAACTAGGCAGGGGGAACAAGAAGCGGTTAAAGATTTCATAGAAAGGTTTCGGGAGAAGTCCGTACATTGTAAACACGGAATGATCCAGGAAACTCTAGTCGAAACCTGTCGACACAACCTTAAGACTAATGTGCTCCTCAAAATGGGGGCCGTAGAGTCTAAGACGTGGAGGGACCTGCTCAAACAAGGAGAGCAAGCTGAAGACTTGATTCGCCGAGTTGAAGAGTCCCGCGGGCCAAGAAGTGCTGGGGGTAGTAAATCATATACCCAAAGCAACAGCAACAAGAATAAAGGGAAAGCAGTAATGTCATCAGAAACTGCTCCTCAGAAAACCAGTCCTCAGCCAGAGCCGAAATCTCAAGGTCAGCGAGGGTCAAGGCAAATTAGACCGCAGCAAGAAAGGAATTACACTTTCAAAGCTGAACAGACACCAGTCCTCTTTCACCTGCTCCAAAAGAAGGGAATGCTAAAACTTCCGGAGAATAAGAAGCCAGAAGACGTTGGTAAGACAAAAGATCCAAACTACTGTCTCTATCACCGGAATGTTGGACACCCCACCCGGGATTGTTTTCCCCTTAAGAACAGGATCCAAGCACTAATAGAAGCTGGGGTTCTGACGCTTAAGGAAGAGCAGAAGAAGGTCACTGCCATTATGGCAACCATAGTGGTTGGAACCCATGAGTTTCCCATAGGAGTGACCCCAATCCCTAAGGGTAAGATGGTCACGAAGAATCTTGATCCGCACAGCAAAGCCCAAGAGGGACTTGTCCCCGTAACAACCCAAAAGGGGGAAGTTATGTGGGTTCACCCCGACTTATTGGAAGATGAACAATGGACTGCTTCAAAAGGTCTAGAGAAGAAGCAGGCTGTCAATGCCATTTCTGCGGATATAAAGGGAGAATATATAGCTTCGGGGGCCTTCACAGATTCTGAAGAAGAACCCGAAACTATGGCCACCCATCAAGATGGGGCAGGCCCTTCCGGTACTCGATCTGGAAAGACATATCTTAAGGACTACACTACAGTGGATCCAAAAGATATCTATGCAGAACTCGCAAAACCTGCGAAGCAGAAAGGATTTCGTTTCCAGAAGAATCTACCAGAGATGAAGGAGCCAAAGAAACTCCCTTCGAATTTGACATAATTGCGCAGTTGGCTAATATCCCAGCGCGAGTGACGCTTTACGAATTGTTGAGATTATCATAATCAACACGTGAAGCTCTAAGAGAGGCCTTGGCAGACTCTGAGTCGTTCCTAGCTCAGATTGTCGAGCCGGCCATCGAAGAGCAGAACTCTTGCCCCTACTGTCATCAAGTGAGGAGGCAAGTCCCACAAATCATCTTCTCTCCAGAAGACATGCAGGTGAGGAATATAAAGCATAATAGGCCTTTATATTTCACTGGATATGTCGGGTCCACAAAAGTGGACCGAATTCAGATTGATCCAGGTTCTGCACTCAGTGTCGTGCCCAGTAGATTGATGCAGCTGTTGGGGATTTCCCTTCATCGCTTGACACCTACACACACTACCATCTATGGATTCAACGCTAATAATAGCCATCCTCTTGGTAAGATCCGATTGCGGTGTCAAATTGGAGACTTGAAAACGGAGGTTACATGCTACGTAATTGATGCTGATACCTCCTACAATATTTTATTGGGGCGACCTTGGATCCACTCTCATATGATAGTTCCGTCGACTCTTCACCAGTGCATGAAATATTGCGATGAGGAAGGAGAGGTCCGGACACTAATTGCTGACAAGCAGCCATTCAAAGGGTTGGAAAATTACTTCACAGACGCTGCACTCTACAAGCCAGCACATGAAGCCTCCAATGACAGTCTTAGCAAGTCTCCAAAGCCCGACGATAGTGGCGATGAAGCCGACACTGAGTATGAGCTCCTTGGAGAAGATGATGGGGGTGATTACGAAATCAACCCTCGCCTAGATCTTAGCTTAGGTCTTGATAATATAGTGGATGTAATAGAAAGTGAATGGGTTATTAATGAAAATGTAAAGTTAGTCTACGAGCATGCTGTAGCTACTGAGTCTGAGCCCTCTTGTACCTCCACCGAAGCGGATGGCCTGACCGAACTTGAAGTTCTGGCGGCATACCATTTGCCCCTCAGGCCTTCCCTCCTCTCTCAATTAAAAATAACCGAGGATCAAGGGCACTTCTTTGAAGTGCCTCCCCGACAGAAGTCCCAAAGGCCGATCATGTTCGGCAAAGTGGCCACGTCGCCTCGACAGAGACAAAGTAGTGAAAGTGACGAACAAACATCACCTCAATTTCACTTATATGAGCAAAGGTCCCGACAGATGATGGAGAAAATGGGATATAATTTTACCCAGAAGCCGGGATTAAACTTTGGAAAAGGGCGGCGGAATCTCATACTCTCGTTTAGACCGAGAGGAAAGAGCCCTGATTATTATCAGAAGACCCGCAGGGGGTTGGGCTATGTGTCTACTCCACCCTCATCGCCATCTAAGGATGAAGAGAGTTCTTTGGATAAAGAAGAAACATCTTCACCAGATCATGATTCAAATATAAGCACCGGTGCTTGGTTTCAATCTTTGACGATCATTATGGTTTCAGCCGCGCCAGAAAGCGACGAGGAACCAATTGACATTCAAGATGACGCTTGGGCTAAGCACATGGATACTCTCTGGGATGTCCGCTTTGAACAGCGTGACCCGCCTACAGAAGACAAATTAATACAGGTTAACATGGGAACAGAAGAAAATTCGAAACCCATTTTCATAAGCGACACACTAACTCCTTTAGAAAAAGAGGAACTTATATCCCTTATCAAAGAGTATATAGATGTGTTCGCATGGAGTTATGAAGATATGCCTGGGCTTAACCCTCAAATTGCCACACACCGGTTAAATATAAAAGAAGATGTCAAACCTGTTAAACAGCAACAGAGGCGTTTTCGACCGGAATTGATGGAGGCAATAGTTGCTGAGGTCAACAAGCTTATACAATCCGGGTTCATCCATGAAGAACAACACCCAGACTGGGTGGCAAACATAGTGCCAGTCCGCAAAAAGAATGGCAAAATCCGGATATGCATTGACTTTCGAGATCTGAACGCTGCATGTCCCAAGGATGAATTTCCACTCTCCATCACCGACGTGATGATCGATAATACTTGCGGTTATGAGAGGATGTCCTTTATGGATGGCTTCTCAGGTTATAACCAAATCAAGATGCACCCGGATGATGAAAAGCATACAGCTTTCAGAACGCCACAGGGGGTATACTGTTATACGGTGATGCCATTCGGATTAAAGAATGCAGGTGCCACTTACCAACGCGCAATGAGCGCCATATTCAAAGAACACCTACGCAGAACAGTGGAGTGCTATGTGGATGACTTAGCAGTTAAAAGCAAAGACAAATAAGATCATCTTCACGATTTACGAGTGGTTTTCGATCTTATGCGGAAACATCACTTGAAGATGAATCCTACCAAGTCGTTCATGGGGGTATCCAACGGGAAGTTTCTAGGGTTCGTAATAACTTCAAAAGGAATTTTCCTCGACCCGGAAAAGGTAAAAGCGATTAGAGAAATGCCGCCTCCCCGCAATCTTAAGGAACTAAGGGGATTACAAGGAAAGCTCGCTTATATTCGACGCTTCATATCCAACTTATCTGGACGATGCCAACCATTCTCCAAACTTATGAAGAAGGGAGTGTCTTTCATATGGGATGAGGCATGTCAGCAGGCATTTGATGACCTCAAAGAGTACCTTACTAAGCCTCCTGTACTAATGGCACCAGCCCCTGGGCAGCCCTTCCTTATATATGTAAGGGCCATGGATAATGCTTTAGGAGCATTACTTGCTCAATATAATGAGCACGGCCATGAACATGCCCTCTACTATTTAAGTAGAATAATGATTGGGGCCGAACAGCGGTATACCCCGATTGAAAAAGAATGTTTAGCCCTAGTGTTTGCTGTTCAGAAAATGCGACACTACCTTTCGGGGCAAACAATTCATGTCATATCACGGGTTAATCCCCTGAAGATTCTGATGACAAAACCAGGATCCTTGAATGGCCGATTGGCAAAGTGGGCACTCTTACTATCGCCCTATGACATACATTTTGTCCCTCAAAAGGCCATGAAGGGACAGGCAATCGCTGATTTCCTTGCAGACCATCCAATTTGGTCCAAATTAAAGCAGACATCAGAAGTCAACACAGTTACCGGAGAACAATCTTGGCAAATGTTCTTTGATGGTGCCGCGAGACGATCTGCTGCTGGAGTGGGGGTTGTGCTAATATCCCCACATAAACATATATTGCCTAACGGTTACTCATTAACAGAACCGTGCACTAATAATGTAGCGGAGTACAATGCGCTTATTATCGGCTTAAAAATAGCTCTGCAACTGGGGGTGAACCACCTAGAGGCATATGGAGATTCTAAGCTCATTGTCAATCAGATGACAGGTGAGTATGAAGTCAGACATGAAGCCCTCATCCCCTATCATCAGCTAGCTATTGAGCTAGCAGGATATTTTGAACAATTCTACATATATCACGTATCTCGAAACGAGAACATTTATGCCGATGCTCTTGCCGCATTAGCCGCAACACTGGCAATCCCGCCAGGTGAAGCTAAAAGCATCACCATTGGTAGTAGAGAACTCCTCCACCCAGATGTGGTATCTCAAGCCGAAGAGGTATGCCAGATTGGCTTAAATTTAGAGCCCCGTGATTGGCGATTTCCGTTTGTGGATTATGCTTTGCATGGGATATTACCAGAAGATCCTAAGGAAGCCACCTCAATAAAGAGGAAGGCCCAAAGATTTTATTATGACCATAAACTTCAGACTTTGTATAGAAAGTCAAGAGGTGGTCTATTGCTACGCTGCATATCGAAAGCAGAAGCAGAACAAGTGCTGAGAGAAACACACGATGGAGTATGTGGAGCTCATCAGCCCGGTCCTAAACTTGGAGACCGTATAAGAAGGCTAGGGTACTACTGGCCGAGCATGGTTACGGAAGCAATGACATACGCTAAACGATGTCATGCATGCCAAATACATGCCAATTTTATTCATCAACCCCAAGAATACTTGCACAATACCGTCGCAAGCTGGCCATTTGAAGCATGGGGAATGGACATTGTGGGGCCAATAACTCCCCCGTCATCCAGAGGACATCGGTTTATTCTTGCAATAACCGATTATTTTTCAAAATGGGCCGAAGCCGTGCCCATGAAAGAGGTGAAAACGGTAGATGTGATCAAGTTTATCAAGCATCATGTCATTTACCGATTTGGCGTCCCTCGACGGATCATTCATGATAATGGTCCGCAATTCATCAGTCAGGGATTCTCCAGATTCTGCAACAAGTTCAGAATCAAAGATATCGCTTCTACACCATATAACCCTGCGGCTAATGGGTTAGCTGAAGCTTTCAACAAGACGATTATTAAACTCCTTCGGAAGTTCGTCTCTTCCAATAAACGAGATTGGGATGAAAAGTTAGGAGAATGCCTGTGGGCTTATCGCACCACCGTTCGCACCCCGACTAAAGCTACCCCGTTCTCTTTGGTTTACGGAAGTGAGGCTGTCTTGCCTCTTGAAATCCAGATACCATCATTAAGAGTGGCTTTAGCCACAAAGATGACGACAGAAGAGCGTCATCAGCAAAGATTGCAAGAACTAGAGGCGTTAGATGAAAAACGTCTCAGGGCTCAACAACAAATTGAGTTGTATCAAGCCCGAATATCTCAAACGTTCAATAAGAACGTCAAACCAAGGACCTTTAAATAAGGAGACTTGGTTCTGGCTGTTAAGAGGCCAATGGTGCTAACCCACAAGACTAAGGGTAAATTTGAACCCAAGTGGGAAGGACCGTTTATTGTGGAGACAGTATACTCCAGTGGAGCCTATCGCTTAATGAATCAAGATGGCGACAGGATGATGATGCCGATCAATGGCAAATTTCTGAAGAAATACTATTTTTAGTACCCCTGGAGATACGCGTCTTCTCTTTTTCTTAGGCATGCGCATTGTGCGCCTCTGACCTAAACCTGGTGCGTTTGGTTCTCAAGTTTGAACCACCATCAGTCTTTTTTTTAGGCATGCGCAGTTTGGCGCCTCTGACCTAAAAAGTTTGAACCACCATCAGTCTTTTTTTTAGGCATGCGCAGTTTGGCGCCTCTGACCTAAACCTGGTGCGTTTGGTTCTCAAGTTTGAACCACCATCAGTCTTTTTTTTAGGCATGCGCAGTTTGGCGCCTCTGACCTAAACCTGGTGCGTTTGGTTCTCAAGTTTGAACCACCATCAGTCTTTTCTTAGGCATGCGCATTGTGCGCCTCTGACCTAAACCTGGTGTGTTTGGAGTACCCAGTTCAAGTTACGCGAGAGAGCCTTGAACCGCCTCCAGTTTGGTTCTCAAGTTTGAACCACCATCAGTCTTTTTTTTCTTGGGCATGCGCAATTTGGCGCCTCTGACCCAAAACATGGTGTGCTTAGTTCTCAAGTTTGAACAGCCCCCAATCTTCTTTTAGGCATGTGTAATTAAGCGCCTCTGGCCTAAAAAATATGAATTGCCCAACGCCAACTAGGCAATGGGAAGAGAACAAGTTTCTCGCCAACCCATCATACTGGGGTAAAAGTATGAATTGCCCAACGCCAACTACGCAATGGGAAGAGAACGAGTTTCTCGCCAACCCATTACAACCCATCATGCTGGGGTAAAAGTATGAATTGCCCAACGCCAACTAGGCAATGGGAAGAGAACGAGTTTCTCGCCAACCCATCATGCTGGGGTAAAAGTATGAATTGCCCAACGCCAACTAGGCAATGGGAAGAGAACGAGTTTCTCGCCAACCCATCATGCTGGGGTAAAAGTATGAATTGCCCAACGCCAACTAGGCAATGGGAAGAGAACGAGTTTCTCGCCAACCCATCATGCTGGGGTAAAAGTATGAATTGCCCAACGCCAACTAGGCAATGGGAAGAGAACGAGTTTCTCGCCAACCCATCATACTGGGGTAAAAGTATGAATTGCCCAACGCCAACTAGGCAATGGGAAGAGAACAAGTTTCTCGCCAACCCATCATACTGGGGTAAAAGTATGAATTGCCCAACGCCAACTAGGCAATGGGAAAAGAACGAGTTTCTCGCCAACCCATCATACTGGGGTAAAAGTATGAATTGCCCAACGCCAACTAGGCAATGGGAAGAGAACAAGTTTCTCGCCAATCCATCATGCTGGGGTAAAAGTATGAATTGCCCAACGCCAACTAGGCAATGGGAAGAGAACAAGTTTCTCGCCAACCCATCATACTGGGGTAAAAGTATGAATTGCCCAACGCCAACTAGGCAATGGGAAGAGAACAAGTTTCTCGCTAACCCATCATGCTGGGGTAAAAGTATGAATTGCCCAACGCCAACTAGGCAATGGGAAGAGAACAAGTTTCTCGCCAACCCATCATACTGGGGTAAAAGTATGAATTGCCCAACGCCAACTAGGCAATGGGAAGAGAACAAGTTTCTCGCCAACCCATCATGCTGGGGTGAAAGTATGAATCGCCCAATATCGATAAAGTAAAGGGAAGAGGAAAAGTTTGGCATTTAAGCCCAAACGTAGTCCTCGACAACTCACCATGTTGAGGGAAATAACATGGCTAGCCCAACTCAAACGGTAGTTGGTAAAGGCTAATCAAATCCGTTAATAGCTGGGGGTTTGCTAAAAATCCCATATTAAACTTAATTTTTTATTTCGGTTCAAGAAATCGAGCATAAACGATACCGAGATAAATCGTTTTGACGACAGGTTATTTGTTAGGCAAGCAAATCTGTTTTGAAGCCGGCAAATAAAAGAGTCAAAAGAATCATCTTTATTAAAAAGGTGAAGATACAAAAAGAATTTCTAAGAAACATCGTAAGGTTATCTCTCTCCTGTTTACGAAGTTCTTATTACAAGGAAGATAAAAGTGTAAAGAGGGATGAAACTATTGGCCTCCCAGAAGTCTCAATTGGTTTATTGTCTCGTCCAAATTTCTACGATGAGAAGCCTCCATGGTTTGCTGAGCTTGCCTACGCAACTCATCATCACTTATTGTAAGTTGTTGCTGACGAGATTCTTCTATGGCACGATTCCTGGCCATCTCTTCCTGCTGAATCTGCTTCTGCTGGACAAGCAACATCTCCCGTTTCTTGACATATTCTCCTAATCGGAGTTCATTTTCTATCAAGGTGGCCCGAGCCCTCGCAATCGTCTCCTGGGCTTTAGAGATGGCCGCCTGACCTTCCTCAATTCCAAAGTTTACCCTCTGCAGGTCGCCAATAACGGATTCCCGACTGGCCTGGAGCTCTGTCAGCTCCTGAGACCATATCTCCTCCTGCTGCCTTAAAATATGTCTTTGAGATAAGGATTCTGCTCGAAGCCGCGCCAGCTCTATCTCAGTGATCGCCTCCACATCCGCCTGACGGAGTGTGTGTAGCGTGGTCACCTGCTCTTCTAAGGTTGCAAGGCGAGCCCGGTATGGAGCTGCTCGATCTTGTCCACCGAATTCTTCGGTATTTCCTAAATAGCGGAGTAACAGTGGACGTGCGAAGTTGAAGAAATCATGGCCAGCAAGAACCATCTCGACACATCTTCTTAACAAATGCATAAAATCCTCGACAGTGAAGCCGAAAAGTCTTTCAAGAGGATTTGCAGTGTCGGTAGGCAAAGTAGGTAATGCCAAAAGAGGTGTCGTGAGTAAGGGAGCAGTAGTTGCTGGAATTGGAAAAGAAAAAGCCCGTCCCTGCATTAAATTCATAATATGGGGGACCAGTAGAGCCAGTGCAGATCTGGAAGAGCTGGAGACCCTAGACGAAGTACCGTCAGTACAGATCACTTGGGTACCCCCACCAACAGGAAGAGAAGATGGGATCACTTCGCCTGAAGCTCCTCCGTTGAGAGAAGCATCTTCGAACGAGAATTTCAAATTATTCTCCTCCCCTGCTGGAAGGCTTGAAGTCGGAAGAGTTGCAGGTATCTCAGCAGCCATGATAACAGACGACGTTAAAATCGCTGACTGAGAAGGCACGCCAACGACTATGGGAAATGTCTCAGTGGAGCAAACTGGTGTTGGAGATGGCATACTAGGAGACGGTGTGGCCTCCTTAGCAGCAGCTGCGATAATGACTTCTGTTCTTTCATCACTTCCCAATTCGTCAATTGGGGGAATTGAAGAGGAAACAGAGGCAGGAGCCGGTGTTGAATAATCAGCCGCAAACTCACCAGCAGAGCTACCCACACCACCAACAAAGCCAGAATGGTCCATTCTATCGTCAGACTCTACTTGGGTAGTCGAGTGCATTGGCGAGAGAAGTTGATCACCTGCGTTTCAGAAGACCAGAAAAGCAGTGTTACGTTAAAATAATAACGGGCAAAAAATAAAATGCTAAAGGCCATACCAGGCGATACAAGTCCAGTTGTCGGACTTGAAGGGGGAGCCATTGTCGTTTCCAGCAATGTACCCGTCTCGCTACCCGTTAGTTGCGTCCCAGGTTCTGCTACAGGCTCTACGGCCGAAGGAGCTGAAATCCCAGCAACACTTGGAGCTTTGGCAGTTTCATCCTCCCTTGCCAACGCTGAGGGTACAGCTGAAGCCAACAAGTCTGAAGCAAGTTTGATAGCCACTTCTTGGGGCTATCAAGGTTTCCTGCGCCAATTTTTGCTTCTTACCCGGCCTTTTCTTTAAAGTGCCGCGGCGTTTGAGAGTCGGACTCAGGGAACGACTGACAACAGGCTGAGGAACTCCACCAGCACCAGCATTGTCGTCATCATCACCGGCATCATCGTCTGATTCGCTGACATCCGAAGGCTCAGCCGCAGCGCCAAGGAATTCTTCCATTCCTTTTATCCTTACCCTAGAAGCACCGTGGCGGCTAATATAGAGGGCTTCAATCTCTTTGCAACAACTGCGATTGAGAGAGAAGCCGGACACCTCAGCATTTGCAATATTGAACCAATTGCAGGAGCTGAGGGTCATGGCCAATTCTGACACCTTCTGGGGCAAGGAGAATTCAGCCTCGGTCCCGCCAGCTGCAAAATGGAACCAGCCACGAGCGCCTTCGTATAAATTCCCCTCGTGAGCGAGATCTTTATTTGGATTGCCCACATAGAGTTGAGAATATCCAAACTGACGAGCAAAGCGACTCGGGGTATATGGCTCAATCTGACACTAGAGATCTTGACGATACACCAAGTGTCTGGGACGGATGTTGAGAAGCCACCAGAATGCTCCTGCAGATAAAGTAGTGAACTTATCTGCTCCCACGGCATCTTTCAGCCTTGTCCCATATCCTCCGCCGGGAAAGTCAGGAAAACACCGGAAGATCTCGTAATTCTGAAAGCTACGAAGAGTCTTCCGAATCTGAGACATATAATTCTGCCTCCATGAAGAACGTTCATACAGTTCTACAAGGAAGCACTTTTCGCCCGAACAACGCTCTGGTGCACTCATTAAGGAGGGACAGTGCAAGACGAGCCACGCCATCAAATAGGTGTAGGGCATCTCCACCCTAGGGTTTGGAGTTTTCGGCTGGGCAGTCTCCTTCGACTTGCCCTTTCCTTTCCCCTTGACTTTAATAGTAGGGAGGAAATCACGACAGAGCACCCTCAGTCCATATTGCAAATTGAATACCATGGCGGGAAGGAGTCCAAGGGGTCGGCCGTATGCAAGAAGAACCGCTGGATATACCACGGTCACTGCAATCGCTTCCTTGGGCAACGACGGCACGACGCATCTTTTGAGCCACAGCATCAAAAACCTGGCAATGAGACCTCTGTTGGAGATCGAAAATTGGGCTTGATAGTGATAGCTCTTAAATGAAGTACCGGGACCGTATCCATTCTCATTGGATTCAGTAGTATAATATAATAGATGACGGTCCTTAGCAATACGGTGATCAATCTCTGAGCCATAGATGGGTGGATGACCATGGATAATGGCCGAGCTATCCTTAGAATTTAAGTTGGCAAAGAGATATTCGGCCCACTTCTTGTGGCCAATACCGTGATTACGCACACCTGGCCAATACCGTGATTACGCGCACCCGTCAAGTCAGCGCAAATATGATAATGGCATATCATCTCCCAATATGTGGCATGGATGCGCTCGTCCCTCGCCAATAGCATGTTCAACTCATCGGTGGTAGGGATATACTCCTCGTAAGGGACTTCGCCCATCGAGAGCCCAGAAACCTTAAACATCTCGTGGAGAGCGAACCCTAGCTCACCCACTGGAGTAAAGAAAGTACAGGTTTCAGGGTTATACATCTCCAAAAGGCAGTAAAAATGATAAGCACTCTGAGGAAATCCGAATTGGACATTCCTGATGGCTTTATACAAGCCGATATCCTTTAAAATGGGCTCGTGGGAATCCAGCATGTACTGAACAAGGCGTGCCCACCACATATTGTTAGAAGAATGAACCCAGCCAGGCATCCTGAAGTCGCTAGCCGGGTACTGACCATCCTTCGCCAAGAACTCACTTAAGAAAGTTCGGGGACGAGATGGGACTTCTCCCACTGGAAGCTCCTTGCCAAATCGGCCTGGAAGCAAGCCAGTAATGCATCTGGGGGAACCGTCTTGATAAACCCCTTTTGCACCAAATTTGCCGGTTGGAACACCATCTTGCTCTTGAGTCAATCCCCACTTTAATTCTCGAGGCGTCGCTAGCCTCTGAAGATAGACCAGAGGATAGCTACGGTCCATTCTAGGCAGAAACATCAACATTTCGCCTGAGTTATATAACCAAACATGCTCCTCTTCAGAAAGGATCTCATCTGAGTGGTTCATCTGGTCTCCAAAAAGGAAGGCGGGTTTCTCCATCGCCTTTCTGTTCACATCTTCAAAAGCCGCGTCAGTTATGATTTCTTGCGCAGTAGTGGGGTGGTACTTGATCAGCTTCTCCTTGCGTTCCTTTGGGTCTGGCTTGTATGAGGGCAGGATGGTAGTGAAACGGAATTGGCCCGAGGGATCAGAACCCCCAGCAAAGCCAAAGTAGTTCTTGTGGGGAAGAGATTCCATCGAATATCCTACTGCAAAAAGAAAGCAGAATGAGAAAAGTTTCTCTAGGGCAGAAAATTTCTCTAAGTATGGACGCGCGAAGCTAAAAATTAGAACGCGCGAAGTTAAGAATAGCGCCGCGCGAAGCTAAAGATTAGACCGCGCAGAAATAGCCTCGCGTTTTCAGCGCGACTGCTACTTGAAATAGCCTCGCGATTTTAGCGCGACTGCTACATGAAATAGCCTCGCGTTTTTAGCGCGACTGCTACTTGAAATAGCCTCGCGTTTTTCAGCGCGACTGCTACTTGAAATAGCCTCGCGTTTTCAGCGCGACTGCTACTCAAAATAGCCTCGCACTTCAAAACGCGAGGATGACGCGATAACTTCGCGTAAGAAGAAAGTCAGAGACTTTTCTTCTTCTCCAAGCCTTACGGCAGGAATACGGCGATCTCGTCGGTAAAAGAGTTGATTGATCAGTTAAATTTAAACCAAATCACTCTAGAAATGTTCTAAAGAGTCTCGATGGAGAGATTCTCACCCCCGATAGGCGAAATGTGGGCTGGCGCGTCGCTGCCTTGGCCGCCGCCACCACTGCTTGCGCTAGTCGCCGAAGATGGAGCTGCTCGAGAAGTAGCACGAGTCTTGGGTGCCATTGCTGAGAAAAATCGACTGAAAATTTGGAGAAACTCGGTCGGAAGAAGATCGGGTCGTCTGAACTCTGATCGCCTGAATCTCTAAGTTTTTGGAAAATTCTCAAGTAAAGTGAGAAGGATAAGGAATAGAGATTTTATTTAAAATGAAAGAAACCATCTCTTGGAATTCGGCGCGAATTTCGGAGAAAGTGACTGGTCAGTTACTCTCCAACACGCGAAGCTATTAGCCTCGCGCGACTATGGAAATGCAAAGTTGTTTAACTCCGCGCAACTATACAAAACGCGAGGATAGCATGCGCCTTAGCTTCGCGTTTTCATGGAAAAACTTAGATTTTTGACGAGTGCAATTAGGCGCTTCCATCTAAGTTAAAAATGATAATTATCCGATCATTTGGGTATTATCAATCTAAGTCACGCAGAAGTGCCTTAGACTATTTTACCAAAATTATTAACCATCTGTTTGTTGAGCAAGCAAAATTAGTAAAGCCAACAGATAGAGAGGAAAATAATTTTTCTTTATTCATAAAAGAAGATATTACAAAGAAGGAGTTATAGCTCTCCCAAAAGCTTTTACATGATCAACTTGTCAATAACCAAACAGCAAGATTTCTCTACGGGGTGTTGAAGCTCAGTTCCCTGGTTCACATGCAAAAGAAATTCAAGATTTCTCTACGGGGTGTTGAAACTCAGTTCCCTGGTTCACATACAAAAGATCTCCTCTGCAAATGTCAACTAGGATCTGTCATCCGAAATGAAGCACGAGAGGAAAGGAAAGTGCTGCACTGAAGCGCAATTCTGAACTGCAAGTGCTGCAATTCTGCACTGCAAGTGTTGCAGCTCCTTATTTACAGCCCCTTCAGGAGTTTATCTCTCGGAGCCAGAGCATGAAACTTGCAACTATGTTGTAAAGCATATGCTTCTGACTTCCTTAGAGTCACTTCTGCTGATGAAGATCGATGGACCCACATACATTCCTCTTCAAGAAGGACTGGACTTACTGCAAAAGGAACAGAGTTTCCAAAAGAGTGAAAACGCGGAGCTAAGCTAACTCCGCGCACAGTTAAAGAAATAGCCTCGCGCTTTAAACGCAGAGGATGATGCGATAACTTCGCGTAAAGGGGGACAAGATTTCTTTCTGCTCTTTCCTTCTCTTTCAAATTCATAGCGACTGCTAATCAAGGATAGCCTCGCAATTCATAGCGACTGCTAATCAAGGATAGCCTCGCAATTCATAGCGACTGCTAATCAAAGATAGCCTCGCAATTCATCGCGACTGCTAATCAAAGATAGCCTCGCGGATTCATTGGGACTACTGGTAAAACCCCGCGTTTCAAGCGCAGGGGCGACACAATAAAACGGCGATCTCGCCGACAAGACAAAGCAATCGTCCAGATTAAAATCAAGCCAAAATATCTCAGAATGGTTCTTAGAAAACCAGAAGATGAGGTTTTTACCTTCGGAAGACGCTGCATAGACTGGTTCGC
The DNA here is from genome assembly GCA_036321105.1 of Dracaena cambodiana. Taxonomy (NCBI): domain Eukaryota; kingdom Viridiplantae; phylum Streptophyta; class Magnoliopsida; order Asparagales; family Asparagaceae; genus Dracaena; species Dracaena cambodiana. The sequence continues at coordinate 64,827,015 of JAYEPQ010000005.1, forward strand.
TGTCGCGTCTACCTTCACGGCTGCTGCCACCAACGCCGGCCAACTTGCGAAAAGCCAAACTCCTCTGGAGAGACATCCTAATGATGAAAATCTATGGAGAATTGAACGAAGATCAGTTGAAGATCATTCGTGAGTCACTCGAGTTCTCAGAAATTCTTCGGATGAGATGAAGAAGAAGATTTAAACAGAATTTCCGTCGCTTGGTATTCGGCGTGGAAACTCAGGGTAATTAATGACATAATTACTCATTTCACTGAAGACGAAGTGAAGCTGATTAGCTCCGCGTAAGTGAGCGAAATAACGCGAGATAGACTTGGTATTCTAACTCCGCGTTTCAATTTGAAAATCCAAAGTATTTCAAAATCTGCTGAAATCTAAGCCATTTTGAAAACTTTGGAGGGGGTTCTGTTGGCAGTGAAAATTTTTAAGTTAAAAGGATTTTCCACAATAGAACACGGAGCTAATTCAATAGCCCCGTGTTTGGTTACATTAACCCTGCGTTTGAATAAAACGCGGAGATGTTTAATAGCTCCGCATTGATTCCGCAGTTTGGCTTGTATTAGCCTCGCGTTTGAGTAAAACGCGGAGATGATCAATAGCTCCGCGTTAGCTCCGCGTTTTGGTTATTTAGCGTCGCGTTTTGATGCGATTAAAGCTCCACGTAAGCAGATAACCAGAATCTCAAGTTGATTGAGATTATGATTCTAGGCTTATCCAAATACCCGAATCAAGTCTAATCAGAATTCCATCAAAACTAAGATATTTGATTGGAATCCTTGATGAATGCGAGTTCTATTTAGATAGAAACTCTTGCATTAACCTGGGGCTATAAATACCTTCTTGGTGAAACCCTAGGGGCCTTCTTTTTGGCATCGGAAGTCTCCTATCGATCCTTTGGCAATTCAAGTACGCGAGAGAGCCTTGAAGCCTTTGCTGATCTTCTTCTGGTCCGGCAATTGAGGTGATTTTCTGAAATCTTGGAGAATTCAAGTTACGCACAGAGCCTTGAGTTCGTGAAGATCAGAGAAAGTCACCATCTTCTTTCTGGAGTTCTTGAGAAGTTCGAGTTATGCGAGAGAGCCTTGAACAAATCAAAACCAGAGAAGATCGTCTATATTCGGTCGATATCTTTAAAAGAGAAGATTTCAACGTACCGATCGTCCAAAGGAGCTGCTTGACAGATCCCATCGCCACAGATCCCACAAACTATTGTAAAAGAGAGAGATTAAACATATAAAATCCTCTCGTTTGTTCTCTTTATATATCTTGTTCACTTCTGTAGACACTAAAAATAATTAAATAAATAAAAAAAAAAACAAAACCCTAATTTTGCTAAGTGGGCACACCCGCGGGAGCCCCCGCGGGTTGCCACCCGCGGGAGGATTCCCGCGGGTGGCAACCCGCGGGGGCGATCCCGCGGGTTGCCACCCGCGGCTTGTTTTCCGTTCTTTATTTCCCGTTGATTTATTTCCTTGGACTGATAATCCGTGATCCGCTTTTTCAGGAGAGAATTGAGCCGGATTTCGAGCTTCTTCGGTTTATAAAATACAGGAATTTAACGGGAGAGGGGACTTTTGACTTTTGGGATTCGGGGGGAGATCCTTTCGGGAAGAGTCCAATTTTCCAGAGTCCAAATATCCAGAGAGGAGTTCCTCAATTCAGAGAGATCGGATCGTCAACGGAGTACAGAAACAAAGCTCCACCGTTGCCAGACCCACAAAAATAAAGGGGAATCGAAATCAATCGATCCCCATTCTTGTAATCTCGATTTTCTATTTTGTAATTTTTCTTTTATTGCTGTAATTTAAAATCAAATCGGCATATAAAGGAAGATTCAATTTTTCGGGCAAACAAGAATTGGCGACCACAGTGGGAGTTTGGGCGGCGCAATCCAATCTTTAAATTTTTTTTTTTCTCTTTTCGGAGCCTAGGCGTCATCGCCGGGTAACGATAAATAAATGTGAGGCGTCATCGCCCACCAAAATTGACAAGACGTCATCGTCTGTCAAAAAAAAAAAAAAAAAAAAATTATGAGGCGTCATCGCCCATAAAAAAAAAAAAAAATTATGAGGCGTCATCGCCCATAAAAAAAAAAAAAAAAAATTGAGGCGTCATCGCCCAAAATAAAAAAAAAATGACAAGACGTCATCGTCTGTCAAAAAAAAAAAAATTTTTGAGGCGTCATCGCCCAAAAAAATATGACAAGACGTCATCGTCTGTCAAAAAAAAAAAAAAAATTTTTTTGAGGCGTTATCGCCCTAAAAAAAAAAAAAATTGACAAGACTGGATACAACTCCAGGATGCAACCCGCAGATGGAATCTTGGGACCCGCGTGGACGCAACCCGCATATGGAAGCACGGGATGCAACCCGCAGATGGAATCTTGGGACCCGCGTGGACGCAACCCGCATATGGAAGCACGGGATGCAACCCGCAGATGGAATCTTGGGACCCGCGTGGACGCAACCCGCATATGGAAGCACGGGATGCAACCCGCAGATGGAATCTTGGGACCCGCGTGGACGCAACCCGCATATGGAGGCGCGGGATGCAACCCGCAGATGGAATCTTGGGACCCGCGTGGACGCAACCCGCATATGGACGCGCGGGATGCAACCCGCAGATGGAATCTTGGGACCCACATGGACGCAACCCACATATGGAAGCGCGGGACACAACCCGCAGATGGAAGCGCGGGCGCGGGACGCAACCCACAGATGGGTGGGACCCATCTGGGTCACCCGCACTTTTCTCCCTCTCTCCCGCACAAAAAAAAAATAAAGAATAAAAATAATATTAATAAAAAAAAAAAAAGAAAAAAGGAAAGGGTGTTATCGCCCACAAAAAATTGACAAAGTTAAAAAAAAATAAATAATAATAAATATTAAAAAAAAAGGAGAAAAAAAAAACATGCAGTATGAGTGCTCTACCCATGGGTTGTATCCAACGGATGCACCCGCGGATGCCAAAAAAATAAAATAAAAATTTAATTAAAATAAAAAAATAAAAAAATATTAAAAAATATATAAAAATATAAACAAAAAAAGTAAATAAATAAAAATAAACAAAAAAATAATAATAAATAAAAATATATTTGCAAGGCCTCATCGCTTACCAAAATAAATAAATAATAAAAAATAAAATGCTAGGCGTCATCACCTAAAAAAAAAAAAGGACATCATTGCAAACAAAAAAAAAGAGAGATAAAGAAATAAAAATATATATATAAAATAAAATAAAAAAAATAAAAATAAAAAAAAATGATGAACCGCCCAACACCGACAAGGCTATGGGGAGAGAATAAATTTCTCGCCAACCCCACCATGCTGGGGGTAAAAAGCATGAATTACCCAACGCCGACAAGGTTACGGGAAGAGAATAAATTTCTCGTCAACCCCACCATACTGGGGGTAATAAGTATGAATTACCCAACGCCGACAAGGCTACGGGGAGAGAATAAATTTCTCACCAACCCCACCATACTGGGGGTAAAAAGTATGAATTGCCCAATGCCGCTAAAGCTACGGGAAGAGAATAGATTTCTCGCCAACCCCACCATACTGGGGGTAATAAGTATGAATTACCCAACGCCGACAAGGCTACGGGGAGAGAATAAATTTCTCGTCAACCCCACCATACTGGGGGTAAAAGTATGAATTGCCCAACGCCGCTAAGGCAAAGGGAAGAGGAAAAGTTTGGTATTTAAATCCAAACGAAACCCTCGACAACTCACCATGCTGAGGGGAATAGCATGGCTAGCCCAACTCAAACAGTAGTTGGTAAAGGCAAAATCAAACCCGTTGATAGCTGGGGGTTTGCTAAAAATCCCACGACAAATATGTCACAACAGTATTCTTATCCGAATATAAGAATACATCACTGCCCTAAGCTGCTAAGGCAAAGGGAAGAGGAAAAGTTTGGTATTTAAACCCAAACGAAATCCTTGATAACTCACCATGCTGAGGGGAATAGCATGGCTAGCCCGACTCAAACGGTAGTTGGTAAAGGCTAATCAAATCCGTTGATAGCTGGGGGTTTGCTAAAAATCCTAATCAGATAAATCTCCTGTCACGTTAAGATTTCACCTCTGACAGCAAAACTTTTCTTGTCATTTTGCTCTAACAGAGCAAGCGACACTCCAAAATATTTGTCAAGTTAAAATCATACCTCTGACATCATAATTCAAAATCAAAAGAGATAAAATCCTAATTAAATCGATCCCCTGTCACGTTAAGATTTCACCTCTGACAGAAAAGAAAATTCACACTTCATCAAGTCCAACATTACAACCTCTGATGAACGTGCTTTTGATATCGTTAAGTTGAAAATCACCTCTGACGAAAATCATCTCCCTATCAAGTTAACAGTTACCTCTGATAGTCCGATTCCAAAACTAAATACGTTAACCATCACCTCTGTTTAGTCAGCTTGTCCCTATCACGACCAGATCCTCTGAATAGGTTAAGCTCCAAGACACGTTTAATGTCACATCTGTCTTTTCCTGATTCGTCATACTAGATGTCACTGAACGGTTAGGATTAAAATAAGCACGTTAATATTATACCTCTGCTTGACCTAAAATAAACACGTTAACATTATACCTCTGCTTGTCCTCTAATGAGTACGTTAAAATCATACCTCTGCTTGTTATGGAATAAATAAATATATTAATAGTTATCTCTATCAACCAAATCTTTTAAAAGGTCTATAACCAAAATTAAAAAATCCAAAGTATTTCGAAATTCAGTACGGTTCAATACAGAACTTCAAAAACTTTGGAGGGGATTATGTAGACACTAAAAATAATTAAATTTAAAAAAAAAAACCCTATTTTTGCTAAGTGGGCACACCCACGGGTGCACCCGCGGGTTGCAACCCGCGGGGGCACCCGCGGGAAGCAACCCACGGGGGCACCCGCGGGAAGCAACCCGCGGGAGCACCCGCGGGTTGCAACCCGCGGGAGCTCCCGCGGGTTGCAACCCGCGGGAGCACCCGCGGGTTGCCACCCGCGGGAGCACCCGCGGGATTCCCGCGGGTGGCAACCCGCGGGGGCGATCCCGCGGGTTGCCACCCGCGGGTTGTTTTCCGTTCTTTATTTCCCGTTGATTTATTTCCTTGGACTGATAATCCGTGATCCGCTTTTTCAGGAGAGAATTGAGCCGGATTTCGAGCTTCTTCGGTTTATAAAATACAGGAATTTAACGGAAGAGGGGACTTTTGACTTTTGGGATTCGGGGGGAGATCCTTTCGGGAAGAGTCCAATTTTCCAGAGTCCAAATATCCAGAGAGGAGTTCCTCAATTCAGAGAGATCGGATCGTCAACGGAGTACAGAAACAAAGCTCCACCGCTGCCAGACCCACAAAAATAAAGGGGAATCGAAATCAATCGATCCCCATTCTTGTAATCTCGATTTTCTATTTTGTAATTTTTCTTTTATTGCTGTAATTTAAAATCAAATCGGCATATAAAGGAAGATTCAATTTTTCGGGCAAACAACTTCCATTGTAATCTAAGATGTGTTCAATGGGAGGAAGCAAAGGAACTTTTGCGACGAATACAAGCTCATTCATCATGTTAAAATACAAAATAATTTTCATCAACACTCACTCCAATTTCGGAGTTGGTGCAGTGGAAGGGTTTCAATATGGTATCAGAATAAGTTTGAGAAATAGATCTCAACTGTGTAATCCGATAACCTGTCAATCTTAACCATCTACTCAAAAAATATGGGGCAAAAGAGATAAAACCCTAACTTACCTCGTTCAACAAAAGGCGACAGTTCAACACAGATCTGTTCAGCCAAAGGCGACTGTTCTCTCTTTGAAGATCTGTTCAGCACAGATTTTTCGTTCGTCCTGTGTCTTCGTTCAGCACCAGCTTTGTTTAGCAACAAAAATAATCTCTGTGCTAAGCCCCTCCACCAGCATTACCCCCCAAAAGAATGCTTGTGCAGCAGCTTCTGTTCTTCGAAAAAGTGCTCGTCCAACAACTTCTGTCCCCTCCAGCAGCTTTTGTTCTTCAAAAAAAAAGGCTTTGACTTTGCTTTCAGAAATTTGACAAGAGCAGATGTTTGCTTTCTTTCGAAGAGGAATCTAGTAGGTGATTTTAATTCACTATTTCTCTGTAAGTTGGATTCTCAATTTTTTTATGACATCATCTATTTCAAGTACTTCATCTACTGCCACTGCTGATCCTCCTGTCATGGCTGAGAATCTTTATTCCAAGAACCTTACCGCTACTACTATTAAATTGGATGACAATAATTATCTTTTATAGGCTCAATCGTTTAGTGTGTTTTTTGGTGCTCAAAGAAAAATCAAGTATTTACTAAATGATCCACCAAATAAAAACGATCCTATCTATTTCGATTGGCTTGTTAATGATTGTTTCATGATTACATAGTTTATTAATAGTATGGAAGAGAAAGTAAGTTTTGCTATTATATTCTTGAAAACTGCAAAAGAGATATGGGGCACTCTTAAAAAAGTATATGGTAATGAGAAAAATATATCAAGCGTTTTTGAACTGTATGAGTCCTTGTTTACTCTCAAACAAGACACTACGTCTGTATCTGAGTACTACTCCTCTCTCCAAGGCATATTGGTTGAGTTTGAGGTTCACCAGCCACTGGTTACAAATCTTAAGATTTTAAGACAATATCGTTACGATTTAGCTGTTGCAAAATTTCTCTCCGGATTGGATTCCTCTTTATTTAGCTAAGTGAGGGATCAAATTCTTACTGGTGATAGTGTTCCATCCTTGACAGTGACATATTCCAGAGTCCTTCGTGTTTTTACTGGGTTTACTATATCAACAACTCAAATGCTTGCCTCCAATGACTATTATGCCATATTTTCTGGTCGGGGGCCGTGACCGTGGTTGCAGTCGTCATTTAGGGGGAGGCCGAGGTCATGGTGGAAATGGTGATCGAAACTTTGCTGATGGACGCGAATTCTGTGAATGTGATTACTGCAGTAGGAAAAATTACACATCTGCATACTGTTGGGAGAAGTATGGAAAAATAGAATAGGCACAAACTACTACTACTTTACCTCCAACAAAAGATACTGCATCGACTATGAATTTTGTTGGCACTTCGACATCTTCAATGATGGTTCAGATTTCACAAAGTGAACTTGACAGGGTTCTACGTCTTCAATCCACCATGGTCAGTCGCATGCTACTCATGCATACTTATCAGGTACTGATGCTCACAGTACTTTCTCTAATCAACCATGCGTTATAAACTCTGGAGCTTCCCCCACAGACAGGTATTAAAATCAAGTTTGCCTCCCTACATTTTTAAAATTAATATCCTCCTATCCATATTGCTGATGGTTCATTTTGTTCAGTTATTGTTAATAGAAAAGTTCACGCTACCAATTCATTAACATTTGATAATGTTTTGTTTGTTCCCAACTTTTCTGTTAGTTTATTATCTATTAACCAAATTACTAAAACTAGCAACTGTTCTATCATGTTTTTTCCTACTTACTGTGTTTTTTAGGGCTTCCAATCTGGAATGAGGATTTGTATGGGATGTGACCAATGGAGAATGTACTTTCTCGATGAGACAACACCTATAGGGTTTGCTGCTTCTTCTTCTTACTCCCTTTTACATTGGCATCAACGCCTTAGACATCCTTCTCTTTAGAGTCTTCATTTTGTTTTACCTACTGTGTTTGATATATCTACTTTAAATTGTGAGCCTTGTGAACTTGGTAAACATCATCGCGTCTCATATTTAGGTCGAGTCAATCCACGTAGTGGTTGTCCATTTGAGTTAGTCCATTCTGATGTTTGGGGATCATGTCGTTTTTCCTCTTTTAAAAACTTTTGGTATTTTTTTATATTTGTGGATGATTTTACTCGCATGACATGGATGTATTTGTTAAGAGAAAGGTCTATTGTTCCTATTATAATTGAACTATTTTATAAAGAAATAAAAAAATAATTTTCTACATATATTCATGTTTTGTGCACTGATAATACTATGGAGTATATGAAGCCTGATGTTTCCTTATTTTGTACTAATAATTGAATTATTCATCAAATATCTTATTCTCACACATTGCAGTAAAATGGTGTTACTAAAAGAAAGCATAGATATATTCTAGATGTTACTCGGATATTAATAATTCATATGCATGTTCTAAGATATATGTTGTCTAATGTTGTTCTCTGTGCTTGTCATCTAATAAATATGATACCATCTTCTGTCTTGCATAGTGAAACTCCATTTTTTCTGTCTTTATCCTGATATACTCATGTTTTCTCTTATATCTCGAGTGTTTGATTGTATATCTTTTGTTCAAGATTTGTCCCCCGATTTGGACAAGTTATCTCCTCGTACAATCAAGTGTGTATTTGTTGGATAGTCTAAGACATAAAAGGGTATAGGTGTTATGATCCAGTGTCTAAAAAGTGTTTTGTCTCTGCTGATGTTACTCTCTATGAGTCTGTTCCGTACTTTGTTTCAACATCAACATACCAGTTGGACACTTCTCTTCCTTTACCCCTACCTGTCTCTACTACTGAGCTTGGATAAGTATCAATACCTCATAAAAGGGATAACTATGTGCCTCCCACGAAACCACTGTTGGTATTTTCTTGCCGTCAAAAAGTGCCTCCTCCCAACTCACTATCTATTGCTCTGCTATCTCCAGCTGTATATCCCCAACAACCACAACATTCTTCTGCTTTTGCCTCTGATCTTTCTATTACTCTTCAGAATGGTAAGCACTCTACTACTGCTCATCCTCTTTCTCAATTTGTTTCTGATAATCAACTTCACCCAATGTTCCATCAGTTTGCCTTTTCTCTTTCTACCGTCTCTATACTCAGGTCTTTTCAGTAAGCAGTGTTAGTCTCTGTCTGACAATCGGCCATGGATGAAGAGATGCAAGCCCTTGTCTCTCGTAGAATCTGGGATTTAGTTCATTCTCCACCTAATGCATGTATTGTTGGTTGTCGTTGGATTTACTCTATCAAATATAAGCCGTACGGCTCCATTGACCGCTATAAAACTCGTCTTGTTGTGAAAGTTTTTTCCAAACCTATGGTGTTGATTATTTTGAGAGTTTCTCTCTTATAGCACGTCTCAACTCTAATCGCATCCTCTTCTCTCTTGTAGTGAATCTCGATTGGTCATTATTCCAATTGGATGTTAAAAATGCTTTCTTATATAGTGATTTACAAGAAGAGGTGTATATGGAACAGGCTCCAGGGTATATTGTTCTGGGGGAGAATATAGTCTGCAAACTCAAGAAATCAATTTATGGATTTAAACAGAGTCCTCGAGTCTGGTTTGAAAAGTTTTTTTTACTGTAATTGCTGGCATTGAATTTCAGCGTTGTCACTGTGATCATTCTGTTTTTGTTCGGCATACTCATTCTGATATTGTCCTTCTTGTTGTGTATGTAGATGATTTTCTACTAACTGGAAGTGATATAACAATCTTGACTGAGACAAAGGATTATCTCAAGTAACATTTTGTAACTAAAGTAATGGGAAGACCGAGATATTTTCTTAGTATTGAGGTGGCTTATTATAAATATGAGTTACTTCTATCTCAGAGAAAGTATGTGCTAAATCTCTTGGAAGAGACCAATCGTCTTGGATTTAAACCTGCTAATATTCCAATGGAGTCAGATTTAGACGTATAGAGTAAAGATAGTGCTCTGTATTGCGGGTTTTAAAAAAATTATACCGCTACGTAAAACCTAGATTTCTGTCCAAAATGGGCCTTCAACCTGTGGGGGTTTGTTAAAATAAAAAATAACTTCCCTCAACTCTCACCACAATTTCGAAATTTTGGTGCAGCGAAAGCGTCTTTCAACACATCATTGTTTGACAATAATAATGGACTCAACGTAAATTTTTTAATACATCCCAATTGTAATAAAAAAATCACTAATTAGGCTACAACAACTTCTGACATTTTTCACTATTTCATCTTACATGTTCATGATTATGCCTCGGAGAGAACTCCCTTCATCATCAGTGTTCACCATATTAGCTCTGTTGGTATCATATCATAGGCTTGAATTTTATTAATGCATATCCTTGATTTTTATTCGAGAATTGAACGCTTTATTAGTTTATAAACGTCCATTAATACATAAATAACCACCAATATGCTGTAAATCTGATTACAGAGTGTAACGCCCCCGTTTTTCAGCTGCTTCCCAAAACGGAGGACGTTACTTATTACTTGCACAAGACAACCCAACAGTCATAGCATCTTGAAATAACCGTAATTACTGCCACAATCAGATGAATAAATAACATGTCTGAAACTGAAATGATTTCATTTATACAAAGAGTTCATTACATAAAATGGCACACTACTTTAAATATGAACACAAAAGAGTCGAAGAGAAAAGCAGTGCCCAGACAAAAGGAAATATAAACAAAATATACAAAAGTTCTCTAGGGGTACTTCGCTAGCCTATTATCACTCGATCTGTCCAACAAAGAACGGGTCTTCAACGGGGCTGGATCTCCTTCTTCACGTTCCAAATCTGGGTTCAAAACCCAGGGGATTAAACCCGGCAAGTAATACATTTAAAAAGATAATTTGTGTGCTATCATAGTACAGGAATATCAGTTTGCATGAGCATGTTTATGTAAGTGTTGTTTGTGTGCATATAAATTAACATGAAGGCAACATATAAATTAATATGAAGGCAACATATAAATTTATATGTGTGCATATAAATTAACATATAAATTAACTCGAACCATGACATGCCGCTAGGCACTCAATCACGTTACGTACTGTATTACAGTGACGGACTTACCACTCTGGGTAGATATCAATTGGTGATCCAGTAATTACCCAGGCCGCTGTAGTAATAAAATCCCGGCCCTAACAATACAATCAATCCTTATACGGCAAGGCTCTTATCCATCATATAGTTTCTCCCATCCCCGTGTTCATAATGAATTATGCACATGAAAATTTTATAATCCTTCTTTAATTGTGTTTTAATTTATGATAACATACTTGCATTTTCAAGACTGTACATGACATGTAGTATCATATGATCTGTAATATGAAAACACATGACTGGTAATATCAAAACACATGACTTGTAAAACACATGACTTGTAATATCGAAACACATGACATGTAATATTAAAGCACAGGACTTGTAGAATGATAAATTAACACGTGATATATTAGTGCACAATTGGTTCAATTCTTAATACCAATTAATAACCCAATTTCGGAATCAAGTGCATCATGTATTAATAATTTCTATCTATCAATTATTTCTAATTAATCCAAACTAAGCCCAAGCCCAATATCATTAAATTCCCACTTACTTTTTTTTTTTTCATTTTTATTTTCTTTTACTCCTCTCTCTGTTATATGTAAATTGCTTTGCATGCAACCCATATTATTTTTTTTTTGCATATGTAAAATTAAATTAAAATAAGTGGTGCCTATGCAAAATGTTTCAAGCCCAAAGATTAATTATGGGATGCGGTGATTAATTGTGGTGTGCTGTGACAACAGTGATTAAATGAGCCCAGGACAACAGTGATTTAATGATGAGGTCCAGTGAAGTTCCAAGTCCAAGGATTTAATTAGATTAAAATGAGTACCTCTTCTCTCGGCACAACTCAAAATGTTTTTTGTAGTAACTTTTCCATGCCTATCATTTCACAAAACACATAAATTTTGCATGTAATCTTTTATTTTATTTTTATTTTTGCATGCATATCATTTCAACGTATGTTATATTATTTTTTTTAAAACTAAAAATAAGTAAACGTAATAATATTTATATATATCAAAATTGGCCTAATAATTTGCTTTAGTTCTCAATATCAATTAATAATCTAAAATATGAATCGAGCATTTCAAAAAAATAATTTACGTATACAAATGTAAATAACGAAACGAATGGAAATAAATATAAATAAAATGACGAAAAGAACGAAAATAGCAATATTACTTGTCTTGGCTCGATCTCGAATATTTGGTTCGAATCCGTGGTTCGGTTTGATTTTTCCTATCCTTTCTTTTTATTTATTTATTTATTTTTGTTTTCACTGCTGTTGATTTTGGCCGAGAGGAGAAAAGAGGGTGAGAGTGGGTTCTGTTGGGTTTGGCCGAAAGTCAGAAGAAGAAGAAGAGAGTGAAGTGTTTTGTAGAGGAAAATAATTCAAGGATAATTTCATAATTTAACCCCACACATTCACCACATATTGTATTTAGCTTGCCACCCTTTTCTCCGCTCGACAGCACACCACCGAACTCCCTTCTCTTGACAGCAAAGAATGAGGTGGGAAGATATTATAAAAATTTATTTATTTAATAATTTAATAATTTCGGTTTCGTGTAACATTCTCCAAATACTATCAAATTTATGTTGGACGTAGTGCTCAACGAGGGGAACACTACAAAATTATCCGTTTGTTATTTCGATGTTCGGAATAAATGAACCGAAATTCCGAAATAATTAGAAGGATAATTTTAATTTTATTAAATGAGCAATTTTTGGAGTATTTTTCGGCCTCGTAAGAAAAATCTCTAAAAATTCTAAATATTATAAAACTAATAATCGCGAAGACCGAATGTCATTTGGGTTTGTGGATTTAAAGTTATGTTAACCGAAAGTTATTTCGGTGTCTAAAATTGACTTCGGTTGACTTATTCGGCACCACTAGCAATACAAATAGCTCGAAATTTGGGGTATTATATTCTACCCACCTAATAAAAAAATTTCGTTCTCGAAATTTAATTGATATTTTTGATCATGAGAAAGGGTATATGTATTTTATCTTGATATCATTTTCAAGCTCCCAAACTGAATCTCTTGGTGATTGTATATCCCATAAAATAAGAACTAATAATATTACTTTATCCTTCAAGACTTCTGCCATTGGTTAATAATCCCTACATACCGCTTCTCATATTTATGTTTTATTTCTTCTGGAATAATCACAAAAACTTTTAGCCTTTTCTCAAATCTATTTTTGATATATTACTATTTTGTACTTCTAACTAAGCGCTTTCTCAATTATGATATATAGAATACATCATGAATGAGTTTCATTTTTGATAGGAATGATAATGGATAGTCAGGATTCCTAATTTATTCTTGAAGTTTTATTTGGGTGAAGGAACACAAAAGTAAGATATAATTTAATCAGGAATAGCTGCTACTAATTTGGACTGCACGCCATCCTAATTAAGTAATGTGTAAGATATAGGTGATAAATATTTTTGTAGAGTTTATTCTCAAGCTCCTATTATATGTTGTGATCGACTCTAGAAATGAAAATAAATCTGAATTATTATAAAATCGATATAACAAGACTATAAATGGTAGGGACACAAGATAAGAAATGAATTCATGACTAATTACAAAATTCAATCACATACAACGATCTTATTAAGCGACTGCAATTGCTGGCGCCAGAGAATACATCTCTACAATTGCCTCGCCAACTTAATAAGACTTGTGATATATAAAAGGTTTAAGAAAAGAATTATATTATGATAATATTCAGATGAAAGGTACAAAATGTCAAATGGGGAATGATCAACAAAAGCAATGGATAAGACAATCATTTGGAAAAATAAGCCCAACTTGAGTATCAAGGCTCTGTGCGTAACTTGAATTCTCCAAGAAGAAAAGATCTCAAATGCCAAAAAGAAGACTCCTAGGGTTTCACCAAGAAGGTATTTATATCCCCAGGTTAATGCAAGAGTTTCTATCTAAATAGAACTCGCTCTCATTGTTGGCAGTGAAAATTTCTAAGTTAAAAGGATTTTCCACAACAGAACGCGGAGCTAATTCAATAGCCCCGCGTTTGGTTATATTAACCCTGCGTTTGAATAAAACGCGGAGATGTTTAATAGCTCCGCGTTGATTCCGCAGTTTGGCTTGTATTAGCCTCGCGTTTGAGTAAAACGCGGAGATGATCAATAGCTCCACATTAGCTCCGTGTTTTGGTTATTTAGCGTCGCGTTTTGATGTGATTAAAGCTCCGCGTAAGCAGATAACCAGAATCTCAAATTGATTGAGATTATGATTCTGGGTTTATCCAAATACCCGAATCAAGTCTAATCAGAATTCCATCAAAACTAAGATATTTGATTGGAATCCTTGATGAATGCGAGTTCTATTTAGATAGAAACTCTTGCATTAACCTGGGGCTATAAATACCTTCCTGGTGAAACCCTAGGGGGTCTTCTTTTGGATCTTCCTTTTTCGGCATCGGAAGTCTCCTATCGATCCTTTGGCAATTCAAGTACGCGAGAGAGCCTTGAAGCCATTGCTGATCATCTTCTGAAATCTTGGAGAATTCAACTTACGCACAGAGCCTTGAGTTCGTGAAGATCAGAGAAAATCACCATCTTCTTTCTGGAGTTCTTGAGAAGTTCGAGTTTCGCGAGAGAGCCTTGAACAAATCAAAGCCAGAGAAGATAGTCTATATTCGGCCGATATCTTTAAAAGAGAAGATTTTAACGTACCGATCATCCAAAGGAACTGCTTGACAGATCCCATCGCCACAGATCCCACAATATTGTAAAAGAGAGAGATTGAAATATAAAATCCTCTCGTTTGTTCTTTTTATATCTTGTTCACTTTCATTGTAATTTAAGTTAATTCAATGGGAGGAAGCGAAGGAACTTTTGCGACGAACAAACTGGCGACCACAGTGGGAGCCATCTCTTTCACTGATGAAGAGATTGTGGCGCAATCGGACGTTGACTTGATCGGATCCGAAGTAGACATGCTGGTCGTTGAAATCGACCAGCAGAAGTACGAGGAGTTCCTCTCCTCCAGATCAGGTGACTTGGATGAGACACGGCACTATCGCCGTATGTACTCCAATGCCCGAGTGACGGGTAGAAAGGTATCCACCGAGAGACGGGGATCCTTGGAGACTACGATTATAACGCCGGAGTCCACACAAGAAATCCTAACCGAGGAAGAGCTTCCGATTGCCGAAGAAGACATGGGAACTGGACTGACCAGGACCCAACTCCGGAACAGGAACCGGAGAGCGAGGCGTAGAGCCCTCAAAGCCCGCCTTGGACGCGGAGCTAACTCTAGAGGACGCGAGCTATGGTCCCTCGCAAATTGGCTCGCGCTACCCGCGAGACCAATCTCTACCGCGTTAAACGCGAAGATACAACTTGCCTTAAAAGCAAGGAAAAGCCAGCGTGTGATTTTCCACACGAGGCTGGTAATACTGGCGAGTTACGCAAGATTCCCAACACTCGCGAGTTACGCGAGTATAAAAATTATTCAAAGCCAGCGTGTGATTGTCCACGCGGGGCTATTACTGTGCCTAGCGAGAGACGCGAAGCCAGTAAGGGTTGCGCTAGTCGCAGAATACCCAACACTCGCGAGTTACGCGAGTATAAAAATTATTCAAAGCCAGCGTATGATTCTCCACGCGGGGCTATTACTGTGCCTAGCGAGAGACGCGAAGCCAGTAAGGGTTGCGCTAGTCGCAGAATACCCAACACTCGCGAGTTACGCGAGTATAAAAATTATTCAAAGCCAGCGTGTGATTCTCCACGCGGGGCTATTACTGTGCCTAGCGAGAGACGCGAAGCCAGTGATACTTGCAATAAACGCAAGACTTCTGACACCCACAAGGAATGGGAAGATGATTGGCAGATAGTTGTCAGTCGTAAAAACCGCGCTAAGCGCGAAGCTATGATCTGCATCAATCGCGAAGATAAGCCAGCGTGCAAGAACTTCCTTTCGCGCGGGGCTATTATTCCAGAAGCTAAACTTCCAAGGACACACCAAGCCAGCGAGAAACGCGAGGCTAGTATGGATAAGCGCGGAGCTATTCTTCAGGCCCGCAATATAAAACGCGAGGCTATTCCTAAGCCACGCGAGGATCGGTTCGACCCCAGAGTCAGGGTTGATCAATCAAAGAAGCTTCAGTGGATTCCTAAACACTCTCAAGAGTTGAATGGACCTCTTGATTTTGTGGCTAGAGGCACTGACCTCAGTGAGCATCTTTCTAAGAAGAGAGGCATAGACCAACTTCAAGTTGAACATAGTTGCCATTGCCAGCAACTTATGACAACAGTATCAGCCGTGATGAATAACTGTGGCTGCAACAAGAATAGGATATCTGTGTTCGACCGATTAAATGAGTCAAACCAGAATCCTGCTAAGAAGACAAGAACCACTCCCCTGAAACAAGGGAGAGCTGTAACTTCCAACATGGTAGGAAAAGGGAAGAAAATTGTAGAGACGGATGATGATTCAGAATCGAGCGATGATGAACCTCATCGTATTACTCGACTAAGATCAGGAGCCGTCCCGCCCCGAAATTATAAGAAGCTTGCAGGGGGTTCTTACGACGAGAACAGCGATAATTCCGCTATAGCCTCGCCCCCATCCTCCATATCGTCTCGGCTACAGAAGTCAGCATCGCACATGGCAGATAAATCTGGTGATATCAATCAGAGATTTGAGGCTCAAGAAAGAATGATTCGAGAACAACAGAAAATGATTGAAGATCTTAAGATGCTACTTTTAAAAGTTGTTGAAGATAATGCTAAACAGGGCAAGAAGAATCCAAATGAAGAAGAACAGGAGGAGAAAGCCCACTCGATGCATGAGGAAGAAGATAGATTTTCTTTCCATGATCCGCATGAAGAAAAGCTTGAAAAGTTACAGAATCAACTCGAAACCTTGATGCGTAAAAAAGAGTTGAAGGAGTCAGGAGTCTCTAGACCATATCCAGCAGAATGGGATGTGGTACCCTATCCTCCAAAGTATAAGCCGCTCAAGTTGGAGCCCTATGACGGGAAGGGATCGCCCAGTCAGCACATCTATTATTTCTTGTCCCAAGCAGGACACTTAATGGGTAATGATCCCATCATGACCAAAGTATTTGCAAGTACTTTGCGAGGGTCTGCCTTTACTTGGTTCATGCAGCTGCCCCCAGGTACTATTAATACCTGGTTAGATGTTGAGAAATTATTTCTCTCACGTTTCTTCGAGGATGACACCGAGATTACGGTTCATTCCCTCCTTGCAACTAGGCAGGGGGAACAAGAAGCGGTCAAAGATTTCATAGAAAGGTTCCGGGAGAAGTCCGTACATTGTAAACACGGAATGATCCAGGAAACTCTAGTCGAGACATGTCGACACAACCTTAAGACCAATGTGCTCCTCAAAATGGGGGCCGTAGAGTCTAAGACGTGGAGGGACCTGCTCAAACAAGGAGAGCAAGCTGAAGACTTGATTCGCCGAGTTGAAGAGTCCCGCGGGCCAAGAAGTGCTGGGGGTAGTAAATCATATACCCAAAACAACAGCAACAAGAATAAAGGGAAAGCAGTAATGTCATCAGAAACTGCTCCTCAGAAAACCAGTCCTCCGCCAGAGCCGAAATCTCAAGGTCAGCGAGGGTCAAGGCAAATTAGACCGCAGCAAGAAAGGAATTACACTTTCAAAGCTGAACAGACACCAGTCCTCTTTCACCTGCTCCAAAAGAAGGGAATGCTAAAACTTCCGGAGAATAAGAAGCCAGAAGACGTTGGTAAGATAAAAGATCTCAACTACTGTCTCTATCACCGGAATGTTGGACACCCTACCCGGGATTGTTTTCCCCTTAAGAACAGGATCCAAGCACTAATAGAAGCTGGGGTTCTGACGCTTAAAGAAGAGCAGAAGAAGGTCACTGCCAATATGGCAACCATAGTAGTTGGAACCCACGAGTTCCCCGCAGGAGTGACCCCAATCCCAAAGGGTGAGGCAGTTACAAAGAATCTTGATCCTTACAACAAAGCCCAAGAAGGACTTGTCCCCATAACAACCCAAAGAGGGGAAGTTATGTGGGTTCACCCTGATTTGCTGGAAGATGAACAATGGACTACTTCAAGAGGTCCAGAGAAGAAACGGGCTGTCAATGCCATCTCTGCAGATATAAAGGAAGAATATATAGCTTCAGGCGCCTTCACAAGTTCTGAAGAAGAACCCGAAACTATGGCCACCCATCAAGACGGGGCAGGCCCTTCCAGTACTCGATCTGGAAAGACATATCTTAAGGACTACACTAGAGTGGATCCAAAAGATATCTATGCAGAACTTGCAAAGCCTGCGAAGCAGAAAAGACTTCGTTTCCAGAAGAATTCTACCAGAGATGAAGGAGCCAAAGAAACTCCCTTCGAATTTGACATAATCGCACAGTTGGCTAATATCCCAGCACGAGTGACGCTTTACGAATTGTTGAGATTATCAAAATCAACACGTGAAGCTCTAAGAGAGGCCTTGGCAGACTCTGAGTCGTTCCTAGCTCAGATTGTCGAGCCGGCCATCGAAGAGCGGGACTCTTGCCCCCACTGTCATCAAGTGAAGAGGCAGGTCCCACAAATTATCTTCTCTCCAGAAGACATGCAGGTGAGGAATATAAAGCATAATAGGCCTTTATATTTCACTGGATATGTCGGGTCCACAAAAGTGGACCGAATTCAGATTGATCCAGGTTCTGCACTCAGCGTCGTGCCCAGTAGATTGATGCAGCTGTTGGGGATTTCCCTTCATCGCTTGACACCTACACACACTACCATCTATGGATTCAACGCTAATAATAGCCATCCTCTTGGTAAGATCCGATTGCGGTGTCAAATTGGAGACTTGAAAACGGAGGTTACATGCTACGTAATTGATGCTGATACCTCCTACAATATTTTATTGGGGCGACCTTGGATTCACTCTCATATGATAGTTCCGTCGACTCTTCACTAGTGCATGAAATATTGCGATGAGGAAGGAGAGGTCCGGACACTAATTGCTGACAAGCAGCCATTCAAAGAGTTGGAAAATTACTTCACAGATGCTGCACTCTACAAGCCAGCACATGAAGCCTCCAATGACGGTCTTAGCAAGTCTCCAAAGCCCGACGACAGTGGCAATGAAGCCGACACTGAGTACGAGCTCCTTGGAGAAGATGAGGGGGGTGATTACGAAATCAACCCTCACCTAGATCTTAGCTTAGGTCTTGATAATATAGTGGATGTAATAGAAAGTGAATGGGTTATTAATGAAAGTGTAAAGTTAGTCTACGAGCATGCTGTAGCTACTGAGTCTGAGCCCTCTTGTACCTCCACCGAAGCGGATGGCCTGACCGAACTTGAAGTTCTTGCAGCATACCATTTGCCCCTCAGGTCTTCCCTCCTCTCTCAATTAAAAATAACCGAGGATCAAGGGCACTTCTTTGAAGTGCCTCCCCGACAGAAGTCCCAAAGGCCGATCATGTTCGGCAAAGTGGCCACGTCGCCTCGACAGAGACAAAGTAGTGAAAGTGATGAACAAACATCACCTCAATTTCACTTATATGAGAAAAGGTCCCGACAGATGATGGAGAAAATGGGATATAATTTTACCCAGAAGCCGGGATTAAACTTTGGAAAAGGGCGGCGGAATCTCATACCCTCGTTTAGACCGAGAGGAAAGAGCCCTGATTATTATCAGAAGACCCGCAGGGGGTTAGGCTATGTGTCTACTCCACCCTCATCGCCATCCAAGGATGAAGAGAGTTCTTCGGATAAAGAAGAAACATCTTCACCAGATTATGATTCAGATATAAGCACCGGTGCTTGGTTTCAATCTTTGACGATCAATATGGTTTCAGCCGCACCAGAAAGCGACGAGGAACCAATTGACGTCCAAGATGATGCTTGGGCCAGGCATATGGACACTCTCTGGGATGTCTGCTTTGAACAGCGTGATCCGCCCACAGAAGACAAATTAATACAAGTTAACATGAGAACGGAAGAAAATCCGAAACCCATTTTCATAAGCGATACACTAACTCTTTTAGAAAAGGAGGAACTTATATCTCTTATCAAAGAGTATATAGATGTGTTTGCATGGAGTTATGAAGATATGCCTGGGCTTGACCCTCAAATTGCCACACACCGATTAAAGATAAAAGAAGATGTAAAACCTGTTAAACAGCAACAGAGGCGTTTTCGACCGGAATTGAAGGAGGCAATAGTTGCTGAGGTCAACAAGCTTATACAATCCGGTTTCATCCGTGAAGAACAACACCCAGATTGGGTGGCAAACATAGTGCCAGTTCGCAAAAAGAATGGCAAAATCCGGATATGCATTGACTTTCGAGATCTGAACGCTGCATGTCCCAAGGATGAATTTCCACTCCCCATCACCGATGTGATGATCGATAACACTTGCGGTTATGAGAGGATGTCCTTTATGGATGGCTTCTCAGGTTATAACCAAATCAAGATGCACCCGGATGATGAAAAGCATACAGCTTTCAGAACGCCACAGGGGGTATACTGTTATACGGTGATGCCATTCGGATTAAAGAACGCAGGTGCCACCTACCAACGCGCAATGAGTGTCATATTCAAAGAACACCTGCGCAGAACAGTGGAGTGCTATGTGGATGACTTAGCAGTCAAAAGTAAAAACAAAGAAGATCATCTCCATGATTTAAGAGTGGTCTTCGATCTTATGCGGAAACATCATCTGAAGATGAATCCTACCAAGTCGTTCATGGGGGTATCCAGCAGAAAATTTCTTGGGTTCATAATCACCTCAAAAGGAATTTTTCTCGACCCTGAAAAGGTAAAAGCGATTAGCGAAATGCCGCCTCCCCGCAATCTTAAGGAATTAAGGGGATTACAAGGAAAGCTCGCTTATATTCGGCGCTTCATATCCAACTTATCTGGACGATGCCAACCATTCTCCAAACTTATGAAGAAGGGAGCGTCTTTCATATGGGATGAGGCATGTCAGCAGGCATTTGATGACCTCAAGGAGTACCTTACTAAGCCTCCTGTACTAATGGCACTAGCCCCTGGGCAGCCCTTTCTTATATATGTAAGGGCCATGGATAATACTTTAGGAGCACTACTTGCTCAATATAATGAGCACGGCCATGAACATGCCCTCTACTATTTAAGTAGAACAATGATTGGGACCGAACAGCGGTATACCTCGATTGAAAAAGAATGTTTAGCCCTAGTGTTTGCTGTTCAGAAAATGCGACACTACCTTTCGGGGCAAACAATTCATGTCATATCACGGGTTAATCCCTTGAAGATTCTGATGACAAAACCGGGATCCTTGAATGGCCAATTGGCAAAATGGGCGCTCTTACTATCGCCCTATGACATACATTTTGTCCCTCAAAAGGCCATGAAGGGACAGGCAATCGCTGATTTCCTTGCAGACCATCCAATTTGGTCCAAATTAAAGCAGACATCAGAAGTCAACACAGTTACCAAAGAACAGCCTTGGCAAATGTTCTTTGATGGTGCCGCGAGACGATCTGCTGCTGGAGTGGGGGTTGTGCTAATATCCCCACATAAACATATATTGCCTAACGGTTACTCATTAATAGAACCGTGCACTAATAATGTAGCGGAGTACAACGCGCTCATTATCGGCTTAAAAATAGCTCTGCAACTGGGGGTGAACCATCTAGAGGCATATGGAGATTCTAAGCTCATTGTCAATCAGATGACAGGTGAGTTTGAAGTCAGACATGAAGCCCTCATCCCCTATCATCAGCTAGCTATTGAGCTAGCAGGATATTTTGAACAATTCTACATATATCATGTATCTCGAAACGAGAACATTTATGCAGATGCTCTTGCCGCATTAGCCGCAACTCTGGCAATCTCGCCAGGTGAAGCTAAAAGCATCACCATTGGTAGTAGAGAACTCCTCCACCCAGATGTGGTATCTCAAGCCGAAGAGGTATGCCAGATTGGCTTAAAATTAGAACCCCGTGATTGGCGATTTCCGTTTGTGGATTATGCCTTGCATGGGATATTATCAGAAGATCCTAAGGAAGCCACCTCAGTAAAGAGGAAGGCCCAAAGATTTCATTACGACCAGAAACTTCAGACTTTGTATAGAAAGTCAAGAGGTGGTCTATTGCTACGCTGCATATCGAAAGCAGAAGCAGAACAAGTGCTAAAAGAAACACATGATGGAATATGTGGAGCTCATCAGCCCGGTCCCAAACTTGGAGACCGTATAAGAAGGCTGGGGTACTACTGGCTGAGCATGGTTACAGAAGCAATGGCATACGCTAAACGATGTCATGCATGCCAAATACATGCCAATTTTATTCATCAACCCCAAGAATACTTGCACAATACCGTCGCAAGCTGGCCATTTGAAGCCTGGGGAATGGACATTGTGGGGCCAATAACTTCCCCGTCATCCAGAGGACATCGGTTTATTCTTGCAATAACCGATTATTTTTCAAAATGGGCCGAAGCCGTGCCCATGAAAGAGGTGAAAACGGCAGATGTGATCAAGTTTATCAAGCATCATGTCATTTACCGATTTGGCATCCCTCGACGGATCATTCATGATAATGGTCCGCAATTCATCAGTCAGGGATTCTCCAGATTCTGCATCAAGTTCAGAATCAAAGATATCGCTTCTACACCATATAACCCTGCGGCTAATGGGTTAGCTGAAGCCTTTAACAAGACAATCATCAAACTCCTTCGGAAGTACGTCTCTTCCAATAAACGAGATTGGGATGAAAAGTTAGGAGAATGCCTGTGGGCTTATCGCACCACCGTTCGCACCCCGACTAAATCTACCCCGTTTTCTTTGGTTTATGGAAGTAAGGCTGTCTTGCCTCTTGAAATCCAGATACCATCATTAAGAGTGGCTTTAGCTACAAAAATGACGACAGAAGAGCGCCATCAGCAAAGGTTGCAAGAACTAGAGGCGTTAGACGAAAAACGTCTCAGGGCTCAACAACAAATTGAGTTGTATCAAGCCCGAATATCTCAAACGTTCAATAAGAACGTGAAACCAAGGACCTTTAGGCAAGGAGACTTGGTTCTGGCTGTCAAAAGGCCAATGGTTCTAACCTACAAGACTAAGGGTAAGTTTGAACCCAAGTGGGAAGGACCGTTTGTTGTGGAGACAGTATACTCCAGTGGAGCTTATCGCTTAATGAATCAAGACGGCGACAGGATGATGATGCCGATCAATCGCAAATTTCTGAAGAAATACTATTCTTAGTACTCCTGGAGATACGCATCTTCTCTTTTCTTAGGCATGCGCAGTTTGGCGCCTCTGACCTAAACCTGGTGCGTTTGGTTCTCAAGTTTGAACCACCTCCAGTCCTTTTTCTTAGGCATGCGCAGTTTGGCGCCTCTGACCTAAACCTGGTGCGTTTGGTTCTCAAGTTTGAACCACCTCCAGTCTTTTTTTATTAGGCATGCGCAGTTTGGCGCCTCTGACCTAAACCCTGGTGTGTTTGGAGTACCCAGTTCAAGTTACGCGAGAGAGCCTTGAACCGCCTCCAGTTTGGTTCTCAAGTTTGAACCACCTCCAGTCTTTTTTATTAGGCATGCGCAGTTTGGCGCCTCTGACCTAAACCTGGTGTGTTTGGTTCTCAAGTTTGAACAGCCTCCAGTCTTTTTTCTTAGGCATGCGCAGTTTGGCGCCTCTGACCTAAACCTGGTGCGTTTGGTTCTCAAGTTTGAACCACCTCCAGTCCTTTTTCTTAGGCATGCGCAGTTTGGCGCCTCTGACCTAAACCTGGTGCGTTTGGTTCTCAAGTTTGAACCACCTCCAGTTTTTTTTTATTAGGCATGCGCAGTTTGGCGCCTCTGACCTAAACCCTGGTGTGTTTGGAGTACCCAGTTCAAGTTACGCGAGAGAGCCTTGAACCGCCTCCAATTTGGTTCTCAAGTTTGAACCACCATCAGTCTTTTCTTGGGCATGCGCAGTTTGGCGCCTCTGAATAAAACCTGGTGTGTTTGGTTCTCAAGTTTGAACCACCTCCAGTCTTTTTTATTAGGCATGCGCAGTTTGGCGCCTCTGACCTAAACCTGGTGTGTTTGGCTCTCAAGTTTGAACCACCTCCAGTCCTTTTTCTTAGGCATGCGCAGTTTGGCGCCTCTGACCTAAACCTGGTGCGTTTGGTTCTCAAGTTTGAACCACCTCCAGTCTTTTTTTTATTAGGCATGCGCAGTTTGGCTCCTCTGACCTAAACCCTGGTGTGTTTGGAGTACCCAGTTCAAGTTACGCGAGAGAGCCTTGAACCGCCTCCAGTTTGGTTCTCAAGTTTGAACCACCATCAGTCTTTTTCTTGGGCATGCGCAATTTGGCGCCTCTGACCCAAAACCTGGTGTGCTTAGTTCTCAAGTTTGAACAGCCCCCAATCTTCTTTTAGGCATGTGTAATTAAACGCCTCTGACCTAAAAGTATGAATTGCCCAACGCCAACTAGGCAATGGGAAGAGAACTAGTTTCTCGCCAACCCATCATACTGGGGTAAAAGTATGAATTGCCCAACGCCAACTAGGTAATGGGAAGAGAACAAGTTTCTCGCCAACCCATCATGCTGGGGTAAAAGTATGAATTGCCCAACGCCAACTAAGCAATGGGAAGAGAACAAGTTTCTCGCCAACCCATCATACTGGGGTAAAAGTATGAATTGCCCAACGCCGACTAGGCAATGGGAAGAGAACTAGTTTCTCGCCAACCCATCATACTGGGGTAAAAGTATGAATTGCCCAACGCCAACTAGGCAATGGGAAGAGACCGAGTTTCTCGCCAACCCATCATACTGGGGTAAAAGTATGAATTGCCCAACGCCAACTAGGCAATGGGAAGAGAACTAGTTTCTCGCCAACCCATCATGCTGGGGTAAAAGTATGAATTGCCCAACGCTAACTAGGCAATGGGAAGAGAAATAGTTTCTCGCCAACCCATCATACTGGGGTAAAAGTATGAATTGCCCAACGCCAACTAGGCAATGGGAAGAAAACAAGTTTCTCGCCAACCCATCATGCTGGGGTAAAAGTATGAATTGCCCAACGCCAACTAGGCAATGGGAAGAGAACAAGTTTCTCGCCAACCCATCATACTGAGGTTAAAGTATGAATTGCCCAACGCCGACTAGGCAATGGGAAGAGAACTAGTTTCTCGCCAACCCATCATACTGGGGTAAAAGTATGAATTGCCCAACGCCAACTAGGCAATGGGAAGAGAACTAGTTTCTCGCCAACCCATCATGCTGGGGTAAGAGTATGAATCGCCCAATACCGATAAAGTAAAGGGAAGAGGAAAAGTTTGGCATTTAAGCCCAAACGTAGTCCTCGACAACTCACCATGTTGAGGGAAATAACATGGCTAGCCCAACTCAAACGGTAGTTGGTAAAGGCTAATCAAATCCGTTAATAGCTGGGGGTTTGCTAAAAATCCCATATTAAACTTAATTTTTTATTTCGGTTCAAGAAATCGAGCATAAACGATACCGAGATAAATCGTTTTGACGACAGGTTATTTGTTAGGCAAGCAAATCTGTTTTGAAGCCGGCAAATAAAAGAGTCAAAAGAATCATCTTTATTAAAAAGGTGAAGATACAAAAAGAATTTCTAAGAAACATCGTAAGGTTATCTCTCTCCTGTTTACGAAGTTCTTATTACAAGGAAGATAAAAGTGTAAAGAGAGATGAAACTATTGGCCTCCCAGAAGTCTTAATTGGTTTATTGTCTCGTCCAAATTTCTACGATGAGAAGCCTCCACGGTTTGCTGAGCTTGCCTACGCAACTCATCATCACTTATTGTAAGTTGTTGCTGACGAGATTCTTCTATGGCACGATTCCTGGCCATCTCTTCCTGCTGAATCTGCTCCTGCTGGACAAGCAACATCTCCCGTTTCTTGACATATTCTCCTAATCGGAGTTCATTTTCTATCAAGGTGGCCCGAGCCCTCGCAATCGTCTCCTGGGCTTTAGAGATGGCCGCCTGACCTTCCTCAATTCCAAAGTTTACCCTCTGCAGGTCGCCAATAACGGATTCCCGACTGGCCTGGAGCTCTGTCAGCTCCTGAGACCATATCTCCTCCTGCTGCCTTAAAATATGTCTTTGAGATAAGGATTCTGCTCGAAGCCGCGCCAGCTCTATCTCAGTGATCGCCTCCACATCCGCCTGACGGAGTGTGTGTAGCGTGGTCACCTGCTCTTCTAAGGCTGCAAGGCGAGCCCTGTATGGAGCTGCTCGATCTTGTCCACCGAATTCTTCGATATTTCCTAAATAGCGGAGTAACAGTGGACGTGCGAAGTTGAAGAAATCATGGCCAGCAAGAACCATCTCGACACATCTTCTTAACAAATGCATAAAATCCTCGACAGTGAATCCGAAAAGTCTTTCAAGAGGATTTGCAGTGTCGCTAGGCAAAGTAGGTAATGCCAAGAAAGGTGTCGTAAACAAGGGAGCAGTAGTGGCTGGGATTGGAGAAGAAGAAGAAGCCCGTCCCTGCATTAAATTCATGATCTGAGGGACCAGTAGAGCCAGTGCAGATCTGGAAGAGCTGGAGACCCCAGACGAAGTACCGTCAGTACAGATCACTTGGGTACCCCCACCAACAGGAACAGAAGATGGGATCACTTCACCTGAATCTCCTCCGGTGGGAGAAGCATTTTCGAATGAGAATTTCAAATTATTCTCCTCCCCTGCTGGAAGGCTTGGAGTCAGAAGAGTTGCAGGTATCTCAGCAGCCACGACAACGGACGATATTAAAATCGCTGACTGAGAGGGCACGCCAACGACTGTGGGAAATGTCTCAGTGGAGCAAACTGGTGTTGGAGATGGCATGCTAGGAGAAGGTGTAGCCTCATTAGCAGCAGCTGCGATAATAATCTCGGTTCTCTCGTCACTTCCCAATTCGTCAATTGGGGGAATTAAAGAGGAAACAGAGGCAGGAGCCGGTGTGGAATAATCAGCCGCAAACTCACCAGCAGAGCTACCCACACCGCCAACGGAGCCAGAATGGTCCATTCTATCGTCAGACTCTACTTGGGTAGTCGAGTGCATTGGCGAAAGAAGTTGATCACCTACATTTCAGAAGACTAGAAAAGCAGTGTTACATTAAAATAAATAACGAGCAAAAGATAAAATGCTAAAGGCCATACCAGGCGATACAAGTCCAGTTGTCGGACTTGAAGGGGGAGCCATTGTCGTTTCCAGCAATGTACCCGTCTCGCTACCCGTTAGTTGCGTCCCAGGTTCTGCTACAGGCTCTACGGCCGAAGGAGCTGAAATCCCAGCAACACTTGGAGCTTTGGCAGTTTCATCCTCCCTTGCCAACGCTGAGGGTACAGCTGAAGCCAACAAGTCTGAAGCAAGTTTGATAGCCACTTCTTGGGGCTATCAAGGTTTCCTGCGCCAATTTTTGCTTCTTACCCGACCTTTTCTTTAAAGTGCCGCGGCGTTTGAGAGTCGGACTCAGGGAACGATTGACAACAGGCTGAGGAACTCCACCAGCACCAGCATTGTCGTCATCATCACCGGCATCATCGTCTGATTCGCTGACATCCGAAGGCTCAGCCGCAGCGCCAAGGAATTCTTCCATTCCTTTTATCCTTACCCTAGAAGCACCCTGGCGGCTAATATAGAGGGCTTCAATCTCTTTGCAACAACTGCGATTGAGAGAGAAGCCGGGCACCTCAGCATTTGCAATATTGAACTAATTGCAGGAGCTGAGGGTCATGGCCAATTCTGGCACCTTCTGGGGCAAGGAGAATTCAGCCTCGGTCCCGCCAGCTGCAAAATGGAACCAGCCACGAGCGCCTTCGTATAAATTCCCCTCGTGAGCGAGATCTTTATTTGGATTGCCCACATAGAGTTGAGAATATCCAAACTGACGAGCAAAGCGACTCGGGGTATATGGCTCAATCTGACACTGGAGATCTTGACGATACACCAAGTGTCCGGGACGGATGTTGAGAAGCCACCAGAAAGCTCCTGCAGATAAAGTAGTGAACTTATCTGCTCCCATGGCATCTTTCAGCCTTGTCCCATATCCTCCGCCGGGAAAGTCAGGAAAACACCTGAAGATCTCGTAATTCTGAAAGCTACGAAGAGTCTTCCGAATCTGGGACATATAATTCTGCCTCCATGAAGAACGTTCATACAGTTCTACAAGGAAGCACTTTTCGCCCGAACGACGCTCTGGTGCACTCATTAAGGAGGGACAGTGCAAGACAAGCCACGCCATCAAATAGGTGTAGGGCATCTCCACCCTAGGGTTTGGAGTTTTCGGTTGGGCAGTCTCTTTCGACTTGCCCTTTCCTTTCCCCTTGACCTTAATAGTGGGGAGGAAATCACGACAGAATACCCTCAGTCCATACTGCAAATTGCATACCATGGCGGGAAGGAGTCCAAGGGGTCGGCCGTATGCAAGAAGAACCGCTGGATATACTACGGTCACTGCAATCGCTTCCTTGGGCAATGACGGCACGACGCATCTTTTGAGCCACAACATCAGAAACCCGGCAATGAGACCTCTGTTGGAGATCGGAAACTGGGCTTGATAGTGATAGCTCTTGAATGAAGTGCCAGGACCGTATCCATTCTCATTGGATTCAGTGGTATAATATAATAGATGGCGGCCCTTAGCAATACGGTGATCAATCTCTGAGCCATAGATGGGTGGATGACCATGGATAATGGCCGAGCTATCTTTAGAATTTAAGTTGGCAAAGAGATATTCGGCCCACTTCTTGTGACCAATACCGTGATTACGCGCACCCGTCAAGTCAGCGCAAATATGATAATGGCACATCATCTCCCAGTATGTGGCATGGATGCGCTCGTCCCTCGCCAATAGCATGTTCAACTCATCGGTGGTAGGGATATACTCCTTGTAAGGGACTTCGCCCATCTAGAGTCCAGAAACCTCAAACATCTCATGGAGAGCGAACCCTAGCTCACCCACAGGAGTAAAGAAAGTACAGGTTTCAGGGTTATACATCTCCAAGAGGCAGTAAAAGTGATAAGCACTCTGGGAAAACCCGAATTGGACATTCCTAATAGCTTTATACAAGCCAATATCCTTTAAAATGGGCTCGTGGGAATCCAGCATCTACTGAACAAGGCGTGCCCACCACATATTGTTAGAAGAATGAACCCAGCCAGGCATCCTAAAGTCGCTAGCCGGGTACTGACCATCCTTCGCCAAGAACTCACTTAAGAAAGTTCGGGCACGAGATGGGACTTCACCCACTGGAAGCTCCTTGCCAAATCGGCCTGGAAGCAAGCCAGTAATGCATCTGGGGGAACCATCTTGATAAACCCCTTTTGCACCAAATTTGCCTATTGGGACGCCATCTTGCTCTTGAGTCAGTCCCCATTTTAATTCTCGAGGCGTCGCTAGCCTTTGAAGATAGACCAGAGGATAGCTACGATCCATTCTAGGCAAAAACATCAACATTTCGCCTGAGTTATATAGCCAAACACGTTCCCCTTCAGAAAGGATCTCATCTGATTGATCCATCTGGTCTCCAAAGAGGAAGGCGGGTTTCTCCATCGCCTTTCTGTTCACATCTTCAAAAGCCGCGTCAGTTATGATTTCTCGCGCAGTAGTGGGGTGGTACTTGATCAGCTTCTCCTTGCATTCCTTCGGGTCTGGCTTGTATGAGGGCAGGATGGTAGTGAAACGGAATTGGCCTGAGGGATCAGAACCCCCAGCAAAGCCGAAGTAGTTCTTGTGGGGAAGAGATTCCATCGAATATCCTACTGCAAAAAAAAAAAAAAAGAAGAAAGCAGAATGAGAGAAGTTTCTCTAGGGCAGAAAATTTCTCTAAGTATGGATGCGCGAAGCTAAAAATTAGAACGCGCGAAGTTAAGAATAGCGCCGCGCGAAGCTAAAGATTAGATCGCGCAGAAATAGCCTCGCGTTTTCAGCGCGACTGCTACTTAAAAAGAGCCTCGCGTTTTCAGCGCGACTGCTACTTAAAAAGAGCCTCGCGTTTTCAGCGCGACTGCTACTTAAAAAGAGTCTCGCGTTTTCAGCGCAACTGCTACTTAAAAGAGCCTCGCGTTTTCAGCGCGACTGCTACTTAGCCTCGCGTTTTCAGCGCGACTGCTACTTAAAAGAGCCTCGCGTTTTCAGCGCGACTGCTACTTAGTCTCGCGTTTTCAGCGCGACTGCTACTTAAAAGAGCCTCGCGTTTTCAGCGCGACTGCTACTTAGTCTCGCGTTTTCAGCACGATTGCTACTTAAAATAGCCTCGCGTTTTCAGCGCGACTGCTACTTAAAGTAGTCTCGCGCTTTAAACGCGAGGATGACGCGATAACTTCGCATAAGAAGGCAGTCAGAGACTTTTCTTCTTCTCCAAGCCTTACGGCAGGAGTACGGCGATCTCGCCTGTAAAAGAGTTGATCGATCAGTTAAATTTAAGCCAAATCACTCTAGAAATGTTCTAAAGAGTTTCGATGGAGAGATTCTTACCCCCGATAGGCGAAATGTGGGCTGGCGCGTCGCTGCCTTGGCCGCCGCCACCACTGCTTGCGCCAGTCGCTGATGGAGCCGCTCGAGAAGTAGCACGAGTCTTGGGTGCCATTGTTGAGAAAAATCGACTGAAAATCTGGAGAAACTCGGTCGGAAGAAGATCGGGTCGCCTGAACTCTGATCGCCTGAATCTCTAAGTTTCTGGAAAATTCTCAAATAGAGTGAGAAGGATAAGAAATAGAAATTTCTTTTAAATGAAAGGAACCGCCTCTTGGAATTTGGAGCGAATTTCGGAGAAAGTGACTGGTCAGTTACTCTCCAACACGCGACGCTATTAGCCTCGCGCGATTATGGAAAACGCGAAGTTATTTAGCTCCGCGCAACTTTACAAAATGCGAGGATAGCCTATGCCTTAGCTTCGCGTTTTCATGGAAAAACTTAGATTTTTGACGAGTGCAATTAGGCGCTTCCATCTAAATTAAAATGATTCTTATCCGATCATTTGGGTATTATCAGTCTAAGTCACGCAGAAGAGCCTTAGATTATTTTACCAGAATTATTAACCATCTGTTTGTTGAGCAAGCAAAATTATTGAAGCCAACAGATAGAGAAGAAAATAATTTATCTTTATTCATAAAAGAAGAGATTACAAAGAAGAAGTTATAGCTCTCCCAAAACCTTTTACATGATCAACTTGTCAATAACCAAACAGTAAGACTTCTCTACGGGGTGTTGAAGCTCAGTTCCCTGGTTCACATGCAAAAGAATTTAAGATTCCTCTACGGGGTGTTGAAGCTCAGTTCCCTGGTTCACATACAAAAGATCTCCTCTGCAAATGTCAACTAGGATCTGTCATCTGAAATGAAGCACGAGAGGAAAGGAAAGTGCTGCACTGAAGCACAATTCTGAACTGCAAGTGCTGCAGCTCCCTATTTTACAGCCCCTTCAAGAATTTATCACTCGGAGCCAGAGCTTGAAACCTGCAATTATATTGTAAAGCATATGCTTCTGACTTCCTTAGAGTTACTTTTGCTGATGAAGATCGATGGACCCGCATACACTCCTCTTCAGAAAGGATTGAACTTACTGCAAAAGGAACAGAGTTTCCAAAAGAGTGAAAACGCGGAGCTAAGCTAACTCCGCGCACAGTTGAAGAAATAGCCTCGCGCTTTAAACGCAGAGGATGATGCGATAACTTCGCGTAAAGGGGGGGCAAGATTCCTTTCTGCTCTTTCCTTCTCTTTCAAATTAATAGCGACTGCTAATCAAAGATAGCCTCACAATTTATCGTGACTGCTAATCAAAGATAGCCTCGCAATTCATAGCGACTGCTAATCAAAGATAGCCTCGCAATTCATCGCGACTGCTAATCAAAGATAGCATCGCAATTCATAGCGACTGCTAATCAAGGATAGCCTCGCAATTCATAGCGACTGCTAATCAAAGATAGCCTCGCAATTCATAGCGACTGCTAATCAAAGATAGCCTCGCAATTCATCGCGACTGCTAATCAAAGATAGCCTCGCGGATTCATTGAGACTACCAGTAAAACCCCGCGTTTCAAGCGCAGGGGCGACACAATAAAACGGCGATCTCGCCAACAAGATAAGCAATCGTCCAGAATAAACCAAGCCAAAATATCTCAGAATGGTTCTTAGAAAACTAGGAGATGAGGTTTTTACCTTCGGAAGACGCTGCATAGACTGATTCGCTATCGCGTCTACCTTCACGGCTGCTGCCATCAACGCCGGCCAACTTGCGAAAAACCAAACTCCTCTGGAGAGACATCCTATGGAGAGTTGAACGAAGATCAGTTGAAGATCATTCGTGAGTCACTCGAGTTCTCAGAAATTCTTCGGATGAGATGAAGAAGAAGATGAGCCGGGAGCTCTATTTAAACAAGATTTCCGTCGCTTGGTATTCGGCGTGGAAACTCGGGGTAATTAATGACGTAATTACTCATTTCACTGAAGACGAAGTGAAGCTGATTAGCTCCGCGTTGGTATTCTAACTCCGCGTTTCAGTTTAGATATCCAAAGTATTTCAAAATCTGCTGAAGTCTAAGCCATTTTGAAAACTTTGGAGGGGGTTCTGTTGGCAGTGAAAATTTCTAAGTTAAAAGGATTTTCCACAACAGAACGCGGAGCTAATTCAATAGCCCCGCGTTTGGTTATATTAACCCTGCGTTTGAATAAAACGCGGAGATGTTTAATAGCTCCGCGTTGATTCCGCAGTTTGGCTTGTATTAGCCTCGCGTTTGAGTAAAACGCGGAGATGATCAATAGCTCCGCGTTAGCTCCGCGTTTTGGTTATTTAGCGTCGCGTTTTGATGCAATTAAAGCTCCGCGTAAGCAGATAACCAGAATCTCAAATTGATT
Source organism: Dracaena cambodiana (assembly GCA_036321105.1). NCBI lineage: Eukaryota > Viridiplantae > Streptophyta > Magnoliopsida > Asparagales > Asparagaceae > Dracaena > Dracaena cambodiana. The sequence goes on from JAYEPQ010000005.1 coordinate 64,859,642, forward strand.
GAGATTATGATTCTGGGCTTATCCAAATACCTGAATCAAGTCTAATCAGAATTCCATCAAAACTAAGATATTTGATTGGAATCCTTGATGAATGCGAGTTCTATTTAGATAGAAACTCTTGCATTAACCTGGGGCTATAAATACCTTCCTGGTGAAACCCTAGGGGGTCTTCTTTTGGATCTTCCTTTTTCGGCATCGAAAGTCTCCTATCGATCCTTTGACAATTCAAGTACGCGAGAGAGCGTTGAAGCCTTTGCTGATCATCTTCTGAAATCTTGGAGAATTCAAGTTACGCACAGAGCCTTGAGTTCGTGAAGATCAGAGAAAATCACCATCTTCTTTCTGGAGTTCTTGAGAAGTTCGAGTTACGCGAGAGAGCCTTGAACAAATCAAAGCCAGAGAAGATCGTCTATATTCGGCCGATATCTTTAAAAGAGAAGATTTCAACGTACCGATCGTCCAAAGGAACTGCTTGACAGATCCCATCGCCACAGATTTCACAATATTGTAAAAGAGAGAGATTGAAATATAAAATCCTCTCGTTTGTTCTTTTTATATCTTATTCACTTTCATTGTAATTTAAGTTAATTCAATGGGAGGAAGCGAAGGAACTTTTGCGACGAACACTCATCAAGGATTCCTAATCAAATATCTTAGTTTTGATTAAAATTCTGATTGGATTCAATTGGGTATTTGGATAAACCCAAATCATAATCTCAATCAATTTGAGATTCTGGTTATCTGCTCACGCGGAGCTAATAGCATCAAAACACGGCGCTAAATAACCAGACTGCAGAGCTAACGCGAAGCTATTGATAACCCCCCGTTTTACTCATCACGAAGCTAAAATCAGCCAGACGCGGAGTTACAGAGTTAGCTCCGCATTCTGTTGTGGAAAATCTTTTTAACTTAGAAATTTTCACTGCCAACAGAACCCCCTCCAAAGTTTTCAAAATAGCTTGGAACTTAGCAAATTTTGAAATACTTTGGATCTTCAAACAGAGAACGCGGAGTTAAAATACCAAGTTTATCTCACGTTCTTGTTCATTTGTGCGGAGCTGATTAGCTTCATTTTTTCAATGAAATGAGTAATTGCCTCATTAATTACCCTGAACTTCTGTGCCGAATACCAAGTGGCGGATCATCTGCTTAAATAGAGTCTTTGACTCATCTTCTTCTTCATTTCATTTGAAGAATTCAATAGCTCAGAGCTCAGGCCACTCAGGCGAATCAATTTGAAGGGATGATCTTCGACCGAGGTTCCTTCGACTTTCCATAGATCTTCATCACTAGGATGTCATCTAAGAAGAGTACGGCGTCGCGCGCCTCCTCACCATAGGCGGCCGGCATTAGCAGCAGCGGCAACGGCCGAGGCAGTGGCCACAATGGCGAGCCAATCCTTGCTGCACCAATTGGAGGCAGATATTCTTAATTTTGAAACTCCTCAAATCAATTTTGGAGTATTTTTGGCTCGGTTCTAACCGACCAGCCATTTTTGAACCGGCGAGATCGCCGTTCTCCGGTCGTAAGGCTTGTGAAGAAAGGAGAAGACGGAGAGAAACTCTGATCTTCTTCTACGCAAAGTTATCGCGTCATCCTCGCGTTTGAAACACGGGGCTACTTTAACTAGCAGTCATGTTTTAACGCGAGGCTATTTTGACTAGCAGTCGCGTTTAAATAGCGAGGCTATTTTGATTAGCAGTCGCGTTTAAATCGCGGGGTTATTTTGATTAGCAGTCGCGTTTAAATCGTGAGGCTATTTTGATTAGCAGTCGCGTTTAAATCGCGAGGCTCTTTTGATTAGCAGTCGCGTTTAAATCGCGAGGCTATTTCTGATTAGCAGTCGCGTTTAAATCGCAAGGCTATTTCTTCAACTGTGCGCGGAGTTTTACCCTTAGCTCCGCGTTTTTCATACTTAGAAGATTTTTCAAGTTTTCTCTAACTCTTGATTCTTCCTTTGCAGTGAAGTACTTGGTCCAGATCCTTCTTGAAGAGGAGTGCATATGGCTTTACCAGTCTTCGTCAGGAAAAGTAACTTTAAGGAAGCCAGAAGCATATGCTTTACAACATAGTTGTAGGTTTCAAGCTCTGGCTCCAAAAGATAAACTTTTGAAGGAGTTACAAGAACTCTGTGGTAGCTCATTAAGTTTTCTTGAGGATCATTTCTGTTAGATGACAATCTCTGTTGCTTTCCAAGGCAATAGAGATGATCATCTAAGGGCTTGTAGCATGTTGAATCCAACTTGCGCATCTTCATTAGGATTCTTATAGCAGTATCTTCAGATGATCCACTAAGAACTTAAAACAGATCATAGCTGATATTTGAGGAAGAGATCTCTTGCATATGAACCGGAGAATTTCAACACTCCATGGAGGAAACTCGCTGTCTGGTTGTTAAAGAGTCGATGAATATGTTGAAGCTTTTGGGAGAGCTATAACTCCCTCTTCTTCTGTAATCTTTTTCTTCATGAATAAAGATAAATATTTTCCTCTCTATCTATCGGCTTCAAGAATCTTGCTTGCTCAACAAATAGATGGTCCATAGTTTTGGTAAAATAATCTAAGGCTCATTTGCGTAACTTAGATTTGTTAGTACATGAAATGATCGGATAAGGATATTTTAACTTAGACAGAGGCGCTTAATCGCACATGCCTTAGTTTGATGGAGGCAATTCAATGCTTAGATGCATAACTTGAATTGCACATGCCAAGATAATCAAGTGATGATCATCAGGTTTTTGGCTGAGGCACCAAATAACGCTTGCCAAGTCCAAGCTTTATAGAAATGCGTAACTAAAATACCAAGTTAGCCTCGCGTTTTGGAGAGTTGCGCGGAGCTAATAGCTTCACGTTTCATGCGACAAATAGCTTCGCATTCTAGGGAGTAACTCATCAAATAGTTGGTCCGATTTTCACGCTGAATATCAAGAGGCGGTTTCCTTCATTTAAATAAAGTTTTCTTTTTTCCTTCTTCACTCATCTGAAGAATTTTCAAGAACTCCGGCGACTAGAGCTCCAGGTGATTTAGGCGACTAGGCAACCCGACCAATTTCTCCAGATTTTCGTCGATTTCCCTTCGAAATTTCGAGATCAATGGCACCCAAGACTCGCGCTTCTTCCCGCGGAGCCTCGCCATCTGCGGCCGGCGCAAGCAGCGGTGGTAGTGGCTGTGGCAGCGGCAAAGCAGTCCATGCTTCACCCATCGGAGGTAAGGACCTCACTTTTTGGGGCTTTTCAGAATATTTAGAGAGTGATTTGACTCGGTTTTAACCGGCCATTTTGCTTTATCAGCGGCGAGACCGCCGTTCTCCAGCCATATGGCTTGGAGAAGAAGAAAGGCCTCTGGTCGTCACACGTTCTAATTTTTAGCTTCACACGGAGTTACTTTTAGCTTCGCGCGTTCTAATTTTTAGCTTCGCGCGGAGTTACTTTTAGCTTCACGCTTCCATACTTAGAAAAATTTTCTGTTTTATAGAAACTTTTCTAACTTTGATTTTTCCTTTTGCAGTAGGGTATTCGGCAGAAGCTCTTCCCCATAAGCACTACTTTGGTTTTGCTGGGGGTTCGGACCCATCAGCTCAATTTAGCTTCACCACCATCTTGGCCGCATACAAACCCGACTCGAGAGGGCGCAGGGGGAAATTGATCAAATATCATCCCACTACTGCACGGGAGATTATCAGTGATGCAGCCTTCCAGGATGTGAACAGAGAAGTGCTAGAAAAAACCGCATTTCTCTTTGGGGACCAGATGGAGCACTCAGACCAGATCCTTTTTGAAGAGGAGAGCAAGTGGCTCTATAATTCTGGCGAAGTTTTAATGTTTCTGCCTGGAATGGATCATGGCTACCCTCTGATCTATCTTCAGAGGTTGGCGATGCTCCGTGAGTTAAAGTGGGGGTTAACTCAAGAACAGGATTGCGTCCCAATGGGCAAATTGGGCGCACATGGGGCTTATCAAGATGGCCCCACTAGATGTATTACTGGTTTGCTTCCAGGCCGTTTTGGCAAGGAGCTCCCAGTATCAGAGGTTCCAACCCGCGCAAGAACTTTCTTGAGTGAGCTCTTGGCAAAAGAAGGCCAATACCCGGCTAGCGACTTTAGGATGCCTGGCTGGGTTTACTCTTCTGGCAACATGTGGTGGGCCCGCCTTGTTCAATACATGTTGGACTCTCATGAACCCATTCTGAAGGAGATTGGTCTGTTCAAGGCCATTAGAAACGTTCAATTCGGGTTCCCTCAGAGTGCTTATCATTTTTTCTGCTTTCTTGAGATGTACAACCCCGAGACCTGCACTCTTTTTACGCTAGTGGGTGAGCTAGGGTTTGTTCTCCACGAGATGTTTGAAGTCTCTGGGCTTTCAATGGGCGAAATCCCATATGAAAAGTATATCCCCACTACGGAAGAGTTGAACATGCTGATGGCGAAGGACGAGCGCATCTATACTACTTACTGGGAGATGATGTGCCATTACCGCATCTGTGCCGACATGGCAGGTGTGCATAATCAGGGTATCGGCCACAAGAAATGGGTCGAGTACCTTTTTGCTAATTTAAATTCTAAGGATAGTTCAACAACTATCCATGGCCATGCTCCTGTCTATGTCACGGAGATCGATCGCCGCATCGCCAAGACCCACCAAATGTATTATACTACTGAATCCAACGAAGGTGGATTCGGTCCTGGTACCTCCTTCAAGAGTTACCACTATCAAGCTCAGTCCCCAATATCCAACAGAGGCCTCATTGCTGGGTTCTTGATGTTGTGGCTGAAGAGATGTGTCATGCCGTCATTGCCAAAAGAGGCAATTGCAATGACTGTGGTATATCCAGTAGTTCTCCTTGCGTACGACCGACCTTTCGAACTTCTTCCCGCCATGGTGTGCAATCTACAGCATGGATTGCGAACACTCTGCAATGACTTCATCCCTGCTGATAAGGGCAAGGGGAAAGGGAAAGGCAAGTCAAAAGAGATTGCCCAAGTGAAGACTCCGAACCCTACGGTGGAGCTTCCTTATACTTATCTGATGGCATGGCTCATTTTGCACTGCCCATCTCTGATGAGTGCTGCTTCACGCCGTTCTGACAAGTGTTACTTTGTGGAGCTATAACGAACGCTCCTCATGGAAGCACCACTATATGTCCCAAATCAGGAAGACTCTCCGGCATCACCAAAACTATGAGATCTTCAGGTGCTTCCCCCACTTCCCTGGTGGAGGATACGGGTTGAAGTTGAGGATGTCACGGGAGCAAATAATTTTATTGCCTTATCTTAAGGAGCATTCTGGTGGCTTCTCAATATCCGGCCCGGGCATCTGGTGTACCGTCAAGACAGTGTCTTATCGAACCGTACATTCCGAGTCGCTTTGCTCGCCAATTTGGATATTTCCAACTTTATGTGGGTAATCCAAACAAGAGTTTTGCCTATGAGGGGAATTTATACAAGGGTGCCCGTGGCCGGTTTCACTTTACAGCTGGTGGGACCGGAGCTGAATTCATGCTGCCACAGAAGTCGCCAGAATTGGCCATGACTCTCAGCTTTTGCACATGGTATAGCGTTGCAAATGCTGACGTGCCTCGCTTTTCCATCAACCGAAGCTGTTGCAAGGAGATTGAGGCTTTCTACATTAGCCGCCAAGGTGCTTCCAGAGTTAGAGTAAAAGGAATGGATGAATTTCTTGGCGCTGCGGCCGAACCATCAGACGTCAGCGAGTCTGGCGATGATGATGATAATGATGATGATGACAACCCTGATGTTGGAGGTGCTCCCCAACCTATCGTCATTCGCCCCTGGAGCCCGACCCTCAAATGCCGCGGTGCCCCAAAGAAAGGGCCTGCCATAAAGAAGAAGAAGTTGGCTCCGGGAACTCTATTAGCCCCGCAAGAAGCGGTTGTCAAGTTCGCTTCGGATCTGCTGACTTCAACTCTACCTCCAGCACCGGCAGGGGAGAGCGGACCTGCTGGGGCTCCAAGTGCTCCCGAGGTTCCGGCTCCTCCAGCCGTGGAACCTATTGAACATCCTGCAGCGCAACCACTTGGTAGTGAGACGAGTACGCTTCTGGAAATGACGGTGGCTCCCCCTTCAAGTCCAACAACTGGACTTGTATCTCCAGATATAGTTCTTCCAGCTTTTTTATGCTCTGTCTTCTATTTATTTTTCTATATTTGTATGCAACCTTCTTTGTCTTGCTTTTCTGAGGTACAGGTGGCCACCCTCTTTCGCCGATGCATTCGACTACTAAGGGGAGTCCGAGGAGAGAGTGGACTATTCGGGCACCACTGGCTCAGCGAGTGGATTGGGTAGTTCTGCAAATGAACTCGACGCAGACTACTTCACAACAACTCCTATCTCCGTTCCTTCTTCAGTTCCCCCAATTGACGAACTTGGGAGCGATGACAGGACAGAGTTAATTGTCGCAGCTGCAGCAAAAGAAGCTACCCCGTCTCCAAGTTTGCATTCTCCAACACCCAATATCTGTTCCGACGAGACTTTTTCTATAGTTGTCGGTGTGCCTTCTGCTCCTCAGCCAGCAATACTAACGCCTTCTACCATAATGGCTGTTGAGACACTTGCAACTCATCCAGCTCTAAGTCTTCCAGCGGGGGATGAGGAAAATTTAAAGTTTTCATTTGAAGCTACTTCTGCCACCGGAGGAGCTTCTGGTAGGAACACTCCCTTATCTTCTCCTGTTGGTGGTGCTGCCCGAGTGATTTGTACTAGTGACGCTTCTCCTCAGGTTCCCAGTTCAGCCAGATCTGCATTAGCTTTACTGGCCCCGCACATTATGAGTCTGGTGCAGGGACGGGCTTCTTCCTCTTCAATTCCCGTAGATACTGCTACTTCTCCAGCGATGCCTTCTTTAGCACTGCCTGGCTTAAATACAGACACTGTAGACCCTCTTGAAGAACTCTTCAACTACAGTGTTAATGATTTTACGCGGTTGCTAAGAAGATGCATCGAGGTAACCTTTGACGGAAGAGAATTCCTTAGTCTCGGACGTCCGATGTTATCCAGTTATTTGGATAATATTGAAAGGATCGGGGGACGAGACCGTGCAGCTCCTTACCGGGCCCGCCTCGTAGACTTAGAATAGCAAGTGCATACGCTGAACACAGTTCGCCAAGCGGACGTGGAAGCGATTACCGCAATAGAGTTAGCGTGGCTTCTGGTGGAGCTAGCGGCGCGTCGAGAGGAGTTAATGCGTCAAGAAGAAGGATGGTCTCGGGAATTGGCAGAGCTGCAGGCTAGTCGGGAGTCCATTCTTGGGGATTTGATGGCGGTGAATTTCGAGATTGAGGGGAGTCAGGCCGCCATCCTTAAAGCCCAGGAAACCATTGCTAGAGCTCGGGCGGTCTTAGTAGCCAACGAGCTTCAATTAGGGGAAGCTGTTAAGAAGCGGGAAGCGCTGATCCTCCAACGGGAGCAGGTTGAGCAGAAGGAGACAATAAGAAGCCGTACTATGGAAGAGTCTCGTCAGCATCTAACACAGCAACTTGCAATAAATGACGATGACTTGCTCCGGCAGGCTCAGCACTCCGTGGAAGCAACTTGTCGTCGAGTGGTTGACGAGGCGACGAATAGGTTGAAGCTCCTAGGAGATTCATAGCTTTCTTCTATTCTTTTATTCTTCATTCTTTTTGTAATAAGAACTTGTAATAAAAGAGAGAATTTTTTGTAGCTGCATTCTTTGGTCGATGAAATAAAGATAATCATTTGATTCTTTTACCTGTTGGCTACAAAAAATTGCTTGCACAACAGATAACTTGTTATCAAAATGATTTGGTTGTTTAGGTGAATCAGTCCAAGGCTCATCTGTGTAACTTAGACTGATCATACAGAGGTAATTGTGTCAGGATCACCTGATTTCGGCATAGGCGCTAAATTACGCATGCCTAAGAAAAGACTGGAGGCGGTTCGAAATTTGAACTGGGCACACCAGGTTTAGGTCAGAGGCGCTCAATTGCGCATGCCTAAGAAAAAGACTAGAGGCAGTTCATAATTTGAACTGGGCACACCAAGTTTAGGTCAGATGCGCTCAATTGCGCATGCCAAAGAAAAAGACTGGAGGCGGTTCGTAATTTGAACTGGGTACACCAGGTTTAGGTCAGAGGCGCTCAATTGCGCATGCCTAAGAAAAAGACTGGAGGCGGTTCATAATTTGAACTGGGCACACCAGGTTTAGGTCAGAGGCGCTCAATTGCGCATGTCTAAGAAAAAGACTGGATGCGGTTCGTAATTTGAACTGGGCACACCAGGTTTAGGTCAGAGGCGCTTAATTGCGCATGCCTAAGAAAAAACTAGAGGCGGTTCAAAATTTGAACTGGGCACACCAGGTTTAGGTCAGAGGCGCTCAATTGCGCATGCCTAAGAAAAAGACTGGAGGTGGTTCATAATTTGAACTGGGCACACCGGGTTTAGGTCAGAAGCGCTCAATTGCGCATGCCTAAGAAAAAGACTGGAGGCGGTTCATAATTTGAACTGGGCACACCAGGTTTAGGTCAGAGGCGCTCAATTGCACATGCCTAAGAAGGAGTCCAAGTGCTCATTTGCGTAACTTGAACAAGTGGAGGTGGTCCAAGGCTCTCTCGCGTAACTTGAACTGGGCACACCATGGATGATCGGGTCAGAATTCATCAAATTTAGGTCAGAGGCGCTCAATTGCGCATGCCTAAGAGGGGATTGGAGGCGGTTCAAGGCTCTCGTGCATAACTTGAACTGGGCACACCAAAGATGATCGGGTTAGGATTCATCAAATTTAGGTCAGAGGCGCTCAATTGCGCATGCCTAAGAAGGGGATTGGAGGCGGTTCAAGGCTCTCGTGCGTAACTTGAACTAGGCACACCAAATTTTTTGAACTAGATGGGACAGTTACTCTGTCACCCTTTCAGTTTGTCAAGCATAGTATTTCTTCAGAAACTTGCAATTGATCGGTATCATCATTCTATCGCCGTTCTGATTCATTAGGCGGTAGGCTCCACTGGAGTATACAGTCTCCACGAAGAAAGGTCCCTCCCACTTGGGTTCAAACTTACCCTTAGTCTTGTGGGTTAAAACCATTGGCCGTTTAATAGCCAGAACCAAGTCTCCTCGTTTAAAGGTCCTTGGTTTAACGTTCTTATTGAATGTTTGCGAGATTCGGGCTTGATACAACTCAATTCGTTGTTGGGTCTTGACACGCTTTTCATTCAACGCTTCTAATTCTCGCAGTCTTTGTTGATGGCGCTCTTCTGTCGTCATCTTTGTGGCTAAGGCCACTCTCAAAGATGGTATCCGGATTTCAAGAGGCAAGATAGCCTCACTTCCATAAACCAAGGAGAACGGGGTAGCTTTAGTAGGGGTGCGAACGGTGGTGCGATAAGCCCACAGGCACTCTCCTAGCTTTTCATCCCATTCTCGTTTATTGGAGGAGACGAATTTCCGAAGGAGTTTAATGATCGTCTTGTTGAAAGCTTCGGCTAACCCATTGGCCGCGGGGTTATATGGCGTCGAAGCGATGTCCTTGATTCTGAATTTATCACAGAATCTCGAAAACCTCTCGCTGACGAATTGCGGCCCGTTATCATGGATGATCCTCCGAGGGATGCCAAAACGGTAAATAACATGATGCTTAATGAACTTAATCACATCTATTGTTTTTACCTCTCTCATGGGCACAACTTTGGCCCATTTTGAGAAATAATCGGTTATTGCAAGGATAAACCGATGTCCTCTGGATGACGGGGGATTTATAGGCCCCACAATATCCCCATGCCTCAAACGGCCAACTAGCAACAGTATTGTGCAAGTATTTTGGGGGTTGGTGGATGAAATTGGCATGTATTTGGCATGCATGGCACCGTTTAGCATATGCCATTGCTTCCGTAATCATGCTCGGCCAGTAATATCCCAGCCTTCTTATGCGGTCTCTAAGTTTCGGACCGGGCTGATGAGCTCCACATACTCCATCATGTATTTCTCTCAGCACTTCTTCTGCTTCTGCTTTTGATATGCAGCGTAGCAGCTGACCATCTCTTGACTTTCTATACAAAGTCTGAAGTTTATGGTCATAATAAAATCTCTGGGCCTTTCTCTTTATCGAGGTGGCTTCCTTTGGATCTTCTAGTAATATCCCATGTAAAGCATAATCCACAAACAAAAATCGCCAATCACGGGGTTCCAGCATTAAGCCTGCCTGGCATACCTCCTTGGTTTGGAATACCGTATCTGGATGGAGGAGTTCTCTTCTACCAATAGTGATGCTTTTAGCTTCGCCTGGCGAGATGGCCAGTGTTGCGACTAATGCGGCAAGAGCATCTGCATAAACGTTCTCATTCCGAGATATGTGATATATGTAAAACTGTTCGAAATAGCCTGCTAGCTCAATGGTTAGCTGATGATAGGGGATGAGGGCTTCATGTCTGACTTCATACTCACCTGTCATCTAACTGACGATGACTTAGAGTCTCCATATGCCTCTAGATGGTTCACCCCCAGTTGCAGAGCTATTTTTAAGCCGATAATGAGTGCGTTGTATTCCGCCATATTATTCGTGCACGGTTCTGTTAATGAGTAACCGTTAGGCAATATATGTCTATGTGGGGATATTAGTACAACCCCCACTCCAGCAGCAGATCGTCTGGCAGCACCATCAAAGAACATTTACCATGGTTGTTCTTTGCTAAATGTGTTCACCTCTGACATTTGTCTGGATTTGGACCAAATTGGGTGGTCTGCAAGGAAATCGGCGATTGCCTGTCCCTTCATGGCCTTTTGAGGAACGAAGTGTATGTCATATGGCGACAGTAGTAAAGCCCATTTTGCTAACCGGCCATTTAAGGATTCCGGTTTTGTCATCAGGATTTTCAAGGGGTTAACCCGTAATATGACATGAATTGTTTGCCCTGAAAGATAGTGTCGCATTTTCTGAACAGCGAACACTAGGGCTAAACATTCTTTTTCGATCGGGGTATACCGACGCTCGGCTCCGATCATTGTCCTGCTTAAGTAATAGAGGGCATGTTCATGGCCGTGCTCATTATATTGGGCAAGTAACGCTCCCAAAGCATCATCCATGGCCCTGACATATATAAGGAAGGGCTGCCCAGGGACTGGTGCCATAAGTATAGGAGGCTTAGTAAGGTACTCCTTGAGGTCATCAAATGCCTGTTGACATGCTTCATCCCATACGAAAGACCCCCCTTTTTCATAAGTTTGGAGAATGGCTAGCATCGTCCTGATAAATTGGAAATGAAGCGCCGGATATAGGCTAACTTTTCCTGTAATCCCCTTAATTCCTTAAGATTGCGGGGAGGTGGCATCTCGCTAATCGCTTTTACCTTTTCAGGGTCGAGGAAAATTCCTTTTGAAGTTATAACAAACCCAAGGAATTTTCCGCTGGAGACCCACATAAATGACTTAGTGGGATTCATCTTTATACGATGTTTCCGCATAAGATCGAAGACCTCTCTTAAATCATGAAGATGATCTTCTTTATCCTTGCTTTTGACCGCTAAGTCATCCACATAGCACTCTACAGTTTTGCGCAGGTGTTCTTTGAATATGACACTCATCGCGCGTTGGTAGGTGGCACCTGCGTTCTTTAATCCGAAAGGTATCACCGTATAACAGTATACCCCCAGCGGCGTTCTGAAAGCCGTATGCTTTTCATCATCCAGGTGCATCTTGATCTGGTTATAACCTAAGAAGCCATCCATAAATGACATCCTCTCATAACCACAAGTATTATCAATCATCACGTCGGTGATTGGGAGTGGAAACTCATCCTTAGGACATGCAGTGTTCAGATCTTGAAATTCGATGCATATCCGGATTTTGCCGTTCTTCTTACGAACCGGCACTATGTTAGCCACCCAATCAGGATGTTGCTCTTCACGGATGAATCCGGATTTTATAAGCTTGTTGACCTCAGCAACTATTGCCTCCATCAATTCCGGTCGAAAACGCCTTTGCTGTTGTTTGACGGGCTTGGCGTCTTCTTTAATATTTAACCGGTGTGTGGCAATTTGAGGGTCAAGCCCGGGCATGTCTTCGTAACTCCATGCGAACACGTCTATATACTCTTTGATGAGAGATATAAGTTCCTCCTTTTCTAAGGGTGTTAGCGTGTCGCTTATGAAGATGGGTTTCGGGTTCTCTTCCGTTCCCATATTAACTTGTATCAATTTGTCTTCCGTGGGCGGGTCACACTGTTCAAAGCGGACATCCCAGAGAGTGTCCATATGCTTAGCCAAGGAGTCATCTTGAACATCAATTGGTTTCTCGTTGCTTTCTGGTGCGACTGAAACCATATTGGCTGTCAAAGACTGAAACCAAGCACCGGTATTTATATCCGAATCATGGTCGGGTGAAGATGTATCTTCCCTAGCTGAAGAACTCTCTTCCTGTCCAGATGGTGATGAGGGAGGAGTAGATATATAGCCCAACCCCCTGCGAGTCTTTTGATAATAATCTGGGCTCTTTCCTCTCGGTCTAAATGAGGGAATAAGATTCCGTCGCCCTTTTCCAAAGTTTAATCCTGGTTTCTGGGTAAAATTATAACCCATCTTTTCCATCATTTGCCAGAATTTCTGTTCATACAAGTGAAATTGAAGTGATGTTTGTTCATCACTTTCATTGCTTTGTCTTTGTCGAGGTGACGTAATTACCTTGTCAAACATGATCGGCTTTTGGGGCTCTTGTCGAGAAGGCACTTCGAAGTAGTGACCTTTTCCCTTAATTTTTTTGGACCTAGAGAGGAGGGATGACCTAAGTGGCAAATGATATACCGTCAGAACTTCAAGTTCGGATAGGTCATCCACTTCAGTGGAAGTACAAGAGGGTTCAGATTCAGTAGCTATAGCATGCTCGTAGACTAACTTTATGTTTTCATTTATAATCCACTCTTCTTCTATTACATCGGCTATATCAAGACTCAAACTAAAATCTAAGTGAGGGTTGATTTCATAATCACCCCCGTCGTCTTCTTCAGGAGCTCGTACTCAGTATCGGCGTCATTACCGCTTTCATCAGGCTTTGGAGGCTTGCTAGGATCGTCATTGGAGACTTCATGGGCTGGTTTATAGAGTGCAGCATCTGTGAAGTAATTCTCTAGCCCTTAGAATGGTTGCTTATCTGCAACTAGTGTCCGGACTTCTCCTTCCTCATCGCAATATTTCATGCATTGGTGAAGAGTCGACGGGACTACCATGTGAGTGTGGATCCAAGGTCGTCCCAGTAAAATATTGTAGGAGGTATCAGCATCAATCACGTAGCATGTGACCTCCGCTCTCAAGTCTCCAATTTGGCACCGCAATCGGATCTTACCAAGAGGATGGCTGTTATTAGCGTTGAATTCGTAAATAGTTGTGTTTGTAGGCGTCAAACGATGAAGGAAAATCCCCAACAGCTGCATCAACCTTCTGGGCACGACACTTAGTGCAGAACCCGGATCAATTTGAATTCGGTCCACCTTTGTGGACCCAACATATCCGGTGAAATATAAAGGCCTGTTATGCTTTATATTCCTCACCTGCATATCCTCCGAAGAGAAGATGATTTGCGGAATCTGCCTCCTCACTTGATGACAGTGGGGGCAGGAGTCCTGTTCTTCGATGGCTGGCTCGACAATCTGAGCTAGGAATGACTCAGAGTCTGCCAATGCCTCTCTCAACGCCTCACGAGTTGACTTTGATAATCGTAGCAACTCGTATAGCGTAATCCATGCTGGGATGTTAGCTAGCTGAGCTATTATGTCAAATTTGAAGGTAGTCTCCTTGGCTCCTTCATCTCTAACAGGATTCTTCTGGAAGCGAACTCGTTTCTACTTCGCTGGTTTTGCAAGCTCCGCATATATGTCCTTCGGATCTACTCTGGTGTAGTCCTTGAGATATGTCTTCCCAGATCGAGTACCGGAAGGGCCTGCCCCATCTTGATGAGTGGCCATAGTTTCGGGCTTTTTTTCAGAATCTGTGAAGGCTCCCGAAGCTATATGTTCTTCCTTTATTTCTGCGGAGATAGCATTAACAGTCCGCTTCTTCTTCTAACCTGCGGTAGTCCACTGTTCATCTTCCAGTAAGTCAGGGTGAACCCACATAATTCCTCCCTTCTGGATTGTTACGGGGACAAGTCCTTCTTGAGCTTTCTTATGAGGATCGAGGTTCTTTGTAACCAACTTACCCTTTGGAATCGGAGTCACCCCTGCGGGGAACTCATGGGTTCCAACCACTATAGTTGCCATATTGGCGGTGACTCTCTTTTGCTCCTCTTTAAGCGTTGGAACTCCAGCTTCTATTAGCGCTTGACAATCCCTAGTAGGGTGTCCAACGTTCTGGTGATAAAGACAGTAATTAGGGTCGTTGGTCTTACCAGCGTCCTCTGGCTTCCTATTCTCCGGAAGTTTCAGCATTCCCTTCCTCATGAGGAGGTGGAAGAGTGTAGGTGTCTGTTCCACTTTGAAAGTGTAATTCTTTTCCTGCTGAGGTCTACTTTGCCTCATGCCCTTCTGATTCTGGGGCCTTGAGTTTGGAGGAGGATTTGTCTTTTGCGGAGTAGCTTCCGATGCCATTACCGCCTTCCCTTTATTCTTGTTATTGTTATTCTGGGTATAAGGCTTATTACTTCCAGAACTCCTTGATCCACGGGATTCTTCAACTCAACGAATCAAGTCTTCAGCCTGCTCTCCCTGTTTAAGCAAATCCCTCCATGTCTTAGACTCTACTGCCCCCATTTTTAGGAGCACATTAGTCTTAAGATTATGTCGACATGTTTCGACTAGAGTTTCCTGGACCATTCCATGCTTACAATGCATAGACTTCTCCCGGAACCTTTCTATGAAATCTTTTACCGTTTCTTATTCTCCTTGCGTAGTTGCAAGGAGGGAATGAACCGTAATCTCGGTATCATCCTCAAAGAAACGCGAGAGAAATAATTTCTCAACATCTAACCAGGTATTAATAGTACCTGGGGATAGCTGCATGAACCAAGTAAAAGCAGGCCCTCGCAAAATATTTGCAAATACTTTGGTCATAATTGGGTCATACCCATCAGGTGTCCTGCTTGGGACAAGAAGTAATAAATATGCGATCCCTCCCCGTCATATGACTCTAACTTGAGCGGCTTGTACTTCTGGGGGTAGGGTACCACATCCCATTCAGGTGGGTATGGTCTTGAGACCCCTGACTCCTTCAACTCCTTCTTATGCATCAAGGTTTCGAGTTGACTTTGTAATTTTTCTATATTTTCTCCATGCAGATCATGGAAAGAAAATCTATCGTCGTCGTCGTGCATTGAGTGGGCTTTTTCTTCTTTTTTGCTCTTCGTTCAGAGTTTCTTTGCCCTTTTTATTCTCAACAAATTTTGAGAGCATCACTTTAAGGTTTTCAATCGTCTTTTGTTGCTCTTGAATCATTCTTTCTTGAGCTTCAAATCTCTGATTGATATCATCAGATTTATCTGCCATGTGCGATGCTGCCTTTTGTGGCCGAGATGATGTAGAGGATGGCGGTGAAGCTATGGCTGAATTGTCGCTGTCATCGTCATAAGAACCTCTTACAAGCCTCTTATAGTTTTGAGGCGGGACGGCTCCTGATTTCAGTCGAGTGATATGATGAGGTTCTTCATCACTTGATTCTGAATCATCATCCGTCTCTACGACCTTCTTCCCTTTTCCCACCATGTTGGAGGTTACAATTCTCCATTCTTTTAGGGAAGCGGTTCTTGTCTTCTTAGTAGGGTTCTTGTCCGACTCGGTTAATCGATCGAACACCGATACCCTGCTCTTGCTGCAGCCACAGCTGTCCATTACAGCGGATACTGTTGTCATAAGCTGCTGGCAGTGACAAACAGGTTCGGCTTGAACTTGTTCTATGCCTCGCTTCTTGGACAGATACTCCCTGAGATCGGTGACCTTAGTCATGGAGTTGTGAGGCCCATTCAACTGTTTAGAGGGTCTAGGAACCCACTGAAGTTTCTTAGGATCCCTGGAATACAGTTCTGGTCTACTGGCGCGAGGATCAGTCCTGATTCTGCAGTCGGGTCGATTCACGCGAGGCTTAGAAATAGCCTCGCGTTTTGTCTCGCGAGACTGGAGAATAGCTCCGCCTTTTGCCACGTTAGCCTCGCGTGTCTCGCTGGCTTGGCGTGTTTTCAGAGTTTTGGCTTCTGGAATAGTAGCCCCGTGTGAAATTAAATTCTTGCATGCTGACTTACTCTTGCGATTAACGCAAGTCATATCTTTGCGCCTAGCACGATTCATACGCTTAACAACGATCTGCCAATCGTCTTCGCAATTCTCGCGGAGGATCTTGCGTTTCTCGCAAGTATTACTGGCCTCGCATTTCTCGCTTGGCTCAGTATCAGTCTTGCGTGGAAAATCACACTCTGGCTTTGAAGAATTTTTATACTCGCGTTCCTCGCGAGTGTCAGAAGTCTTGCGTTTCTCGCAAGTACTAGTAGCCTCGCGTTTCTCGCTTGGCTCAGCCTCGCGTGGAAAATCACACGCTGGCTTTAAAGAATTTTTATACTCGCGTTTCTCGCGAGTGTCAGATATTTTGCGACTAGCGCAAATCTTGCTGGCTTCGCGTTTCTCGCTAGACTCAGCAATAGCTTAGCGTGAAAAACACACGCGGGCTCAGCAATAGCCTCGCGTGGAAAATCACACGCTGGCTTTTCCTTGCTTTTAAGGCAAGTCGTAACTTCGCGTTCAATGCGATAATAACCGGTCTCGCAATTAGTGCGAGCCAGTTTGCGAGGGACCATAGCCTCGCGTCCATTAGTCTTGTGCCTGAGGCAGGCTTTGAGGGCTTTTCGCCTGATCTTCCGATTCCTATTTTGGAGTTGGGTTCTGGTCAATCCAGTTCCCAGGTCTTCTTCGGCAGTAGAAAGCTCGTCCTCTACTAGGACTTCCTGTCCGAGCATCGGCCCTATAGCCGCAGTCTCCAAGGATCCCCGTATCTCGGTGGATACTTTTTACCCGTTGCACGGGTATTGGAGTACATGCGACGATAGTGTCGTGTCTCGTCCAAGTCACCTGATTCAGAGGAGAGGAACTCCTCGTACTTCTGCTGGTCGATTTCAACGACCAGCGTGTCTACTTCGGATCCGATAATATCAACGTCCGATTGCGCGACAATCTCTTCATCAGTGAAAGATATGGCTCACACTGTGGTTGCCAGTTTGTTCGCAGCATAATTTTCTCGCCTTCCTTCCATTGAATAAACTCGAATTACAATAGAAGCGAACAAGATAAAAAGAGAACAAACAAGAGGATTTTATATTTCAATCTCTCTCTTTTACAATGTATAGTGGGATCAGTGGCGATGGGATCTATAGTAGTTCCTTGGACTATCAAACGTCGAGCTCTTCTCTCTCGAAGGTGGCGGCCGACTATAGATGATCTTCTCTGGTCTTTCACGAACTCAAGACTCTGTGCGTAATATGAATTGTCCAAGAAGAAAAGATCTCAATTACCGAAAAGAAGCCTAGGGTTTCACCAAGAAGGTATTTATATCCCCAGGTTAATATAAGAGTTTCTATCTAAATAGAACTCGCTCTCATCAAGAATTCCTAATCAAATATCTTAGTTTTGATTAGAATTCTGATTGGATTCAATTCGGGTATTTGGATAAACCCAAATCATAATCTTAATCAATTTGAGATTCTGGTTATCTGCTCATGCGGAGCTAATCGCATCAAAATGCGGCGCTAAATAACCAGAATGTGGAGCTAACGCGAAGCTATTGATAACCCCGCGTTTTACTCATCACGAAGCTAAAATCAGCCAGACGCGGAGCTACAGAGTTAGCTCCGCGTTCTGTTGTGGAAAATCCTTTTAACTTAGAAATTTTCACTGCCAACAATGCTGGCTTACTCTTGTGATTAACACAAGTCATAACTTAGCGTCTAGCGCTATTTTTACGATTAACGATAATCTGCCAATCATCTTCGCGATTTATGCGGAGGTGAGGCATCTTACGTTTCTCACAAGTACTACTGGCTTCGCGTTTCTCGCTAAGCTCAGTATTAGCCTCGCGTGGAAAATTACACGCTGGCTGTATGGAATTTTTATTCTTGCGTTTCTCGCGAGTGTAAGAAATCTTGCATTTATCGCAAGTGCTACTGGCTTCGCGTCTATCGCTAAGCCCAGTAGTAGCCTCGCATGGAGAATCACATGCTGGCTTTAATGAATCTTTATTCTCGCATTCCTCACGAGTGTAAGAAATCTTGCGTTTATCGCAAGTTCTACTGGCTTCGAGTTTATCGCTAAGCCTAGTAGTAGTCTCGCATGAAAAATCACATGCTGGCTTTAAGGAGATTTTATACTCGCATTTATCACGAGTGTTAGAGATATTGCGATTAATGCAAATCTTACTGGTTTCGCGTTTCTTGCTAAGCTCAGTAATAGCCTTGCATGGAGAATCACACGCTAGTTTTTCCTTGCAATCAACGCAAGTTGTAACTTCGCGTTTAAAGCTATAATGACTGATCTCGCGATTAGCATGAGTCAGTTTGCGAGGGACCATAGCCTCGCGTTCTCTGAAATTAGCCTTGCGTTCGATGCGGGCTTTGAGCGCTTTCCGCCTAGCTCTCCAATTTCTTTTTCAGAGTTGGGTTCTGGTCAATCCAGTTCCCAGGCCTTCTTCGAAAGTAGAGAGGCCATCCTCTGCTAGGATTTCTTGTCCAAACACCTGCTCTATGGCCGCGGTCTCCAAGGATCCCCGTTCATCGGTGGATACCTTTTTACTCGTTCCTCGAGTATTGGAGCGCACGCGATGATAGTGTCGCGTTTCGTTCAGGTTACTCGATTCAGAGGAGAGGTACTCCTCGTACTTCTGCTGGTCGATTTCAACGACGAGCATATCTACATCGGATCCAATCCTATCGACGTCCAATTGCGCCACAATCTCTTCTCTGGTGAAAGAGACGTCTCCCACTGTGGTCGCCAGTTTATTCGCAGCAGAATTTCTTTATTTTCCTTCCATTGAATTAACTTAAATTACAATAAAAGTGAATAAGAAAAAGAAAGAACAAACGAGAGAATTTTATATCTCAATCTCTCTCTTTTACAATATAGTGTGGGATCTGTATGGTGATGGGATCTGTCAAGCAGCTCCTTTGGACAATCTGACGTTGAACTCTTCTCTTGAAGATGGTGGCCGACTGTAGAACTGATCTCCTCTGGTCTTGATTCGTTCAAGGCTCTATGCGTAACTTGAACTTCTCCAAAACTCCAGAAAAAGACTCAGATGCCGAAAAGAAGACCTCTAGGGCTTCCCCAAGAGGGTATTTACAGCCTTAGGATCATATAAGAGTTTCTATCTAAATAGAATTTGTATTCATCAAGGATTCCAATCAAATATCTTAGTTTGATTTAAATCTCTTGATTTAGAGCTCTGATCGGACTTAATTTGAGTATTTGGATAAGCCCAAATCATAATCTCAATCAATTTGAGATTCTGGTTATCTGCTCACGCGGAGCTAATCGCATCAAAACGCGGAGCTAAGAGAACCAGAACATGGAGTTATTGAATAGCTCCGCGTTTTACTCAAACGCGAGGCTAAAATTGCCAAACGCTGAACGACTGAGTTAGCTCCGCGTTCTATTGTATAAAACTCTATTTACTTAGAAATTTTCACTGCCAACAACCTCTTCTTTTATATCATCATATAAGAAAGTATTTTTAATATCCAATTAGAACAACGGCTAATCGAGATTCACTGCAAGAGAGAAGAGGATGCGAATAGAGTTGAGACTTGTTACAAGAGAGAAAGTCTCAAAATAATCAACACCATAGGTTTGGAAGAAACCTTTCACAACAAGACGAGCTTTATAACAGTCAATGGAGTCGTTCGGCTTGTATTTGATAGAGTAGATCCAGTGACAACCAACAATACATGCATAAAGCAGAGAAGGAACTAAATCCCAGATTCTACGAGAGACAAGGGTTTGCATCTGCTCATCCATGGCCGACTGCCAGGCAGAGACAAGCACTGCTTCCTGAAAAAACCTAGGTATAGAGACAACAGAAAGAGAAAGGGCAAACTGACAGACCATTAGGTAAAGTTGATTATAGAAAATAAATTGAGAAATAAGATGAGCAGTAGTAGAGCGCTTACCCTTCCAAAGAGTAATGAAAAGAATATATGCAAAACCAGAATAATGTTGTGGTTGTTGGAGACCTACAGCTAGAGATAACAGAGCAATAGATAGTGAGTTGAGAGGAGATACTTTCTGACAGCGAGAAATTGGAAGGCACATGTTATCCCCTTTATGAGGTACCGATATTTACCCATCCTTAGTAATAGGGACATATAGATGTAAAGGATGAGAAGTGTCTAACTGGTATGTTGATGTTGAAGTAAAGTAGGAAACAGACTCAAAAAAATAATATCAGTAGAGACAAAATACTTTCTAAATACCGGATCATAACATCTATACCATTTTTGCATCCTAAAGTATCCAACAAATACACACTTGATTACACGAGGAGATAACTTGTCCAAACCGGGGGACAAATTTTGAACAAAATATGTACAATCAAATACTCAAGGTATAAGAGGAAATATGGGTATATCAGGATAAAGATAGGAAAATAAAGTTTTATCATGCAAGACAGAAGATGGTATCATATATATTAAATGATAAGTATAGAGACCAGCATCAAATCACAGATATCTTAAAACATGCATGTGAATCATTAATATCCGAGCAGCATCTAGAATATATCTATGCTTTCTTTTAGTAACAACATTTTGCTAGGATGTGTGAGAACAAAATATTTGATGAATAATTTCATTATTAGCACAAAATAAGGAAACATCAGGCTTCATATACTCCATAGTATTATCAGTTGGCAAAACACAAATAGATACAGAAAATTAATTTTTTATTTCTTTATAAAATAGTTCAATTATACTAGGAACAGTAGATTTTTCTCTTAACAAATACATATATGTCATTGCGAATAAAATCATTCATAAATATAAAAAATACCTAAAACTTTTAAAAGAGGGAAAATGACATTGTCCCCAAACATCAGAATGAACTAACTCAAATGGACAACCACTACGTGGATTGACTTGACCTAGATACGAGACGCGATGATGTTT
Source organism: Dracaena cambodiana (assembly GCA_036321105.1). Classification (NCBI taxonomy): domain Eukaryota; kingdom Viridiplantae; phylum Streptophyta; class Magnoliopsida; order Asparagales; family Asparagaceae; genus Dracaena; species Dracaena cambodiana. The sequence continues at coordinate 64,880,725 of JAYEPQ010000005.1, forward strand.
ACCAAGTTTACAAGACTCACAATTTAAAGTAGATATATCAGACACTGTAGGTAAAACCAAACGAAGACTCTAAAGAGAAGGATGTCTAAGGCGTTGATGCCACTGTAAAAGGGAGTAAGAAGAAGAAGCAGCAAACCCTATAGGTGTTGTCTCATCGAGAAAGTACATTCTCCATTGGTCACATCCCATACAAATCCTCATTTCAGATTGGAAGTCCTAAAAAACACAGTAAGTAGGAAAAAACATGATAGAACAGTTGTTAGTTTTAGTAATTTTGTTAATAGATAATAAACTAACAGAAAAGTTGGGAACAAACAAAACATTATCAAATGTTAATAAATTGGTAGCGTGAACTTTTCCATTACCAATAACTGAACAAAATGAACCATCAGCAATATGGATAGGAGGATATTTATTTTAAAAATGTAGGGAGGCAAACTTGATTTTAATACCTGTCATGTGGGCAAAGCTCCAGAATTTATAACGCATGGTTGATTAGAGAAAGTAATGTGAGTATCAGTACCTGATAAGCATGCATGAGTAGCATGCGACTGACCACGGTGGATTGAAGACGTAGAACCCTGTCAAGTTCACTTTGTGAAATCTGAACCATCATTGAAGATGTCGAAGTGCCAACAAAATTCATAGTCGATGCAGTATCTTTGGTTGGAGGTAAAGTAGTAGTAGTTTGTGCCTATTCTAATTTTCCATACTTCTCCCAACAGTATGCAGATGTGTAATTTTTCCTACTGCAGTAATCACATTCACAGATTTCTCGTCCATCAACAAAGTTTCGATCACCGTTTCGACCATGACCTCGGCCTTCCCCTAAATCACGACTGCGACCACGGTCACGGCCTCGTCCCCGACCAGAAAATATGGCATAATAGTTATTGGAGGCAAGCATTTGAGTTGTTGATGTAGTAAACCTAGTAAAAACATGAAGGACTCTGGAATACGTCACTGTCAAGGATGGAACACTATCACCAGTAAGAATTGGACCCCTCACCTAGGTAAATAAAGAGGAATCCAATCCGGAGAGAAATTTTGCAACAGCTAAATCGTAACGATATTGCCTTAAGATCTTAAGATCTGTAACCAGTGGCTGGTGAATCTCAAACTCATCCAATATACCTCGGAGGGAGGAATAGTACTCGGATACAGATGTATTGTTTTGTTTGAGAGTAAACAAGCACTCATACAATTCAAAAACGCGTGATATATTTTTCTCATTGCCATATACTTCTTTAAGAGTGCCCCATATCTCTTTTGCAGTTTTCAAGAATATAATAGCAGAACTTACTTTCTCTTCCGTACTATTAAAAAGCTATGTAATCATCCAACAATCATTAACAAGCCAATCGAAATAAATATGATCGTTTTTATTTGGTGGATCATTTAGTAAATACTTAATTTTTCTTTGAGCACCAACAAACACCCTGAACGACTAAGCCTATAAAAAATAATTATTGTCATCCAATTTAATAGTAGTAGCGGTAAGGTTCTTGGAAAAAAGATTTTTAGTCATGACAGGAGGATCAGTAGTGGCAGTAGATGAAGTACTTGAAATAGATGATGTCATAGAAAAAAAAATTGAGAATCCAACTTACAGAGAAATAGTGAATTAAAATCACCTACTAGTTTCCTCTTCGAAAGAAAGCAAACCTCTGCTCTTGTCAAATTTCTAAAAGCAAAGTCAAAGCCTTTTTTTCGAAGAACAAAAGCTGTTGGAGGGGATAGAAGTTGTTGGACGAGCACTTTTTCAAAGAACAGCAGCTGCTGCACAAACATTCTTTTGGGGGGTAAAGCTGGTGGAGGGGCTTAGCACAAAGATTTTTTTTGTTGCTAAACAAAGCTGGTGCTGAACGAAGACACAGGACGAACGAAAAATCTGTGCTGAATAGATCTTCAAAGAGAGAACTGTCGCCTTTGGCTGAACAGATCTGTGTTGAACTGTCGCCTTTTGCTGAACGAGGTAAGTTAGGGTTTTTTTCTCTTTTGCCCCTTATTTTTTGAGTAGATGGTTGAGATTGACAGGTTATCGGATTGCACGGTTGAGATCTATTTCTCAAACTTATTCTGATACCATATTGAAACCCTTCCACTGCACCAACTCCGAAATTGTAGTGAGGGTTGAAGAAAATTATTTTGTATTGTAACATGATGAATGAGCTTATTGAAGCTATTTAGAGCGAGATACCTTAGTGTATATTATTTATCGATGATATTGTCCTAATCAATAAGATTTTAGCAGGAGTAAGTGCCCAGTTGGAGTTATAGAGATAAAATTTAGAATCTCAAGATTTTAGATTAAGTAGATCCAAAACAGAGTATATAAAGTGCAAGGTCAGTAAAAAGGTGATCTATAGTATTGTAACACTGGTTGGACGAAAGATATCCATGAGCAATCATATTGGGTACCTAAATTCTATTATTTAAAATGATAGGGAGATCAATAGTAATGTAAAACATAAGATCTAAGCTAATTGGTTGAAATGGAAAAGCGTAATAGAAGTTTTATACACTATAACATTATGTTAAGGCTGAATGAAATGTTTTATCGGGCTACTATTATGTTAGTATTGTAAATGGTTTGGAATGTTAGGCCATACAAAGAAATCATGAACAGAAGATGACTAGAGCAGAGATGTGCATCCTTTATTGGATGTGTGTTAACAGAAGGAAAGATGAGGTAAGAAATGAGGATCATAAATAGCCTAAAAAATGATGATACAAAGAACCCTCGAAAAATTAGATGGTTATCTGCATCGGCTCAATACAAGTAAGTATCCCAACGCAGCAGAGAAACTAGGTCTGGCACAACAAAGAAACTAGCCCAATGCAACAGAAAAAGTAGCTCTGACACAGCAAAGAATTAGTCTTGCTGGCACAATAAATAATTAGTACCGAAACAGAAGAGAAGATTAACTTCATTGGTCAGAAGAGTAAATTATCTTCGTAGTGTAGAAGAGAAGATTATCTCCACCAATGTAGAAGAGAGAGCTATCTTAATTGACAAAGGCAAGTCTATTCTTGCCGACAGAGACGAAGTCATCTCCACTGAGAAGAAAAATTATCTCTACTGACAAAACCAGTTCAGCTCCCTTAGCAAAGGAAAACTCATTCACATTGATAGAGCTAATCCACAGAGTTATTTTCCTTTAACTTCAGTTGAATGTTATGCTGCCAGGTATAGCTAAATCTTTATGAAAATTGCTTATATTGTCGTTATATTGAGGGATGACAAGGGGCCGCTTCTTATTAAATAATGTCATTAATTCATTTTCCTCATCGTACTAACTCTGTGGTTTGTGGATACCGATACAAGTACTTCATGGGTATCTGGATGCAGAAATTGTCAAAAATACAGATACGAGGACGCAACTAAATATGTTTATTTCTCTAAATATATGTATAGGATTGTTATTCGCATATGAAAAACCTAATTATCAAGGTTTTAGAATCAGCAAATAATGGCTTATATCACATACATATCAGATTTTGAGATAACTGATACACGTTATACCTTATAATATTGGTCTGATACTAGACACTCATATCGCTGGTCAATACCGATTCCGGTTTCAATATTTTAAACCATGGTAATTATAGTATAATGGGTTGTAGAACTACCGGCTTTTGTTGAAAGAAGGCATAAGATACTTTTTTGATATGTAATTGTACGTCTCAAAGTGCCATTTTTGGCTGAATGAAGTGTCCTACATATCATATCATGGCCACTGACTGAACGACCTTTTCATTCTCTTTTCTCTGTTTGACTAATCAGAAGAGGGCACCATTCTTTGGTTGGGTGGGTCACCGCACATCAATAGGGTTCAGTCTTTGAAGGGCAAAGCGGAGGTAGAAGGAACATGAAATCTATGAGAATAATATAATTTATGATTTCTAGTTTGAATGAAGACAGCATGTAGCACCATTTGTATGTGTTACCTAAGCAGCAGCAGCAGCAGCAAATATCTATCTTAGGTTTGAACTTCACATTCTAATTTGCCTTTGATATTCGTAGAAATCAGTTTTAACATATTTCATCTTTTATCTTGTGAAACCAACCCCTAATGAAACTGGCATGTCATAATGCATGATCTGAATTACCAAACGACAAGGATACGGATTATAGTCAAAACCATCACTTTTAATTTTCAGAACAAAGCAAACAAAAACTTAATAATATTAACTTGTTACATTGTGTGGTTGCTTGGCACATGCAATTAATCTTTTGCAGTTAGTTCCCTTTGCTTTGCTTTGCTGCTAGAATTATCAAACGAAAACACCATCCTAGAACAGAAAAATAAATAAAATTTAAATTTCAAATTAAAAAAAGAAAAAAAATACATCATTTGAGTAATTTATAATTTCCTAGAGCAAAGCAAATCTCTTGCATTTACTTCAAACCAATCCAGTACTCTTACAATTTATTATTATTTTATATATATCTTATTGCAAATTAACTGATGATACACATTAATTATGTGATATATAGTTGCAAATTCATTAATTCTGCTTCAGTAGCATTTAGACTAGCTAGTAGTTTGGTTGTTCAGGAGAGAATAAGCACGTTTTGCAGTCTGGAGATAGGAGGGAGGATGTCTGGCACTTGTCCTCGCTGCCAACTACAGGCATTTCTACTCCTCTTTTTGCCGGATTCTCAAATCCTGGTTGATAGGTACAGCCCAACACCCCTTCCACTTCTGGGGAGAGCTTGAAGAATTTGAACTGGACTTCCAGATGTTCGAAGCAGTCGTCGGATGGTATTCCGTACTTGTGAACTTTATCATCTTCCTTGGTGACTGGAACCACACTTATCGACACCTCTGCAATGTCCTCAACCGAGACCAACACACTGTTCCAATGTGAAGTCCTCTCGACCTTTACCATCATGTCATCCGACGACGACTTCCACTCGGAGAGATGCCCTTCTGGAACTTGGATAGGCTTGCCGTCGAAAGAGAAACTGAGGTGGTCGACGGCCTCATCCCATTGAGGGACTCTGGCAGCCTCGATGGCAAGCGTGTGGGGGCCAAACATGAGCCGCAATGCTTGGATCCATGTGAAGTCTCTTGTTCTTCCACTAGGCCTAAGGCCGATGAAGCGGGCATTGATTTGGATGTTGGGGTCAGATATGAGGCTGAAGTGTTGGCCTTTCCTCCCATGGAAATAGAAGACAACTCCATCACTGCCGATGAAACGAGGGTCGCCGCAACCAGATCCTTTACCATGGCAACAGGGCTTTTTATCTGGAATAATGCAATCAAACATATATATACATATAATCAAATTATTAAGCAGTTGAAGGAAATTAAGCATACAGTAGACATGCAGGAGGATGAATTGGACCTTGGCACACTGCTTCACATTTAGGTGAATTGCAGTCCAGGACGCAGGCTCTGGCTTTTGGGTTAAATGGTCTAGTGAACGGGCACTCCCAAGGGCATATGATCACCCGACCATAGCAAGGGCTCCAGGGGTTTCTGCATTTCACCAGGGAGTGGGCTGAGTTTCCCTTGATCTCCAATCAATAGCTACAATAAAGAGCAGCAGGAATTGTATGGACTAGCTACAGTACTTAAGCTTCATCTTAATTTCTACTACGTACACTCTTGAATTTCCAAGGCTATACTTTAGATTCTTATATAGAGAACAAGAAATAATGGGATATTGCTCAAGACTACTACTTTTAGGCAGAAACCCAGTATCAAGATGTTGTTGGTTATACGTACAAGTAGAATGTCAACTATATATTAGAAGGCAATTAAGTGGCCTTGTCTGTCTATCTATCTATCGTCTACAGTAGTATATAGATAATGAGACATAAAGTTAGGAGTGTAGTCGTGGACTTTTTGAGCTAGGCTGCATGCATATATGGTTCTGTTTTTATAGTCTCTAGGGATATTGCTTCATAGCTAGTAGAGTGAGATCTTGTTAGTATTCAATTCCTTGCCAACCTTGTGGCTTAGGCAGAAATCCAATGCTACTACTGCTACTACTCCTACATCAAGCCTTTGGATTCAACTCATTGGTGTCAAACTTCTTAATTATTCTGTTCTCAAGAGATTAAAAAAAGACGGCTTTAAAATCTGGAAGACATACATCTACTTGACACTTTATTCGGAATATTTGGTAGGAAACCATTAATTGCTACAACTCAGAATGCTATTTTCTGATGCTCAATTAATTGGGATCGATATTTGATCAAGCCTTGTTTGGGTGAAGATGACAGTTTTTCTTAGCTACGTACGTACTTTGAAATCTTAATTTGTTCTAATTGATTAATATTTTGATTGAAGGTGAATTGAGGATGAAATGCGAGTTTAACAATTATATCCCTCAAGTCGATGATCAGCCTCACTATTTTAATCTTCGGTGGTTTATGAGAAGAATTATATACAGTGAGGAGAACCCAAAGACTTTGTCATCTTCCAATATTCCACTCAACTAGCTACTTGCCAAATATATTAGGAACAAAGCAGGGCAGCATGACTAATTATTGTCAACTTTAATGATCTTTTTCATATATAGAGATAGCAAGCAAAGTTTCGGTGCCTAATTTTGTGTTCCTCAACATGCTTTTCATTTTCTCTGTAGTTACTTGTGACCACCTAACGTTGAGGAGGTCCATGTTTGATATGTGCCTTCGATAGTTTTTGCTAATAAACGTGTTGTTTATATAGTGTCAACACAAGCATAATCTTGAGTGTTTTTAGACGTAATTTAAGTCTGTAAAACTTAAACCAATGGTTATGCATCACTGAATGCTAATTTATTGTGAGCGAAAGTCGACCGAAACATATTTCTAGATTTTTGAAAAAATTACGATGATATATGAAAATTGTGCACGGTGTTAAAAATTAATTCTTGCTTATTATTCTATGATATGCTATTTGACTACTTTTAATGCTTAATTGTAATGCTCTGTAATCAGATTTACAGCATATTGGAGCTTATTTATGTATTAATGGACGTTTATAAACTAATAAAGCGTTCAATTCTCGAATAAAAATCAAGGATATGCATTAATAAAATTCAAGCCTATGATAAGATACCAAGAGAGCTAATATGGTGAACACTGATGATGAAGGGAGTTCTCTCCGAGGCATAATCATGAACATGTAAGATGAAATAGTGACAAATGTTAGAAGTTGTTGTAGCCTAATTAGTGATTTTTTTATTACAATTGGGATGTATTAAAAAATTTATGTTGAGTCCATTGTTATTGTCAAACAATGATGTGTTGAAAGACGCTTTCGCTGCACCAAAATTTCGAAATTGTGGTGAGAGTTGAGGGAAATTATTTTTTATTTTAACATACCCCCACAGGTTGAAGGCCCATTTTGGGCAGAAACTTACGTTTTATGTGACGGTATAAATTTTTTAAAACCCGCAATACAGAGCACTATCTTTACTATATACGTCTAAATCTGACTCCATTGGAATATTAGCAAGTTTAAATCCAAGACGATCGGTCTCTTCCAAGAGATTTGCACATACTTTCTCTGAGTTAGAAGTAACTCATATTTATGATAAGCCACCTCAATACTAAGAAAATATCTCGGTCTTCCCATTACTTTAGTTACAAAATGTTATTTGAGATAATCCTTTGTCTCAGTCAAGACTGTTCTATCACTTCCAGTTAGTAGAAAATCATCTACATACACAACAAGAAGGACAATATCAGAATGAGTATGCCGAACAAAAACAGAATGATCAGTGACAACGCTGAAATTCAATGCCAGCAATTACAGTAGAAAAAACTTTTCAAACCAGACTCGAGGACTCTGTTTAAATCCATAAATTGATTTCTTTAGTTTGCAGACTATATTCTCTCCTGAACAATATACCCTGGAGCCTGTTCCATATACACCTCTTCTTGTAAATCACCATATAAGAAAGCATTTTTAACATCCAATTGGAATAATAACCAATCGAGATTCACTACAAGAGAGAAGAGGATGTGATTAGAGTTGAGACGTGCTACAAAAGAGAAAGTCTCAAAATAATCAACACCATAGGTTTGGAAAAAACTTTCACAACAAGACGAGTTTTATAGCGGTCAATGGAGCCGTACGGCTTATATTTGATAGAATAAATCCAACGACAATCAACAATACATGCATCAGGTGGAGAAGGAAATAAATCCCAGATTCCATGAGAGACAAGGGCTTGCATCTCTTCATCCATGGCCGATTGTCAGACAGAGACTAACACTGCTTACTGAAAAGACCTGGGTATAGAGACGACAGAAAGAGAAAAGGCAAACTGATGGAACATTGGGTGAAGTTGATTATCAAAATCAAATTGAGAAAGAGGATGAGCAGTAGTAGAGTGCTTACCATTCTGAAGAGTAATGGAAAGATCAGAGGCAAAAGCAGAAGAATGTTGTAGTTGTTGGGGATCTACAGCTAGAGATAGCAGAGCAATAGATAGTGAGTTGGGAGGAGGCACTTTTTGACGGCAAGAAAATACCAACAGTGGTTTCGTGGGAAGCACATAGTTATCCCCTTTATGAGGTATTGATACTTATCCAAGCTCATTAGTAGAGACAGGTAGGGGTAAAGGAAGAGAAGTGTCCAACTGGTATGTTGATGTTGAAACAAAGTACGGAGCAGACTCATAGAGAGTAACATCAGCAGAGACAAAATACTTTTTAGACACTGGATCATAACACCTATACCCTTTTGTGTCTTAAGCTATCCAACAAATACACACTTGATTGTACGAGGAGATACTTGTCCAAACCAGGGGACAAATCTTGAACAAAAGATATACAATCAAACACTCGAGATATAAGAGAAAACATGAGTATATCAGGATAAAGATAGAAAAAATGGAGTTTCACTATGCAAGACAGAAGATGGTATCCTATTTATTAAATGACAAGCACAAAGAACAACATTAGACAACAGATATCTTAGAACATACATATGAATTATTAATATCCGAGTAACATCTAGAATATATCTATGCTTTCTTTTAGTAACACCATTTTACAGCAATGTGTGAGAATAAGATATTTGATGAATAATTCAATTATTAGTACAAAATAAGGAAACATCAGGCTTCATATACTCCATAGTATTATCAGTGCACAAAACACGAATATATGTAGAAAATTATTTTTTTTATTTCTTTATGAAATAGTTCAATTACACTAGGAACAATAGACCTTTCTCTTAACAAATACATCCATGTCATGCGAGTAAAATCATCCACAAATATAAGAAAATACCAAAAGTTTTTAAAAGAGGAAAAACGACATGATCCCCAAACATCAGAATGGACTAACTCAAATGGACAACCACTACGTGGATTGACTCGACCTAAATACGAGACGCGATGATGTTTACCAAGTTCACAAGGCTCATAATTTAAAGTAGATATATCAGACACAGTAGGTAAAACAAAACGAAGACTCTAAAGAGAAGGATATCTAAGGCGTTGATGCCACTGTAAAAGGGAGTAAGAAAAAGAAGCAGCAAACCCTATAGGTGTTGTCTCATCGAGAAAGTACATTCTCCATTTGTCACATCCCATACAAATCCTCATTCCAGATTGGAAGTCCTAAAAAACATAGTAAGTAGGAAAAAACATGATAGAACAGTTGTTAGTTTTAGTAATTTTGTTAATAGATAATAAACTAACAGAAAGATTGGGAACAAACAAAATATTATCAAATGTTAATGAATTGATAGCGTGAACTTTTCTATTACCAATAACTGAACATGGGCCGCAATTCGTCAGAGAGAGGTTTTTGAGATTCTGTGATAAATTAAGAATCAAGGAAATCGCTTCGATGCCATATAACCCCGCGGCCAATGGGTTAGTCGAAGCTTTCAACAAGACGATCATTAAACTCCTTCGAAAGTTTGTCTCTTCCAATAAACGAGATTAGGATGAAAAGCTAGGAGAGTGCCTGTGGGCTTATCGCACCACCATTCGCACCCCTACAAAAGCTACTCTGCTCTCCTTGGTTTATAGAAGTGAGGCCGTCTTGCCTCTTGAAATCCAGATGCCATCTTTGAGAGTGGCCTTAGCCACAAAGATGACGACAGAAGAGCGCCATCAACAAAGATTGCGAGAATTAGAAGCGTTGAATGAAAAGCGTCTCAAGGCCCAACAACGAATTGAGTTGTATCAAGCCCGAATCTCGCAAACGTTCAATAAGAACGTTAAACCAAGGACCTTTAAATAAGGAGACTTGGTTCTGGCTATTAAACGACCAATGGTTTTAACCCACAAGACTAAGGGTAAATTTGAACCCAAGTTGGAGGGACCTTTCATCGTAGAGACTGTATACTCCAATGGAGCCTACCGCTTAATGAATCAGAATGGCGATAGAATGATGATGCCGACCAATGGCAAGTTTCTGAAGAAATACTATGCTTGACGAACTAAAATGGTGACAGAGTAACTGTCCCATCTAGTTCAGAAAATTTGGTGTGCCCAGTTCAAGTTACGCACGAGAGCCTTGAACCGCCTCCAATCCCCTTCTTAGGCATGCGCAATTGAGCGCCTCTGACCTAAATTTGATGAATCCTAACCCGATCATCGTGGTGTCCCCAGTTCAAGTTACGCAGATGAGTCTTGAACTGCCTCCACTAGTTCAAGTTACGCAGATGAGCACTTGGACTCCTTCTTAGGCATGCGCAATTGAGCGCCTATGACCTAATTTTGATGAATCCTAACCCGATCATCGTAGTGTGCCTAGTTCAAGTTACGCATGAGAGCCTTGGACCGCCTCCACTAGTTCAAGTTACGTAGATGAGCACTTGAACTCCTTCTTAGGCATGCGCAATTGAGCACCTCTGACCTAATTTTGATGAATCCTAACCCGATCATCGTGGTGTGCCCAGTTCTGATGAATCCTAACCCGATCATCGTGGTGTGCCCAGTTCAAGTTACACATGAGAGCCTTGGACCGCCTCCACTAGTTCAAGTTACGCAGATGAGCACTTGGACTCCTTCTTAGGCATGCGCAATTGAGCGCCTCTGACCTAATTCTGATGAATCCTAACCCGATCATCGTGGTGTGTCCAGTTCAAGTTACGCATGAGAGCCTTGGACTGCCTCCACTAGTTCAAGTTACGAAGATGAGCACTTGGACTCCTTCTTAGGCATGCGCAATTGAGCGCCTCTGACCTAAATTTGATGAATCCTAACCCGATCATCGTGGTGTGCCCAGTTCAAGTTACGCATGAGAGCCTTAGACCGCCTCCACTAGTTCAAGTTACGCCGATGAGCACTTGGACTCCTTCTTAGGCATCCGCAATTGAGCGCCTCTGACCTAATTTTTATGAATCCTAATCCGATCATCGTGGTGTGCCCAGTTCAAGTTACGCATGAGAGCCTTGGACCGCCTCCACTAGTTCAAGTTACGCAGATGAGCACTTGGACTCCTTAGGCATGCGCAATTGAGCACCTCTGACCTAATTTTGATGAATCCTAACCCGATCATCGTGGTGTGCCCAGTTCAAGTTACGCATGAGAGGCTTGGACCGCCTCCACTAGTTCAAGTTACGCAGATGAGCACTTGGACTCTTTCTTAGGCATGCGCAATTGAGCGCCTCTGACCTAATTTTGATGAATCCTAACCCAATCATCGTGGTGTGCCCAGTTCAAGTTACGCATGAGAGCCTTGGACCGCCTCCACTAGTTTAAGTTACGTAGATGAGCACTTGGACTCCTTCTTAGGCATGCGCAATTGAGCGCCTCTGACCTAAATTTGATGAATCCTAACCCGATCATCGTGGTGTGCCCAGTTCAAGTTACGCACGAGAGCCTTGAACCGCCTCCAATCCCCTTCTTTGGCATGCGCAATTGAGCGCTTCTGACCTAAATTTGATAAATCCTAACCTGATCATCGTGGTGTGCCCAGTTCAAGTTTCACAGTTGATTCTTGGACCACCTCCACTTGCCCAATGCTGTTATAGCCGCGGGAAGAGGAGCTCAAGCTCCTCGCCAACCTTATCATACTAGGGGTAAAAGTATGAAATTAACTATCCAATGCTGTTAAAAGCAAAGGGGAGAGGAAATTAATTCCTCAACAACTCACCATGCTGAGGGGAATAGCATGACTAGCCCAACACAAACGGCGATTGGTAAAGGCTAATCAAATCCGTTGATAGCTGGGGGTTTGCTGAAAATCCCATAAAACCTGTCAGGTTAAGTCTTTACCTCTGACAGTATGATTTGGATTATTTCTATCTCTGTTCAAGATACGCAAATGAGCCTTGGACCACTTACCTAGAACAATTAAATCATTTTGATGACAAGTTATCTGTTGTGCAAACAAATTTGGTAGCCAACAGGTAAAAGAGTCAAAAAGATTACCTTTATTCATCAAAGAAAGATGAAGTTACAAAAATATTCTCTCTTTTATTATGAGTTCTTACAAAAAAAAATGAATAATAAAATAATAGAACAAAATTACGGATCCCCTAAGAGCCTCAACTTATTCGTCGCTTCGTCAAGAACTCGACGACGAGTCTCCTCTACAGAGCGTTGAGCCTCCCGGCGTAAGTCACCATCACTTATCGCCAGTTGCTGGGCCAACTGCTGGCGAGAGTCTTCAATAGTGCGCCTTCTTATTACGCCTTCTTGTTCAAGATGTCCTTGTTGGAGGAGTAACTCTTCCCGTTTCTTGACGGATTCTCCCAGCCGAGATTCGCTGGCCTCCAAAACAGCTCGGGCCTTAGCAATAGCGTCTCTAGATCTGAGGATAGCAGCTTGGCTCCCCTCAATGTCAAGATTCACCATCTCTAGCACCTGGAGGAGTGATTCTTGACTGGCTCGTAGTTCTGCCAACTCCCGAGACCAGACTTCCTCTTGGCGTCTCAATTCTTCTCGACGCGATGTTGATTCCACCCGAAACCGCGCCAGTTCTATCTCAGTGATTGCCTCCACATCTGCTTGACGAATTGTGTTCAGCGTGCTCACTTGCTCTTCCAAAGCTTCAAGGTGAGCCCGGTAGGGAGCTGCTCGATCTCGTCCCCCGATCCTTCCAATGTTATCCAAATAGCTGGACAACATTGGACGTCCAAGATTAAGGAAATCTCTTCCATCAAGGATCAGCCCGATACATCTTCTTAGAAGCCGCATAAAGTCATTAACACTATGGTTGAAGAATTCTTCAAGAGGGTCCATAGTATCTGCATTTAGAGTAGGCAGCGCCAAAGAGGATGTCGCCGGCAGAGGAGTGGTGTCTACTGGGATCGAGGAGGAAGAAGCCCGTCCATGTACCAGGTTCATAACTTGTGGGGCCAGCAAAGTCAATATCGACCTGGCAGAACTAGGAACCCTAAGAGAAGCATCCCTAGCACAGGTCACTCGGGTAGCTCCACCAACACGGGTAGAAGACGGTGTGTCTTCACCCGAAGTCCCTCTGACGGCGGAAGTAGCTTCGAATGAGAACTTCAAATTTTCCTTATCCCCCGTTGGAAGACTTGAAGCTGGAGGAGTTGCAGGTGTCTCAACAGCCATTATGGTAGAAGGCATTAGTATTGCTGGCTATGGAGCAGAAGGCACACCGACAACTATTGGAAAAGTCTCTTTGGAGCTGACATTTGGTGTTGGAGACGGCAAACTTGGAGACGGGGTAGCTTCTCTTGCCGCAGCTGCGACAATTAACTCTGTCCTGTCGTCGCTCCCAAGTTCATCAATTGGGGGAACTGAAGAAGGAACAGAGGCAGCAGTGGGGGTGAAGTAGTCTGCATCAAATTCGTTTGCAAAACTATCCAAGCCATCTGCTGAGCTACTTGTACCAGAATAATCTACCCTCTCCTCAGATTCTCCCCTGGTAGTCGAATGCATCGGCGAGTGGTGTTGACCACCTGTAAAAAGCAAGCAAATGGTGTTACATATAATGATAATGGATAAGAGATAGAACACGAAGAGCCATACCAAGAGATACAAGTCCAGTTGTCGGACTTGAAGGAGGAGCCGCCGCCATCTCCAGAAGCGTACCCGTCTCGCTACCCAGTGGTTGCGCTGCAGGGTGTTCGAAAGGTTCTACCGTTGGAGGAGCCGGAACCTCGGGAGCACTTGGATCCCCAGCAGGTCCACCTCCCTGCCGGCGCTGGAGGTAGAGTTGAAGCCAGCAGATCCGAAGCGAACTTGACAGTCGCTTCTTGCTGGGCTATTAGAGTTCCCGGAGCCAACTTCTTCTTCTTTTTGGCAGGCCCTTTCTTTGGGGCACCACGACGTTTGAGGGTCGGGCTCCAGGGGCGAATGACGACAGGTTGGGGAGCACCTCCAACATCAGTGTTGTCATCATCATTGTTATCATCGTCATCATCGGACTCACTAACGTCTGAGGGTTCGGCCACTGCGCCAAGGAATTCATCCATTCCTTTTACTCTCACTCTTGAAGCGCCTTGGCGGCTATTGTAGAAAGCCTCGATCTCTTTGCAACAGCTTTGATTGATGGAAAAGTGGGGCACGTCAGCATTTGCAACGCTGTACCATGTGCAAAAGCTAAGAGTCATGGCCAGTTCTGGTGACTTCTGTGGCAGGATGAATTCAGCGTCGGTCCCACCAGCTGTAAAATGAAACCAGCCGCGGGCACGGCAAAATTCTTGTTCGGATTACCGACGTAAAGCTGGGAATATCCAAACTTGCGAGCGAAGCGGCTCAGAGTGTAAGGTTCAATAAGGCATTTACCATCCTGACGATACACCAGGTGCCCAGGTCGTATGTTAAGGAGCCACCAGAACGCTCCCGAGGATAAAGCAGTGAAGTTATTTGCTCCTGCAATATCCTTCAATTTCAACCCATATCCACCGCCAGGGAAGTCGGGGAAGCACCGGAAGATCTCATAATTTTGGTGATGCCGGAGAGTCTTCCGGATTTGAGACATATAGTGATGCTTCCATGAAGAGCGCTCGTATAATTCCACAAAGTAGGGCTTGTCACCAGAGCGGTGTGAAGCACCACTCATCAGAGACGGGCAGTGCATGACGAGCCACGCCATCAGATAGGTGTAAGGCATCTCCACCCTAGGGTTCGGAGTCTTCACCTGGGCAGTTTCTTTTGATTTGCCTTTTCCTTTCCCCTTGCCCTTATCAGCGGGGATGAAGTCATTACAGAGTGTGCGCAATCCATGCTATAAATTGCACACCATGGTGGGAAGAAGTCCGAAAGGACGGCCATATGCAAGGAGAACTGCTGGGTATACCACAATTATTACAATTGCCTCTTTTGGCAATGATGGCACAACACATCTTTTCAACCACAGCATCAAGAACCAAGCAATAAGGCCTCTGTTGGATATTGGGGACTGAGCTTGATAGTGGTAACTCTTGAAGGAGGTGCCAGGACCGAATCTACCTTCGTTGGATTCAGTAGTATAATACATTTGGTGGGTCTTGGCGATGCGGCGATCGATCTCCGTGACATAGACAGGAGCATGGCCATGGATAGTTGTTGAACTATCCTTAGAGTTCAAATTAGAGAAAAGGTACTCGGCTCATTTCTTGCGGCCGATACCTTGATTACGCACACCTGCCATGTCGGCACAGATGCGGTAATGGCATATCATCTCCCAGTAAGTAGCATGGATGCGCTCGTCCTTCGCCATCAGCATGTTCAACTCTTCCGTAGTTGGGATATACTCTTCATATGGGACTTCGCCCATGGAAAGCCCAGATACCTCAAACATCTCGTGGAGAGCAAACCCTAGCTCACCCACTGGCGTAAAAAGGGTGCAGGTCTCAGGGTTATACATCTCCATAAAGCAGAAGAAATGATAAGCACTCTGAGGGAACCCAAATTGAACATTTCTGATGGCCTTGTATAAACCAATCTCCTTCAGAATGGATTCATGGGAGTCCAACATATATTGAACAAGGCGGGCCCACCACATGTTGCCAGATGAGTAAACCCAGCCAGGCATCCTGAAGTCACTAGCCGGGTATTGGCCTTCTTTCGCCAGGAACTCACTCAGGAAAGTTCGTGCGCGGATCGGAACCTCTCCTACTGGGTGCTCCTTGCTAAATCTGCCTGGAAGTAAATCAGTAATGCATCTGGTGGGGCCATCTTGATAAGCCCCATGAGCGTCCAACTTGCCCGTTGGGACGCCGTCCTGTTCTTGAGTTAACCCCCACTCTAATTCACGATGCATCGCCAGCCTCTATAGATAAATCAGGGGATAGCCACGCTCCATTCTAGGTAGAAATATTAAAACTTCGCCAGAATTATAGAGCCACTTGCTCTCCTCTTCAAAGAGGATCTGGTCTGATTGTTCCATTATATCTCCGAAGAGAAATGCCGGCTTCTACAGCGCTTCTCTGTTCATGGCTTCAAAGGCCGGATCAGTTATAATCTCCCGTGCAGTAGTGGGATGATATTTGATCAACTTCTCCCTGCGCTCTCTCGAATTTGGTTTGTACGTGGCCAGAATGGTGGTGAAGCGAAATTGAGCTGATGGATCCGAACCCCCAGCAAAACCAAAATAGTGCTTATAGGGAAGAGCTTCCGCCGAATACCCTACTGCAAAAGGGAAAATCAAAGTTAGAAAAGTTACTATAAAACAGAAAAATTTTCTAAGTATGGAAGCGCGAAACTAAAAATTAGAACGCGCGAAGCTAAAAGTAACTCCGCGCGAAGCTAAAAATTAGACCGCGTGAAGCTAAAAGTAACTCCGCGCGAAGCTAAAAATTAGACCGCGCGAAGCTAAAAGTAACTCCGCGCGAAGCTAAAAATTAGACCGCGCGAAGCTAAGAGTGACTCCGCGCGAAGCTAAAAATTAGACCGCGCGAAGCTAAAAATTAGACCGCGCAGAAATCAAAATAGCCTCGCGTTTCAACGCGACTGCTAATCAAAATAGCCTTGCGTTCCAACGCGACTGCTAATCAAATAGCCCCGCGCTTCAAAACACGAGGATGACGCGATAGCTTTGCGTAAGAAGAAGACCAGAGGCCTTTCTTCTTCTCCAAGCCATATGGCCGGAAAACGGCGGTCTCGCTGGTGATAAAGCAAAATGGCCGGTAAAAACCGAGCCAAATCACTCTCTAAATGTTCTGAAAAGCCCCAAAAGTGAGGTCCTTACCGCCGATGGGTGAAGCATGGACTGCTTCGCCGCTGCCGCTGCCGCTGCCGCCGCTACTTGCGCCGGCCGTCGATGGCGAGGCTCCGCGGGAAGAAGCGCGAGTCTTGGGTGCCATTGATCTCGAAATTTCGAAGGAAAATCGACGAAAAGCTGGAGAAATTGGTCGGGTTGCCTGGTCGCCTGAATCGCTTGAGCTCTAGTTGCCGGAGTTCTTGAAAATTCTTCAGATGAGTGAAGAAGAAAAAAAAGAGAAAACTCTATTTAAATGAAGGAAACCGCCTCTTGATATTCGACGTGAAAATCGGAGCGACTAATTGATCAGTTACTCCCTAAAACGCGAAGCTATTTTTTTGCACAAAATGCGAAGCTATTTTTCGCACGAAACGCGAAGCTATTAGCTCCGCGCAACTCTTCAAAAACGCGAAGCTAACTTGATATTTTAGTTACGCATTTCTATGAAGCTTGGACTTGGCAAGCATTATTTGGCGCCTCATCTGATGATCATCACTTGATTATCTTGGCATGTGCAATTCAAGCTACGCATCTGAGCCTTGATTTGCCTCCATTAAAACTAAGGCATGTGCAATTAAGCGCCTCTGTCTAAGTTAATATGATCATTTCAGGTACTAACAATCTAAGTTATGCGAATGAGTCTTAGATTGTTTTACCAAAACCATAAACCATCTATTTGTTCAGGGTAATGAATGAGGTAATTCGGCACAGAAGTTCTAAGTTAATGAAATGAAGAAGAAGATGAGTCAAAGACTCTATTTAAGCAGATGATCCGCCGCTTGGTATTCGGCATAGAAGTTCAGGGTAATTAATGAGGTAATTACTCGTTTCATTGAAAAAATGAAGCTAATCAACTCCGCACAAATGAACAAGAACGCGAGATAAACTTGGCATTTTAACTCCGCGTTCTCTGTTTGAAGATCCAAAGTATTTCAAAATTTGCTAAGTTCTAAGCCATTTTGAAAACTTTGGAGGGGGTTCTGTTGGCAGTGAAAATTTCTAAGTTAAAAGAATTTTCCACAACAGAATGCAGAGTTAACTCTGCAGCTCTGCATCTGGCTGGTTTTAGCTTCGCGATGAGTAAAACGTGGAGTTATTAATAGCTTCGCGTTAGCTCCGCATTCTGGTTATCTAGCGCCGCGTTTTGATGCGATTAGCTCCGCGTGAGCAGATAACCAGAATCTCAAATTGATTGAGATTATGATTTGGGTTGATCCAAATACCTGAATTGAATCCAATCAGAATTCTAATCAAAACTAAGATATTTGATTGGAATCCTTGATGAATGCGAGTTCTATTTAGATAGAAACTCTTGCATTAACCTGAGGATATAAATACCTTCTTGGTGAAACCCTAGGGGTCTTCTTTTTCGGCAATTGAGATATTTTCCTCTTGGAGAATTCAAGTTACGCACAGAGCCTTGAGTTCGTGAAAGACCAGAGAAGATTGTCTACAGTCGGCCGCCACCTTCGAGAGAGAAGAGCTCGACGTTCGATAGTCCAAAGGAACTACTATAGATCCCATCGCCACTGATCCCACGATATTATTGTAAAAGAGAGATATTGAAATATAAAATCCTCTCGTTTGTTCTCTTTTTATCTTGTTCACTTCTATTGTAATTCGAGTTTATTCAATGGAAGGAAAGCGAAGAAATTCCGCTGCGAATAATTACTCACTGAAAAGCAAAGCTACTAAACTTCGTGTGGTAACAAAACGCGAGATAAACTTGGTATTTTAACTCCGCATTTTCTGTTTGAACATCCAAAGTATTTCAAAATTCGCTAAGTTCTAAGCCATTTTGAAAACTTTGGAGGGGGTTCTGTTGGCAGTGAAAATTTCTAAGTAAATAGAGTTTTCCACAACAGAACGCGGAACTAACTCAGTAGTTCTGCGTTTGGCAATTTTAGCCTCATGTTTGAGTAAAACGCGGAGCTATTCAATAACTCCGCGTTCTTGTTCTCTTAGCTCCACGTTTTGATGCGATTAGCTCCGCGTGAGCAGATAATCATAATCTCAAATTGATTGAGATTATAATTTGGGCTTATCCAAATACTCAAATTAAGTCCGATCAGAGCTCTAAATCAAGAGATTTAAATCAAAACTAAGATATTTGGTTGGAATCCTTGATGAATACAAATTCTATTTAGATGGAAACTCTCATATGATCCTAATGCTATAAATACCCTCTTGGGGAAGCCCTAGAGGTCTTCTTTTCGGCATCTGAGATCTTTTTCTGAAGTTTTGAAGAAGTTCGAGTTACGCATAGAGCCTTGAACGAATCAAGACCAGAGGAGATCAGTTCTACAGTTGGCCGCCATCTTCAAAAGAAGAGTTCGACGTCAGATCGTCCAAAAGAGCTGCTTGACAGATCCAAGTGCCACACACTATATTGTAAAAGAGAGAGATTGAGATATAAAATCCTCTCGTTTGTTCTTTCTTTTTCTTGTTCACTTTCATTGTAATTTAAGTTAATTCAATAGAAGGAAAGCAAAGAAATTCTGCTGCGAACAGAGGTGTATATGGAACAACCTCCAGGGTATATTGTTCAGGGGGAGAATATAGTCTGCAAACTCAAGAAAGCAATTTATGGACTTAAATAGAGTCCTCGAGTCTGGTTTGAAAAGTTTTTTTTACTGTAATTGCTGGCATTAGATTTCAGCATTGTCACTATTATCATTCTGTTTTTGTTCGGCATGTTCATTCTGATATTGTCCTTCTTATTGTGTATGTAGATGATCTTCTACTAACTGAAAGTGATATAACAGTCTTGACTGAGACAACGGATTATCTCAAGTAACATTTTGTAACTAAAGTAATGGGAAGCCGAGATATTTTCTTAGTATTGAGGTGGCTTATCATAAATATGAGTTACTTCTATCTCAGAGAAAGTATGTGCTAAATCTCTTGAAAGAGACCGATCGTCTTGGATTTAAACCTGCTAATATTTCAATGGAGTCAGATTTAGACGTATAGAGTAAAGATAGTGCTCTGTATTGCGGGTTTTAAAAAATTATACCGCTACGTAAAACCTAGGTTTCTGCCCAAAATGGGCCTTCAACCTGTGGGGGCATGTTAAAATAAAAAATAATTTTCCTCAACTCTCACCACAATTTCGAAATTTTGGTGTAGCGAAAGCATCTTTGAGCACATCATTGTTTGACAATAATAATGGACTCAACGTAATTTTTTTAATACATCCCAATTGTAATAAAAAAATCACTAATTAGGCTACAACAACTTCTGACATTTGTCACTATTTCATCTTACATGTTCATGATTATGCCTCGGAGAGAACTCCCTTCATCATCAGTATTCACCATATTAGCTCTCTTGGTATCTTATCATAGGCTTGAATTTTATTAATGCATATCCTTGATTTTTATTCGAGAATTGAATGCTTTATTAGTTTATAAACGTCCATTAATACATAAATAACCACCAATATGCTGTAAATCTGATTACAGAGCATTACAATTAAGCATTAAAAGTAGTCAAATAGCATATCATAGAATAATAAGCAAGAATTAATTTTTAACACCATGCACAATTTTCATATATCATCGTAATTTTTTCAAAAATCTAGAAATATGTTTCGATCAACTTTCATTCACAATAAATTAACATTCAGTGATGCATAACCATTGGTTTAAGTTTTACAGACTTAAATTACATCTAAAAACACTCAAGATTATGCTTGTGCTGACACTATATAAACAACAAGTTTATTAGCAAAAACTAATGAAGGCACATATCAAACATGGACCTCCTCAATGTTAGGTGGTGACAAGTAACTGTAAAAAAAATGAAAACCATGTTAAGGAATACAGAATTAGGCACCGAAACTTTGCTTGCTATCTCTATACATGAAAAAGATCATTAAAGTTGGTAATAATAAGTCATGTTGTCTGTTTTGCTCCTAATATATTTGGCAAGTAACAAGTTGAGTGGAATGTTGGAAGATGACAAAGTCTTTGGGTTCTCCTCACTGTATATAATTCTTCTCATAAACCACCGAAGATTAAAATAGTAAGGCTGATCATCGACTTGAGGGATATAATCGTTAAACTCGCATTTCATCCTCAATTCACCTTCAATCAAAATATTAATCAATTAGAACAAATTAAGATTTCAAAGTACGTACGTAGCTAAGAAAAACTGTCATCTTCACCCAAACAAGGCTTGATCAAATATCGATCCCAATTAATTGAGCATCAGAAAATAGCATTCTGAGTTGTAGCAATTAATGGTTTCCTACCAAATATTCCGAATAAGGTGTCAAGTAGATGTATATCTTCTAGATTTTGAAGCTGTCTTTTTTTTAATCTCTTGAGAACAGAAAATAATTAAGAAGTTTGACACCAATGAGTTGAAACCAAAGGCTTGATGTAGGAGTAGTAGCAGTAGTAGTATTGGATTTCTGCCTAAGCCACAAGGTTGGCAAAGAATTGAATACTAAAAAGATCTCACTCTACTAGCTATGAAGCAATATCCCTAGAGACTATAAAAAGAGAACCAAATATGCATGCAGCCTCGCTCAAAAAGTCCACGACTACACTCCTAACTTTATGTCTCATAATCTATATACTAATGTAGACGATAGATAGATATACAGACAGGGCCACTTAATTGCCTTATAATATATAGTTGACATTCTACTTGTACGTATAACCAACAACATCTTGATACTGGGTTTCTGCCTAAAAGTAGTAGTCTTGAGCAATATCCCATTATTTCTTGTTCTCTATATAAGAATCTAAAGTATAGCCTTGGAAATTCAAGAGTGTACGTAGTAGAAATTAAGATGAAGCTCAAGTACTGTAGCCAGTCCATACCATTCCTGCTGCTTTTTATTGTATCTATTGGATTGGATATCAACGGAACCTCAGCCCACTCCCTGGTGAAATGCAGAAACCCCTGGAGCCCTTGCTATGGTCGGGTGATCATATGCCCTTGGGAGTGCCCGTTCACTAGACCATTTAACCCAAAAGCCAGAGCCTGCGTCCTGGACTGCAATTCACCTAAATGTCAAGTAGTGTGCCAAGGTGCAATTCATCTTCCTGCATGTCTACTATATGCTTAATTTCCTTCAACTGCTTAATAATTTGATTATATGTATATATATGTTTGATTGCATAATTCCAGATAAGAAGCCCTGTTGCCATGGTAAAGGATCTGGTTGCAGCGACCCTCGTTTCATCGGCGGTGATGGAGTTGTCTTCTACTTCCATGGGAGGAAAGGCCAACACTTCAGCCTTGTATCTGACCCCAACATCCAAATCAATGCCCGCTTCATCGGCCTCAGGCCTAGTGGAAGAACAAGAGACTTCACATGGATCCAAGCACTGGGGCTCATGTTTGGCCCCCACACGCTTGCCATCGAGGCTGCCAGAGTCCCTCAATGGGATGAGGCCGTCGACCACCTCAGTTTCTCCTTCGACGGCAAGCCTATCCAAGTTCCAGAAGGGCATCTCTCCGAGTGGAAGTCGTCGTCGGATGACATGATGGTAAAGGTCGAGAGGACTTCACGTTGGAACAGTGTGTTGGTCTCGGTTGAGGACATTGCAGAGGTGTCGATAAGTGTGGTTCCAGTCACCAAGGAAGATGATAAAGTACACAAGTACGGAATACCATCCGACGACTGCTTCGCACATCTGGAAGTCCAGTTCAAATTCTTCAAGCTCTCCCCAGAAGTGGAAGGGGTGTTGGGCCGTACCTATTAACCAGGATTTGAGAATCCGGCAAAAAGAGGAGTAGAAATGCCTGTAGTTGGCGGCGAGGACAAGTACCAGACATCCTCCCTCCTATCTCCAGACTGCAAAACGTGCTTATTCTCTCCTGAACAACCAAACTACTAGCTAGTCTAGATGCTACTGAAGCAGAATTAATGAATTTGCAACTATATATCAAATAATTAATGTGTATCATGAGTTAATTTGCAATAAGATATATAAAAGAATAATAAATTGTAAGAGTACTGGATTGGTTTGAAGTAAATGCAAGAGATTTGCTTTGCTCTAGGAAATTATAAATTACTCAAATGATGTATTTTTTTTCTTTTTTTAATTTGAAATTTAAATTTTATTTATTTTTCTGTTCTAGGATGGTGTTTTCGTTTGATAATTATAGCAGCAAAGCAAAGCAAAGGGAACTAACTGCAAAAGATTAATTGCATGCGCCAAGCAACCGCACAATGTAACAAGATAATATTATTAAGTTTTTGTTTGCTTTGTTCTGAAAATTAAAAGAGATGGTTTTGACTATAATCCATATCCTTGTCGTTTGGTAATTCAGATCATGCATTATGATGTGCCAGTTTCATTAGGGGTCGGTTTCACAAGATAAAAGATGAAATATGTTAAAACTGATTTCTTCGAATGTCAAAGGCAAACTAGAATGTGAAGTTCAAACCTAAGATAGATATTTGCTGCTGCTGCTGCTGCTTAGGTAACACATACAAATGGTGCTACATGTTGTCTTCATTCAAACTAGAAATCATAAATTATATTATTCTCATAGATTTCATGTTCCTTCTACCTCTGCTTTGCCCTTCAAAGACTGAACCCTGTTGATGTGCGGTGACCCACCCAACCAAAGAATGGTGCCCTCTTCTGATTAGTCAAACAGAGAAAAGAGAATGAAAAGGTCGTTCAGTCAGTGGCCATGATATGATATGTAGGACACTTCATTCAGTCAAAAATGGCACTTTGAGACGTACAATTACATATCAAAAAAGTATCTTATGCCTTCTTTCAACAAAAGCCTGTAGTTCTACAAGTCATTATACTATAATTACAAAGGTTTAAAATATTGAAACCGGAATCGGTATTGACCAGAAATATGAGTGTCTAGTATCAGACCAATATTATAAGGTATAACGTGTATCAGTTATCTCAAAATCTGATATGTATGTGATATAAGCCATTATTTGCTGATTCTAAAACCTTGATAATTAGGTTTTTCATACGCGAATAACAATCCTATACATATATTTAGAGAAATAAATATATTTAGTTGCGTCCTCGTATTTGTATTTTTGACAATTTCTGCATCCAGATACCCATGAAGTACTCGTATTGGTATCCACAAACCACAAAGTTAAAGGAAAATAACGATAAAGTCAGTTAATGACGCCTCATTTCATTTGTTCCCAATATATTATGAACAAAGAAAAAGTTGGATTAGCTCTATCGATGTGAATGAGTTTTCCTTTGCTAAGGGAGTTGAACTGGTTTTGTCAGTAGAGATAATTTTTCTTCTCAGTGGAGATGACTTCGTCTCTGTCGGCAAGAATAGACTTGCCTTAGTCAATTAAGATAGCTCTCTCTTCCACATTGGTGGAGATAATCTTCTCTTCTACACTACGAAGATAATTTTCTCTTCTGACCAATAAGTTAATCTTCTCTTCTGTTTCGGTACTAATTATTTATTGTGCCAGCAAAACTAATTCTTTTGCTGTGTCAGAGCTACTTTTTCTGTTGCATTGGGCTAGTTTCTTTGTTGTGCCAGACCTAGTTTCTCTGCTGCGTTGGGATACTTACTTGTATTGAGCCGATGCAGATAACCATCTAATTTTTCGAGGGTTCTTTGTATCATCGTTTTTTGGCTATTTATGATCCTCATTTCTTACCTCATCTGTCCTTCTGTTAACACACATCCAATAAAGGATGCACATCTCTGCTCTACTCGTCTTCTATTCATGATTTCTTTGTATGGCCTAACATTCCAAACCATTTACAATACTAGCCTAATAGCAGCCCGATAAAACATTTCATCCAGCCTTAACAGAATGTTATAGTGTATAAAACTTCTATTTCGCTTTTCCATTTCAACCAATTAGCTTAGATCTTATGTTTTACATTACTATCGATCTCCCTATCATTTTAAATAATAGAATTCAGGTACCCAATATGATTGCTCATGGATATCTTTCGTCCAACCAGCGTTACAATACTATAGATCACCTTTTTACTGACCTTGCACTTCATATACTCTGTTTGGATCTACTTAATCTAAAATCTTGACATTCTAAATTTTATCTCTATAACTCCAACTGGTCACTTACTCCTGCTAAAATCTTGTTGATTAGGATAATATCATCGATAAATAATATACACTAAGGTATCTCGCTCTAAATAGCTTCAATAAGCTCATTCATCATATTAAAATACAAAATAATTTTCATCAACACTCACTACAATTTCGGAGTTGGTGCAGTGGAAGGGTTTCAATATGGTATCAGAATAAGTTTGAGAAATAGATCTCAACCTTGCAATCCGATAACCTGTCAATCTCAACCATCTACTCAAAAAATAAGGGGCAAAAGAGAAAAAACCCTAACTTACCTTGTTCAGCAAAAGGCGACAGTTCAACACAGATCTGTTCAGCCAAAGGCGACAGTTCTCTCTTTGAAGATCTGTTCAGCACAGATTTTTCGTTCGTCCTGTGTCTTCGTTCAGCACCAGCTTTGTTTAGCAACAAAAAAGATCTCTGTGCTAAGCCCCTCCACCAGCTTTACCCCCCAAAAGAATGCTTGTGCAGCAGCTTCTGTTCTTAAAAAAAGTGCTCGTCCAACAACTTCTGTCCCGTCCAGCAGCTTTTGTTCTTCGAAAAAAAGGCTTTGACTTTGCTTTTAGAAATTTGACAAGAGCAGAGGTTTGCTTTCTTTCGAAGAGGAATCTAGTAGGTGATTTTAATTCACTATTTCTCTGTAAGTTGGATTCTCAATTTTTTTTCTATGACATCATCTATTTCAAGTACTTCATCTACTGTCACTATTGATCCTCCTGTCATGACTGAAAATCTTTTTTCCAAGAACCTTACTGCTACTACTATTAAATTGGATGACAATAATTATTTTTTATAGGCTTAGTCGTTCAGGGTGTTTGTCGGTGCTCAAAGAAAAATTAAGTATTTACTAAATTATCCACCAAATAAAAACAATCATATTTATTTCGATTGGCTTGTTAATGATTGTTGGATGATTACATAGCTTTTTAATAGTATGGAAGAGAAAGTAAGTTCTGCTATTATATTCTTGAAAACTGCAAAAGAGATATGGGGCACTCTTAAAGAAGTATATGGTAATGAGAAAAATATATCAAGCGTTTTTGAATTGTATGAGTGCTTGTTTACTCTCAAACAAGACAATACGTCTGTATCTGAGTATTATTCCTCTCTCCGAGGTATATTGGATGAGTTTGAGGTTCACCAGCCACTGGTTACAGATCTTAAGATCTTAAGACAATATCATTACAATTTAGCTGTTACAAAATTTCTCTCCGGATTGGATTCCTCTTTATTTACCTAGGTGATCAGGGGTCCAATTCTTACTGGTGATAGTGTTCCATCCTTGACAGTGACGTACTCCAGAGTCCTTCGTGTTTTTACTAGGTTTACTACATCAACAACTCAAATGCTTGACTCCAATGACTATTATGCCTTATTTTCTGGTCGGGGACGAGGCCGTGACCGTGGTCGCAGTCGTGATTTAGGGGAGGCCGGGGTCATGGTGGAAATGGTGATCGAAACTTTGTTGATGGACGAGAATTCTATGAATGTGATTACTGCAGCAGAAAAAATTACACATTTGCATACTATTGGGAGAAGTATGGAAAATTAGAATAGGCACAAACTACTACTACTTTACCTCTAACAAAAGATAATGCATCGACTATGAATTTTGTTGGCACTTCGACATCTTCAATGATGGTTCAGATTTCACAAAGTGAACTTGACAGGGTTCTGCGTCTTCAATCCACCGTGGTCAGTCGCATGCTACTCATGCATGCTTATCAAGTACTGATACTCACATTACTTTCTCTAATTAACTATGCATTATAAACTCTGGAGCTTCCCCCACATGACAGGTATTAAAATCAAGTTTGCCTCCCTACATTTTTAAAATAAATATCCTCCTATCCATATTACTGATGGTTCATTTTGTTCAGTTATTGGTAATGGAAAAGTTCACGCTACGAATTCATTAACATTTGATAATGTTTTGTTTGTTCCCAACTTTTCTGTTAGTTTATTATCTATTAACCAAATTACTAAAACTAACAACTGTTCTATCATGTTTTTTCCTACTTACTCTATTTTTTAGGACTTCCAATCCGGAATGAGGAATTGTATGGGATGTGACCAATGGAGAATGTACTTTCTCGATGAGACAACACCTATAGGGTTTGCTGCTTCTTCATACTCCCTTTTACAGTGGCATCAACGCCTTCGACATCCTTCTCTTTAGAGTCTTCGTTTTGTTTTACCTACTGTGTCTGATATATCTACTTTAAATTGTGAGTCTTGTAAACTTGGTAAACATCATCGCGTCTCGTATCTAGGTCAAGTCAATCCACGTAGTGGTTGTTCATTTGAGTTAGTTCATTCTGATGTTTGGGGACAATGTCATTTTCCCTCTTTTAAAAGTTTTAGGTATTTTTTTATATTTATGAATGATTTTAGTCGCATGACATGGATGTATTTGTTAAGAGAAAGATCTACTGTTCCTAGTATAATTGAACTATTTTATAAAGAAATAAAAAATTAATTTTTTACATCTATTTGTATTTTGCCAACTGATAATACTATGGAGTATATGAAGCCTGATGTTTTCTTATTTTGTGCTAATAATGAAATTATTCATCAAATATTTTGTTCTCACACATCCCAGCAAAATGTTGTTACTAAAAGAAAGCATAGATATATTCTAGATGCTGCTTGGATATTAATGATTCACATGCATGTTTTAAGATATCTGTGATCTGATGCTGTTCTCTATACTTGTCATTTAATATATATGATACCATCTTCTGTCTTGCATGATAAAACTTTATTTTCCTATCTTTATCCTGATATACCCATATTTCCTCTTATACCTTGAGTGCTTGATTGTACATATTTTGTTCAAAATTTGTCCCCCGGTTTGGACAAGTTATCTCCTCGTATAATCAAGTGTGTATTTGTTGGATAGCCTAAGACACAAAAGGGTATAGGTGTTATGATCTAGTGTCTAAAAAGGTGTTTTGTCTCTGCTAATGTTACTCTCTATGAGTCTATTCCGTACTTTATTTCAACATCAACATACCAGTTAGACACTTCTCTTCCTTTATCCCTACCTGTCTCTACTACTGAGCTTGGACAAGTATCAATACCTCATAAAAGGGATAACTATGTGCCTCCCACAAAACCACTGTTGGTATTTTCTTGCCGTCAAAAAGTGCCTCCTCCCAACTCACTATCTATTGCTCTCCTATCTCCAGTTGTAGATCCCCAACAACCACAACATTCTTCTGCTTTTGCCTCCGATCTTTCCATTACTCTTCAGAATGGTAAGCATGCTACTACTGCTCATCCTCTTTCTCAATTTGTTTCTGATAATCAACTTCACCTAATGTTCCATCAGTTTGCCTTTTCTCTTTCTGTCGTCTCTATACCCAGGTCTTTTCAGTAAGCAGTGTTAGTCTCTGTCTGACAATCGGCCATGGATGAAGAGACGCAAGCCCTTGTCTCTCATAGAATCCGGGATTTAGTTCCTTCTCCACCTGATGCATGTATTGTTGGTTGTCGTTGGATTTACTCTATCAAATATAAGCCGTACGGCTCCATTGACCGCTATAAAACTCGTCTTGTTGTGAAAGGTTTTTTCCAAACCTATAGTGTTGATTATTTTGAGACTTTCTCTCTTGTAGCACGTCTCAACTCTAATCGCATCCTCTTCTCTCTTGTAGTGAATCTCGATTGGTCATTATTCCAATTGGATGTTAAAAATGCTTTCTTATATGGTGATTTATAAGAAGAGGTGTATATGGAACAGGCTCCAGGGTATATTGTTCAGGGGGAGAATATAGTCTACAAACTCAAGAAATCAATTTATGGATTTAAACAGAGTTCTCGAGTCTGGTTTGAAAAGTTTTTTTTACTGTAATTGCTGGCATTGAATTTCAGCATTGTCACTGTGATCATTCTGTTTTTGTTCGGCATACTCATTCTGATATTGTCCTTCTTGTTGTGTATGTAGATTAGTTTCTACTAACTGGAAGTGATATAACAGTCTTGACTGAGACAAATGATTATCTCAAGTAATATTTTGTAACTAAAGTAATGGGAAGACCGAGATATTTTCTTAGTATTGAGGTGGCTTATCATAAATATGAGTTACTTCTATCTCAGAGAAAGTATGTGCTAAATCTCTTGGAAGAGACCGATCGTCTTGGATTTAAACCTGCTAATATTCCAATGGAGTCAGATTTAGACGTATAGAGTAAAGATAGTGCTCTGTATTGAGGGTTTTAAAAAAATTATACCGCTACGTAAAACCTAGGTTTCTGCCCAAAATGGGCCTTCAACCTGTGGGGGCATGTTAAAATAAAAAATAATTTTCCTCAACTCTCACCACAATTTCAAAATTTTGGTGCAGCGAAAGCGTCTTTTAACACATCATTGTTTGACAATAATAATGGACTCAACGTAAATTTTTTAATACATCCCAATTGTAATAAAAAAAATCACTAATTAGGCTACAACAACTTCTGACATTTGTCACTATTTCATCTTACATGTTCATGATTATGCCTCGGAGAGAACTCCCTTCATCATCAGTATTCACCATATTAGCTCTCTTGGTATCTTATCATAGGCTTGAATTTTATTAATGCATATCCTTGATTTTAATTCAAGAATTGAACGCTTTATTAGTTTATAAACGCCCATTAATACATAAATAACCACCAATATGTTGTAAATCAGATTACAGAGTATTACGATTAAGCATTAAAAGTAGTCAAATAGCATATCATAGAATAATAAGCAAGAATTAATTTTTAACACCATGCACAATTTTCATATATCATCGTAATTTTTTCAAAAATCTAGAAATATGTTTCGGTTGACTTTCATTCACAATAAATTAGCATTCAGTGATGCATAACCATTGGTTTAAGTTTTACAGACTTAAATTACATCTAAAAACACTCAAGATTATGCTTGTGTTGACACTATATAAACAACACGTTTATTAGCAAAAACTAATGAAGGCACATATCAAACATGGACCTCCTCAATGTTAGGTGGTCACAAGTAACTGTAAAAAAAATGAAAACCATGTTAAGGAATACAGAATTAGGCACCGAAACTTTGCTTGCTATCTCTATATATGAAAAAGATCATTAAAGTTGGTAATAATCAGTCATGTTGTCTGTTTTGCTCCTAATATATTTGGCAAGTAGCTAGTTGAGTATAATATTGGAAGATGACAAAGTCTTTGGGTTCTCCTCACTGTATATAATTCTTCTCATAAACCACCGAAGATTAAAATAGTAAGGCTGATCATCGACTTGAGGGATATAATCGTTAAACTCGCATTTCATCCTCAATTCACCTTCAATCAAAATATTAATCAATTAGAACAAATTAAGATTTCAAAGTACGTACGTAGCTAAGAAAAACTGTCATCTTCACCCAAACAAGGCTTGATCAAATATCGATCCCAATTAATTGAGCATCAGAAAATAGCATTCTGAGTTGTAGCAATTAATGGTTTCCTACCAAATATTCCGAATAAGGTGTCAAGTAGATGTATATCTTCTAGATTTTGAAGCTGTCTTTTTTTTAATCTCTTGAGAACAGAAAATAATTAAGAAGTTTGACACCAATGAGTTGAAACCAAAGGCTTGATGTAGGAGTAGTAGCAGTAGTAGTATTGGATTTCTGCCTAAGCCACAAGGTTGGCAAAGAATTGAATACTAAAAAGATCTCACTCTACTAGCTATGAAGCAATATCCCTAGAGACTATAAAAAGAGAACCAAATATGCATGCAGCCTCGCTCAAAAAGTCCACGACTACACTCCTAACTTTATGTCTCATAATCTATATACTAATGTAGACGATAGATAGATATACAGACAGGGCCACTTAATTGCCTTATAATATATAGTTGACATTCTACTTGTACGTATAACCAACAACATCTTGATACTGGGTTTCTGCCTAAAAGTAGTAGTCTTGAGCAATATCCCATTATTTCTTGTTTTCTATATAAGAATCTAAAGTATAGCCTTGGAAATTCAAGAGTGTACGTAGTAGAAATTAAGATGAAGCTCAAGTACTGTAGCCAGTCCATACCATTCCTGCTACTCTTTATTGTAGCTATTGGATTGGAGATCAAGGGAACCTCAGCTCACTCCCTGGTGAAATGCAGAAACCCCTGGAGCCCTTGCTATGGTCGGGTGATCATATGCCCTTGGGAGTGCCCGTTCACTAGACCATTTAACCCAAAAGCCAGAGCCTGCGTCCTAGACTGCAATTGACCTAAATGTGAAGCAGTGTGCCAAGGTCCAATTCATCCTCCTGCATGTCTACTGTATGCTTAATTTCCTTCAACTGCTTAATAATTTGATTATATGTATATATATGTTTGATTGCATTATTCCAGATAAAAAGTCCTGTTGCCATGGTAAAGGATCTGGTTGCGGCGACCCTCGTTTCATCGGCGGTGATGGAGTTGTCTTCTACTTCCATGGGAGGAAAGGCCAACACTTCAGCCTCGTATCTGACCCCAACATCCAAATCAATGCCCGCTTCATCGGCCTCAGGCCTAGTGGAAGAACAAGAGACTTCACATGGATCCAAGCACTGGGGCTCATGTTTGGCTTCCACACGCTTGCCATCGAGGCTACAAGAGTCCCTCAATGGGATGAGGCCGTCGACCACCTCAGTTTCTCCTTCGACGGCAAGCCTATCCAAGTTCCAGAAGGGCATCTCTCCGAGTGAAAGTCGTCATCAGATGACATGATGGTAAAGGTCGAGAGGACTGCATGTTGGAACAGTGTGTTGGTCTTGGTTGAGGACATTGCAGAGGTGTCGATAAGTGTGGTTCCAGTCACCAAGGAAGATGATAACGTACATAAGTACGGAATACCATCCGACGACTGCTTCGCACATCTGGAAGTCCAGTTCAAATTCTTCAAGCTCTCCCCAGAAGTGGAAGGGGTGTTGGGCCGTACGTATCAACCAGGATTTGAGAATCCGGCAAAAGGAGGAGTAGAAATGCGTGTAGTTGGCGGCGAGGACAAGTACCAGACATCCTCCCTCCTATCTCCAGACTGCAAAACGTGCTTATTCTCTCCTGAACAACCAAACTACTAGCTAGTCTAGATGCTACTGAAGCAGAATTAATGAATTTGCAACTATATATCAAATAATTAATGTGTATCATCAGTTAATTTGCAATAAGATATATATAAAAGAATAATAAATTGTAAGAGTACTGGATTGGTTTGAAGTAAATGCTAGAGATTTGCTTTGCTCTAGGAAATTATAAATTACTCAAATAATGTATTTTTTTCTTTAAATTTAAATTTAAATTTTATTTATTTTCTGTTCTAGGATGGTGATAACAACCATAAGCTCCGATCCCGAAGAAGGAGACAAGGAGAAGCAGAAGCGAAATGGTGATAACAACCATAAGCCCCGATCCCAGGGATATAAGGGGAAAGAGACAATGGTGACGGATGCCCCGCAGCCCGTAAAATCATCTTCGAAGCTCCCTTCTCAAACACGTATGCCTTAAAAATAATATTCCTTCAAGGATGAGCACACAAAAACCATTTTCAACCTCCTCATGAGTAAGAAGATGCTGAAACTCCCAGAGTCTAAATGACCAGAGGAAGTAAGAAGAGTTAATGATCATAATTACTGTATTTACCATAGGATTAGTAACCACCCTACCCAGAATTGTTACATCCTTAAAGACAAGATTCAAGTCTTGGTGGACGCCAATATCATTAAGCTACAAGAATACCAGAAAAAGGTGACTGCGAACATGGTGATTGTCAAGTTCGGTAAAGCGCCTAACTGGATAGAGTCAACAGTTCAGGACGGAGTGCAACCCATTCCTAGAGGCACGATGCAGGTCGTGAATTTTGATCCGCATCAACAGTAGGAGAAAGGATTGTCTCCCTTCGAGACTGATAGGGGGGAGATAATGTGGGTGCATCCAGATCTTCTTAATGATGAACAATGGACTTCCAACTCATCTAGAAGAAGGCGAAAAGGTAAGATTTTTACTTCCAATGTCGTCTCCGTAATTCCTGAAGTTGACGGAAGCATTCCTACTCTAACAGACTCGCAAAAAGAAGCAGGAGACTCTCTGGTGGCTGACGTAGATCACCCTCCCACAGGGACCCGTTCGGGAAAAGATTATTTGAAGAACTATGGCCAGGCCACAGAATCTCGACCATCTTTAGAGAAGACCAAACAAAAAGAGATTAAGTTTGATAAAGTTCTGAAGAAGAAGGGAAAAGAACCTGCGGAAGATTTGCAGAAGTCATTCCAGTTCGATATCTTAACACAGTTGGCCAATATTCCGCGAGGATAACCTTGTACGAGCTCCTGAAGCTTTCCAAATCTACTAGAGAAGCTTAGAGAGAAGCTCTGTAAGATTCGGAGGTATTCTTGACACAGATACCAGAGCTGATTGAGAAAGAATTTCTTTGCGCAACGTGTCACCAAGTCTCTGGTAAGACCGTCCCCTACATCGCTTTCTCTCCGGAAGATATGCAAGTCAGGAGCAACAACCATCACCACCCTTTGTATTACAAGGGATACATAGGGTCTACGGAGATTGATCACATTCAAGTTGATCCAGGCTCGGCCTTGAGTATCATGCCACGGAGGATGCTATGGTATCTTGGAGTTCCGATGAATAGATTAGCGGCGACTAATACTACTATCTTCGGATTCAATGCTAACGGTAGTAGACCGTTAGGTAAGATAAAGCTCAAGTGCTAAATCGGCGACCTGAAGATGGATGTCACGTGCTACGTGTTAAACGCGGACACATCATACGATCTGCTATTGGGGAGACATTGGATCTATAGCAATCTCATTGTGCCCTCCACGTTACATCAATGCATGAAGTATGTGGACAAAGACGGGAACGTATGAACGCTGATCGCAGAAAAGCAACCTTTTAAAGGAGTTAAAAACTACTTTACTGACGCGTTGTTGTATCAAGATGCATTCGGTGTTTCAGATCAGCCTGTTCCAGATGACTCTGATAGTGGCGAGGAAGCTGATACAGAATCAGGATCTGAAGATTCGGAATCCGAGGATGTAATTTGGGATGGTGAGCCCATTGTGATAAGCCTCGAAGGCTTTGCTGTAAATAACACCATTCACTCTGATGATGAATGGGTGATAAATAAAAATTTAGAGTTTGCTTATTCTTCTGGTGTTGATTCAAAGCTCTCAAGCACTAGCACATATGCATTCAATGATTGTGTAAATGAGATGTGTTCTCTGACTTCCTTCCAAGCACCTATTCGATCATCCTTACACGAATTAAGTTATGACGTTGAAAGTGCTAACCAGGTCATTTTTGAGGTTCCTCCCAAAAACAGAACCCAGAAAGCCATAGTATTTGGAAGGGCAAGTCACAAGAACAAAAAGGAATGCGTAGATTCTGAGGAAGAATAGGAAAAACCCTAGTTCTTCCATTACGATGAAAATTCTCATAGATTAATAAAGAAAATGGGATATAATCTGGCTGAAGGCAGGGGGTTGAAATTCAGATCCTTCAACCTTTTGTCCCAGAAGGAAAAATGCCAGATTATTACCAGAAAACCGGCAGGGGTTGGGATACGTCACCACTCCCAAAGATTCTTCAAGTGAGAAAATCAAAGAAAGACAGTGCGATTATTTATCAGAATCATCCTGCTGGGATTCAGATGTCAGTATTGGCATGATTTTCTGTTAAGTGTCAGCGAACATGGCTTCCGTGATCCAAGGAGATGAAGACTTAGAGGAAGCCTTGCCGATAGGAGACGACTCCTGAGCCAAGCATCTTAATGTGAAGTGGGAGCTCCAATTTGAACAGCGCGAGCCTCCAACCGAAGATAAAGTGATCCAAATCAATATGGGGGATGAAAAGAATCCTAAACCCATATTTATAAGTGAGAACCTATCCTTGGAAGAAAAGGAGGAGTTTATATCCCTCATTCGAGAATACATTGATATTTTCGCTTGGAGTTACGAGGAAATGGCAGGATTAGACCCAAGTGTGGCGGTTCACAAATTAAACATTCAGCCAGAGGCTAAACCAATAAAACAACAACAACGAAGATTCGTCCAGAGATCATGGAAGCTATAGAAGCTGAAATCAAGAAGTTGATTGAATCAGGTTTTATTTGCAAGGAACAGTACCCTGATTGGGTCGCGAATATAGCTCCTGTGACCAAGAAAAACGGAAAAATCCAAATTTGCATAGACTTTAGGGATTTGAATGAGGCTTACCCTAAAGATGAATTCCCATTACCCATTACAGATATTATGATAGATAATACTTGTGGGTATGAGCGTATGACGTTCATGGATGGGTTCTCGGGGTATAATCAAATAAAGATGTAGTCTGATGATAAGAAGCATACGTCCTTCAGGACACCACTCGGGGTGTACTGCTATACAGTCATGCCCTTTGGCCTAAAGAACGCAGGTGCTACGTATCAATGCGCCATGAACGTAATATTCCAAGAGCACCTCCGGAAAACAGTGGAATGTTACGTAGATGATCTAGCAATTAAGAGCAGAAACAAAGACGATCACTTGAAGGATTTGAAGGCAGTGTTCGACCTCATGAGAAAGCACCAGCTCAAGATGAATCCAACTAAGTCTTTTCTGAGGGTTTCCAGTGGAAAATTCCTCGATTTTGTTGTAACATCAAAAGGAATACATCTTGATCCAGATAAGGTCAAGGCTATTCAGGATATGCCGCCCCCCGCTAACCTCAAAGAGTTAAGGGAGCTGCAAGGCAGGTTGGCGTACATCCATAGGTTTATATCAAATTTATCTGGTAAATGTCAGCCCTTCACCAGATTAATGAGGAAAGGAGTGTCATTTGTTTGGGATGGCGCATGCCAAAAGGCTTTCGAAGAAGTCAAACAATATCTCATGAAGCCACCAGTGCTTGTAGCTCCAGTCTCGAGAATACCTTTCCTGTTATACGTAAGGGTTATGGACCATTCCTTGGGAGCCTTACTAGCACAGAAGAATGAGTCAGGTCACAAACAAGCTATTTATTACCTCAGCAGAATGATGGTCGGGGCGGAACACCGGTATAATCCAGTTGAAAAGGAATTTTAGCTTTAGTGTTCGCAATACAGAAAATACGACACTATTTAGTTGGACAAGCCATCCACATCGTCTTGAGAGTTAACCCCTTGAGAATATTAATGACTAAACCCGAATCGTTAAACTCAAGACTATCCAATTGGGCTATTTTGTTATCACAGTATGATATGCGCTTCGTCCCACAGAAGTCTATTAAAGGACAGGTTGTGGCCGACTTCTTAGCCGAACATCCAATCCCGGCATCCTCGAAGTTATACGAACAAATCTCGGGAGAGTTACAAGAATGGGACCTGATTCCAGAAAAAGATAACTTGCGAAAATCTTCCGAGGCAAATACAGTCTCGAAAGGTGTATGGCAGTTTTTCTTTGATGGTGCCTCCTGAATGGGATCTGAGGGAAAGATGACAGTGGAGGTAGGAGTTGTTTTTGTCTCTCCTCACATCCACATCATTTCTCGAGCTTACTCATTAACAAGCCCGTGCTCCTACAATGTCGCGGAGTATAACGCCCTCCTAATCGGCTTAAAAATAGCCAAACAACTGGGGGTTAAATATTTGGAGGCGTATGGGGATTCTCAACTTGTTGTAAATCAAGTAAAAGGGGAGTACGAGGTCAAACATGAAGACCTCCTGCCGTATTATCGTGCGGTGATCAAGATCGCCGATAGTTTCGATGGTTTTTATATCAGCCACATAAAGCGCCACCAAAATGTTATGCAGATTCACTAGCTTTCTTAGCTGCTACATTAGCCTTGCCCAAGCATGCTAGAAGGAAAATTACGGTAGGAAGCAAAGAATTATTTTGTCCAAAGGACGAGCTCAAAGAGGAAATGAAGGAATCACAGGAAGACGAAGCTGGCGTTCTCGAATCAAGCTTAGAACCGAGGGATTGGCATTTTCCTTATATAGACTATGTCCTTTACGGTATATTACCTGAAAATCAAAAAGAGGCCACGGAAATTCAGAAAAGGGTTGTCTGGTTCTACTATAATGCGGAACTTCGGACATTATGTAGAAAATCTTATGATGGAATTTTACTTCGCTATCTCTCCAACCTCGAAGCTCAAAAAGTACTCGAAAAAACTCATGCTGGCATCTGCGGAGTGCACCAGCCATGGCCGAAACTCTGGGATAGAATCCGAAGGATGCGTTATTACTGGCCTAAAATGATGACAGAAGCGGTTGACTTCGCCAAGAAGTGTAGGGCCTGCCAAATACATGCGGCCTTTATATATCAAGCTCCAGAGTATCTCCACCCAACGGCTACGTCATGGCCATTTGAGCAATGGGGTATGGACATTATTGGACCAATTTCCCCACCATCAAAAGAGGACATCGGTTCATTTTAGCCATAACAGATTACTTTTCAAAATGGACCAAAGTCGTTTCCCTGGTCGAAGTAAAGTCATTGGATGTTATCAAGTTCATCAAGCACCATGTGCTTTATCGCTTCGGAGTGCCCAAGAAGATCATTTATGATAACGGGCCTCAGTTCGTAAGCCAGATATATTCTAGATTTTGCAACAAGTACAGAATCGAGGATGTAGCTTCACCACCATATTACCCTACAGCCAATGGTTTAACAGAAGCTTTCAATAAGACCATTGTAAAACTTCTCAAAAACTTTGTGTCATCCAATCAAAGGGATTGGGATGAAAAGCTCGGAGAATGCCTGTGGGCATATCGCACCACGGTTCGAACCCCCACTAAGGCCATGCCCTTTTCTTTGGTATATGGGTGTCAGAAGCAGTTTTACCTTTGGAAATTCAAATCCCGTCGTTACGAGTTGCGTTAACAACTAGAATGACACAAGAAGAAAGATATCAGTAAAGACTCCAAGAATTAGAGGCCTTGGACGATAAGCACTTGGAAGCTCAACAGAGTATTGAATTATACCAGGCGCGGATCTCCAGAACTTTTAACAAAAAGGCCAAACGAAGAACTTTCAGGAAAGGTGATCTGGTCCTGTCAGTCAGAAGACCGATCTTAACCAGCCAAAAGCCTAGAGGAAAGTTCCAGCCAAAATGGGAGGGACCTTTTGTCATTGATACGGTCTACTCCAACGGCACATACCGGTTGGCGAAGTTGAACGGCGACAAGATTATGATGCCAATCAATTGCAAGTTTCTGAAGAAATATTATTCTTAGCAAAGTTGCGGAACACCAGTTGTAATGTGACCTGGGTAGTTCGACGCAAACCATGAACTAAAGTTTGTCTGTAATCGGAAGTTTATTAATAAAAATTTATGGTTCCGGAGTAAAAATCTTTAAAGCCGCGAATCAAATTTTCTTTCTATCAAATTTGCCAAGTTAAATAATACCTCTGGCGAATCAAAAATTTCTTCCTTTCAAATTTGCTAAGTTAAACAATACCTCTGGTGAGTCAAAAATTTCTTCCTATCAAATTTGCCAAGTTAAACAATACCTCTGGCAAATCAAAAATTTCTTACTATCAAATTTGCCAGGTTAAACAATACCTCTGGCGAATCAAAAATTTCTTCCTTTCAAATTTGCTAAGTTAAATAATACCTCTGGCGAATCAAAAATTTCTTCCTTTCAAATTTGCCAAGTCAAAAATACCTTTGGCAAATCATATTTTCCTTCTTACAAAGTTGCCAAGTTAAAAATACCTCTGGCGAATCAAATTTGTCAACAAGAAGTTTTCTCATTCACAGTAATTTTGGGTATTTAGAAAATTTTGATTCATTTTGAGATTATCAAGTTAACAGTTACCTCTGGTAATCAACATCAGAATCATCCTTCAGATACTCTTACTTACGTAAAAAGAAAAGAACTTCTTTATTCATCATCAGATCAAAATTACAGAGAATTCTCTAGTGTTGTACAGTCAACAAGAGTGGATACAAATCTCTGATGTAAAAAAAAAGATGAAACTTGCTTCTGTAGCCGTCTCTTTAGCATGGCTCGGATCAAAAAGTTTTCTCCTGCAGGCTCTTCTTCAGGAATGACAGACTTGCTTCTATAGCTGTCTCTTTCAGTATGGCTCGGATCAAAAGTTTGCTCCCATGGCCTCCACTTCCAATTTGCTCTTGTAGCCTCCTTTTTAAGGATGGCTTAAAGACATAATCTTGTTTCTTCTTTCCGACCACAATCAGGGACCTCCTGGTTGGTTCCCCCAGTGATGATGTCAGTGACTTGATTAGTTCAAAACTGGGCATACCAAGTGCACACCCCAGACGTACAATGTGAGGGGTTGCACAAATTCAAGGTCCTGGTTATTAGTACCCCAACCTTGTGGGGTACTAGGAAAGAAAAATAATGCCCCAGACCCGAAATCTTTTCTCTCATGAAAAACACATGAGACCTTCCAAGACCCTCGAGGTATTGGAAGCAATTACGAGCCCATCGGGTGTGGATCATTGTTAAGGAGAATGACTACGGTTATCTCCTGTAGCCAAGTTAAATCCCTGTTAAAAAGGGGGAAGAAAAAGAAGGAAGATGAGGATATAAATTAGAAAAAGAAGTTTACCTTAATTAAGGAAAATGACGACATTCAGAAGAACCTTTTCGATGCAACACACTGCTAGATTGAGGCAGTCTGGAGGTCTTGTAACATGCCATCTCTTATCCATCACTTCGGTTGGAGAAGTAGAAAATATGGCTGCACAAATAAATTGACTACAAAAGAAAGGAGGAGAAGAGAGTCGGGAAGAAATTTTCTCATGACTGAATGATCTTCTATCGAAGGAATCATGCGTCTTATATAGACGGTCTGGTGACTGTGATCTTCTGTTTGGAAAAGATAAAGCCGAAATCTTCGGCTAAGATTTTCAGTTCAGATCTCAAAAGAATTTATTACTGTTGCATGGGACGTTTAGATATCGCAACCCGGAGATCTCCTCATTAATAAAGACATGCAACGCTTGGGATTCCCTGCCCGACGGCTCTGTCCCAAGGCTCGCAGAAGTCTCTACAAATTCCGAGGAATTTTGGGTCATCCCGCGAAGTTTCTAGGCACAACATCGCGAGCTTAAATTCGCAGTCCTCGAGGGCCAAGATCGCGAATTTAGTATGAATCTGCGGACCTCCATATGAAAAATCGCAAATCTGACAAAGCCTCATGAAAGTCACATGGCAGATACGCGAATACTAGGATTATACGGAGACTCCCAAATCTCAGATATAAAATGGTGGGTTTAATGCAAGTCTTTGAAGATAAATGATGAAGTCATGCCATAGAAATACAAAATTGAATTCAAGACTTTCTGCATAAGCAAGAAGTCATACCATGCACAACAAATGTCAGGGGAATTTCTGGTCCGATATATATATACAAGTTTCTACAAAAGAAGGAACAACAGAGAATCAATATATATATACATTTCTACAGTTCAATGATTCAAGAGAGCTTTAATATTCCTCTCTGCATCATCAATATCTTGTTGAAGGACCTCATAAGCTTGGACAGTGGCTTGACAACGCAATTCCTTATCACTAGCAACGACATTCTGCGTCGCAGCAGCCTCCAGCATATCCAATTCAGTTTGTATCGCCTGGAGATCTCTAATCGTATTGTCCTGCTGGCATGATAAGTTGGTGAGATTCCTCATTGACTCATCACATTCCTTGGTGATCTTGGCCAAGAAAGCCTGAGCTTTGGCAATGGTCTCCTGGGTCCTGACAATAGTCTGGTCATGGCCCTTGACAATTGAAGCAACAACCTCCACTTGAAGAACTGGAGACTGATGATCTGATTGACCCTTTTCTAAGGAGGCTTTGCAAGAGTTGGCCTTCTCCTGGGTCTCCTTTTGAAACCTAAGTTGTTCCTCTTTCAGCCTCTGAAAAATGGCTTCGACTGCCTCAGATTTGTCAGCACTTCTGGCTCTCGATAGAAATTTAGCCTGCTTTTGAAGCTGAGTTATCATAAGTCCGAAGGGAGTAACTTTCTCTTCTCCACCAATACTGACAATACCAGTCAAGTAAATATTGAGAACATTGGCAAGCGAAGCAAATGAAGCCCCCTTCAGTACCTTGTCAATACAGTGATCAAGGAAATGGAGGAAAGTTTACACCGTATCCTTCAATAAATCAACCTCAAAAATATCAACCTCTGCATGAGAGGGAACAACACTGGCTGGGGTAGAGACGGTTTGAACCGTACTCTGCTGCACAGAGGCAACAATGCTAACATCAAGAGGAACGGGACCTCTGGAAGCTTCAGCAGAACTACTAGCTGCAACACCTCTGGAAGTTTCCACCTTACTACTCCTAGTAAGTATTATAGACCAAAGGGTCCTGGGTCTTCAGCAGATGGAGTTCTTCCCCAGTTGGGACGTACTCTTCATATGGGATGTCTCCCATGGGCAGTCCCGAAATTTCATACATCTCATGAAGGGCGAAACCCAATTCGCCTCCAGGGCAAAAAATTGTACAAGTATCAGGATTGTACAGTTCTAGTAGAGCAAAAAAATAGAATCTGCTAGCGGGAATACAGTGCTGAACAGCCCTGATAGCACAATACAACCCCGCATGATAACGCTGATCTCTAAATGATCTTAGAAAGAAGTCAGTCAAGACTGCCCACTCTCCTTTTGAAGAACAGTGAACCTATCCGGGGAGATGAAAATCTTGAATAGGAAATTCCCCTTGTGCATCGACAAAATGATGTAAGACGGTCTGCGCGACTATGGGTGTTTCACCTCTTAGGAAGTCATGATTAAGCAGCCCCGGGAGCAATCCACAAAAGTGTTTTCCAGTAGAACGAGGGAAAGCATCTTGAAAGTTAAATCTTCCCAATAAGATGTCATCTTGCGGCCTGTTTATGTGTCAGTTCATTTGTCTGGGTGCGGAAAGGGATTGGAAGAATAAGAACTTGTAAGATCTCTCTATGTTAGGGAGGAACAAGTAGCGGCCTTCGACTTGACGAAGCCATTTGTAATCTCCATCTTCCAAACCACTATCAGGCACCGAAATGTGGTCCCCGAATAGAAAAGCGGGTTTGTGTAGCAAGGACCGATCATCTCCTTCAAAGGGTGCATTGGTCATTAGTTATCGCAATGTTGAGCGAGTAAGATGGAGAATTTTATCTTCTCTCTCTTGGCTATCGGATGGTGTACAATACGGGAAAACTTGACCGAATCTAAATTCTTTCTCCCCATCATAACCATCTGAGTATTCGAAGTAATGGTCTTTAGGCCAAGGATTCAAAGTGTAATCAATTGCAGAAGGAGACATTCAGATTCAAGACAAAAAAAATTTAAGAAAGAGATTGCCTTTTAAAAGTTATTATTATTACCTCCAATTAAGGGTTCCTGCCGAACCACCATCGAACTGGAGGTTGCTTGAGGGTTTTGATGACCACTGGCAGCAGCATCGGAGGAGGAAGCTTTCTTCAGCATCTTTTGCAGATTAAAAAAATCCTCCACCAAGAGTATCGAAAGCTAGAAGAGGTTGAAGACGAGAAGTCTAAAGAACTCTAAAGGAAAACTTTGATTTCAAATTTCTTGAGATGAGAATAGTCTCTCTCACGAAATCGAGATTATATAGCAGATGATTTGACGGCCGAGATCTTCGGATAGACGTGATCCCTGGCCCGAATCTCATGAGTACCTTTTCATTTAATGCGGCTCAGAGAATGTCTCAATTCCTATGCCGTATAAAGCAATCGTCTTCTGACTTTTCCGCAACCAAAAAAGTGAAAAGTTCGCGCCCCTAATATACTCGCGTTCCTTCCGAAATAACAGTTTGCAACTCTAACACAGAGTCATTTTCTTCACCAAAAAGTAAAAAGTTCGCGCCCCTAATATAGAGTCGCGTTCCTTCAGAAATGACAGTTTACGACCCTAACACAGAGTCGCTTTCTCCTCCAAAATGAAAGATCGCGCCCCTAATATAGAGTCGCGTCCTTCCGAAAAGCAACAATTTGTGGCGCTAATACAGAGTCGCATTTTCCTTCAAAAGCAGCAATTTGTGGCGCTAATACAGAGTCACATTTTCCTTCAAAAGCAGCAAATGATGGCGCTAATACAGAGTCGCATTTTCAGCAGTAAATTCATGGTGCTAATACAGAGTCGTGTTCCTTTCAAGATGAGAGTTCGAGATATGGAGACAGAGTCATGCTGTCGACAATTGAAGAAAAAATCTAATACAGAATTGTACTCTCAGAGATATGAAAAATGGAGATTCTAATACAGAATGATATATCCAAAGTATTCCAAAACTTCTCAAAAATCATGAGAGTTTTTAAAACTTTGGAGGGGTTTTGTCGGCGAAAAATTCTGGAAAACAAAGCAGATCCGTGAATTTAGAGTTGGAATTCCTCTCTCAGCAGATCCGCGAACCTAAAGATTAAGGTTCGCGACCCAGTGACGACAGAGCAGGTTCGCGAATCTAAAATTGAGATTTGCGATACTACCCATAGCTTCTGGGTAGGGATTTAATACAAAGTCATCCGACCCGAACAAAGGACTTGCCACCTTGGATCGTGGAGCTAACTACCAAACGAATGGAGCAACATTACTTCGATCATGGGAGCAACCACCTAACAAATATGACGGCACTTCTCGAGTAGTGGGGGCTAACGGTCGAGCAAATGAGACGGGACGTTACCCTAGAACCCCTATAAAAGGCGGGAGAACGAAAGAGAAAGGGGATGGAGCATTTTCTTCTAAAAATTACCCTTGTGATCAAAGAGTCTAGAGCCTTCCTTTCTTCTTCAGCCAACTGAGAGAGATTGTATGGAGTGTCAACGGAGAGCAGGACCGTCCTCCACAGTTACATCGGAACCCAGCTTTAAACAAAGAGGAAATTTATTTTCCTCATCTTCTATAAACGGAAAACCGTTGGATTGTAATCATTTATTGAAAAAACTTCAATAGAGTGTCATTTGCAATTTTTATGGCGAACAAATATGCTTGGCTCGTATTTTGGACTATTAATTAATATTGATGATCGAAGAGTGCGATAGAAAAACACCTAGACAAACTCAGGAAACATATGTTGAAA
This sequence comes from Dracaena cambodiana, assembly GCA_036321105.1. Taxonomy (NCBI): domain Eukaryota; kingdom Viridiplantae; phylum Streptophyta; class Magnoliopsida; order Asparagales; family Asparagaceae; genus Dracaena; species Dracaena cambodiana. Next base: position 64,924,883 of record JAYEPQ010000005.1, read on the forward strand.
ATGAATTGTTCACAATTTTGATTCATAGGGTTTTGTTTAGTTATCAATGCCTATGGTTTAACAGTGTTCAAAACCCAGGTGTTGGTGAAATTTTTAAGATTTAAAAAGAAATGCATTCATAAAATCTAAACGCGGAGCTCTGAAGGTTGCATTTGGCCTTAATAGTGTTAAGAGATTGATCATCTCTTCGGATACAACAAAACGTGTACCTTTTAAGATCGCTTTTTGATCTTATAATTAAGAGATCGAATATCCCTTTAAATAAAGAAAAAAGCGAACCTTAAAAGCTTTGAAAATGGCTAAAAAGCAAAAACAGATCCTTGTCCAGATAGATCTGTGGGAAAACTTCTTAGGGTCATGTTTTGTGTTCAAACCTTAATAATATAAGGCTACTCCTTATTATACCCAAATGCTGGTCTAAATAAGAAAGAATGATTGCTAAAATGCAAATGCAGTTCCTTGTCCAGATAGATCTGCAAAAAACTTTTCAGGGTTGTGTTTTATGTTCAAAACCTTAAATATATAATGTTACTTCCTTTTACACTCAAATGTAGATCTTTATCCAGAGAGATCTGTACATACTCCTAAGGTCGTATTTTAGTTAAAATGCGGATCTAACCCACGTTTCAAACGTAGGGTCATGTTGGGGCCCTAAAAGCTTTAAAATTTTAAACTAACCTCATTTTAATAGAAACACATATCTAGTTACTTAAGAGATGTCTCTGTGAATTCAAACACAGATTAAAAAACATAGAGAGATCTACATTTTACTTTCTAAGCTCATGCTTAGAGCCAAATATAACTAAAGCGCAAACCCCAAAAGGTCTCATTTTTATCCTAGAATCTTGAAGGATAAAAACTATCCTTGTTGATACCTAAACGCGGATCTGGACATGGCACACAACGTAGAAAGATCTAAAATGCGGATCTAAAAGCTGAGATCCATGTTTCAGTTACAAATCTAGAAGGATCAAGAGTCCAGTTACAAATTCAATGGATAAAAAGTAGATTAAAGAGGCTATTGATTGGCAAGTCATGATATTTTAGGGTGACATGACAACTCAACAGAATATAATAATCCAATAATGAATTATTGCCATATAAGATACACGAGGACATGATCATTCATGAAAACATGATGATAAGATTCACATATCTTAATTATATGGAAATAGTTATCCTCGTGATGCGTGTATACGTTATCCTAAAATTGATTCTTGAATACCAGTTTCCAGTAAAGGACATGTGCACAATCTGACTTGGCAAGCCATATTGTTTTCATTGATTCATGTATATCGTATATCATTAATATGGGAATTGGGGGACACTACATGATGAAAAAGAACCGTATTATATGAGGATCTAGTTGGCCATTTCCTAATTAGGTGCTGAGCACTTATACTGCATCAGCACCATGTGGTATTGAGCCACAGTTTGATACATATATGAGTCCCTATATGGGTGATGTCTATTATTGTTCCACAATACGAGGTTTGTGTACTAGCATCTAGCGGTGCGTCATGGTTCCGCACCATAGGTTTGGGCCAAGTCTCAGGTATGTACGGGCACTTGTACAATACGAAAAATTGCGCGTCATTTTATCCATCATTTAGTTTTAAATGTTAACAAGAGCATGATCTAGACTTGTCATCTTTATGTGATATTTATATACTATTTCCAATATATATATATATATATATATATATATAGCTTTGCTTATTCTATTATTCATTATTTATGTGACATATTTAATACCAACAAAATTTATTCACATACTCTTTATCTCCAGTACTGTAATAGTTCATATATTTTTATTTCTTTTATTTTACTTGCTGATGAGTGCCATTCATTAAATATTTATAGTCTTCATATTACCTATTTTTGTATATAAATAATGCTACTCAGGTATTTTTAGTGTCTTTTTCAGATAATCCAATTCATACAAGGAAATGGCATGAAATCAGAGCCGGATTAGGAAATCAAGTCCAGAAAAGAGTTCAAAGAGAGTAAAGATATAAGATTAAAATACGGCAGAGACTAAAAGTCATATACAGTTAGGAAATCAAATGTACAAGTCAAGATACTCAAGTGGAAGAAATTTCAACTGATTTCCACAAAATTTAGCTGCCAAATGGAGGTACTTTAAGCCAAATAGATGCTCAATGTGGGTCCCACAACTCGAGTTTTCTCCCGTGACTTCGTTATAATTTTGTAGTTTTTAAGTTCTACTAGAATTAGGGTTTGATTTCCGAAGCCTATATATTGGCCGTATGCTTGTATTCTAGGGAAAAAACTGTAAGTTTTGTACTCATTTTTAATTTAATAAAATTAGGGTTTTGCTGAAGGGGTGACGGCCACAATACCGTACTCCAGAGGTAAGCCATTGCTTTTAATTCTTTATTTATTTTTTTAATTGCTTTCTATTATAGATTTATTCACTTTTTAGATTAGATTTAATTGCTTTCTAGAATCATGGGTAGCTAATTTAGTTTAACTCTAGGATGTAGATGAAATTAGAATCCACCATGTAATTGCTCTCTAGTATTTTTCTTCCTAATTAAAATAAATAAAGATATAATTTCTTCATGAAAAGATTAAAATACAAGAACTCGTAGATTAATACTTTGATAGGTTATACTTGAGTTAAATTTCTTGATAGTCTATACTTAGTTAGGGTTTGGAGTTATTGGTTTTCATCTTTATCATAGATTTATCTAATGATTTAGTTTATTTTTATGAAAAGTAGTATTTTTGATGAGTTATACTTGCACACCACTTGATAGCTCATACTTAGGACACTTTAAATAAAAATTAAACTAAAAGATCACCTTTTTATGAAAGAAGAAGATAATATAAGTAAATACATGGTTGGAAACTAGTGGATTCTAGATCCTAGCACCTTACATCCCTGTGGGACGACCTGTACAGCGCTACACCGATACTGTGTGCTTGCAGTAATTTATCACATCACTTGTCGGGTTTAATTCCCTGGGTTTTAAACCCAGGTTTGGAAGGTGAAGAAGGGAAACCGGCCTCAACTTCAGATCCGTACTTCCTTGAACAGAGTTAGTAGGACGTAGAAAATGAATTTTCTAGGGTTCTTTGTATCATCATTTTTTGGCTATTTATGATCCTCATTTCTTACCTTATCTTTCCTTCTATTAACACACATCCAATAAAGGATGCACGTCTTTGATCTACTCATCTTCTATTCATTATTTATTTGTATAGCCTGACATTCCAAGCCATTTACAACACAAGCCTAACAACAGCCCGATAAAACATTTCCTTCAGCCTTAACAAACTGTTGTAGTCGTATAAAACTTCTCTTACATTTTTCCATTTCAACCAATCAACTTAGATCTTATAGTTAACATTACTATCGATCTCCCCATCATTTTAAATAATAGAATTCATATACCCAATAAGATTCCTCATCAATATCTTTTGTCCAACCAGTGTTACAATATTATAGATCACCTTTTTACTGACTTGCACTCCATATATTTTATTTTGGATCTACTTAATCTAAAATCTAGAGATTCTAAAGTTTATCTCTATAACTCCAACTGGGTACTTACTTCTGCTAAAATCTCATTGATTAGGACAATATCATCGATAAACAATATACACTAAGGTATCTCGTTCTAAATAGCTTCAATAATCTCATTCATCATGTTAAAATATAAAATAATTTTTCTCAACTCTCACCACAACTTCGGAGTTGCTGCAGTGAAAGGGTCTTTCAATATGGTATATCAGAGAAAATTTGAAAAATAGATCTCAACCGTGCAATCCGATAACCAGTCAATCTCAGCCATCCACTCAAAAAATAAGGGGCAAAAGAGAAAAAAAAAAACCCTAACTTACCTCGTTCAGCAAAAGGCGATAGTTCAACATTGATCTGTTCAACAAAAGGTGGCAGTTCTCTCTTTGAAGATCTGTTCAGAACAAATTTTTCATTCATCTTGTGGCTTCGTTCAACACTAGTTTTGTTTAGCAACAAAAAAGAAAAAATCTCTGTGCTAAGCCCCTCCAGCAGCTTTACCCCCCCCCCCCCCGCAAAAAAAAAAGTGCTTGTGCAGCAGGTTCTGTTCTTCGAAAAAGTGCTCATCCAGCAGCTTCTGTCCCCTCCAGCTGCTTTTGTTCTTCGAAAAAAAAGGCTTTGACTTTGCTTTCAGAAATTTGACAAGAGCAGAGGTTTGCTTTCTTTTGAAGAGTAATCAAGTAGGTGATTTTAATTCACTATTTCTCCATAAGTTGGATTCTCATTTTTTTTTTTTCTATGACATCATCTGTTTCAAGTACTACCACTATTGATCTTCCTGTCATGGCTGAGAATCTTTAATCCAAAAACCTTACTGCTACTACTATTAAATTGGATGACAATAATTATTTTTTATGGGCTCAGTCGTTCGGGGTGTTTTTTGGTGCTCAAAGAAAAATCAAGTATTTACTAAATGATCCACCAAATGAAAATGATCATATCTATTTCGATTGGCTTGATAATGATTATTGCATGATTACATGCCTTTTTAATAGTATGGAAGAGAAAGTAAGTTCTGATATTATATTCTTGAAAATTGCAAAAGAGATATGGAGCACTCTTAAAGAAGTATATGGCAATGAGAAAAATATATCAAGCATTTTTGAACTGCATGAGCGTTTATTTACTCTCAAATAAGACAACACGTCTGTATCCGAGTACTATTCCTCTCTCCGAGGCATATTGGATAAGTTTGAGATTCACCAACCACTAGTTATAGATCTTAAGACCATGAGACAATATCATTAGGATTTAGCTATTGCAAAATTTCTCTCCGAATTGAATTCCTCTTTATTTATCTAGGTGAGGGGTCAAATTCTTGCTGGTAATAGTGTTCCATCCTTGACAGTGGCGTATTCAAGAGTCCTTCATGTTTTTACTGGGTTTACTACATCAGCAACACAAATGCTTGTCTCCAATGACCATTCTGTCCTATTTTCTGGTCGAGGACGAGGCCGTGGCCGTGGTCGCAGTCATGATTCATGGGGAGGCCATGGTCGGTGGAAATGGTGATCAAAACTCTACTAATGGACGAGAATTCCGTAAATGTGATTACTGCAGCAGGAAAAATCAAACATCCGCATACCGTAGGGAGAAGTATGGAAATTCAGAATAGGCACAAAATACTACTACTTCATCTCCAACAAAAGATATTGCATCGACCATGAATTCTGTTAGCATTTCGACGTCTTCAACGATGGTTCAGATTCTACAAAGTGAACTTGACAGGCTTCTCCGTCTTCAATCCACCGTGGTCATTCGCATGCTACTCATGCATCCTTGTCAGGTACTGATGCACACATTACTTCCTCTAACCAACCATGCATTATAGACACTGGAGCTTCCACCATATGACAGGTATTAAAATCAAGTTTGCCTCCCTACATTTTTCAAATAAATACCATTCTATCCATATTGCTGATGTCTCATTTTCTTCAGTTATTGGTAATGAAAAAGTTCACGCTACTAATTTATTAACTTTTGATAATGTTTTATTTGTTCCCAACTTTTCTATCAGTTTATTGTCTATTAGCCAAATTACCATAACTAACAACTGTTATGTCATGTTCTTTCCTACTTACTGTATTTTTCAGGACCTCCAGACTGGAATGATTTGTCATGTTGTCTGTTTTGCTCCTAATATATTTGGCAAGTAGCTAGTTGAGTGGAATGTTGGAAGATGACAAAGTCTTTGGGTTCTCCTCACTGTATATATGTCTTCTCATAAACCACCGAAGATTAAAATAGTAAGGCTGATCATCGACTTGAGGGATATAATCGTTAAACTCGCATTTCATCCTCAATTCACCTTCAATCAAAATATTAATCAATTAGAACAAATTAAGATTTCAAAGTACGTACGTAGCTAAGAAAAACTGTCATCTTCACCCAAACAAGACTTGATCAAATATCAATCCCAATTAATTGAGCATCAGAAAATAGCATTCTGAGTTGTAGCAATTAATGGTTTCCTACCAAATATTCCGAATAAGGTGTCAAGTAGATGTATATCTTCCAGATTTTGAAGCTGTCTTTTTTTTAATCTCTTGAGAACAGAAAATAATTAAGAAGTTTGACACCAATAAGTTGAATCCAAAGGCTTGATGTAGGAGTAGTAACAGTAGTAGTATTGGATTTCTGCCTAAGCCACAAGGTTGGCAAGGAATTGAATACTAACAAGATCTCACTCTACTAGCTATGAAGCAATATCCCTAGAGACTATAAAAACAAAACTATATATGCATGCAGCCTAGCTCAAAAAGTCCACGACTACACTCCTAACTTTATGTCTCATAATCTATATACTATTGTAGCCGATAGATAGATAGACAGACAAGGCCACTTAATTGCCTTCTAATATATAGTTGACATTCTACTTGTACGTATAACCAACAACATCTTGATATTGGATTTCTGCCTAAAAGTAGTAGTCTTGAGCAATATCCCATTATTTCTTGTTCTCTATATAAGAATCTAAAGTATAGCCTTGGAAATTCAAGAGTGTACGTAGTAGAAATTAAGATGAAGCTCAAGTACTGTAGCCAGCCCATCCCATTCCTGCTGCTCTTTATTGTAGCTATTGGATTGGAGTTCAAGGGAACCTTAGCCCACTCCCTGGTGAAATGCAGAAACCCCTGGAGCCCTTGTTATGGTCAGGTGATCGTATGCCCTTGGGAGTGCCCGTTCACTAGACCATTTAACCCAAAAGCCAGAGCCTGCGTCCTGGACTGCAATTGACCTAAATGTGAAGCAGTGTGCCGAGGTCCAATTCATCCTCCTGCATGTCTACTGTATGCTTAATTTCCTTCAACTGCTTAATAATTTGATTATATGTATATATATGTTTGATTGCATTATTCCATATAAAAAGCCATGTTGCCATGGTAAAGGATCTGGTTGCGGCGACCCTCGTTTCATCGGCGGTGATGGAGTTGTCTTCTACTTCCATGGGAGGAAAGGCCAACACTTCAGCCTCGTATTTGACCCCAACATCCAAATCAACGCCCGCTTCATCGGCCTCAGGCCTAGTGGAAGAACAAGAGACTTCACATGGATCCAAGCACTGGGGCTCATGTTTGGCCCCCACACACTTGCCATCGAGGCTGCCAGAGTCCCTCAATGGGATGAGGCCGTCGACCACCTCAGTTTCTCCTTCGACGGCAAGTCTATCCAATTTCTAGAAGGGCATCTCTCCGAGTGGAAATCGTCGTCGGATGACATGATGGTAAAGGTCGAGAGGACTGCAAGTTGGAACAGTGTGTTGGTCTCGGTTGAGGACATTGCAGAGGTGTCGATAAGTGTGGTTCTAATCACCAAGGAAGATGATAAAGTACACAAGTACGGAATACCATCCGATGACTGCTTCGCACATCTGGAAGTCTAGTTCAAATTCTTCTGGCTCTCCCCAGAAGTGGAAGGGGTGTTGGGCCGTACCTATCAACCAGGATTTGAGAATCCGGCAAAAAGAGGTGTAGAAATGCCTGTAGTTGGCGGCGAGGACAAGTACCAGACATCCTCCCTCCTATCTCCAGACTGCAAAACGTGCTTATTCTCTCCTGAACAACCAAACTACTAGCTAGTCTAGATGCTACTGAAGCAGAATTAATGAATTTGCAACTATATATCAAATAATTAATGTGTATCATCGGTTAATTTGCAATAAGATATATATAAAAGAATAATAAATTGTAAGAGTACTCGATTGGTTTGAAGTAAATGCAAGAGATTTGCTTTGCTCTAGGAAATTATAAATTACTCAAATGATGTATTTTTTTTCTTTTTTAATTTGAAATTTAAATTTTATTTATTTTTCTGCTTTAGGATGGTGTTTTTGTTTGATAATTCTAGCAGCAAAGCAAAGCAAAGGGAACTAACTGCAAAAGATTAATTGCATGCGCCAAGCAACCGCACAATGTAACAAGATAATATTATTAAGTTTTTGTTTGCATTGTTCTGAAAATTAAAAGAGATGGTTTTGACTATAATCCATATCCTTATATCGGGGTTTGGACTAAAGGAGATACTTCTAAATATATTGCCGGTACCTGCTATACGTACTCATATACTATATATCGGGAGCGACACATGACAGAACTATTATGATTTGAATATGCTTGGCTCGTATTTGGGACTATTAATTAATATTGATGATCGAACAGTGCGATAGCAAAACACCTAGACAAACTCAGGAAATGGTTCACAATTTTGATTCATAGGGTTTTGTATAGTTATCAATGCCTATGGTTTAACAGTGTTCAAAACCCAGGCAATTTCTGCATCCAGATACCCACGAGGTACTAGTATCAGTGTCCACAAACCATAGAGTTGGTAAATTGAGGAAAATGGATTAAAGACATTATTTAGATAAGAAGCAGTTCCTTGTCATCATCCCTCAACATAAGCAGTTATATGAAGAATTTACCTGGCAGCGTAACATTCAACTGAAGTTCAAGGAGAATAGCAGTAAAGTCTGGTAATGATTGTTCGCAGCGGAATTTCTTCGTTTTCCTTCCATTGAATAAACTCGAATTACAACGGAAGAGAACAAGGAAAGAACAAACGAGAGGATTTTATATCTCAGTTGCTCTCTTTTACAATATTGTGTGGGATGGGATCTGTCAAGCAGCTCTTTTGGACGATCTAACGTCGAACTCTTCTCTCTTGAAGATGACGGCCGACTGTAGACGATCTTCTCTGGTCTTTCACGAACTCAAGGCTCTATGCGTAACTTGAATTCTCCAAGATGCCGAAAAGAAGAAAAGAAGATCCCTAGGGCTTCCCCAAGAGGGTATTTATAGCCTTGGGATGATTTGAGAGTTTCTATCTAAATAGAATTTATTCTCATCAAGGATTCCAATCAAATATCTTAGTTTTGATTTAAATCTCTTGATTTAGAGTTCTGATCGGATTTAATTTGGGTATTTGGATAAGCCCAAATCTTAATCTCAATCAATTTGAGATTCTGGTTATCTGCTCATGTGGAGATAATCTTATCAAATCGCGGAGCTAAAGAACCAGAATGCGGAACTAATGCGGAGCTATTGAATAGCTCCGCGTTTTGTTCAAACACGAGGCTAATATAGCCAAACGCGGAGCTACAGAGTTAGCTCCGCGTTCTATTGTGGAAAACTCTATTTACTTAGAAATTTTCACTGCCAACAGAACCACCTCCAAAGTTTTCAAAATGGCTTAGAACTTAGTAAATTTTGAAATACTTTGGATCTTTAAATGCAGAGTTAAAATACCAAGTTTATCTCTTGCACGGACCTAAATAGCTTCGCGTTCTAGTGAGTAACTGCTCATTAATTGCTCAGTAATTACTCCGAACCTCGCGCCGAATACCAAGAGGCGGGTTCTCTCATTTAAATAGAGTCTCTGACTCTTTCTTCTTCTTCATTCAAAGAGTCGAAGAATCCAGAGCTCAGGCGATTCGAGCTACTCATGTCGACGAACGATCTTCAATTGATCTTCTTTCGATTCTCCGTAGATTTTCATCATTAGGATGTCATCTAAGAAGAGTACGGCGTCGCGTGCCTCCTCACCATCGGCGGTCGTCGTTAGCAGCGGCAGCAGCGGCCGAGGGAGTGGCCACAATGGCAAGCCAATCCATACTGCACCAATTGGAGGTATAAATTCCCAATTTTTAGACTCCTTAGATCAATTTTGGAGTGTTTTGGCTTGGTTTTAACCAACCCGCAATTTTTGAACCAGCGAGACCACCGTTTTCCTGCCGTAAGGCTTGAGAAGAAAGGAGAAGACGGAGAAAAACTCTGGTCTTCTTCGCACACGAAGTTATCGCGTCATCCTCGCATTTGAAACACGGGGCTATTTTAACTAGCAGTCGCGTTTTAACGCGAGGCTATTTTAACTAGCAGTCGCGTTTCAACGCGAGTCTATTTTGATTAGCAGTCGCGTTTCAACGCGAGGCTATTTTGACTAGCAGTCGCGTTTCAACGCGAGGCTCAGTCCTCAACTGCGCGCGGAGTTTATCCTTAGCTCCGCGTTTTCATACTTCGAAGATTTTTCGAGTTTTGTAAAACTTTTTCTAACTCTTGATTCTTTTTTTGCAGTGAAGTACTTGGACCAGATCATTTTTGAAGAGGAGTATATGTGGCTCTACCAGTCTTCGTCAGCAAAAGTAACTCTAAGGAAGCTAGAAGCATATGCTTTACAACATAGTTGCAGGTTTCAAGCTCTGGTTCCAAAAGTAAACTTTTTGAAGGAGTTACAAGAACTCTGCCGCAGCTCATTAAGTTTTCTTGAGAACCATTTCTGTTAGATAACAATCTCTGTTGCTTTCCAAAGCGATAGAGATGATTATCTAAGGGCTTGTAACATGTCGAATCCAACTTGTGCATCTTCATTAGGATTCTTGTAGCAGTATGTTCAGACGATCCACTAAGAACTTTAAACAGATCATAGCTGATATTTGCAGAAGAGATCTTTTGCATGTGAACCAGGGAATTTCAACACTCCATGGAGGAAACTCGTTGTCAGGTTATTGATGAGTCGATGAATAGGTTGAAGTTTTTTGGGAGAGTTATAACTCCCTCTTCTTCTGTAATCTTTTGCTTCATGAATAAAGAAAATTCCTTTTCTTTTTATCTGTTAGCTTCAAGAATTTTGCTTGCTCAACAAATAGAATAGTCTAAGGCTCATTTGCGTAACTTAGACTTGTTAGTACCTGAAATGATCAGATCATTTAACTTAGACAGAGGCGCTTAATTGCACATGCCTTAGTTTGATAGAGGAAGTTCAAGTGCCCATCTGCGAAACTTGAACTGCATATGCCAAGATGATTGTTGTTATAATCATCATATTTCGACAAAGGCGCCTGATCACGCTTGCCAAGTCCGAGCTTGATAGCAACGCGTAGCTAAAATACCAAGTTGGCTTCGCGTTTTGCATATTTGTGCGGAGTTAATAACTTCGCGTTTAGGATGACCACGCGAAGCTAATAGCTTCGCATTTTAGAGAGTAACTGATCAGATAGTCGCTCCGATTTTCGCGCTGAATACCAAGAAGCGGTTTTCTTCATTTAAATGGAGTCTTAACTCTTTCTTCTTCACTCATCTGAAGAATTTGAAGAAATCAAGAACTTCAGGCGACCGGCGATTTCAGGCGACCCGCTCAATTTCGACCAAATTTCCGTCGATTTCTCCAAGATTTCTCGAAAATCAATAGCACCCAATACTCGTGCTTCTTCACGCGCAGCCTCGCCATCGACGACTGGCGCAAGCAGCGGCGGCAGCGGCCGTGGCGGCGGCGAGCCAGTCCACGCCTCGCCTATCGGAGGTAAGAACCTCACTTTTAGGGCTTTCTAGAATATTTTTAGAGTGATTTAGCTCGGTTTTAACTGGCCAATCATCTCTTTTATCGGCGAGATTGCCGTACTCTAGCCAAATGGCTTGGAGAAGAAGGAAAAGATCTCTGATCTTCCTTCACGCGAAACTATCGCGTTATCTCCGCGTTTTAAAGGTGAAGTTATTTTTGCTAACTATCGTGTTCTGACGCGAAGTTAGAATTTTAGCTTTGCATTTGTAAACGCAAAGTTATCCTCCTTAGCTTCGCGTTCGTAAATGCGAAGTTACTTCACTTAACTTCGCGCGGAGTTATCCTCAGCTCCGCGTTTTCATACTTAGCCAATTTTCCTGACTTTGTAAGAATCTTTTTTCTGATTATTTGATTCTCTCCTTGCAGTTGGCTATTCAGTGGATCCAATCTCTCAAGGGCATCACTTCGGCTATGGCAGGGGTGCAGACTCAGTCACCCAGTTTCGCTTCACCACTGTTCTTGCTGCCTACAAACCGGGCTTGAGAGAGCGAAGGGAGAAGCTAATCAGATACAGTCCTACTACTGCACGGGAGATCATCACGGATGCTCCTTTTGAAGCCACAAACCAGGAGGCGTTGGAGAAGCCGGGGTTCCTCTTTGGAGAAGCTATAGAGCACTCGGATAAGATCCTCTTTGAAGAGGAGGGCAAGTGGCTGTACCAAGCCGGGGATCTGCTCATGTTTCTGCCTGATATGGAGCGTAGCTACCCTCTGGTGTATCTCCAGAGGCTATCTTCCCACCGCGAATTACAATTTGAACTAACTCGTGAGTATGATGGTGTTGCGACCGGCAAGTATGGCGCGAATGGGGCTTTTCAAGATGGTCCCCCCAGATGTATTACGGGGCTCCTCCCAGGCAGAGTCACCAAAGAGCACCCTGTTGGTGAAGTTCCGATTGGTGCTAAGACTTTCCTTAGCGAATTCTTAGCCAAGGGTGGTCAGTACCTTGCCAAAGACTTTAGAATGCTTGGATGGGTCCACTCCTCGGGCAACATGTGGTGGTTCAGACTCGTCAAACACATACTGGACACCCATGAGCAGACGCTAAAGGAAATTGGCTTGTACAAAACTATTAGAAACGTCCAGTTTGGCTTGCCTCAAAGTGCATTCCACTTATTCTGCCTACTGGAGATGTATAACCCTAAGACCGACACCTTCTTCACACCAGTGGGTGAGCTTGGATTCGCTCTCCATGAGATATTCGAAGTGTCTGGTTTATCAATGGGCGAAGTCCCTTATGAGGAATACATCCCAACTGCTGAAGAATTGAAGATGATGAAAGCGGTGGATGAGCACATCTACCCGACTTACTGGGAAATGATGTGCCACTATCATATTTGCGCCGACCTGGCTGGAGTAAGGAACCAGGAAATTGGCCATAAGAAGTGGGCAGACTATCTCTTCATTAATCTGAATGAGAGTCTCTCTATGGTTCGTGGACGCCCTTCCATTAGTATTGAAGAAGTGAAGGAGCGTATCTCCAGCTTAGAAGCCACATCATACACGACCGAATCAAATGAAGGAGGATTTGGTCCTGGCGTGGTCTTTCAGAGCTTCCACTACCAGGCACAGTTCCCAATTTCAGACAGGGGTCTGCTTACGGGATTCCTGATGCTTTGGTTAAAGAGATGCGTTGTCCCTTCTCTTCCCAAGGAGGCCATTGCAAAGAACGTCGTCTATCCAGCCGCTCTATTGGCCTATGGTCGACCGTTCGGGTTGTTACCAGCAATGGTTGCTAACCTCCAAAGCGGGCTCCGGACCCTTTGCAACAGCTTCATGCCATCGGAGAAGAATAAAGGCAAAGCTAGGAAGGGTAAAGCGGCCAAAGAAGCTGCCACGGTGAAGACACCGAACCCAAGGGTAGAGATGCCCTATACATATCTAATGGCATGGCTAGTCATGCACTGTCCATCGCTGATGAGTGCTGCGGATTACAACCCAACTGACAAGCCGTACTTCTTAGAGAAGTATGAACGCTCCGTCTAGAAGAGCAATTACATGTCTCAAATCCGCAGAACACTCCGTCATCAAAACTATGAGATCTTCTGTTGCTTCCTAGACTTCCCTGGGGGAGAGTATGGATCTAAATTTAAAGATATTTTGGGAGCAGACCAGTTCACCAACTTATCTTCAGGGGTTTTCTGGTGGTTGTTGAATATTCGCCCCGGACACTTGGTATACAGGCAAGGCACCATGTGCTACATAGAGCCGTATATCCCGAGCATATTTGCCCGTCAATTTGGGTATACGCAGCTTTATGTAGGAAATCCAAACAAAGAGTTGGCGTATGAGGGAAACCTGTATGCAGGGGCACGGGGCTGGTTCCATTTTGTTGTTGGAGGAACCGAAGCAGAATTTATGCTACCCCTGAAATCACCAGAGCTAAGTATAGTGTTAAGCTTCTGTACCTGGTACAGCGTTGCAAATGCTGAAGTACCAAACCTCTCCATCAACCGCAGCTGCTGCAAGGAGATAGAAGCCTTCTATGCCAGCCGCAAAGGAGCCAAAAGAGTGAGGTGAATGGAATGGACGAATTCCTTGGTGCGGCGGCCGATCCATCAGACTTGGGCAGCTCTGATGGTGATGACGATAATGGCAATGATGATGACGGCGATGATGGTGGTGCCCCTCAAGACTTGGTTCCCCGTCCCTGGAGTCCAACCGTTAAATGCCGTAGACTTGTAAGAGGCGAACCGGCGAAGAAGAAGCAAAAATTAGCCCCGAGGACCCTCTTAGTCTCTCAAGAGGCGGCGGCCAAGTTCGCTTCAGATTTGTTGGCTTCAACTCTGCCTCCGGCGACGGCAGAGGAGAGTAGACCTACTGAAACTCCAAGAACTACTGAGGTCTTGACTCCCCCAACCGCATAATCTGTTGATCATTCCACGACGCAACCCCAGGATAGCGAAACGGGTGCTCTCCTGGAAACAGCGATGGCTCCCCCTTCAAGTCCGACAACTGGACTTGTATCTCCTGGTATGGTTTTTATATTCTATCTTCTGTCTATTATTCACTTCCTCATTATATGTAATACTATTTGTTTGCTTTTTGCAGGTGGTCAACCCCACTCGCCGATGCATTCGACTACCAGGGGAGAGTCTGAGGAGAAAGTGGATTATTCTGGCACAACTGGTTCGGCGGGAGATTTGGGTAGTTCTGCAAATGAGTTTGACGCTGACTACTTTACGACAACTCCACCATCTATTCCTTCTTCAGTTCCCCCAATAGATGAACTCGGGAGTGATGATAGGATAGAGATGGTTGTCGAGGCTGCAGCAAAAGATGCTACGCCATCCCCCAGTCTGCCGTCTCCAACACCACCGGTCTGTCTCGAAGAGACCTTTCCAGTAGTTGTTGGTGTACCCTCTGATCCTCGGCCGGCAATATTGACATCTTCTACCATTATGGCTGTTGAGCTGTTGGTGACTCCTCCAGTCCCGAGTCCTCTGCCAGCAGGAGATGAAGAAAATTTGAAATTCTCATTCGAAGCCACTTCTGCCACGGGAGGAACTTCGGGTGAACACACACCATCGTCTACCCCTGCTGGTGATGCTGCCCGAGTAATCTGTACTAATGATACTTCTCCTCGGGTTCCCAGTTCCGCCAAGTCCATATTGGCTTTACTGGCCCCGCATGTTATGAATCTGGTACAGGAACGGGCTTCTTCCTCTTTGATTCCAACGGACGTCACTCCTCCCCCAGCAACATCATCTTTAACGCTGCCTATTTTAAATACAGACACTGCGGACCCTCTTGAAGAATTCTTCAACCACAGTGTAAATGACTTTTTGCGGCTACTAAGAAGGTGTATCGGAATGATCCTGGATGGAAGAGATTTCTTTAATCTTGGACGCCCAATGTTGTCCAGCTATCTGGATAATATTGAAAGGATTGGGGGACGTGACCGAGCAGCTCCCTATCGGGCCCGCCTTGAAGCTTTAGAAGAACAGGTGAATACGCTGAACACAATTCGTCAAGTAGATGTGGAAGCGATCACTGAGATTGAGTCTGCGCGTCTTCGGGCAGAGTTGGTGGCTCGTCAAGATGAACTGAGGCGCCAAGAGGAAGTCTGGTCTCGGGAGTTGGCAGAACTACGAGCCAGTCAAGAATCAATCCTCAGAGGGTTAGAGATAGTAGACTTCGAGATTGAGGGGAGTCAAGCCGCCATCCTTAGAGCCAGGGAGACCATTGCTAAGGCTCGAACTATTCTGGAAGCCAATGAGTCTCGGTTAGGAGAATCCGTTAAGAAACGGGAAGAGCTGATTTTTTAACAAGGACAGCTCGAACAGGAAGGCATAATGAGGAGCCGTACTATCGAAGAATCTCGTCAGCAGTTGGCCCAGCAACTGGCAATAAACAATGATGATTTACGCCGGTAGGCCTAACACTCTGTGGAAGAAACTTGTCGTCGAGTGATTGACGAGACGACAAGTAAATTGAGGCTTCTAGGAGATCCATAATTTTTTCTATTCTTTTATTATTCATTCTTTTTTTAATAAGAACTTGTAATAAAAGATAGAATTTTACTGATTCTTTGTATCTTTATCCTTATTGATAAATAAAGGAAATCTTTTGATTCTCTTACCAGTTGGCTACAAAATTTGTTTGCACAACAGATAACTTGTCATCAAAATGATTTAGTTGTTTAGGTAAAACAGTCCAAGGCTCATCTGCGTAACTTAGACTGCTAATACCGAGGTGATTGGGTCAGGATCACCAGATTTCGACAGAGGCACCTAATTGCGCATGCCTGGCTTTGAGTAAGAAGTTCAAGTGCTCATCTGCGTAACTTGAACAAGTGGAGGCGGTTCAAGGCTCTCATGCGTAACTCGAATTGCACATCCCAAGATAAACGGGTTAGGATCATCAAATTTCGGCAGAAGCGCCAACTTGCGCATGCCTAGCTTTAAGCAAGAAGTCCAAGTGCTCATCTGCGTAACTTGAACAAGTGGAGGCGGTTCAAGGCTCTCATGCGTAACTTGAACTGCGCATACCAAGATGATCGGGTAAGGATCACCAGATTTCGGCAGAGGCGATAATTGTGCATGCTTAGTTTTTAAGAAAGAAGTCCAAATGCTCATCTGCGTAACTTGAAAAAGTGGAGGCGGTTCAAGGCTCTCATGCGTAACTTGAACTGCACATACCAAGATGATCGGATAAAGATCACCAGACTTCGACAGAGGCGACAATTGCGCATGCCTAGTTTTTAAGAAAGAAGTCCAAGTGCTCATCTGCGTAACTTGAACAAGTGGATGGTTATACTCCTAGTGATCTGAACCAGATATGTCAGTTACTCTGTCATCATTCTGGTTTAGTTTAGGCATAGTATTTCTTCAGAAATTTGCCATTGATCGGCATCATCATCCTATCGCCATCCTGGTTCATTAAGCGATAGGCTCCACTAGAGTATACCGTCTCCACAACAAACGGTCCTTCCCACTTGGGTTCAAATTTACCCTTAGTCTTATGGGTTAGAATCATTGGCCTTTTAATAGCCAGGACCAAGTCTCCTTGTTTAAAGGTCCTTAGTTTAACGCTCTTATTGAAAGTTCGCGCGATTCGGACTTGATACAACTCAATTTGTTGTTGAGCCCTAAGACGTTTTTCATCTAACACCTCTAGTTCTTGCAATCTTAGTTGATGGTGCTCTTCTGTCGTCATCTTTGTGGCTAAGGCCACTTTTAAAGATGGTATCTGGATTTCGAGAGGCAAGACGGCCTCACTTCCATAAACCAAGGAGAACGGGATAGCTTTTGTTGGGGTGCGAACGGTGGTGCGATAAGCCCACAAACACTCTCCCAGCTTTTCATCCTAGTCTCGTTTGTTGGAAGAGAAAAACCTTCGAAGGAGTTTAATGATCATCTTGTTGAAAGTTTCAGCTAACCCATTTGCCGCGGGGTTATATGGCGTCGAAGCAATATCTTTGATTCTGAACTTATCACAGAATCTTGAGAACCCCTGGTTGATGAATTGCGGTCCATTATCATGAATGATTCTTCGGGGTACGCCAAAACGGTAAATGACATGATACTTGATGAACTTAATCACATCTGTCGTTTTCACCTCTCTCATGGGCACGGCTTCGGCCCATCTTGAAAAATAATCGGTTATTGCAAGAATAAATCGATGTCCTCTGGATGACGGGGGAGTTATTGGCCCCACAATATCCATTCCCCATGCCTCAAATGGCCAACTAGCAACGGTATTGTGCAAGTATTCTGGGGGTTGATGAATAAAATTGGCATGTACTTGGCATGCATGGCACCGTTTAGCGTATATCATTGCCTCTGTGATCATCTTCGGCCAGTAATATCCCAGCCTTCTTATGCGGTCTCCGAGTTTTGGACCATGCTGATGAGCTCTACATACTCCATCATGTGTTTCCCTCAGCACTTCATCTGCTTCTGCTTTTGATATGCAGCGTAGCAGCAGACCATCATTTGATTTTATGTACAAAGTTTGAAGTGTACGATCAAAGTAGAATCTCGGGGCCTTCCTCTTTATCGAGGCGGCCTCCTTTGGATCCTCTGGTAGTATCCCATATAGGGCGTAATCTATAAATGGAAATCGTCAATCACTAGGTTCCAGGATTAAGCCTGTCTGGCACACCTCTTTGTTTTGGAATACCGTATCTGGGTGGAAGAGTTCTCTACTATCAATAGTGATGCTTTTAGCCTTACCCGGCGGGATCGCCAATGTTGCAGCCAACGCAGCAAGAGCATCTGTATAGACGTTCTCATTCCGAGATATATGATATATATAAAATTGTTCAAAAAAAATCCTGCTAGCTCAATGGCTAGCTGATGATAGGGGATGAGGGCTTCATGTCTGACCTCATACTCACCCGTCATCTGGTTGACGATGAGTTTAGAGTCTCCATATGCCTCTAGATAGTTCACCCCCAGTTGTAGAGCCATTTTTAAACTGATAATGAGCGCGTTGTATTCCACCACATTATTTGTACATGGTTCCGTCAATGAGTAACCGTTAAGCAATATATGTTTATGTGGGGATATTAGCACAACCCCCACTCCAGCAGCAGATCGTTTGGCAGCACCATCAAAGAACATTTGCCATGGTTGTTCTTTGCTAACTGTGTTGACCTCTGACGTCTGTTTGGAATTGGACCAAATTGGATGGTCTGCAAGGAAATCGGCAATCGCCTATCCCTTCATGGCTTTTTGAGGGACAAAGTGTATATCATATGGCGATAGTAGCAGTGCCCATTTCGCCAATCGGCCGTTTAAGGATCTTGGTTTTGTCATCAGAATTTTCAAGCGATTAACCCGTGATATGACATGAATTGTTTGCCCTGAAAAGTAGTGTCGCATTTTCTGAACAGCGAGCACTAGGGTTAAACATTCTTTTCAATCGGGATATACCAACGCTCGGCCCTGATCATTGTCCTGCTTAAGTAATAAAGAGCATGTTCATGGCCATGCTCATTATATTGAGTAAGTAATACTCCCAAAGCATCATCCATGGCCCTTACATATATAAGAAATGGCTACCCAGGGACCGGTGTCATAAGAACAGGAGGTTTAGTGAGATATTCTTTGAGATCGTCAAATGCCTGCTGACATGCCCCATCCCATACGAAAGTAACTCCCTTTTTCATGAGTTTAGAGAATAGCTGGCATCGTCCTGATAAATTGGAGATGAAGCGCCGGATATAGGCTAACTTTCCTTGTAACCCCCTTAATTCCTTAAGATTGCGGGGCGGTGGCATTTCACTAATCGCTTTCACCTTTTCGGGGTCAAGAAAAATTCCTTCTGAAGTGATTATAAACCCAAGGAACTTTCCGCTACGCACCCCCATGAAGGACTTGGCAGGGTTCATCTTCAAGTGATGTTTTCGCATAAGATCGAAAACCGTTCTTAAATCATGAAGATGATCTTCTTTGTTCTTTCTTTTGACCGCTAAGTCATCCACATAACACTCTACCGTTTTGCGCAGGTGTTCTTTGAATATGACGCTCATCGCTCGTTGGTAGGTGGCACCGGCGTTCTTCAATCCGAAAGGCATCACCATATAACAGTATACCCCCAGTGGCATTTTGAAAGCCGTGTGCTTTTCATCATCTGGGTGCATTTTAATCTGGTTATAGCCTGAGAAGCCATCCATAAAGAACATCCTCTCATAACCGCAAGTATTATCAATCATCACATCGGTGATGGGGAGTGAAAATTCATCCTTGGGACATGCAGCGTTCAGATCTCTAAAATCAATACATAACCGGATTTTGCCGTTCTTCTTACGAACCGGCACTATGTTAGCCACCCAATAAGGATGTTGTTCTTCACGGATGAATCCGGATTTTATAAGCTTATTGACCTCAGCAACTATTGCCTCCATCAATTCCGGTCGAAAACGCCTTTGCTGTTGTTTAACTGGCTTGGCATCCTCTTTAATATTTAACCGGTGCGTGGCAATTTGAGGGTCAAGCCCGAGCATGTCTTTATAACTCCATGCGAACACATCTATATACTCTTTGATAAGAGATATAAGTTCCTCTTTTTCGAAGGGAGTTAACGTGTCGCTTATGAAGATGGGTTTCGAGTTTTCTTCCATTCCCATATTAACTTGTACCAATTTATCTTCTGTGGGCAGGTCACGCTGTTGAAAGCGGACATCCCAAAGAGTGTCCATATGCTTAGCCCAGGTATCATCTTGAACATCAATTGGTTTCTCGTTGCTTTCTGATGCGGCTGAAACAATATTAGCTGTTAAGGATTGAAACCAGGCACCGGTACTTAGATCCGAGTCATGATCAAGTGGAGATGAATCATCATCGGCCAAAGAACTTTCCTCATATTGGCATGGTGGTGAGGGAGGGGTAGATACATAACCCAACCCCCTGCGAGTCTTTTGATAATAGTCTGGGCTCTTTCCTCTCGGTCTAAATGAGGGTATGAGATTCCGTCGCCCTTTTCCAAAGTTTAACCCCAGTTTCTGGGTGAAATTATAACCCATTTTCTCCATCATTTGCCGAGATTTCTGTTCATATAAGTGAAATTGAGATGATGTTTGTTCATCACTTTCACTGTTTTGTCTTTGTCGAGGCGACGTAATTACCTTACCGAACATGATCGGCTTTTGGGACCCCTGTCAAGGAGGCACCTCAAAGAAGTGACCTTGTCCCTTAGTTATTTTTGATTGAGAGAGGAGGGATGACCTGAGAGGAAAATAGAATGCCGCTAGAACTTCAAGTTCGGACAGGCCATCCACTTCAGTGGAAGTACAAGAGGGTTCAGACTCAGTAGCTACAGCATGCTCGTAGACTAACTTTATATTTTCATTGATAACCCACTCACTCTCTACTACATCAGCTACATTATTATCAAAATTCAAATTAAAATCTATGTGAGGTTTGATTTCATAATTACCCCCATCGTTATCTTCAGGAGACTCGTACTCCGTGTCGGCTTCATTGCCGCTGTCATCGGGCTTTTGAAGCCTACTGCGTTTGTCATACGGGACCTCATGGACTGGTTTGTAGAGCCTGGCATCCGTGAAGTAATTCTCTAGTCCCTTGAATGGTTGCCTATCTGCAACTAGTGTCCGGACTTCTCCCTATTCATCACAGTACTTCATACACTGGTGGAGAGTCGACGGGACTATCATATATGCATGGATCCAAGGTCATCCCAACAAAATGTTATAAGACGTATCCGCGTCTATAACGTAGCATGTAACATCCGTCCTTAAATCTCTAAGTTGGCACTGCAGTCGGATTTTGCCAAGAGGACAGCTGTTCTTAGCATTGAATCCGTAGATAGTAGTATTTGTAGGCGTTAAATGATGAGGAGATATTCCCAATAGTTGCATTAGCCTTCTGGGAATAATGCTTAGTGCGGACCCCGGATCAATTTGAATGCGTTCCACCTTGGTGGATCCGACATATCCGGTGAAATATAAAGGCCTATTACGCTTTATATTCTTTACCTGCATGTCCTCCGGAGAGAAGGTTATTTGTGGGACATGCCTCCTTACTTGATGACAGCTTGGACAAGAGTCATGTTCCTCATCGGCCGGCTCGATAATCTGAGCTAAAAATGACTCAGAGTCTGCCAGGGCCTCTCTTAATGCTTCACGTGTTGATTTTGATAATCTCAACAATTCGTAAAGCATTACTCGTGCTGGGATATTTGCTAACTAAGCTATTATGTCGAATTTGAAGGTAGTCTCCTTGGCCTCTTCATTTCTAACAGGATTCTTCTGGAAACGAAGTCCTTTTTGTTTTGTGGGCTTTGCGAGTTTCCCGTATATGTTTTTCGGATCTGCTTTGGTGTAATCCTTGAGGTATGGTTTGTCAGACCGAGTATTGGAAGGGCCCACACCATCTTGATGAGTGGCCATTGTTTCGAGCTCTTCTTCAGAATTTGTGAAGGCTCCCGAGACTATATATTCTTCCTTTATCTCTGCAGAAATGGCATTAACAGTTCGCTTTTTCCTTTGACCCCCTGTGGTCGTCCACTGTTCATCCTGTAGTAAATCAGGGTGGACCCACATAACTTCCCCTTTTTGGGTTGTCACAGGGACAAGTTCTTCTTGCGCCTTATTGTGCAGGTCATGGTATTTCGTGATCAACTTCCCCTTTGGAATTGGGGTCACTCCCGCGGGGAACTCATGGGTTCCAACCACTAGGGTTACCATATTGGCAGTGACTTTCTTTTGTTCCTGTTTAAGCGTCAGAACTCCAGCTTCTATCAGTGCTTGGATTATGTTCTTTAGAGGGTAACAATCCCTAGTAGGGTGTCCAACATTCCTGTGGTAAAGACAATAGTTGGGGTCATTGGTTTTACCAGCGTCCTCCGATTTTCTGTTCTCCAGGAGTTTCAACATTCCCTTCCTCAGTAGCAGGTGGAAGAGTGTAGGCATCTGTTCTGCTTTAAAAGTATAGGTCATCTCCTGTTGAGCCCTATTTTGCCTTGTGCCCTTTTGATTTTGGGGCTTTGGGCTTGGAGGATTTGTCTTTTGTGGAGCTGCCTCTGATGCCATTGCCGCTTTACCTTTATTTTTATTGTTATTTTGGGCGTATGGCCTACTACTTCCAGTACTTTTTGATCCACGAGACTCTTCAACTTGGCGAATCAAATCTTCGGCTTGCTCTCCTTGCTTGAGCAAATCTCTCCATGTCTTAACGGCCCCCATTTTTAGGAGCACATTAGTCTTGAGATTATCCGATATGTCTCCACTAGAGTTTCCTGGACCATTCCGTGTTTACAATGCACGGACTTCTCCCGGAACCTTTCTATGAAGTCTTTCACTGTTTCTTATTCCCCTTGTTTAGTTGCAAGGAGAGAATGAACCGTAATCTCGGTATCATCCTCAAAGAAACGTGCGAGAAATAATTTCTCAATATCAAACTAGGTATTAATAGTACCTGGGGGCAGCTGCATAAACCAAGTAAAGGCAGGCCCTCACAAGGTACTTGCGAATACCTTGGTCATTACTAGGTCATTGCCCATCAAATGTCCTGCTTGGGACAAGAAATAATAAATGTGTTAACTGGGAGATCCCTTCCCGTCATATGGCTCCAGTTTGAGCAGTTTATATTTTTGAGGGTATGGTACCATATCTCATTCAGGTGGATATGGTCTTGAGACCCCCGATTATTTCAACTCCTTGTGCATTAGCGCTTCGAGTTGACTTTGCAATTTCTCAATTTTCTCTTCATGTGGATCATGAAAAGAATATTTATCCTCGTCCTCATGTGTTGAGTGTGCTTTCTCTTCTTTATCTTTCTCGTTCAGTTTGTTGAACAAGGTTTCTTTTTCTTTCTTAGCGTTATCCTCAACAATCTTCTGAGTATTTTCAACCACTTTCGAGAGCATCATTCTAAGATCTTCAATTGTCTTTTGTTGCTCCCGAATCATCTTTTCCTGGGTTTCAGATCTTTGATCGATGTCATCTGATTTATCCGCCATATGTGATGCTGACTTTTGTATCCGAGATGATGCAGAGGAACGAGGTGAAGCTATAGCCGAGTTATCGCTGTCATCGTCATAAGAACCTTTTGCAAGTTTCTTATAGTTTCGAGGCGGGACAGCTCCTGACTTAAGTCGGGTGTTGTGATGGGGTTCTTCATCACTTAATTCCGAATCATTATACATCTCTATAACCTTCTTCCCCTTTCCGACCATATTGGAGGTTACAATTCTCCATTCTTTTCGGGGAGTGACTTTCATTTTCTTAGCAGGGGTTTTTATCCGACTCGGTTAACCGATCGAACACCGATACCCTGTTTTTATTGCAGCAACAATTATCCACTATAGCGGATACTGCCGTCATAAGTTGTTGGCAGTGACAAGAAGATTCGGATTGAACTTGTTCTATGCCTCTCTTCTTGGATAGATACTCCCTGAGGTTAGTGACTTTAGTCATGGATTTGTGGGGTCCATTCAACTGTTGAGAGGGTCCAGGAGCCCACTGAAGTTTCTTGAGATTACTGGAGTTCAGTTCTGGTCCATTGATGCGATGATCAGCCCTGATTTTGTATTCGGATTGATCTACGCGGAGCTGAAAGTTAGCTTCGCGTTTTGTGTCGCGGTCCTGAAGAATAACTCCGCGTTTTGCTACGCTAGCCTCGCGTTTTACGCTGGCTTGGTGTTTCTTCAGAAGTTTCTCTTCTGAAATCTTAGCCCCGCGTAGAAGAGAATTCTTGCACGCTGGCTTATTCTTGAGATTACCACAAGTCATAACTTCGCGTCTAGCTCGATTTTTACGATTAACAACAATCTGCCAATCATCTTCGCGATTTACATGGAGGTGAGGCATCTTGCGTTTCTCGCAAGTACTACTGGCTTCGCGTTTCTCGCTAAGCTCAGTATTAGCCTCGCGTGGAGAATCACACGCTGGCTGTAAAGAATTTTTATCCTCGCGTTTCTCGCCAGCGTATGGAATCTTGCGTTTATTGCAAGTGCTACTGACTTCGCGTTTATCGCTAAGCCCAGTAGTAGCCTCGCATGGAGAATCACATGCTGCCTTTAATGAATCATCCTCGCGTTCCTCGCGAGTGTAAGAAATCTTGCGTTTATCGCAAGTGATACTGGCTTCGCATTTATCGCTAAATCCAGTAGTAGTCTCGCATGGAAAATCACATGCTGGCTTTAAGGAGATTTTATACTCGCGTTTATCACGAGTGTCAGAGATATTGCGATTAACGCAAATCTTACCGGCTTCGCGTTTCTCGCTAGGCTCAGCAATAGCCTCGTGCGGAAAATCACACGCTAGCTTTAAAGAGATTTTATACTCGCGTTTCTCGCGAGTGTTAGAAATTTTGCGACTAGCGCAAATCTTACTGGCTTCGTGTTTCTCGCTAGGCTCAGCAATAGTCTCGCGCGGAAAATCACACGCTGGCTTTTCCTTGCGATTAATGCAAGTTGTAGCTTCGCGTTTAACTCGATAATGACCGGTCTCGAAATAGCGCGAGCCAGTTTGCAAGGGACCATAGCCTCGCGTTCTTTAGCCTCGCGTCCAAGGCGGGCTTTGAGGACTTTTCGCCTCGCTCTCTGATTTCTATTTCGGAGTTGGGCTCTGGTCAATCCAGTTTCCAGGTCTTCTTCAGCGGTAGGTAGGTCATCCTCTGCTAGGATTTCTTATCCAAACACCGGCTCTATGGCCGTGGTCTCCAGAGATCCCCGTTCATCGGTGGATGCCTTTTTACCCGTTGCTCAGGTATTGGAGCGCACGCGACGATAGTGTCGTGTTTCGTCCAGGTTACCTGATTCAGAGGAGAGGTACTCCTCGTACTTCTACTGGTCGATTTCAACGACGAGCATGTCTACGTCGGATCCGATCATATCGACGTCCGATTGCGCCACAATCACTTCATCAGTGAAAGAGACGGCTCCCACTGTGGTCGTCAGTTTGTTCATAGCGGAATTTCTTCGCTTTCCTTCCATTGAATAAATTCGAATTACAACGGAAGAGAACAAGGAAAGAACAAACGATAGGATTTTATATCTCAATCGCTCTCTTTTACAATATTGTGTGGGATCTATGTGGCGATGGGATCTGTCAAGCAGCTCCTTTGGACGATCTAACGTCGAACTCTTCTCTCTTGAAGATGACGGCCGACTGTAGACGATCTTCTCTGGTCTTTCACGAACTCAAGGCTCTATGCGTAACTTGAATTCTCCAAGATGCCGAAAAGAAGAAAAGAAGATCTCTAGGACTTCCCTAAGAGGGTATTTATACCCTTGGGATGATGTGAGAGTTTATATCTAAATAGAATTTGTTCTCATCAAGGATTCCAATCAAATATCTTAGTTTTGATTTAAATTTCTTGATTTAGAGTTCTGATCGGATTTAATTTGGGTATTTGGATAAGTCCAAATTTTAATCTCAATCAATTTGAGATTCTGATTATCTGCTCACGCGGAGATAATCTCATCAAAACGCGGAGTTAAAGAACCAGAACGCGGAACTAACGCGGAGCTATTGAATAGCTCCGCGTTTTGTTCAAACGCGAGGCTAATATAGCCAAACGCAGAGCTACAGAGTTAGCTCCGCGTTCTTTTGTGGAAAACTCTATTTACTTAGAAATTTTCACTGCCAACAATGATGTCTCATTTCATTCATTTGCTCCCAATATATATAATGAACAGAGGAAAAGTTGCAGTTCATAAGTAGCTAAAAATAAGCCTGCGGTCCTACATCATTTCGGACTCAAAGAACAGTGTCAGAGAAAACTGAATTGACATGAATTTTATAAGTGGATATAAATTGAACAAATTAACCTGTTGAGTTCACGACTGCAAATTGAATACATAATATTTATACAAACCGAAGCATGAGATTCAATTTAAATGTAAGCATAGAGGAGCAGAAGAAAAGGAAAGACTTTTCCTCAAAAGCCGATGAGAATTCCATTACTTGAAAAAAAGAAAAAAAAAAAAAAATCGATAATCTCCTCCTCATCTCCCCCGAGGGTTCACGAGCTGAGAAAAAACTGCACTGGTTGCTGCATCTTCGGCATCATCGTCAGTACCTGAGTTAGCTCCCTCCACCACTCTCACGCTGTTATCAAACGGGTCAAGCGGAGGCAATAGGATATGAGGAGGAATGCTCTTCACACTATTGTCATCTGGGTCAGCAAGCGCCGATGTCTCATCAAGTTGGAGAGCATACTCAAGATTCCACAGCACATCTCCCATTGACGGCCTATCAACCCCTTGTTCTGCCAAACACTTGTCTGCTATGTCCCCGTACTTTTTAAGCGATGCAGGATTGATCTTTCCAGCCAATGCTGGGTCCATGATTTGCTCCAGCATCCCCTTCTTCTGCCAGCTCATTGCCCACTCCGCTATGTTCACCTGCTCCCTTGGTAGCACAGGGTTGAGGGCTGGCCTCGCACATAAAACTTCCATCAGAACGACGCCAAAGGAGTAGACATCAGACTTGTCAGTCAATTGCTGCCTCCTGAAGTACTCGGGGTCCAGATAGCCGAAGCTACCTTTTACGGCGGTGCTCACGTGGGTCTGATCCAGTGCAGGACCAGTCTTTGAGAGGCCAAAGTCGGCCACCTTAGCGATGAAACTCTCATCGAGTAAAATGTTGGTGGTCTTGACATCACGGTGAATTATACTCTGTGCCGCTCCGGTGTGGAGATAATGCAACCCTTTTGCTGCTCCGATGCAGATCTCAAGGCGCTGCCTCCATGAGAGCGATGGAAGGTTAGCCCCGTAGAGGTGGCTTCTTAACGGTCCATTTGCCATGTATTCATAGACCAAGATCATCTCCGACCTTTCATCGCAGTAGCCAATCAGGGACACCAAGTGTCTGTGCCGAAGCTTGGATAACATGTCAATCTCAGTGTGAAACTCAGCCAGACCTTGCTCGGATCTCGAATTCCCTCTCTTGACAGCGACTTTAGTGCCATCCTCTAATGTCCCCTTGTAAACTTTTCCAAAGCCACCAACACCCAGAAGCAGGCTCTCATCAAACTTGTTCGTGGCATCCATGATCTCCTGGAACGTGAAGACACGACCAAGGTTTGTAGAGGCCAAGGAGATGCAGCTCGCCGTCCCACTCCTCTGAGATGCGGTGGAAACTTTGCTAATGGTGTGAGAGTTTCCATACAACGGAAGAGGTAGCCAGGTGTGAGTGTGAGTACTCGCCTTTGACCTGCGACCCACGAAACAACAGTAGCACAAAACTACCAGTCCAATGCCACCTGCTGCTCCCACAACCGATCCAATTATGATCCCTAGCTTCATTTTCTTCGAATGCAACTCAGGAAGAAGATCACTGACAGAATTCAGCCCATCAAAGCTGTTGACATCGTTGCTGATCTTCATGACCTCGAGCCCGTTCAAGATTGCGTTGCTGATTTCCGCCATCGTGTCTGGCCCAACACTAACCGTGAGAGCGCTCGTACCGTTGGATGAATTGGAAACGAAATCCTTGTAGTACGGCATGGACAGCTCGCCCTTGAGGGACGACAGATCCAAGCTTGCAATAGCAATGTCAGAATTGACGTACACATTGAAGACTAATGTGTTGAGAGCCTTACTGACGATGTCGCAGAAATGGAGCCTGATCAGGTACACGAAGCTCGGATCCACGGACAGAACCCAGGTCATGTTGAAGTTCAAGTCGGTCACATTGGCATCCCCCATCGCATCTGCAGTTGCATAGACCCATCTAGGCGCCGTGCCCTCGGTCACTCCGTCGGGGTAGTTTATGGTCATAGGATCCACCGACACGTTCACCGCGGAGCTATTGACATGGAGGTACTTGCCGTCGCTCTCCCAAGTCCTTCCGAGAGAGTCATTCCCAGCAGTGAGCAAGGGGCCACCCACATTCAGCCTATACATGGTCTCGAGCCCGAGTTCGGAGAGACCAGAAAACGGTCCGTTGGGCACCCCGAGGGCTTGATCGTAGATCAATTCGTCAGGGACCGAGACCACCTCCATCCCATTGACAAACGAGACGGAGCCATTAGAAGGAATGAAGCTTATGACCAGAGAATCGGAGGTGACATTGACGGAATACTCCTTGAAGAGGTAAGTGTAATTGGTTTCCTTGAACGTGAAGTTGTTGAGGAGGACGAAATCATCGGTCACGACAGTCAACGGAGCGGAAGCGAGGTCGTGGCTGCTGCCAGCTGAAGTGGGGAGAGGGCAGAAGTAGAGACGGACCCAATGGCGGCCGGGCTGCTGGATATCGAATTTGTAGCGGGCGGGCTCGGAGAAGATTCGAAGCGAGTTGTAGATTGGAGATGGGAAGGAGGGATTGGGAGCGGAGACTGCACCGTCGTCTCCTGAGGTTTTGAGAGAGAAGGAGGATTCTTGGGAATCAGGAACAAAGGTTCGGCCTTGAACTGAGAGGTTTTGGGATGAGCCGCAGGCAATGAGGAAGTTGTCGACTGGAGCGAACGGGGGGGCAGCATCAGAGATGGGTAATGTTGAAAAGAGAGAGAGAGAGAGTGAGAGTGAGAGTGAGAGGAAGGACAAAATCCATCTTACTGATGCTCTCATCTTCAAGAAACACCCACTACCAGTTACTAGAACTACAAAGAAGAATCAAGAAGCAGAAGAAGAAGGAGGAGGAGGAGAATATGTCCGCTAAAGTTGTTGTTAAAAATTGGAAGGGCACATGCATTAGCAAGTTTTCAAATATGCAACTCGAGAGGAGGCAAAATTGTTTATAAAAACAGGCCAGGCCAAAGATTTCGACTTTTTAGATCCTAATACTCTCAAACCTAAAGATTAATAATACCAAATCCTTACTTGGTTTCCTAAAACTATAAACAGAAGCTTCTTGAGGGAAATACCCCAATAATAAATTAAGCACGAAAGAAAGAAAGAGAAGTTAAGTAAATCGCGACTTCCGAAGATTCCAAAATTAAATCCACACTATTAAGTTTAGTAATAGTAGGAGAAAAGAGAGAGGAAAATTAAATAAATCCAACGCTAAATCCAACGCGGCACCCCCAGGAATCAGAGAGAAAAAAGAATCCGCAACCACAGATGAATAAAGATCGAAGCTTTCGCACAATTTGTGACTCGCTTCGAGAAACCCAGATGAGATCTGGGGATGAAAGAATGCAACTGGTCGGTCGACCCCGCAAGAGAAGTAGCCGTTGCGTTTGGGTTCTTGTAGTTGTTGTTGTTGCTGTTCTAGTCTGATGATGAGCGATGATGACACAGGTACAGATCAAAACCAGGTGCTTGATTTCTTTCCAGCCTGTCTGATTAGCCTGTCCAATGTACAGAGAAGCAAATGGACGGACCCACAATCAGATTTATATTTTTTTTTCTTTTTATAGAAAAATCCTTAATTAAGAAGACGATAGAGTAAGGGTAGAAGAGAAGAAATAAAACCTCTGCCTCCTGTGGATCGGTATCCTTTCATTCTTTACTTGCTGTCATTATCTATCAAAATATTTATTATTTGAAGTATCTAATTTAATCTTTAATATTTAGTTTCTCTGTTATTAAAAAAGATTTTTTTTTTAAAAAAAAATAGGGGAAAAAAAAAAGAGAGAAGAAAGGGTGATGAAAGGGAGTGGAGTCCCATGGCCATGGCATGAGAGTGGGACCAGACGCAGCGGCGCCAGAGAGATCCAATTCAACGCACCGTAACGGTCTCTTTTAGACTCCTTGTGGGCTAGAGAGCTACTACTCGTAGCTTTATCATGCGCTTTCTGCGAAACGGCAATATAGCGACGTCTCACTTTCCCGTTCCTGTTGCTTAACGGTAACGGGAAGAAAACGGCGGTTACCCATCCCTCAACTTTTCCTTCTATTGCAACATTGTTTCGTTATTTCTCTCCTATATGCAATGCAATGTCATCCTTTAATCTTGGGCATTCCATAATTTTCATTATTAAATCCTTTACTTTTAGTGCTATCTTCACCGTTAAGATTCTTTCTTCTTCTATTTGACTTGCATGTTTAGATTGAAATGGGCATTTCTTGTTCATCCATTTTCTTGTTCCGATGAATCTCTAAAAAAATATTTTATTTTAGTTACAACTTATACATTAGGTCATAAATTATCTCAATTAATCAAAAAACCAATCTATGTCCAAAGGCTCACCTGTCCGTCTTAAATTAACCTGTGATTTCTCGTCGTCACGTGAAACTCTTCCAGAGCAACAAATTCATTTGAAGAGAAATAGTGTTATCAACTGAACATGTCTGCTTTTATTGATTAAATATCAAATTAGTCTGTTCACATATCATGTCAATTTATTTTAACCCCATGATTTCTATGTCCGTGTTGATACGAGACATAGCTTAGACAACTAAATCACCAACTCCATTGGATTCGGATTGAAAAGACACAAGCCTACTATCTAGACGGTATGATTTTGCTTCCGACATTTGATTTTGTCTTCCTTTAATGTAGGCTTGATTCAAGCAAATCAGACTCAAAATCTGAGGTAGCGTAGACAAAAGAAATATCCTTTTCAAAATGGCTATCAAAAAAAAAAAGTTAACACAGACGTAGATAACACCATCAAATTGATCAAGCACTAAAAGATAGCACCATTATCTGTCCAAGTCTCCACTACCATCACCGTCAGAGGCTGGTTATTTTCAAGAGTGTGACGTCTCAGTCGCATTCGTCTTGTTGTCAAGCGACTGCGACCGTGAGAAACCATAATTTTCTTAAAACTTGTTTTAATAAATCATATATTTATTCATTTCATTAGTTTATGGTTTCTTCCTTGGCACACCGCCGCCTATGGTTATTAATTAGCAGGAGCATATGATAAAGAAGAAAGTTAGTGACTTAGTATATATACTGTTGTATGAGAGTATGAGTAGAGAATTTTTTTAGATTTTATATTGTGAAGGTATCTCTAAGGGTATGGTTGGGTTGATGGAGATGCGATGGTTAGCTAGCTATCTCCTGTATACTTACTTTTTTTATCACATGTAGGCGAATGGGGGGGAGCAACTGGGGTCTTGAGCCAGCTGCAAGTTTGGTGTTAAATTTACAGCAAAAAAGTGTGTGAGCTTTTAAAAATAAAGTTAGCACAGAGAGAGAGAGAGAGAGAGAGAGAGAGAGAGACATATGGGATCCAATTACCAGTAAATTGGTGTTGCCGCGCCCCCCCCCCCCCCCCCCCCCAGCTGCAGTCCTTTTCGGTGCATGTGCATGGGAGACTTTCGAGTCGTCCATCAAAGGACTGCAGCTAGGGGTGGGTATATATTTGCTTTCATCAAATTTCCCCGCCTACAAATTTAAACAAGAACACTTAACAATTGGATTTGTATTATTTGCTTTCAGTTCTAATGGAGTAATACTATACATACTATTAATATAGTAGGAGTAAATTAATCACATGTACTGCACCACACTAGACTACACTACAGTAAGTAGGTGGCAGAGACACTGTAGGTAAAGTGTTGAGGTTTCATGTGGACAGTTGAATGGAGAGGAGAGACCAGGGTGGCTACTGCCCATCAACATAATCAGTGATAATAAATTTAAAAAAAAAAAAATCAAGCCGTGAATTATGCAGAAACAAGTGCAGTGCAGGCGGACATCAGACCAGATGGCCGGGTGCCTTAATTTGGTCTTCTATTTGATTTCTACCATTAATATAATTATATAATTTTAATTTCGTATTCAAACAAAAATTATTTTCTTTTCTTCTTCCAGGGCAGGGGCAGGCCCCAACCCCAATGAATTTTTTGGGGGGGGGGGGTGGACTAGACTCATACAGTCATACTCGTGGGTTCAGTTCATGTGCTCACATGGGTGTCGTCAGCAGACCACTACCCTCCCCTTCCGCCTACTCCCACACGGCTGTCCACTCGGATCATGGGTTATATACATGCTCTATATTATTGAGTTGATTGTGAACACATCTTCAATATATGAGCATTCACACCCGCGCGCACGCATATATATATATATATATATATATATATATATATATATATATATATATATTCTCTACATGCACAAACGATACCTAGCTATAGAATACAATATGTCTTGTCTTGTGGATAGAAGCTTTCTGCAACATCATGGATGAGAGTAGGAAACAATACTGTCATGTTCATTCACATGCTTGCTCTAAATTTACAGTGTGATCACTAGGGCATAGGAGATTCTTCGTCACCAGATGAATGGAGTGCTTCGGAGGCACTTCTTCCCCGAGTCAGAAGACGATTGAGTCAGACCATAGCTTTTAATTTGTCCCTCTCCAATCTGAATCTCCCAACCACTTTCTTCATGTCCTTGAAGATCCAATCCAATCCAGTCCAACTAACAACTCAGTTCGGTATTTACTTCGATTGGCATCTGCCCTACTCTCCTCTCTCCCACCTACAATGCTTGTATATATGCCAAGTGATATTCCCTTATTTAAGAAGAACCGGCCACGTTATGCCATTCAAATAACTTGTTGGGGACCATGTCGTGTTTATTTTGGATGAAATCGCATGTGCAGCAAGATCCTTTTCATTCATACCCAACATTTCCATTTCATCACTCTCAAATCTATGACAACCAACAATCGTCCTACACTCTGAAATCTTTGTTTGACGAACGAGTGATTGTACACACACACACAAATAACTGATGTAAAGAGCATAAATAGGTCATCTCAAAAATCAAATACATTTATAAATTTATGTATGCATAGGATGCATGCAGTAGGATGGATGTTCAGAACACCCAAGACTAGGCGAAGATTAAGATAAGGGAAGCAAGTTCTACACTATACCTGAGAATACAAGATGACACCCGGGGGATATGGCGTTACAGATGCCAGAGAGATGCAGCATATAGAGATATCTCTCTGAATTTGTCCTCGTTCTAGAAGCTCGTTCATCAGCAGGCCATGAATTTGCTCCCTAGTCCCAGCACACCTGAAAACATTGATATTAAAACCATCAATCAGCTACCCTTGTATTATATATATCACATCAACCGTATGCAGCACACTGATAAGTAAAAATAAGTAATTTCTCAAAAATCAAATTTCCTGATGCATAACTATCCTGCAAAACTCATATCCTATAAAATCCTGGAAGCAAATATGTAATGTTTTATCTACCAATAAATCAAGCACCCAAAAAACAGTAGCTAGTTTATCTTGCATGCATTTGATCCATGATCAATCAAACCTAAATCATATGAAAGTCAATCTCTAAATAGTTCATGAATAGTAGATCATGGATTTTATTTCAAATTGTCCATTCTTAGATCCAAGTATGGCATCCACAAACAAATACCATCAATAGTACCCTAAAGAATATGTGTGTGTGTGTGTGTATCTCACCATGAGCATTGCCTGCATGATTTCCCAAAATGCTTTCCTAAATTAGACAAAGTATTGGCCATTAAGATACATATAAAATTCAATTTAAACACACTGGAAATATGATCCATTGCTTTTAACAGCAATCTCTTTCAGACACATCATAAACTTTCAAGAGAAATTGCCCCAGATCCCATGTTACATGTATGTTTCTATCTGTTATGTTG
This sequence comes from Dracaena cambodiana, assembly GCA_036321105.1. Classification (NCBI taxonomy): domain Eukaryota; kingdom Viridiplantae; phylum Streptophyta; class Magnoliopsida; order Asparagales; family Asparagaceae; genus Dracaena; species Dracaena cambodiana. Next base: position 64,958,721 of record JAYEPQ010000005.1, read on the forward strand.
GCTGCCTCTTCGGTGACCAAATGAACGATGTCCTCCCCTCTGATAAGGCCTTCTTCCCCTAGAAGACGATCTCCCAGGGTTACACTGACTCCCGTTGAACTCCATTGAATGAGGCCTCATCTCACCCTGGTTAACAGCTGGTGGAGCCTGACCATGGCTTGGCTCTTGACCCAGGGACACAATCCCCTGAGTGTTTATATTGCCAGACCCAAATGGCACCTGACTGAGCCCACCTTGTCCCATTTGCCCACCAGGCACAAGGGAAGGACCATTAGATGGATTGGCTGCTCCAAAAAACAATGGGAAGTTACCAGGGAGGGCTCCAAAATTAGGAACAAGCTGCTGCTGATATGGCATAACTCCACTTGCCAAAACGTTTAAAACCTGACTTTGGTGATGGAGATTTTGGTCTCCAAAATGCTGAGCCAGTAACCAGTTCATGGGAAGCCCTCCTTGCATTGCCATAAGCTGTGACTGAGGGGGAAACACACTTTGCATGCCCATGGCCTGGAGCTGAGGGGGAAATCCTCCTTGTATGCCTGCGGGCTGGGTCTGTGAGGAAAATCCTGCTTGTACGCCTGCGGGCTGGGCCTGAGCAGGAAATCCTCCTTGTATGCCAACGGAACTGGGTAGATGTGCAGATCCTCCTCCTTGCATGCCTACAGGATGGGGCTGAGGTGGAAATCCTTGTGTAGAAACAGCATTAAACTGCTGAAATGTATTTCCAAAGGAACCACTGACACCCATCTGGAATGCCTGTAGCTGAGATGGAAAAGATGGCACCAGCGTAGGCGAGGAAGCCACACTACCTACATTTGCAACCCCTTGAGAAGAATTCGAGTTGTTCACTTCAGCTGGAAGAACCTGACTATGTTGGCTGGGCAGTGGCTTGCTCTTGTTAGTCCCAGCACCCTTGAAATTAGTTTTCTTCTTGCCAAATCCAGACCGTTGGTTTTCATGATTTGCATCTCTCTTGTTTTGTCGCAGAGATCTCTTATATTCAGCTTCCTTCTCATCATCAGAGAATTCCACTTCATCAGTGATCTCCTCGTCATCAACACCTGATGCATCATACCCTTTCCGGTAGAGGTACTTTTCATTCAGAATGTGGTTGGCAAAATCCACAACAAAAGAGATGGCAACACCAATGCTAATTCCTGGAGGAACTTCCTCATCAGAGTTGTACCTGACAATGTAGTAGGGGTTTTTCACAGGTCCAAATAGTTCATCAATTATCCCTAAAGGCATCCTGGTTTCAGTAATCCAGAGAACGGATCCCTCATTTAGAGGGCTGTGCTTCACTGAGCCCTCCACAATGACCCTGTTGCCCAATATCTGGAGGAAAAAGAATAAAAACTTAAGTAGGGAGTATAAGAATAAAAACTCAAAGCAAATGATAGGAACCCCGTATGGCAAAAAATAAATAACAATATTGCCAATAAAAGGGTTAATGGGATGACAAAGAGGACAAGCAAGAAATTTCTTGTTGCCTTTAAACCATTATATTAGTAAATATGTTTCCAAGGGAGTATTAGATATGATATTTAACATGTAATAGAGTCTTAAAGATACTGGAATCGAGTAATTTGTCAAGGACAATAGGATAAACGCCTCAAGCACCCATAGGAGAGAAAGCTGTTAGTTAAATGAAGAGTCTGCTCCTGGAAAGAGTAGATATGGTACGTGATATCTAGCTTACATATTACGTAGTTTATGTTATACTTGATAAGTTGATATCATAGAGGTCAACCAGTGCACTGTCCTGAGATTGTAGTTAATGGAGCAATAAGAACTGCCGTAGACCAAAATGAATATGGATGGAGGCAATTTAAAAAAAAAAAAAAAAATGATAGTTGTTAGTTTAACCAAGAAGATGGCCCTCAGAGAGCTACATGGAGAAAAGGATTATCTAGCCAACCCTGATAAAGGTATTGTTGTTTAGGTTTACTTATTAAAAGTTTGTCATGCATAACCACTTAGGAAAACAATACAAACTCTTACTGTCAATATGTATGGTTCAAACCTGGGGAAAAAACCAATATCTTCCTCCATTAAACACATTGAAGCACAAAGAAATCAAAAGAACATCACAAGCCTTAAAAGGACTTACCGACGAAACAAAACCTACTGCCAGTGTCTGGTGGTGAGGTTCCAGAGATACCGCAAGCGGTGGAACTGGAGGGAGATCCTGCATCAGCAAAATGTTTAATGAAAAAATAAGTTTAAAATCCTGGAAACAAACATATCAATGAAAGACAAATCACTGTAGATGTATAAACATACTTATTGTATAACAACATATAGATGTAGACTTTAGAGCCTCTTATAATACCAATGGTTAAAATTCTCACAGGTTTTACAATTACCTGAATTTTAAAATGATAGGGAAAAAGCTGCCACAAAATCATTAAACGGAAAAGCCAGAAAAATCTGCAGTCTGTTTAAGTTTGAAACTGGAATTTAAATCATTCTGAAAGTAAGCCACATGTATTAGAGCTATAGTATTTGCATGCATATAAACAGATGGCACACTCGGGATTAAATAAATAGAGCACTGAATGTGGAAGAAATATTAGCTGATCAATTCATTGACATGTACAACATAAATTTAGAACATAGAAAACCTGTTACAGGAAGCAGAACAGGCATCAGTTTTCAGCCTCAGATACTCAGCTCCTCAATAATATCACTAAAACACTTTAGTGCTTCAATTACTTCAGATTAAATTTACTAGTTTACAGATAACTTTTTCTGAAGAATTTGTTCATCTCTGCAAGGATTCGTGCTACATCTTCATGAGCTAACTGTACTGGAAATTGATTGTGGACTATGATCTCACAGACCATTCATTTAGAGAAGGGAAAAAGATGTATATTCTGCCATGAAAACTAAGTGCGAGAAACACACATTTCTATTGCTATATACTAGAAAAAGACACATGCTATGGAAGTTAAATTCTAAATCTCGTTACATTATCGCATATAAAACTTTTAAAATACGTGAATAAAAGATGTCCAGAAACATTCTAGCTTATTATGTACATATTAGACATTTGTTCCATGTTTAGAATATTCTGCGAGTAAAGTTTCAATGTATTGTGTTTCCTTCATTAGAATCCTAATATAACCAAGATTCTATGTTATGAGTTTTCTTCTAAATTAGTTGAGACTTCAATTTTATATGAATTCTAAATTAATTAGGGGTGCAAATAGACATGGATACATCCATCTGGATCCAAATTTGAATAAGATGTGGATATGGTTACGGGATAACAATCGAACCGCATACAACAATCGTATGGATATCCGATTCCATATTTGACCATACATGGATTCAGATATGGATAATTTTTTTAATAGATGAATACAGATATGAATATAGTAAAACAATTCAGATAAGGATACGATTATCCAAATAATCGGGAAAACTATTTCATAAGTACCATAAAACCAAATACATTCTATATGATTTTTTTCAGCCCAGGTGGTGGATAATTATATACTAGTTCTTACAACAAAATATTCTTTTTAAAGTCCCCACAATTTGAAGATGTAAGAAATTTTACGAAATTAAATTACTTTCATTTAATAATTTTTCATAATGAAACCATAAGGACATACATATTTCCCTGATCTAACATACTCAAATGGTATATTTTTTTCTAATGCATATTTGTATTGTTTTTCCTTGTATTACTTTCAAGTCTATCTATCCATTTCTCTACTATCTGATCCATATTCATTTCTGATTTAAATGAATACGAGTTTTCCTTCCAGAAACATATTTTTATCTGAATCCATGATGGGAAAGTAGATATTAATATGTTAAATCCCATATCTAATAGTACCCAATCCGTTTGAATCCCTATGATTGAAGACTCATACTTTATTTTCTAAATATCAGATATCGGTCAGCATAATACTATACCAAATATCATATATCGGGTAATATATCGTGATATTTACTAAATATTGGATGTCATATCAGACATCTTCTATGATGATGAATATACATTAATGTTCTAAAATGCGTTTTCAGTATGCGTGCGGTCCAGGACCGCATAACGCATAATCGGATTACGCGCCAATTATGCAGATTACGCAGAATTATGCGGATTATTAATATTTTAATATATATATATATATATTAATACAATAATTATTAAAAATAGACACATTAAGTGCTATAAAACTCTAAAAAATTATAAATAATAACCGTAAGCATGTAAAATGAATATAAATTGGTTCTACATAAGAAATTAAATAAATTTTAGAAAACATAAGCTTTAAAAACTGTTTCAAAAGATTTAATTAAAACAAAAGAGGAGTTTAAACTCTACAAATAAGTCCTTAATTTGTATAATGAAGAAGTTCTTAATTTGTAAAATGAAGAACTCTGCAGCTACCAGTAAAAATAGTAACAAAAAACTCTACAAATAGTAACAAAAAAAACTCTACAAATCAAATAGTAACAAAAAAATCTTCAGCAACCAGTACTTAATCATTTCATGTTCTTTATCTGCAGCATACCAGAAACCAGCAAATCAAATACTAACAAAAAAATCAATAAATAACTCCTGATTTTCTAGTAACAAGTAACAAATAACACATCACCCATAGACAAAATTCTACAGCTGATTGCAACCAGTCCTAATTTCCCGAATAAAACCCTAGCCCTATTTTTTCCGAATATTTCCTTTAACCAAAGAATTCAATTCTAAAATCAACTCATTTTACTCATAATAATTATCAAAAATGTTCAAGAGGAATAATATCCAAAAAAACAAAATCAAAACCCTAAAATGATCCAAAATCGTAACTGAGGAAAAAAGGAAAAAATTACCAAAACTGTCGCTGCCGATGGAGAGCTCGCCTTGAGGACCACAGCCGCCAGAGGAGCTGTCGTCGGGACACCGGTGAGATCGGAGGGAGGAAAGGGGCGATCGCAAAATTAGGGTTTTTTTTTCCTGCTGGATTCGGGACTCAGGAGTTCGGAAGCTTCGATTGGAAGAAGAAAAAATAATCAACGATAATGTTCAAAGGAATAATCCCCAAAAAAAATCGAAACCCTAAAGAAATCTAAAAATCTTAACTTCTTAACTGAAAAAAAAAATTACCTGCGTTATCGCCGCCGCCAGATAACTCGCCTTGAGGACTGCAGCTGCCGGAGATGTCGTCGGGTCGCCGGTAAGATCGGAGGGGGAAGAGGCGATCGCAAAAAGGGTTTTTTTTTTTTTTTTTTGGGGGGGGCTGGATTCGGGAATCGGGAGAGATGATCGAGCGTAATCGAAAAAGAGAAACAAATAAGCAAATGGGTTGCGAGTAACGGGTTGGATTCGAGAGTTTTTTTGTTTTCAAAACCCAATTACCCGCTAACCGCATAATCGTTATGCGGATTATGCGCCCACATAATCCGCATAACCGATTATGCGGCCGCATAATCGGCTGACCGCATAATTGACCGCATTCTGCAATTTGTGAACGTTTAGGTGGCGAAAACGCCTATGCGGCCGCATAGGGCGTTTTTTAGAACACTGATATACATATCTTGCCTACATCTAATATAAAGTTATTTGAAACAAGTTACGACCTTGTAGGATATCTACCTTAACAATTTGTATAATCTTCTCAAATGCGTCAAGACATATACTCAGTGAATGCCCAACTTTTAAATTACAAAAATAAAATTAATACATATAATGTAACTGCTGGACATATCTCGCAGATGCAGGCTTGCTGCTAAGGATGGAGGAACGGTTAATGAAAGAGACACGATACTACTAATCAAGCTCTAATTCTATCTCTTTCTCATGTATATAGCCCATTAGGCTTGTGAACTAACCTGCTGGGTTGGTTTTTTTTTTTTTTTTACATGATTGAAAGAAAATCCAATGTTACTGCTTACTACTCAACGGGTGATATTTTGAGGCTGAATTATCACTCTATATCTCGCCTTCGAGTCAATACATCAGTCCACTTATGTCCAAAACGAGTAACGATGTAGGAACAAACTTATTGTATCAGTTAAGGGAGAAATCAAGATATCAACCGATGTACCGGTATAAAAACAATGCTCATATTAATAGTACTCAGGAGATTTTTACGATGATAAGATATTGTTAATAACAAACTCCCCATCTACAATAAGTAGATGATCAATATTACACAGAGAGAAATTAATAATGGTTGTGAAAACAAACTTTGAGATGACGCTTTAGTTAGATGAGATATTTTACCATTGTATGCATTTTTCCATGTTTTACGCAACTTTCTTCTAAATGCAAGATGAGAAGGATTATCATCACCACTTAATGCATAATCCAATAAAAAAAAATTATTATTAGACTGATATGTTCTTTTCTTCGTTATGTTCCCCTTTGTTCCCCTCAAAATGAAAATATAGATTTGAGGAAATTATGCACCATACTCATTGGTGTTGATCAACTTCCAGAAATAGTACAGTCGATTTTTGCAGAACAATATCAGATTCAATTCAACAGCATTGGTCAACTTATAATGAATTAGATATTTTTAAGGGCATCACAAATCTCCTTCATCAAAAGTAACTTTAATATACATAATGAATTTCCAAAAGTATAACTAGATTAAATATACATCCAGTACTTTCAAAGAAAGAGGAAAGAAACTGGATGGTTATGACTTATGATTGTGACTATGATCGATTATGTGGTGCAACAATGACAGTGAAGCTTGTATCCTATCCGAGTTTTTGGGAAGGCAATATGGATGCTCTAATGCCATTCAGTTGTTCTATGGGTCAATTCCCCATTCAAATTAGCAATGTCCCTTTTCTTTCTTACTACATCTATCACCCTAGTTCTAGTCACTGTTTTAAGTACAAGCCACAGCACTTCAAAATGGTTCACTCGAAAACATAATTAACTTTAACTAAATTACCAAACTCTCCAGCCATAAAACATGGACAAGGTCCATGGATGATCCAATTATGCTTTCCCTTCAGCTTGACAAGTAAGGTAAAATAACTAGTGAAAATGCTAGGAAGAAGGGCTTGCTCCCTCCAATCCAATCAAGCTTAGATACTTGAAGTACAGAATTTAGGATTCCTCCCTCCAACTATCTCTAAAAGTACAAAAGCTCCTACTATTCTCTATATTTTCTAGGTTTTTGTAAGATTTTCTTAATGGTTTGCCTACAATTGGGATTTTTACTTGTCTTGAGTGAGAACAAATTTAGAAACACTCACGTGATGATAACTTTACGTACGAGTCTATCTCTGAAAAAGATATATGATCATGGACACAGGTAAAATTACTAGGAGAGGGATAAATACAGGCCCCATTCGAGAACAGTGTTCAGAAAACTAGAGGTAGATTTAAGTGGAGGTACGAATAATGCAAACTCCACCTTGCGAACGTCAAATTTTAGTTTTCGGGACTCCAGTTTGTGATTTGTTTGGACTGCATAAAAGTAGAGTTATGACATAACAGAGGCAGGGGTGTAGTTTTGATAACTCTAATATTTTGGAGATAACTATAGTTATCTGGACACTATTTGTGTTGCAAAACAGGCCTCAGTTAGAGTTTTGGAGTTAAGTAACCTACCTCCAAAGAGTGAAGGTAGGTTAACTTAATTTTGTTTCCAAAAAAGGCCATAGAACTATACAACAAACTCCGCTATAGATAAGATCTTATGTCCAAATAATAACTGACATTATTTCAATCTCATGAAACAACTAGAAAAGAAACACCAAGATAAAAGAAGAATTGGGCAGGCTCTCATAATAATTTTACCTCAATCTCATGTTTTGATTTGATAGGTCCTTTCGGAACCACCTCCTCTCCATCGCTACCCAAAATCAGCTCATCTGAATCATTGCCATTTATCTCGCCTTCTTCAACTTCAATCGCTGCTGCTGCCGCCACCTTCTCCTCCTCGTCGTCATCTTCCTCTTCGTCGCTGCTGCTCGAAGATTCCCCTTCCTCATCCTCATCATCGTCACTACTCGAAGATGAGCTCTCGGTCGAAGACTCCTCGCTCTCCTCCTCACTGCTTTCCTCCTCGTCACTCCCGTTCGCAGCCTTTATAGGACCACTGACAGAACAAACCTCGCTAACTGCGTCATTTTTCGTTTCTCCGCCACCCACTTCCATGTTATTTGCTTCGGGAACTTGACTATTACCGCTGGGATCCATTTTGGACTCAACCAAGCTCACTTTCTCCATCCTCTCGTCAATGGAAGGCTCCAACACCGGATCTTGATGCCCTAATTCAGCGTTTCTCGACTTGAGATCGTCGGAATCGTTGACGACATCGGGATCGGGCATCGGGTTGTGATCGGGATCGACCAACCACTCCTTGATGGGATCGAAATCGAGAAAGTAGGAATCGAGGTCGTAGATTGATCGGGTAGGATCTTCGTGTTGGTAATCAGCATCAGCAGAGGGGAGGACCATGGCTAAGGTTTGCGTGCTGGGGATAGGGAAAGGATTTAAAGTCCATTTAAGGGATTGGGGCTGGGATTGGGGGACTTTGGCAGGGGATGTGGCGAGGTTTCACCAAGGGAAGAAGACGGCTGAGCTAGGGTTTCGGTTTATTGATGGACTGGACGTTTCTTTTTGGGTTTAGGGTTTTAGGCAGGGGAAATTCTAAATGCGCCCCCAGTTTCTTCTTAGGGGAGTTTCTAGATGGGCACAAGAAATCTCCTAGTGAGCCCACTTTAAAAGGTTTTTTTTTTACATTTTTGCCATTACTTATTTAGGTCCAAAATACCCTTTCCCTTGTCTTCTTCATCTTCCCCTTTTTTTTCCGCGTTCTCCATAGAGGGAGAGAGGAGCTGAGGAGAAAAAGAGGGAGGAAAAAAAAAAAAAAAAAATCTATTTCTCAAAATCACCAATCCATACAAAAATTAAACCAAACATTTAGCTTAAATCGGTTCATGTTTTATCTCTCTCATGTTATTATTATTATTATTTTCTTCTTCTCAAGGTAATTATCTTACCGTATAAAATATAAAACCAGCTTAGCGCACTCGTCCGGGACTATAAACCCGGATAAAACTCCTCCTGTCCGAGGTATACAGTCCGGACATGGAGTTACCATCCGGGCTAGCTAACCCGAATAAAGAGATTCTGTCCGGATTGTAAACCCCGGACTACAGAGATTTTGTCTGGGTTTACAGTCCCGGACGGATGCACTTAGTTGTTTTTTACCGGAAATTTTCTTCATTATCTTGTGAGCACGGTCCTATTTGTGTCATTAGAAATAAAAGTTTCATACATGAATAAGATGCAAAGAGTGTATAAGATGAATAATAAATTAATAAAAATGATTAAATTTAAATAAACAAAACCATTTTTTAAAGGAGATGTTATTTGAGCCCAATATTAGTTCTATAATTAATATGAACAGATAATTTTTTTTGAGAGGATGTATCGTTTGAGCTTTAAACTAATGAATTAATCTGAAATGTTGCGGTGGCTAGCCTAAGGAACATAATTTTTTATAATTATGTTTATTTTGAACCTATAATTTGAAGCTATCAATGGCTTGTGTTTATATCTAATCAGTATTGCCTAATTTGTTGATAATTAATTAATATGAATTGATAATTTGATAATTAATTAATATGTTTTGATACGAATATGTTGATATAGTAGACCGTTGTTGGTTGACATGTCTGAAATTGTTATCCTCATCGTCCGGGCTTACAGTGCCGGACAGAGTCTCTCTGTCCGGGTTATACAGCCCGGACGGAGGGGTTCTGTCCGGTTCTGTAAACCCGGACAAGTGATCTCCATTCGGTGTGTCTACCCCGGATGGATGATTCATTGGACCAATCTCGTAATCCGGGTTTACAGTCCCGGATGTTCTTTATTTTATCCGGTTCTGTATCCCCGGATAACTGATATGGTTATAGATACGGCGTCCCGAAAAACAACTTCGCAAATCGAAGGTTTTGATTGGATTATTTAACGATATATGCCCAGTTTCCGGCTACTGAGACCTTTTATTTGTCCTTCTTTTTTTTTTTCCTATTTTTCTAAAACAAACACCATAAACAAATTCTAATCAAAGGTTTGACATTCACAAATTCTCGTACAATTTTAGAAATTGACCACTAACGCAAAATTAAACAATTATACAAACAGAACTAAAGGATACCTAAGTGCGCGAAATTCAAGAAACCATTAGGATAGCATACCCAAATACTCTACGCCGATCTATTCACTGTGCATGCTTGCAATGATTCATAAATGCTCCAATAGGAAAATTTAACCAAAATATTAGAAAACACTACAGAATATTACCAAAACACCATATATTGAAACTAATTGCACAAAAAGATAAATGAACATCAGATGTTACGAGGGCTTAAATAGTTAAGTAACTTGAAGCATAACTGTGCATAAGTTTTGTTTCAAAAGCTCACTTCACTGAGCATCAATAACATTTTTTTCTTCAACTATAACCTATTGGGATATAAATCCCAAATAAATCACAATAATAACAACCAAGAATCTCAGCTAAAATAGTAAAACTTTCAAGATCATGTGGTAAGGTACTAATATATATATAACGTGAAATCGTTGAGTACAACTTCAATTAAGAAGAACAATAAACTAAAAGGAGTATTAGTTCCAAGCTAACAACTTTTTTTTTGGATTTACGACTGATATTACAAAATAACAACAAATTCTATATTCTTCTAGACTTCCGAGCGGGTTGCTTCCTTGTGGGTTGACGACATCTTGAAGAGCTCGCTGGATCGGAGGGGGATTGTGCAACGGGCTGTGCTACTGTGTCAATATCAGTTTGTTTACACCCAGTTAGAACTGATTTGATTTTTACGAGGGCATTATAGAGCGAACTCTTCTTGCTTCTGGTCTCGCCTACCTCTAAGAAAGGATCAATAATTGCTATTGCTTCTTGAATTCTCTGCATATATCACGGTAAAAACATATATAAGTTTGATTAAACCTGATTAATTTACAAAGAATAAAAAAACCAAAGATTACCTCATCATTATTCGTCTCCGGGACATCTTCTCTATTTGTCTGCGGGACATCATGCGCTGCTCCCTCTCGATTCGAGGCATGGATGGACGGATCTATAAAGCGTCGAGTTACCTTTTAATACCACGCCATATAATCATGCGTGCACTCGCCAGGAGTACTTGCCTCTACGCCTCGATGCTCCTGTGCAAGTACATGATCTAACCAACTAAGCCACATTTGCTCAGCATATCCATATGTCACAGAGATAAATCATTTGGTCCTCCATTTATTGGTGACACTTCTTCTTCTTCGGAATCTGACTGATCGTTGCCATAACTTTCTTGCGATATACCTCGGGGAATGTGTAACGCAAGACTCTCTGTGGCAGCATCGACCTGTGGATCCGGTTCGTCACGGATTTCATGGATGGTAGGATCGACGGCTGGACGAATCCCTGTTTTCTTCCTCCTATTCGAGGCTGTTGGGCGAATCCGAGATGCTTGCGCCGGATCCATCTGTAAATCACCAACGATTTTATTGACAAATTAAAATTAGCAATAATCAAACATCAAATATCACCATATGCTAATTATAATTGCCTATCTAAATCTATTAAATTAAATAAGATCAACACAAAGTACAAAATTTCATAAAGCTTGTAATAACGGTCCAAAATTGTATCCAGTGGCAACAATTTCATGCGGTTCAGCAGAACATGGGTCCAACAAAATTCTATCAAGACATTGAAGTTGGTTTTAAAACTTAGTGGTCATGCTCATATCTGTTTACATACATTTGCCTCTTAATAAAACTCTTTTTTTTATTTTTTAAATGAAGTTTAATTTTATCCAAGGTTTTAAATTTCAGCCGAAACCAATAAGTAACACGAACGTTGTATTGGCTTTTGAGGTATCAAATATGATATAAACTTTATAATATTGGGATCGGAATAGTGCCAACATTGCTGATATTTATTGATTCATCCAGTATTGCAGATATGATATCATAAATCTACCTAAGATCAGCAATTTTATGAATATAGTTGTGAACAAAATTTCATCTCTCATTCGCTATAAAACATGCAATTATAAAAATTAGTTATGATCTTGCTCATTAGTAGTTTATAAAAGCTTTACCAAAGTGAAAAAGCCTTATTAGAAGTTTATAAGATAAATTCATGACATACAAAAACTACGTAAGATGACTGGATACAATTTTATGGTAATTCATTGTGCAGATTACCATAGTAAAAAATAATTTCTTTCTTCTAGATTAGGTTTTTTTTTTTTTCTTTGTTTACGTGGGTGAATTTTTTTTATCCTTTTATGAGGCTATTATGTAAACCTATTGAATATTCTCTGGAAAAAAAATAGGGGATGCTACTTGGTCAGGTCGGGTCTAGGTATTATTTGATCTAAACCTGAATCTAGACCCTTATGGATATATTTTCTAAATTTAGACTTTACTTAACTATGAACACATTCACAAATACATCTATAACCGAATCTTTATCTAAAATTCAAATCTTATTCAATTAGTATAAAGGCACTTATGTCCAAATTTTGGATTAGTTTTAGGTATTGATTTTTTGTATAGCCTTATGTATTTTGTTTAAACATTGTCTATTTTATTAGTATCAGATATGAAGACAATTTGGATCAGGCATTAGTATGTTTCAAGGGTATTAAATCCATATAAATGGTGCTTAAGTTCTATTCAATTGTATGCATGGGTCCCAATATTATACTAGTTATCCATGGAAACAAATCTAAGCACTCAAACCGGGAGAGGGGGAAGAGGGGGGAGGGAGTTATTCGGGTGTCAAGCTGCTTGGAAAGCTTGTTAGCGGATGCAAGTGGCGAATCCCCTGCCCAATTTTTTTTCTTATATTTTAGAAATATGATTTTGATAATAAAATTATAATTTTGTAAGACATTACATGATCAACACGTAATTTGATGGATTAATCCATAATCTTGATATTGATTAATATATTTTTAAATTTTCTAGAAAATAACAAAAAAAAAACCCTGCAAACTTTGATTTTGATATAGAAGACATGGCATTATCATACTTCCTTAGTATCCATCAAAGAAGAGGACATATAGTTCAAAATTTTCCAATCAAAGTATAGGATATACTGTCTACTAAAAATAAAACAACAACTCAATCTATCTAGAATCATAATCCATTTAAAAAATTTATTTTATTTAAATATCAAAAATCTTACCTCCTGCACTCCTAAATCGAGAGCGAGAGTCGACAACAGTGCGTCAGGGGAGACCGCGTCCCGGATCGGCGACTGATCGGCGTCCCTAGGCGTCGGCGAGAGACAGGCTCGCGCTCGAGAGAGAACCCGAGCTCGCGCTCGAGAGAGAACCCGAGAGAGAGAGAACCCGAGAGAGAGGCTCGAGAGAGAGAGACCACCGGGCTCGAGCGGGCTCGCGCTCGAGAGAGAGAGAGAACCGACGGGAGGGAGAAAGAATGAGATGGGTTTTGGGGAACGATCGGAGGGAGAAAGAAAGAGATGGGCTTTGGGAATCGATGGGTTTTGGGGAACGACGGGAGGGTATTTAGGGTATATAAGTGTGCTCACTAGGAAAAAATCAAAATTTTGAAAAGCAGTGATGTGCGCACTAGAAAAAGTGGGCTCACTAGGAAAAAAGTTGTGCCCATCTAGAAACTCCTCTTCTTAGTGAGACCATAGCTCAACAAATAATTATATATTTACCATAAATATTTTTTTATAAAAAAACTCCCAACTTTTTTTGTCAGTGGACCTCGCTGTAGCTGCAGTCGTTGCTACAGCTGGCATCAACCTACTGGCACCGCTGCTGCTAGAGGAGGGGGACAAGAGAAGACAATTAAAAGATAGAAAAGAAAAAAATAGGACTTATTTAGAAAAAATATTTATGGCTCAAGCTTATTGAGAAATTGAGACTTATTAAGAAAAAAATGGGTGTATTTAGAATTTTTCTTTTGGCGGAGATCAATTGGGTCGGCTTCGACTTTGGCGGTCGGCGACAAGGTTTTAGGGTTTTTTTAATGGGCTGAAAAGGCCGTCTGAATATTTTTGTGGCCTGCACTCGCTACTCATAGCTCGGCCTGCAGGTGATAGCTACGTCCTGATTCAAGTTTAATAATAAAATTTAAGAAATCATTTTTTAAAACATTCATAATAAGCTAAAGCTTTACACTCAACAACTTCTTTCTAGAAATAAAAAATAAAAAAACTAGTCCAAAAAAACTGAAGTTTAGGAAAGAATAAAATTCACATTTGGAAATTATTTCGTGCAATCTTCTCTAAATTTTAGTTGGATCAAATTAAGTATTACTACACACATAAATATGATGCTAATGAACATATTCACGGGCCAAATTATAGTCTGTTTTATACAAAATTTTGAATTAAAAATAAAAAATTTTATTTTTCTAATTCAAATTTTTGTATTGAAATAGTTAAAATTTAGCCCGTAGATGTGTCCACTATCATCCATATACACATGTATGTTTGTATGTATGTTGTACATGTGAAAATTTCTATGAGATTAAATATCAATGTAATAACTTTCATTAATCATAATATTAATTGAATCGAGATTTACCTTAAAGCCAAGCCGGAACCTTTATCAGGATATCACGGCCAATTAATTTACAAGCACAGTTCGACATCTAATTGCCTCAACATGGAAAGCGAGAGCAATCATTTTTGTCTCCACTGGATATGCAATATCTTTTATCTAATCAAACTATTATCCTAATTAGGGGTGGCAAATGCGCCGTGCCCAGCCTGGTCCGGGCACACGGCACATCCCAAAAATGGGACGTGTCGTATCATCGGCTCAGCCTGCCGGACACGTGCTGTGCCCGGGCCAGATCGTGCCGGCTCATTTTTTATTAAAAAAAATTAATTTAAAAAATAATTTATTATTAAGTAAGTTTATGAGACTATTTAGCTCCATTTAATTAGTTTTAATAAAGAGTAATGACAGTAAATTTTTTTAATTATATTAAATCTCATTACATTACATTGATATAATTGCTCTATAAATCTCTTTAGAAATCATACAAAACCCGAAAAGAGGGGAGAGGACTCTAACCGTCACTTTTAACTTGTTCTTAGTATTTTTTCCAAGAGATTTATGAATTAAAAATTACAAAAAAATTAGAAAATACATGAAAATCCCAACAAATGTAGATATTACAATTTGAAAAGAAAAAATAAAAGTCTACTTTCAATTATTTTTTGGTGAGATCTCTACTACTATTTTATTAGTAAATCCTTATTTCCTTTCTTCTGCGTCTAACCAGTTTTTCAAGCCAACACACATCTCAATATGTCTGCACCATTGAGCTTCTTCACTCCGTAAACACTCTACCACCTGCACTAAAAGCAGACTCTGATACTACAGTAGACACCGGAGGAGTTACTAGATCACAGACCATACTGGAAAACACGAGATATGTTTTTTTCTGTGATTTCCACCAGCCCAAAATATCAAAGGGTTCATAATTTTCTGCGGACACGTCATCTACATAGTTAGCCCTTTCTAAATAATAATGTAGTTCATTAAAATATGTATTAGATTGTCTAGCTTTTTTTAGGTGAAATACAGATGATATTATTGGATTAAGAATTTCTCTAGTAGTTGGTTCTTTTGTAAATTGTGTTGGCATACCATACATATCTTCATATGTTTTATACATAATATCTAAACAAATTTTAATATCAATAACTAAATTCAGAATTGAGAAGAGTTTTGAGAGGATGAATTTCTTTGTATAAATATGAAGAATAGAAATAGAAGAGATAATGAGGTATTTATAGAGAAAGAAAGGCTTCATTTTGCAAATAAAAATTGCAAAAAAAAACCCCAACGGCCATTTTGACCGTTGGAGGGAAAAATTTGCAAAAAAATTTGTAAGAATCCCCCCAACGGTTATAAAAATAGCCGTTAGGAGGCTCTGTAAAAAAAAAAATTACAAATAACCCCCAACGGCTCTCTTAACGGGTGTTTTTCAAAAAAAAAAAAACTTGCAATGGGCCAAGCCGTGCCTGGCACGTGCCAAGCACGACTTGGCCTTGGCGGGCCGCACCGTGCCCAAGGCACGGGCGATCCCAGTCCGAGCCAAGATGTCGGGCCGTGCTAGGCACATGTCGGGCCGGGCGTGCCCAACGGACCGTCTGATCTTTTGGCCGGCCTTAATCCTAACCCAATCTCCTCACAAGAAAATTCTTAAATGTTGAATCTACCAAAATCTCAACTCATAGGATTGCTCCACTATAAATACCACTTCCTCCGCATAAATATAGACGATTCTCTTTATTTCGAAGAATCAATAGTTTGCTTTCTAGAAAGATAAAAGAGAGATATATTGAGAGTTTACTAATTCTCTAATAAAATCAATGCCAACTCTCCCAAAGACGTAGGCTCAAGAACTTCTCGGCCAAACCTTACTAAATTGTTGTTTGGTTGTTCTCCAGATTGCTCTCCTTCTCTTTATTTTCTCATCTTACTCACCCAATTGAATTTGTCTAATTTGCTCAAACAATCCAAGTCAAAACTGTCAAATTTTGGTACGAACAAATTTCTATTTAATTTTTTGTTAAAATTATTAATTTTGATTGAACTAATATTTGTATATTTCAACGCGAATACATGTTTTGGAGTGTATACATGTATATGTACGTGTGTGTAGAAGTGGATATTCACAAGGATTAAAATATGTTGAAAAGGATTTGATTTTCCTATATTTTAACTTTCAAAAGAAAGAAAAATTATATATTAAAATGGATAAATTTTACAGTTGTGTTCTATTTAAATAAGATAATCATGCTTGCTATATCATTTCATTTACAAAAATCATGCGGAAAGTTTCCATGTCTATGAGGAGTGCACTTGATTTATTAACCTTTTCTTGCAACTTTGTCTATAGTTTAAAGTATTTCTAATTTTGTTTTTGTTCTTTCTATTTTGTTGTACGGTACTGTACTTATTAGTTTGTTTCGTTGTTTTTTCACCTTTTACACTACAGAAAAGGAAAAAAAAAAAAAAAAAAGGAGAGAACATGGCACTCCTTCATCAAAACATGCCTAGTTAGCTATGAAATATAAATCAAATTAAGTGGTTGCTTCTCTCTTCCTTGGCATCTTCCTTCAAAGAATCACACGTGACAATATTCCTGCAACATTTTACCATTTTTTTTATTTTTATTTTTTTTGCCTGCCGTTCTCATGCAATGAACATGATCCTTTAAGAAGTTTGATCCTTCGTAGCAACACAGCAGATCATACTCAAGTAGCTTCTGGATCCCCTTGGAGTGGTGTTCAGCAAGCTCGTACTACATGTTGCCCATTATATATAGCACTCCCCAGTCAGGCCTGGTCCTGACGTTTTAGAGGCCCGGAGCGAAATGAGAAAGGGGCCCTAATAAGTCTTATTAAAATTTTAAATAAATATTTTTATTACCAAAATTAAAATTTAGTACATAGTTTTGCTATTACAAAAACTAATCATAATTCATAAAAAGCAATTCCTTCGGGCATGCTTAGATGCAAAATCCTCAATAA
Organism: Dracaena cambodiana; assembly: GCA_036321105.1. NCBI lineage: Eukaryota > Viridiplantae > Streptophyta > Magnoliopsida > Asparagales > Asparagaceae > Dracaena > Dracaena cambodiana. The sequence goes on from JAYEPQ010000005.1 coordinate 64,976,267, forward strand.
TAGTATCAAGATCAATACTGTCCAACATTTCCTTCTCAATACATAAAATCGCCAAACCATTCAACCTTTCTTGTGACATTGATGACCTCAAATAGGTTTTCAGCAATTTCAACTTTGAAAAACTTCTCTCTGCTGATGCAACAGTCACAGGTACTGTTAATAAGATTCGATAAGTAATGGAAACATTAGGATAGCAATCTGTAATTTTGACATACTCAAGAATTTTAACTGATGACATTGACATATTTGGCAGAGTCATCTTCAACACTTTTAGTTCAGAAAAAAAATCATCTAAATCCACATCCGACACATTGTTATGAGAAAAAGTATTGGCAAAATTAATACAACACTCTCTTTATTCATTATCATCCAATGACTTCAACTTTTTTGAATCCAATAAGAATCCAAAAATATTTTAAAATATCTTTAATTGCTCAAATCTATTATTCAATGAAGAAATCGTCATATCAACAATGACCAAAAAATTGACTCTAAATGACTCCTCTTCATTATCATTTTCATCAAATTGTCTTTTACTAATAATGTCACGTCTTATTGAAATGTAGACTCTACATTCATCTCACATGCAATATTTTTTGCAGTATTTATACTAGATACAAACCCTTCATTTCTATATTTTTCAAAAAATTCTATTACACCTTCTAATTGATTCATGGTAGCTTGGACCCCCTTTAGATTATGGGCCCTGGGCAGGTGCACAGTCCGTACCTGCCCAGGGCCGGCCCTATCCCCAGTCTCCTCATCTCTTTCCTTCTTCACTGCCACAGCTCTTTAATTATCACTCCTGAACATGGTAGTTACGTACTTTCTTTTTTTTTTTTTTTTCTTTTTTTGAAATAAACGGTGAGGTCCCTCACATTCCATTAAACCATTTTAACAGAACTAAAATAAACTAAAAAGAAAAGTATATCTATCCATTCATAATAAAAATGGATTACATGATGCTCAGATACAAACCACTCGAGAAAGAGAAGACTAAAAACAACATATAACTATATCTAGGGTCATGCAGTTAACATATGTCCAAACTATTGGGGAGAACGTCAGGTCTAACCGGAAGCATGATGGGCCTAAATACAAAACTGAGAACCAGTTTGATCAAAAAACTTAAGCTGTTAGGTCAAGGCCCCAACTTTGTATTTAAACTCATAGACTTTCTTTGTCATATCCGATGTGGGACTATACTCACATATGAATAACTAACAATCTTCCCCTTCATTGTGAGTATACTAACTTAACTTTAGCAACCATCCACGTGGAGGCAAACACGTGGCAAACTAAATCTAAAATTAACCCGACCAATTTAACTTTGGCAACCATCCATGTGGAGAGCCAACACGTGGCAAATCAAACCCAAAATTAACTCGACCAATTCATACTTCAAACATCGGCTTCACTCCTCCTTAGACCATAACCTGGCCCATTGATCCGAGGACAACTTGATCCGAACCTGACTCTGATACCAATTGTTGGGGAGAACGTTGGGTCTAATCGGGAGCATGATGGGCCTAAATACAAAACTGAGAACAAGTTTGACCCAAAAGCTTAATCTGTTAAGTCAATATCCCAACTTTGTATTTAAACCTATAAACTTTTTTTATCCTATTCGATGTGGGACTATACTCACATATGAACAACTAACACAAACATGCTACTCTCCCTCATTTGGAGTCTCTCGCAACGGTATGTCTGTCCCATCGCTTGCTTCAGTCATCTCCTGTGGGGATCTTTGTGTAGATGTCGCAATCTTCCTGGATGGAATGACGTGGGGAGCTTTTCCGGTGCCTCCAAAAGCTGCTAATTACATTAAAACATCATTAGTAATACAATATATACAATGATCCAAATTAAAAACCATATTACTAAAAGATTTTCTATTTCTCTCCAAGCATAGGTTCTAGACTATAGTAGTTGTTACTCTCCTAGATATGTGAGAGTTACCCTCTACAGAATGGAGCCTCATCTAGATTGATAGAGAGTTGTTCCATCTAATTTGGAGGTTGTGTTTATGAGCGACTTCCCACCACACTGTACCGGTGAATGAACATTCCATCAGTACATGAGATATTGATTCATTAGTGGCTCTACATAGGGCATATCTACTGGAATCCTGCTAGCCTCTGCGCTGTAGGTTATCACATGTTAGGATTGCTCTCTTGTTTACTAGCCAAAGGAATATGTTAATTTTTAGATAGCATTTTGTCTTCCATATTTGGTTCCCATGTTTAGATCTGATCCCACCATCATTGACAAGGCCGTACATCGATTGCATAGAGAATATTCTAGATTTGTCCCATCTCCATATCAGACGGTCTTCGATATTACTAATCTGGAAGTTTTCTAATATATATGTTCCGTAAAGTACTCCAGCTCTCCCTAATACCATTTTCCAACCTCCATCTTTTCTTACTCCAGAACTCTGCAATCGTTCCTTGTTTATTAAGACAGGCTTCGTAAGCCAGTAGGAATGATATTTTGAGGAGTAAGATGTCGCACCAGGTGTCTTCCCATAATGTAATTGTATTGCCCTTTCCAACCTTAAAAGTGATACTCCTCCAAAAGATGTCCTTTGTACTTCTTATGCCTCTTCCCAAACCCGAAGTATTGTGTACTACTCATCCTTACTTCTCCATGACCCCTTTACCGGTTCATATTTCTTCCATAGAAGTAATTGCATTACTCCCTCTGGTTTGGAAAGTAACCTCCACCACCATTTGACAATGAGTGTCAGGTTGAAATTCTTCAAGTTTAGTACCCATAGACCACCCTCTCTCTTTGCTTTGCATACTTGATCCCAAGCGACTAAATAAAATTTTTTCCCATAGTCTCTTGAGTCTCCTCATAGAAATCTACTCCGCAACCTGTCAATTTTTTGTCTCACCTACTGAAGGATGATGAAATAAGACAAGAAATATACGGGGATGGTTGAGAGGACATCATTTAATAATATAAGTTTCCCTCGCAGGAATAGGGCTCTCCCTTTCCATCCGTCTAGTTTCTTGCTGATTCACTCAATGACCGGATTCCAATCTGATTTTCTGATTTTATCTAGCCTGATAGAAATCCCCAAATACGTAATAGTAAATTTACTTTCTATACATCCAAAAGATCTCTACAATGAGTTTACCAATAAAATTCTCTCAATTAAAGTAACTACGTACATTCAAACATTAATACGAGCACATGCAGTTTTTTAAAAATTAATTTGAACTTTTCGTGGAAAACCCTGTTTGAATAAAAAGCCAACATTTATATTTGTACGTAGCCTGTCCTATCTTATAACTGAATTTCTGTTGGATTTTTTTTAATTTTTTTTTTTTTGAAAAAATTGTTGCTACAATGTTATGTTTATTGACATGGCCATCGAGTATACTGTACTGTACTTCACTGAGAATACTGATCAGATGGCTTCGTGCAATTCATGACTAACCTGCAATTATTTCACCAACCGGGAGCTCCGCATGCATGCAGTCATAATTAATTACATTAAACAAACAAAAACAAACCAATAAATGGTTATTTAAAGCCAAGCCATTATATATGGGCTGTATCCTAGTAAGTATAGCCACTGCGAGAATCGATTCTAGAAGTTGAGATCGTGGGCCAGGCCAGTAGACAAAGTCAAGGCCTGAAATTTTAATTAATAGGTTGTGAGAAACTTAGATACTTAACCAACCGAAGCAAGTCAAACAGGAGAACATAGATAGATTGATTAAGTTAAATTAATAATGAATGTTGACGCCCCCCCCCCCAATATATAACCTCTAACTTCTAACTGAACCCCTCCCAGCTGCAGAAGTAAACAAACATTAAATTTTGTGCTCCTGTTGTCAATGGACCAAGCTATATATCTTGATGCCAGCTTAATTTCTTAATGCTGATATATATACATGTAGAGTGGTTGGAGAATATATTTTGCTCCAGATGAGATCAGATAAATCTATCATTTAATTTTATTCCAAAAATTGTGTTGACAGTTCAGATTTGTCCAACATATCTAATTGGAGAGTGCTAAGTTTGGTGAGCCACATTTTTCATATGTGCCTCCCAATGCTCCTAGCTATACAAATACTCTCTCTTTCTCTCTATAGGGATTACTGTATTTGAGCCACCAGCTCAAGAAAAATTACGTAAGCTAGCGGTAAAAATAGAGTAATCCAATAATTTTCCGTCAAATTTTTTCTAGAATTAGAATCTCTTTCTCTTTAATTTTAATAAAATTAAATTTTAAGAATTTTAAAGTTCATTTATACTTCCATCAAGTTGATACAAAATGCTTATTCATTGAAAACCGTTAAAATTTGTGTTCACTTGATGGATGACCAAATTAAAATTAAAATCCAAAATCGGATATGAATGAACCCTATGGAATCGAGATCATAATCCAAAAAGAATTTTTTAATTTTTTTTTATTAGAGATGATAAAATTATTTTTATTAGAGATGATAAAAATAAACTGCAGCTCAGATAACTTGCGTGAATTGTTACCATATTTTCATTTTCCTCAAAATATATATATATATATATATATATATATATATATATATATATATATATATATATATATATGACGTCATGATATGAGAGCAATCCGCTGTCATGTAATGGTGCCATTCTAGATGAGCAACTCACACCATTCATCACGATTCATGATTTTTCTTTTTTCAAAACAACCTTTTCTTCTACGTGCAAGGAATCGAGTCACAACTGCTAATTAAGTTGGAAATATTAATGTCTTAATATGGGAATGGAATCATGATAGCTCCTCTGACCAAAAAAGCAAAACAAAACACTTGAATATTAACTCAAAATTAACAAGGTTTCAATAAATGGTATATATATATATATATATATATATATATATATATATATATATATATATATATATATATATATATATATATATATATATACACACATGCAGTGTTTTTATTTAATAATAATCATAATATGGACCAATAATATTTCCAATGCAGGATATATGTATATAGATTCTTCCACTCCCAGAATAGTTATACAGATTAGGACAGACCGCAGACCCACAGCTGCTGCTCATCCATCCACCCTTAATTACAAGCACAAGCAGGAGAAAAGAAAAATTACTTTAAAAAAAAAGGGGTATAACTACAAATAAGAAATAATTAGTAGTAGTAGTAGTAGTGACTAGCTAGGCTAGCTAGTAATTATTAAGGAGCAGCAATTAAAATTATAATTAAAATTACCACACTGGACTCCGATGGAAATATCTGATGATACTGATCTATTTTATTAATTAAATTAATTTATCTATGGCTATGGTGGTAGTAGGACTTGAGCATGGCGCCGCAGAAGGTGCAGATGATAGCCCTCCAGGATTTCCGATACAGCGGCACGTAACAGAACCTCGTAGCGGTCTCCATGTCGGCGACGCTTGCGCAACCCCCGCATCTCGAGCAGATCCCTGCCACCGGCTTGCTGCTCCGAACCATCCGCTTCTGATCCACCAAGAAGCAGAAAAACACCATGATCACTACTACTACTCTCCCGGGGGGCCCCCTCCTCCTCCTCCTTCTTCTTCACCACTATTATATAATCGTAGCTGTCCTTTTGTCTTCTCGATCGATCACCACCCCGGTTTTAATTATTTGGGATTTTAGGATGAGCACCTAATTTTCAATTTTCTCTCTGTTTTTTGGGGGCAAGGACTTGAAGAGAAGAGGGGCTGACTGAGCTGCTTGGGGATCCTGATATACATATATAGATCCGACTGGGCTCTGCGAGCGCTGGACACGTGTCGGGTGATGGTTGGGGGGTGGGTGCGGCACAACAGTGACTCAATGAGGACATAGCTGTACCTATTTAATGCCAAGTGTTTGCTACCTAAACACTGCAAGTTCTGTGCTTAAATATTTATTTTCTCTATGTTTCAAAATTTTCAAAATAATAAACGAAGAGAATTGTAATAATTGTCAGTGTAAAATATTATCACACATTATTATGATATGAGCCAAAATATAAATTTAATGCTAGCCAGTTCGGTAACAAAAATAATAGAAGGAAGCAAACGAGGAGGAAAACTATCCTATCTCATGATGGTCTTATAAAATTTATTTATAACTAGCTTGAGGATATAATATTCTTTAATTGCAAGGAATTATGTATACTTATATACGACAGCAAGTTGACTATAACCTTCATACACTATTATATATAAGTGACAACAGTCCATAGAATCTATATATTCACTTGTCATGTACACGTATTTGTCAAGATATTTATAGGAATAGTAATAAATGTGTTCATATATCAATTTTTTATCTATTCTATATAACTTTTTGAATTAGAAAAATAAAAATTTTATTTTTAATTTTAAATTTTATATAGAAAGTACCGATTAATAGATGCATCTATTACATCTCTTGATATCTGGCATATATAATTGTATACATAGGTACTAACGACTATGATAAGGAAAGATAGAAAGCACAAATTATAAAAGTGGCATGCCTTTCAAATAACTCCAAAAGATCTTGTGTTATATATGTTCTTATATAATTGATACTATGCCTAATTGTATTTGTATGAGTGTGTCTATGTATATATAGAGAGAGAGAGAAAGAGAGAAAGAGAAGGGCACGCACACCCACATCGACGACTCAAAGCTAGCAAGAAGTACAAATAGAGCGAGTCAGACAATGTAGCTAGCTATAGCTATCCTGCCCTTAATTAATTGTCAGACAATGTAGCTAGCTATAGCTACCCTGCCCTTAATTAATTGCATGCTCACACTTACATGTATGGTTCCTTGTCTAATCAAGTATATTTAGGTCATCATCAACATTAACAAAAGAAACATGAATTAAGCAGACAGACATATGAGAATAAATCACACAGAGATAAATGAGCGTCCGAAGGAATTAACTCACGAGGAGAGAGAGATGTAGACGACATAGCCTTAGAGGCAAAGTTTCTTTGAGATCAAAACGGTGAGCAAACTCCTTCTCTCCCCGTGTTTTATTAATAAGCAGTAACAGAACAATCATTTTACATCAAAATTTTAGTAGTATATTCTTACAACAACAAATATAAAGGATGAAATACAATTCATAAATCAAAAGGCACTAACTGAGGGTGACCTATAAGAACCATCTAGGCTATATCCTCAGACACCATTTGCAGGTCCCTGTGGAGTACTACCTGAGAATCCATCCTACAGCTCCTCATCTGATTACTGGTCCTTTAAGAGTCATAACTGCTCCTTCTCTGAGAGTAAATATGTCCATAAGATTATATCAAGGCATGTGAGACAGAAATAAATATCAGCGGAATACATGATGTGCCTAAAAATCTATTATTTCTCTCTCTGCACACATTCTAACAGATGACTGCTAATATAATGTGATGCAACTAGGCACCGTGTCTCGTTGTCCTACCAAGCCTGCTCTAACCCATACATCGGACGACTCGGCCATGCAGATTGTGGTGTGCATGTGAGCAGCGCACTTCACCCATAATTTTATGATATAGGCGCACTTAAGAAAAATATATGAGATCGATTTTGCTTCCGACTGACACAAGACGTAGATGCTAAGTCCTTGCCACCCCCTCCTTTGTAAGTTATCCCAGTTTAGGGTTGCATCCTTTACGATCAACCATAGAAAACATCTTCCTTTGAGAGGGCACCTAGTCCGTCATATGTGGCGAGCCTGCAGTAGCCTACGTCCGCCATCTATACAGTGTCTATATGTAGACTTGACTGTGAAATTTTCGTATTTCTCCCATCTCCATATGACTTCATCATTTTCACTAATGCTCAGGGGGTGCCCCTCGATAAGTTTCCTAAGTTTTCTGACTTGTAGTTGTGCTGTACACGGAGCTCCAGATTCCAACTATTACGATGCCACAACCGCCCCGTGGATGCATTTCTATCTTTTTCCATAGAAAAAACCTTAGAGAATAACACTCTCAGCGGTACTTTTGTGCACCATCGGTCATTCCAGAAAGACACTTTTCCTCTCCAACCTGGCTTGAAATATATACTTGAGTGGAAAATATCTTTTATCTTTAACACCCCTTTCCAGAAGGTCGATGAATTGACTGTATTGTGCGATTCTCCCCACCATTCGTCTTTTTTTAGGCCCTACTTGAGTCTGAGAAGCTTCTGTAATTGTCCTTGCGGATTTTTTAATATCCTCCACCACCATTTTGTCAGTAGCGCAAGGTTAAAAGTCTTCAGTTCCAAAATACCCAACCCCCTTCCCCTTTAAGCTTACATACATGGCCCCAAACTACAAAGCTGTATTTTGACTGGTTATGTGTCGTCCCACTCCACAGGAATTTTCTCCTAATTCTATCTATCCTTTTCCTTACCCAAGTTGGAATTTTCAGGATGAATATGAGATATACGGGAATTGATGATAAGACTAAATTAATCAGCATTATGTGACCACCCAAAGAGAGGTACCTAGCCTTCCACCCTTCAAGTCTTCTCTCAATCCTGTCGATTACAGGGTACCGGTCCTTTTTGTTAAGTTTTCCCCTCCTAATAGGTACTCCTGAATACTTAATGGGGAAATTGTCCATTTTGCACCCGAATATACTTTGAATTGCCAGAGTCGTTGGTCTAGGGGACCCAAGCATTACCATAGAATTCTTCTGGAAGTTAATTCTTAAGTCTGACCAGGTTTCAAAACAATACAGAATCCATTTAAGGACTATAGCTCCCCTAACCTTATTCTCACAGAAGTTTATTGTATCATCCATATACTGAAGGTTAGTGAGAACGAAGTTCCTATCACCCGGTAATCCCTTCATGAGTACAACATTGGACACCTTCCTGATCAGTCTATTCAACCCATCAGCAATCAGTACAAAAAAAGAGGAGGAGATAGGGGATCTCCTTGACGCAATTCCCGCTTACAGACAATTTTCCTACCAATTTTCCCGTTAACAATCGTCTGGACTTTCGCAGAAACATGCCACATTTCTACCCACTGAATCTAGCGGTCCCCAAAGCCTCCTTTTTCTGATGACTTCCAGTAGACACTCCCAACTCATCATATCATATGCTTTCTCAAAATCGAGCTTGAGAAAGAAGCCCTTTCTCTTAGTCCTCTTGCAATGATGTACTACCTCTTTTGTAAGAACTATTCCGTCTAAGATGCTTTTTCCTTATATGAATCCTGATTGTGTTTCGTCGACTAGATGTGGAAGGACAGTAGTATGACGGTTAGCCAACAGCTTTGATATAATCTTAATACAACTGTTTAACAGTGCTATAGATCGGTAACCTCTAATTACTTCAGGTGAGTCTCTCTTCGGGATGAGGATTATAAAGGAATAATTGATTCTATCAATATTTGTCTTTCCTCTAGCTTAGAGGCTAAGTTTTCTCTTTCTTAAATGAGATGGATGCATTGTTGTCTTGGACGTCAAAGTTTGATTTGGACGTCAAAGTTTGATTATGAGGGGAGAAGAGAGAGACGCATTAACTATAAATTAAGCATTTGAAATCAATTTTCAGTGGGATATGTATGAATCCGGAGTTGATGATCAGTTGGTTGGATGTTGTTTTCAATGGAAAAATAAAATTCTTGCGTGTGTATATTATGAACACAGTGATAAGGACTTGGACAATTTCTCATGGTTTTGGCATTGCATTACTACACAACAACAACAACGATAACAACAGCAGCAACATTAATGTCATGAAGATCATGCTGCATCCATACGTCGTCACATGCGTTGCATAGGCTGAACTAAAATAGGAATATCCAATCAAATCCAAAGAATCTTCCCTTCCTCCTCACTGAATCTAATTAAATATTAATCTTGATAATATTGCTCACCAAAGTATGTACTTAATTTCCATTTCTTTGTCAGCTAGTTGTGGAAGTTACCCGCATATTCTGTGCACTAATATGTGAGCCTCACAGCTTGACTAGTGATCAGGATATCTTTCAATTTTGTGTTTTTATTTATATTTTTAGTTTTCCACTCAATTTGATTCATTGAGATGAATCATCTGGTTAGTTACTCATTTACTGAAATGTAACACTACATTTAACTAAGTAATTTTCAATGATTCCTTATCCAAAAAGGTTATCTACAATTTTTTTATGGAGCTGTAGAATCTTGTAAACTATTTATCTTGAGTTTTATTGCCTGTGTCACCCCATGCATGTATACATGCACAAAATGCATTGTTGCCTAGACCTATGCAACAGTCTATCTTAAAACCGCCATAACTTTTATATCTTCATTTCGATTGACCTCATTCAAATGCCATTAGAAAGTAGATTCATTAATCTATATTTTATCCAACTATAACATATCTTAATTTACCTATTTACCTAGCCAAAAATAACATGGAAGTTCATCCAATGATGTTGTACTAGGTCTATCATTCAAAAACACCATGCACATAGTAAAATGACCATAACTTTTACTCTAAAACTCCAATTAAGCTCATTCAATTTGGAAAGCTTATTGAATTATTTAGAACTGATGAAAATCTTAGAGTCTAAATTTAATATTATTTTGGTCAAATCTAATTTGGCAAGTTTAGCTATACCAAGTCCATAGCAGCAGTAGCATATTTATAGTAAGCATAACTTTTATTCTAGAACTCCAATTACACTTATTTAAAATTTATTAGAAAGATAATTGAATTCTCTACAACTGTACCAAATCTCAAATTCTAATTCCATTTTACGCTAGTCAAATAAGACTAGGAAATTTGATTGTCTATCAAACTGCAGCAATATAAGCAAAAATGTTGTATCCGTGAACGACTTATGATGTGATACCCATGTACATATCTCAAATTACTCTTATTATTACTTAGACATATTGATTTTAGACATGTCATACCTTATATCTTAACAAACATTTCATGTTTGTGTATATACCACTTGATATGTGATATGATATACATGCACACATGTTTGTTTACTTATGATATTACTTGTACACGTTATTTTTGTTTGAAAATGATACTTTAAACATGTGAATATGTTTTGTAACTCTCGTACCTGCTAGTATTACTCTTCTACTTGCTAGTATTGACGTGCATGTCGTTTTATTTTTACCTGGCCTACATGCACACATATTTAATAATACATATTACTACATGTACATGTTATTCTTATTTGAAAATGATACCTCACGCACATGAATATGTCTTATAACTCTTGTATCTGTCAGTATTACTCTTGTCTTATAACTGATCTTGTAACTGATAGTATTATATTACACTCTTGTATTTGCCAGTGTTGATATGCATATTGTTTCATATTTACCTGACTATTGAAACATATACCTTTATTATATATGTCATATTAAGAGTTAGCATTTACTGCATAGTTGGCATTGGAAAAATGAATGGCGAAATGAAATACGTATTATGAAAGTACTTGTCTTGTTTGGATATATCTGCAGATTTATGTACTGGCAATATCTATTTCTTGTCTTGTTTCTTATTTGTGTTCTTAGTAGGACGTCATCTGGTTCAAATAAGGACCAGTACTTGAGATCGTAATTCTGGATATGCATGGAATATCTAGTGTGCCTAGCAGTGTGGAATCTAATTTATATATTATCGGTCTTGGGTCCATAGTATCGGGTATGCACGGTACACTTTTAGAATACGTGAATACTGGTGCCATTCAGTTTCGAACTAATATGATAGAATTTACTTCTATTTGCCTCATTATGTTTACCATATGATTCTTATTATATCTGACATATTTTATTACTTGATCACATCATATTATATGTACCATATATTGCATGACTTGTGTTATATTATACATAATATGTACCACATGATTCTTATTATATTTGACATATCTTATTGCTTAATCCATATATGTCATGATTCAAGTTACATTTAGTACATCATGTTACATTTAGTATACTTTAATCATGTTATTTTTTGCATATCGTATAATTTATGATTCAAGTTATATTTTGCATGTGTTGTGCTTCATGTTTATATTGTTTCTTACTAGTATGCCGCATATATATTCTTATCTAATTCCTATAGAATTACACAAGTTTGGGTTTATAATCTTTTTTGAATTCTGACCAGTGGGATTATCATACCCCAGGTCTACAAGCCTTAATTGCAGTATTCTAAAAGGGAAAACCATCCATCGAGAATCCATATTTTCAGGAGTAAGCAAATTGCTAGTAGCTAACCTCTCGTAGGATTTTCATCCCTTTTGCGTATTATCATTTTGGCCTTTATGTATGCATGCATCTTACTTTAAAGTTCAATCTGTAGTGTCCGGACACTCCTATATATGCTCAGTACTTATGTTGCTCTATTATGATATTATACTTGAATCTATTTGAGCAACCTTTTTATATACATATTACTTATCATTCTAATATACCCGTTTTTGGATATTGTTGTACTCTTTCCTGTTATGTTGTGACAAATAGATTCAGACCTGTGCAATATATTTCATATTTATGTGCTTCTATATTTCTTGCATTTGTTTGGAAAAGAAAAAAAGGTTTCATGCACTCTACTATTGAGAGTGCCCGCCGGTTTCGTAAACTCTACTATTGAGAGTGCCCGCTGGTGATACCATACTCTTTTATTAGGACACACTCTTGGACCCATGTTGTGTGGTTTGGGTGTAACACCCACTTTTTTCGAGTTAATTTTTTCAATTTTATTATTATAAAAAAATAATATGTTATTTTAAAAATATATTTTGACTCTATAAGATCCATCATGTACCCAAACCTACTTATCAAATCAAGTAATTGTAACTAAGAAAACAAGTAGAATTAATTAAAGTAGATTGATTCTTACATACAATGAAGATAAGAAATTAGATTGATTCTATTTTACTAATAGGATTCTAAATTAACTAGATATTGAATCTAAATAGAAATCTAATCCAAATCCTAGTTGAGATATAAAATATATTAGCCTAATTAATATATGATTTAACTCTCATCCATTTAATTAGATATAATTTAATTTGATTCCTATACCTATTAGGATTCATATTCAAATTTTGTTTCTATATTTTTTAGGATTCCTATTTAAATTTGGTTTCCTTATTTTATTTATTTTTAAGATTGCTATTTAAATTTGAGGTCCATATTTTTTGGGATTTCATTTTTAATTAGGATAGTAAATCCAATTAGAAATCATATTAGACTTTCCTACTATAAGTAAAAATATGACTCTTCATCTCCTATAACAAAGCCCCAAAAAGTCTTCTTTTCCCAGACAAAAAAATAATAAGAGAAGCAAAACATGAGAGAAAGAGGAGAAATAGAGTAAGAAAGAGAAGAGAGTTCAACTAAGAAATTTTGGAGCACCATCGAGATTTCAATGTCACTAAAGCCAAATGTTTAGATTTGTCATAAATCAAGGCCTAGATGAGTCCAACTCACTATAAACATGTTGCTGATTATAATTTATCTTAAAGTGAATCCAACTCACTCATAAACATGCTAATATTATACTTTGTTTTCTATATTTTCTATTTTATTTATTGAATCATATATTATGTTTAAAGATATGATTTAAAGTGATTTCTAACTCTCTGTAAACATGCTATTAATTATTCTTTATTTTCTATATTTTCTAGTTTATTTAATTAAAGATTGAATTATGTACTTGAAACTCAATGAATATCAAAACAAGACATGACAAGACACCGACATATTATAATATGTAATTGGTGATAGATTATTAACTATTGTTTTATTATATTATTCCTTAATATTATTGTTATTGTATACAAAATTTTAATAATGATCACCATTCACTATACTGAATTTAATTGAACAAAATAATTGATATTAAAACTGAACAATTGATACTGAAACTTACATACACTGGGTTTATGGGAGAAAATTGAGGATTTATATGATGATGACTAAACTTAACTAGATCAATATTTTCCTTTTTGGAAGAATCGGAATATGCTCCGATCAAAACTGCCACTGTTTTTCCATACGGGAGGATCGAGATAGACTCTAATCAAAATCACCACTGTTTTTCATTTTTTGGAGGATCAGGATAGGCTCCAATTAAATTATTATTCTGTTTTTCCGAGGTATATTAGAATGTGTTCAGACCAGCCAAATTCATATCTTCCTAAATTTCTAAATACAGTAATAAAAATACGTTGGTTATACGACTAATTGATTTGACATATAAAGATTTAAAATATAAGATTTTCTGTAATTTTAATTATACATGATTTTATATGTTACACAGATATTATTATTGTTCTTCGCAAAATTCTTACTTTCTTCCATTGATTATGATGATTACAACAAAAGAAGAACAATAGAAAAAATAAACGAGAGGTTTTATGTATTGTCACTCTCTTTTATAATAAAAGTAGGTTCAAGTATGACGATGGATCTAACTAGTAGAACCTGTTGACGATCTGACGTGAAGAATTTCTCTTTGAAGAAGATGATGGCCGGTCCTGTTGGAAGTAAAAATTTCAAAATAAAAAAAAGATGGTAAGTAGCTTCGCAGAGCGCAGAGCTATGTCCATAGTTTCACGTCTGCCAGAGTTTAGCTTCGCTTCAGAGTAAAATGCGAAGCTAAATCTATAGCTCTGCATCCAGAGTACTTAATTCCGGGTGAGCAGATTTCCAAAATCCTTAATTAATTGTGATTAAGATTTAGAATTATCTAATATCCGAATTGAGTCTAATCAGAATCCAAAATAAAGAGATTTTAAATCAAAATCAAATATTTGATTAGAATTCTTGATAAATACAACGAACTTCTATTCCTATCCCTAAGAAAACTCTCATAACCAATTAAACTCTATAAATAGCCTTTTTGAGGAGACTTTACGGATCTTTTTTTGGAGTTCACATTACATACGAGAGTCTTAAATTCATTGAGATCAGTAGAGAGAAAGCTAGGACCGGCCATCATCTTCTTCAAAGAGAGATCTTTACATCGGATTTTCAACATGTTCCACTAGTTAGGTCCCATCGCCACATTAGAACACACTTTTATTGTAAAGAAGAGTGATAATTTATAAATCATCTCATTTATTTTCTATTATTCTTCTTTCGTTGTAATCAATGAAAGGATGACGACTATAGTGGGATACGTCTTTTTTATTGAATAAGAGATCGTAACGCAATCCGACGTGAAGAAAATTGGATCGGTCATGGATATGCTCGTCGTTAAGATTGACCAATAAATATATGAATATTATCTCTCCTCTGAATCAGGCAATCTGACTGAAACGCGACACTATCATTGCGTGATCTCTAAAATCCGTAAACTGGTTAATAGAAAATTCTCCATTAATCGAGGTCCTTTGAGTCCGCAGTTATAGAGCCATCGTTTGAGCAAAAAACTCTAAGGGAGAATGTTGTTCCTACTACCGAAGTGAGCCAAGAATCTGGCTTTACCAGAACACAACTTCATAATCAAAATCGTCGAGTAAGTCGAAAAGCTCTCAAAGGCCGCGTAAAATGCGAGACTGAAACAGAGGCAGAATGCGAAGCTATACCTTGCGAACTGGCTTACATTAATCTGAAGATCAGAGAAAATCGTGTAAAATGTGAAGCTGACTGTAAGCCACCGTGTGAAGAAGTCTCTCCCCGCGAGGTTACAAATCCTGGACATGAAACCAGGAAAATTAACAATACTCGCGTAAAACACAAGGTTAATCTCAGAGGCAAACCAGCATGTGACTCTTCATGCAAGGCTACTGAAGTTGAATATGAAACTGAAAAAAGTGACAAAATTCACATAAAATGCGAAGTTAATAAAAATAAGTCTGCGCGCAATGAAGACTCTACACACGAAGCTATTAAACTTGGATAAAAACTTGAGCTTAACGTTAAATCCGAAACCAAAAATTCGTACGTAAATTGCAAGGTTATACCAGCGTGCGAGGATACTCCCCCACGCGAGGCTAAATAAGCAACAGAAGTTAAATTTCTTTAAAAGTGTGAAACTAACGTAAAAGGCAAAGCTACAGTCCAGCCTCGCATGAGTGCTTTAAAATACGGAGCTAACTCCCAGCTCCACGTAAAATAGTCAGTATATAGAATTAAGACTGATAAGAAAAATGTTAAACATCTGACAGACCAGCAGTTCAATGCCATCAGCACTGAAAAGTTTCAGCAAGCACCCAAACTTCTCTGACAACTAAGTGGGCCCCACGCCCAAAACATAACTGAAAATTTTTATCTCCTAAAGTTTTTAATCTCAGAGAATACTTGACAAATAAAAGGAAAACAACTCAAACTCAATCGTACTCGACATGCTATTAATATCAACAGTGTTAAGTAACTGCTGTTGTAGTAGAAAAAGAGAGTTTGTATTTGATAGAATAACTGAGTCTGAAGCGCTCTAAAAAGGAGAAAGAGTAATCTGAGGTATATAATCAAGTAAAAAGAATTGAAAACGGTAAGCTCAAATATAGTGGGCAAAGACAAGAAGGTCGTAGAGAAAGAATACGAGTCAGATGCAGACAATGAAGAACCTCCCCTTTTGCCCGATTCAAGTTAGGTGTCGTCGCTCCTCGAAATTATAAGAAACTTATAAAAGGTTCATACGACAATAATAGCGACAATTCAATCATAGCTTCCCCACAGTCATATACTTCTTTCCAACCAAGAAAATTGACATTGCACGCAGTGGATAGGCTCGAAGACGTGGACCAGAGGTTGGAAGTCCAAGAGCAGATAATTCGGGACCAGTAAAAGGTTATTGATAAGCTTAAGATAATGCTCCTGAAAGCGGTTGAAAATACTCAGAAGATAGTTGAAAATAAGGCTAAAACCTTCTC
This sequence comes from Dracaena cambodiana, assembly GCA_036321105.1. Classification (NCBI taxonomy): domain Eukaryota; kingdom Viridiplantae; phylum Streptophyta; class Magnoliopsida; order Asparagales; family Asparagaceae; genus Dracaena; species Dracaena cambodiana. The sequence continues at coordinate 64,993,075 of JAYEPQ010000005.1, forward strand.
CTCGGAACCACCACCCAAAACAAATGAGGAACCACCACTCAAGACAAATGAAGAAAAATAAAATAAAGAAGAAAAAACTTACTCAGTGAATGAAGAAGACGACAAGTTTTACTTCAATGATTATCATGAAGAGAAGATGGAGAAGCTATGAAGGAAACTTGATGCATCTGAAGGAATCAGAGGTTTCAAGGCCATACCCGCTTGAGTGGGACTTCGCCCCATATCCCGAAAAATACAAACCCCTCAAATTAGAATCATATGATGGGAAGGGGTCTCTAAATCAGTACATATATTATTTCTTAACGCAGACTGGTTGTCTAATGGGAAATAATCCCATAATGACCAAAATATTTGTGAGTACCCTGCGAGGGCCTACTTTTACATGGTTCATGCAGTTTCCCACAGAGACCATTAATACTTGGTATGATGTGGAGAAAAAGTTCCTGGGACATTTTTTTGAGAATGATACCAAAATATCAGTTCATTCTCTCCTTGCAACGAAACAGAGAGAAGAAGAGACGGTCAAAAGCTTCATAGAACGCTTCCGAAAAAAGTTCGTGCCCTGCCGACATGGTGTGACCCAGGAAACACTGGTGAGAACCGGTAAACATAATTTTAGGACCGACGTGCTAATAAGAATGGGAACTGTAAAATCCAAAACCTAGAAAGACCTGTTAAAGTAAGAAGAGTAAGCAGAAGATATAATTCGCTGGATTGAAAAAGCTCGCACTACAAGGAACTCTACAAATAATGGGTCATATCTACAAAATCCTAAAAAACAAAGGGAAGGCTGTGATTACGTCAGATGCAAATCTGAATTCGAGACCCTAAAATCTAAGAGGCACGAGCCCAAACAAGCCCCGACTTGACGGGACGTACTCGTTCAAAACAGAGGAAGTTGGCACTCTGTTTCACTTTCTCAATAAAAAAGAGATATTAAAGTTTTCAGAGAACCGAAAGTCAGAAGATGCAGGAAATATTAACGATCCTAATTATTGTTTGTTCCACCAAAATATTGGGCATTCAACCAAGAATTGCTACCCTCTCAAGAATCGAATCCGAGTATTGATAGAAACCGGTGTCCTCCAGGTTAAAGAAGAATAGAAGAAGGTTTTTCTGAATATGACAAATCTGGATATAGAAACCAATGAATTATCTACCGGAGCGACCCCTGTACCAGTAGAGAAGCCGATATTAATCAACCATAATCCCCATAAAATGAAGCAAAATGGACTCTTCTTGGTTTTTACCAAAAAACGAGGAACCATGAGGGTACACTCAGACTTGCTGAAAGATAAACAATCGACTTGTTTAGCTTATTCAACAAAAACTAAGGAAAATACTCGATCGACACCAAGCACGGGCAGCTCGCATTTGTAAACTTGTCCATTGGGTACGCTCCGAACCACAGCTGCGACCAAGTCATCCTCATTGGCTAGCAGCTGGATTGGGTCGGGGGTGCCGAAGACATTGATGTTCATAATCATCATGTTGCTTCTGCTACTCTTCTTGGTCATTGAAATATTTTGTGTGATGACTAAGAATTTGGTGGCACAATGATTGCCATAAATTTAAAAAAAACAAAAAAAATTAAAAAACAAAAAAAAGGAAAAAAAGTAAAGGGAAGAGAATAAGTTTCTTTAATTTTTTTTTGTATATATACGAGTTACCCGAGGATCCTGAGCTGATCATCTTAGCGTGTGCAATTCGGGTTACTCGAGAGAGCCTTGAAGTGCCTTCACCAGAACCCCAGGAATGGAGACAAGTCAACAAAGAAAACAGGAAGTCAAAAAGTTGAACTTCCTTGTTTATTGCAAAAAGAAGAAAAGATACAAGGAGGTTAAAATTCTCCCAAAAATTTCAAATGGCTTTCTGTCTGGTCGATAACTTGTCGTCGAGTCTCCTCCATGGAGTGTGGAGCCTGGAAACGTAAGTCATCTTCATGAATGGCAAGCCGTTGAGAGAGCTGGAGTTGAGATTCTTCAATCGCCCAGGTTCTCATTATTCCTTGCTCAAGTTGTCCTTGTCACAAGATCAACTCTTTTCTTCTTTTGGAAAACTCCTCCAATTTGGCATGGCTGGCTTCCAAAATGGCTTGAGTCTTCGCGATAGTTTCACGAGCTCAAAGGATCACCGTCTAACTGCTCTTTATCTCGAAATCAGCCTTCTCTAAATCCTTCACAATTGCTTCTTGGCTAGTTCGTAGCTCGGCTAACTCACAAGACCAGATTTCTTTTTGGCGTCGCAACTCTTCTGGAAAGCATGAGGAAGAAATGAGGAGACTCTATTTAAAAGAGAAAAATTGCCCCTTGGTATTTGGTGCGAAGTTTGGGGCAATTAAGGCAGTTGGACGCGAAGCTACAAACTTCACGTGCTGAAGTGTAAGTGCGAAGATAATGAATGGCTTAATTTCACGTCAATCGTCAAATCAGAGATCCAAAGTATTTTAAATTTTGCCAATCATAGTAATTTTGAAAACTTTGGAAGAGGGCCTGTTGGAGATAAAAGTTTCCAAATAAAGAAAAGTTGGCAAGTAGCTTCGCAGAATGTGGAGCTAAGTCTATAATTTCACGTCAGCCAGAGTTTAGCTCCACATCAGAGTAAAATATGAAACTAAATCTATAACTCTGCGTCTAGAGTACTTAACTCCGCATGGGCAGATTTTCAGAATCCTTAATTGATTGTGATTGAGATTTGGGATTATCTAATACCCGATTTGAGTCCAATCAGAATCCAAAATCAAGAGATTGTAAATCAAAATTAAATATTTGATTAGAATTCTTGATAAATATGAAGACATTCTATTCCTATCCCTAAGGAAACTTTCATAATCAACTAAAGTTTATAAATAGTCTCTTTGAGGAGACTTTAGGAATCTTTTTTTAGAGTTCAAGTTACGTGCGAGAGCCTTGAATTCATTGAAATCAGCAGAGAGAAAGGTAGGACTAGCCATCATCTTCTTCAAAGAGAGATCTTCACGTCGGATCATCAACAGGTTCTACTAGTTAGATCCCATTGCCATATTAGAACCCATTTTTATTGTAAAAGAGAGTGATAATATATAAATCCTCTCGTTAGTTTTTTATTGTTTTTCTTTCATTGTAATCATTGTAATCAATGGAAGAAAGCAAGAATTTTGCGGAGAATAGGCCCTAGCTCTCTCTCTGTTGATCTCAATAAATTCAAGACTCTCGTGCGTAACTTGAACTCCAAAAGATCCCTAAAGTCTCCTCAAATCGGCTATTTATAGGCTTTAATTGGTTATAAGAGTTTCCTTAAGGATATGAATAGAAGGTTTTTGTATTAATCAAGGATTCTAATTAAATATTTGATTTTGACTTAAATCTCTTGATTTTGAATCCTAATTGGACTCAATTCGAATATTAGATAATTCCAAATCTTAATCATAATCAATTAAGGATTCTAAGATCTGCCCACGTGGAATTAAGGACTCTGGACGCGAAGTTAAGGACTTAGTTTCGCGTTTTACTTCTTCACGTGAATAACCTTCCTGCTGACGTGAAGTTAGTTAATAGCTTTGCGCATAACTAGCTGCGGAGCTATTTCTTCTCTTCTATTTTTTTTTTTTGAAATTTTCTCCTCCAAGAATTATTTTCATATGTTTTGTTATATTTTATTGGATCGCTTTACTAACGATCTTGGTTATGCATGATTAAACGCAGATTATTACCTAGAGGTAGACCCACTGGAGACCGAGCAGGACATAATGTATTTTCAAGAGCAGGCGGAGCTATGAAATATACGATATATTTAGTAGATATTTTTTTATAAAAAGATGTAATTAGTACATAAGTCTACATTTTACTGAATGCAAGTAAAAATAATTTATTATTATTTTAAGTAAAAAAATTATTGTTTATTTTTATGTTTTGCCTATATTTCCACTGTAATATAACTGTAATGATTATTGAGATTTGTCGAGTTATCATTTGATGGCGAACGTTCTAGCTTTCCGCACTACTAAAAGTGGGCATTACAAGTGATATTAGAGCCCAGATTCTTTAAGTTTGTTCAAGTGATTTGAACGGACTTGGATATCATTATAGTCAACAAATTCAAAATTGGTTTAATTTTATTAGACCATTTTGAATTAAATACATATATATATATAAAAATATATTTACTTAAAATTGAATACAATTACGAGGAACGGGGATATTACTTCTAATAATATGTTTAGATTTTACCTAGTAGTAGTTTGTAAGAGAAAATTCTAAGTCAAATCATTACCAATTTTGAGTGATAGCTTATGGTTAAAATCATGGTATGTGGAAAATCGAGTCTAAATACCTTTCATGCAATTATTAATTGTTTGAAGAGGAGTGTCGTTTTGAAGATAAATTATTTGGATTTCGAGTACATTAGAGGTAATAGTATCATGAAGTCGACAAAATTTAGAGCCCGTCGTATGAGGGGAGTATTAGTTCATTTGGATGTCTTTCTAGCTAATATTCCAGTAATGTCATAGTCTGCGGACATTTTCGAGAATTTCTTGGGATTATCATCAGACAGGATAGTAGAGCTCGCTATTGATATCATTCTTAGCACTACACCAATCTCTCTAGAACCATATTGAGTGGATAGCAGTGATAGAGGAAATTAAAAAAAAAAAACTAGTTGGATGAATTGGAATCTAAGAGTTTTATTAAACCATATACTTTACCTTGGGTGCACCAGTATTTTTGATTGGAAAGAAAGATAGAGATAAGAGATTGCATACTAACTATAGAGGATCAGATAGAATCACTATTAAGAATTGATACCTACTATTGAGAATTGATGATTTGTTCGATCGGCTTGGTGGAATTAGAGTATTTTTCAGATTGGATCTTAAGTCTGGATATCACCGAGTAAAATGAAAAAGTCAAACATTCCTAAGATAGCTTTTTAAACTCGGTATGACATTTTGAATTCTTACTGATGCCATTCAAAATGACGAATACACCTACTACTTTCATGAACTTAGTGAATCAAAATTTTGCTCCATATTTAGATAAGGTTGTTGCAATATTCATGGATGATATATTGATTGATTCCAAAGCGTAAGTGGATCAAGCTCAATGCTTAAGGATAGTTTTGGAGACAGTAGAAAGGAGAGACTATATAGAAAGTTGAGACTATATAGAAAGTTCAACAATTATAAGTTTTGGCTGAGTAGCATTTTATTTTGAGACATATTATGTCTGAAGATGGAATTTTAATGAATCCTAGTAAGATCTCAGTAGTGAAAGATTGGCATGTTATATAGAATGTATCTGAAGTGAGAAGTTTCCTCGTATTAGCTGGTTATTATCAGAAATTTTTCCATAACTTTTTTTTAAGATTGCAAGGCCACTGACTAAGTTTCTGAGAAAAACAGAGTAATATGATTCAGATTTTGAAGGGTGGAAAAAAGAGGTTCACTACAACACTAGTATTAGCCATACTAGAAAGCACTGAAGGAATAACTATATATATTGATACGTCTGACAGATAATTTAATTTTTGTGAAGATGCAACATGATCAAATGATAACTTATACTTCTCGGCAATTGAGACTGCATGAGAAAAACTACCCTACTTATAATTTGGAGTTTGTAACAATAAAATTATATTTTAAAGATTTGGAGGCAATATTTACTAGGTAGTATAATAAAGATCTACTTAGATCATAAAAAAACTTGTGTATGTTTTAACTTAGAACAAACTCAATATAAGAGAAAGAAGATCGTTTGAATTTATCGCGGATTACCTAGAACTATTGAAATTCTCCTATAATATCGATTACCAAGTAAACATCAAGATGACACCATTCGAGGCTCGAGAAAATTTAGATCACTAATATATTGGGTTGTTATTGGAGAAAAGAAGTTGCATAGGCTAGAAATGATTACATAGACATTAGACAATATTAACTTAATGCAACAATACTTAAAGCAAATCAAAACTGATAAAAAAACTAGGTAGACAACTGATGATGGTTTCTAGAATTTTAAATAAAAAATGAGTGTTCTTGAATATTTTACCTACGCAAGGAGTCTTTCGTTTTGACAACCACAAAAAGTAAAGCTAAGGTTTGTTGGACCATCGAGATCTTAGAGTAAATATGCAAAGTCTCCTATTACTTAGAATTATCGTCTACTTTGAATTGAACACACAATGTCATAACTAAAATGATATGTATGTGATGAGACACACATCGTGAATTACTCAAAACTTGAGATTGGGCCAGATCCCTCATATCAGAGTAACTGGTGACTATAATTGATCGTATGAGAAGATATTAAAGAACAAAGTAATTCCTATTGAGTAGGTTTCTTGGAATCAACATTCAATCCAAGAGACGACTTAAGAGCGATAAGAAGACATTCAAGAGTGATTTCTATACATATTTGAGCAAAAATATAATCTGCATTTGCATCCCATACGTTTTAAGAAATTTCAAGAACGAAGTTTTTGCTTAAGGGGGTATAATGTAGCACCCACCTTTATCAAGTTAAAATTTTCAATTTTATTATTAGAAAAAAAATAATATGTTATTTTAAAAATATATTTTGAACCTATAAGATCCGTCCCGCACCCAAGCCTACTTATCAAATCAAGTAATCGTATCTAAGAAAACAAATATAATTAATTAAATTAGATTGATTCTTATCTACAATTAAGATAAGAAATTAGATTGATTTTCTTTTACCAATAGGATTCTAAATTGACTAGATATTGAATCTAAATAGAAACCTAATCCAAATCCTAGTTGAGGTATAAAATATATTAGCCTAATTAATATATAATTTAACTTTCATCTAATTAATTAGATGTAATTTAATTTGGTTCCTTAACCTATTAGGATTTTGATCCAAAGTTTGTTTCTATATCTTTTAGGATTCTATTTAAATTTGGCTTCCATATTTTTTTAGAATTGCTATTTAAATTTGGGATCCATATATTTTAGAATTCTATTTTTAATTAGGAAAGTTAATCCGATTAGAATTTATATTGGATTTTCGTACTATGAGTAGAAATTTGACTCTTAATCTCCTATTACAAGGATCCCAATAAGTCTTCTTTTCCTAGACAAAAAAAAAAAAAAGTAAGAGAAGCAAAACGTGAGAGAAAGAAGAGAAATAGAGTAAGAAAGAGATCAAGAGAGTTCAACCAAGGAAATTTTGTAACACCTTCGAGATTTCAATGTCACTAAAGTCAAATGTTTAGATTTATCATAAATCAAGGCCTAGGTGAGTCCAACTCACTATAAACATATTGTTGATTATATTTTATCTTAAAGTGAATCCAACTCACTCATAAACATGCTAATATTATACTTTGTTTTTGATATTTTCTATTTTATTTATTGCATCACGTATTATGTTTAAAGATATGATTTAAAGTGATTTCGAAACTCACTGTAAATATGCTATTAATCATTCTTTATTTTCTATATTTTTTAGTTTATTTAATTAAATATTGAATTATATACTTGAAACTCAATAAATACCAAAACAAGACATGATAAGATACCGACCTATTATAATATATAATTAATGATAGATTGCTAACTACTGTTTTGTTATATTATTCCTTAATATTACTGTTATTGTATATAAAATTTTAATGATGATCACCAATCACTATATTGAATTGAATTTACTGAACTAAACAATTAATACTAAAACTGAACAATTCATACTGAAACTTACATACACTGGGTTTATAAGGAAAAATTGAGGATTTATATGATTTGATGACTAAACGCAACTGGGTTAATATTTTTCTTTTTGGAAGGATCGGGATATGCTCCGATCAAAATTGTCACTGTTTTCCATACGAGAAGATCGAAATAGGCTTCGATCAAAACTATCACTGTTTTCCATACGGGAGGATCGAGATAGGCTCCGATCAAAATAGCCACTGTTTCTCATTTTTGGGAGGATAAAGATAGACTCCGATCAAATTATTGTTCTATTTTTTCGGGGGTACACGGAGATGTGTTCAGACCAGCCAACTTTATATCTTTCTAAATTTTTAAATACTTTAATTAAAATACATTGACTATAAGACTAATTGATTTGACATATAAAATATTAAAATATAATATTTTCTGTAATTTTAATTATACATGATTTTATATAATTTTATATGTTACAGAGATATTATTATTTTCATATATTTTGTTTTATATTATTAGATCATTTTACTGATGATCATGATTATGTATAACCAGACGCAGATTATTACGTAGAGGTAGACCCGTTGGAAACAAAGCAGGACATAAAATATTTTCAAGAGCAGGCTGAGCTATGAAATATACAATATATTTAGTAGATATTTTCTTATAAAAAGATGTAATTAGTATATATGTCTACATTTTATTGAATGTCAGTAAAAAGAATTTATTATTATTTTAACTAAAAAAAGTATTGTTATTTTTATATTTTGCCCATATTTCCACTGTAATGTGATTGTAATGATTATCGAGACTTGTCAAGTTATTATTCTATACTGAACGTTCTAACTTTTCACACTTTCCGAGGGCATTATGTTGGGAGTGTCACAAACAGATACTACACACTTACATATATAAAACAGTACAAAATTCACTACTTGAATTAGAATCACTATATAGCCACAGTATGTCAGTTAAATTGAATTATATTATGGAAGGTTGGATAATTAGTGTATAATTATGTGATTATGAGGTTGGTGCGTTACATGCTGCCTGACTTTCACATAGTGACAATATTTTAAAATAAGAATAGTTTTGTTGATAAGAGATGAAGATTAACATATAAGATAAGTATTTTTTTTATGAGAGATTGAAATAGAATTGGGTTAATTTTATATAACCTACATGTAATTTAACGACATAAAATACAACTAAGCTTTTTATCCCAAGTATTTGGGGTAGGCTACATGAACCAAAAAAAGAATCACACCGGATCGATCACTTTGATAGTCCTTCTCCATTCATTTATATCAAGTAATATCTCCTCATTTAAATCTTTAGAATCAATATCTTTTCGTATCACTTCTATCCATATTTTCTTTAGTCTTCCCTTTGTTCTTTTAATTTGTCCTACATTGATAAACTCGCCTCATCGAACTGGTGCATTTGTAGGCCTACGTTCCACATAACCAAACTATCATAAGCGATTTTCTCGCATCTTCTCATCGATGGGAGTTACACCTAATTTAGCACGAATATCTTCTTTTCTCACTTTATCACTCCTAGTGTTGCCTCATATCCAGCGAAGCATGCGCATCGCTGCTACGCTTATCTTTTGTGAATGACATTTCTTTATAGCCCAACATTCCGTGCTATATAATAAAACTGGCCTAATAACAATCCTATAAAATTTTTCCTTCAATCTTAACGGAATATTACGGTCGCATAAAACTCCCGTTGCCCTCCTCCATTTCAACCAGCCACTTTGTATCCTATGGTTAATATCATTATCGATCTCTCCATCATTCTGAATAATAGAGCCCAAATATCTAAACTGACTGCTCATTTATATCTCTCACCCATCCAGTTTTACAACATTATAGTGTATGGTCCATTGTTTACTAAATTTATACTCAATATACTCTGTTTTAGACCTACTCAATCTAAAATCTCTATATTCTAATGTGTGCCTCCATAACTCTAACTTGGTATTTACCCCTACTCTTGTCTCATCAACTAAGACAATATCATCAGCAAATAGCATGCACCAATGTATCTCATCCTGAATAGTTATAGTAAGCTCATCCATCACTATAGCAAATAAGAATGTGCTCAATGCAGATTCTTGATGTAATCTAATTGTGATAAAAAAATTACTTGTTAAACCACCACATGTTCTGACATTGGCCACTATTTCATTATACATGTTCTTAATTATATCGATATATTTGATGTGAATTCTTTTCTTCATTAATGTCCACCAAAATATCTCTCATGGTACCTTATCATAGGTTTTCTCTAAGTCAATGAATACCAATTGCAAATCTCTATTTCTCTCTCGGAATCGCTCTATGAGTTGACGAAGTCAATGAATACCATATGCAAATCTCTAATTTAACGACATTAAATAATAAACGTTTATTTTTTTAAACTCATCACAACACCCATATTGCTAACATGACGCTACTGGGGCTCTAAACGAAAAAAAATACAACTTACCCATATGCTCTTCATATTTTTAGACAATAACATCATTACTAATATTTCATTTTTTTCATACTTAAATACAAGAAATATTATTCGGTAAGTAACTAAACAATCTTTTGTGAGAAGAGGATATTTTGATCATAAATATTGAATATTAGATAAAATGGGGTGTAAATTCTAATATAGTATTAACAAAGTCAAAATATATGACCAAATTAAATAATGATTTTGAAAAACAATGTACATGTAGTACTGTGAGGAGTTATATATGTATATGAAATTAAACAAATATAATTGTCACATTGATCGGTTTTATAAGTCTAACTAATGCTAGAACCATTTTGTCAGTATGAAATAATTTTTTTTTTTTAAATTTCTAAAAGACTTATATATTTTTTTTTACTGGAAAATGTAGTTACTTTGTGTTTTGTCATGGAAAATGGTAAAAAAAAAAAAACACGGATATGGCGCAAAAGTATTTATTAAGTGATTCTGGAGTTAGGCACATCATGTTCTTTAGTTTTTTTTTTTTTTTTTTTTAAAGAAAAATAAAATAATCATCTTGTGTTTTTTTAGATACACTAACACGCATTAGGAAGGCTCAGATGAGTTGAGATACACATCTGGATTCTGGATGCATGCTTAAAAATAAAGTTTGATGAATTGGATTGGACTCAACGATTCGTCCCTTATATTTTATGGGGCCAGCAAGAAACACTTTCGTATCTAGCGACTTTTTCTAGTTTCAGTTTTGTAACGGGCTTTATTGTTAAAGATGTGGGCCGATCCAAAGAAAACAAAAAACACACACGTGATACTGTCCCTGCGGAAACAAAGGGCATTTCTAAAGCAGCACACCATTTATTACGGTGAGCATACCTCGCAAATTTGGTTAATATAACAAGTTTGCCATTAATTTTTTTTTTTTACATAAACGCCCTTGTTTTTAACTTTCATCTCTCCAAAAGAACATTCTTCTCCAGAATTGGATCCCAAATAATACTATTTGCCGTTCCGGATTAGATTCCGGATGATATATTTTCCGTCTAGAATTAAATTTCAGAAAATATTATTTTCTGTACAACAAGCGCGGGGTTGCGGTAGCATCGGGCCTAGGGCGTAGGACTAGGGCACAGAGAAGATAGGGAGACGAAGTGGTGGAGAGGTGGTATCAGGAACGTGGTGTGCTTACTAGGGAAAAAAAGAGATGGAGTGTACTTGTTAAAAAGAAGAGAGATATTTTATTTTCCACATACATTACATTTTATATAGATAGATTCACAGGAGGTAAAATATAAAAGAAATAGAAAATGGAAAGGTGTACTTTTTTACAATATATGATATTATATATATATATATATATATATTGGTCCGTGAAAAATAGAATAATTAATTAATTGATATAGAAAGCTGGAGGCACGTGCATTTACTATTTGGGCTCCCGTTCTTTTTAAACGCCCTACTAAATTGAGAATGAATTTGCAGTTCATGGTGGTGTTAGATCGGGAAGGTGCGGTAGTCAAGTTTGGTCCTTTTTTTCCAGAGTCTAAAAATTGAGTTAGAAGTCGGCTCTTGTTCTTTCACGGCGGGATATTCTTTCAAAGATTCCATAAAGACCACCGACTCCGCGGACGGAGGTACCTCTTAAAAAAAAAAAAAAAAAACATATTTTAATCATTCTGCAGTTTTCCGAGAAAACGGGAGTGAGACTTTCTTGCTGTCCAAGACAAGTCTCCCTCCTTGTTTTTTTATTTTCAATAAATACGAGGCCAAATATAACAAATTTAAGACAAGAAAAAATAAATCGAGAAGTTCCTTGGTGCTAACGATGTAAGATCTTCAAAACTTTCCTACTTTTTTTTTTTTTTCTTTTTAATTTCTTTTCCAGTTTAGTTTTTCGCTGGATCGTTATGGTTCGTATAGCTTGTTTAATTGCTTGTCGCTTTTTAATTTTGTTTTTAAACGTCGTCACTTTACTACGTGTAGTATGACGAGCTACTCATTTTTCTGCATTTTTTTTTTGAAATTATTCAGCGCTTATTAATTTAGAGGTCTAGTTTTTTTTTTTTTTTTTTTAAAGATTTGATCATTTAATTCTCAGTACCAGAATCTCCAAGAATTGTGGAATATGATGACGTGCGTCAACTTTTGTTATTAGTTTCTTTTATTTAACATATATATAATTTTATTTGTTCCATATATATTCTAGTAATATACATATAGTTTTTGTTCGTTTTTGTCTGTCAATCTGGCCTGGCCTGGCCTGGCCCCTTGAATGCAACGGTGCTTGACTTCCTCCGTTACGTATGCAGGCAGCATGGTCTCTCTGAATCATTTTTGCTTCTTGTGTTGTTGTATTCAGCACAGATCGATGTTATGCAAGACAATTTGTTTTAATATTTTTCTTTAATTTTTTTTTTTTTTTTGAGCATGATTATTTTAATCTTCTCCTCACTGCGTGTATATATTAGTAATTGCTTCCTAATTAATTTGCATTACTCATGTGTTGTTTGTTTAGAAGTGTTGGAAGAGAGAAATTAAGGGTTCTTCACTACTGATATATATCATATCAAGTCATGAGCTGGTCAAGACTTGCTCGTAGTGCCTTCAGAGCAAGCCGAAAGAGCCTTCCTCCTATTAACGGAAGGCATTTTCCCTCCGTGCTTGGACCTATCGCAACAAGCACTGTGGAAAAGCCTTCTGGAATTGAAGAGATGGCCAGTTTCAAATTTGGAAGCAGCAGGGGAATCAGTATGGCTCGTCAGCACCAATTTCTCTCGGCAGAGAGAGCTGCTGAGGATGACTCAGACTCGGAGGATGATGCGAGCGATGTTAATTTGCGAGGACTGGGGCCGACAAAGCCTGGTGAGAAGCCAAGGGTGGTGGTTCTTGGCACTGGATGGGCTGCGTGCTCTTTCCTCAAGCTGTTGGACACTAAGCTATATGATATCGTGTGCATATCGCCTAGAAATCATATGGTCTTCACTCCTTTGCTTGCTTCTACCTGTGTTGGGACACTGGAGTTTCGATCCGTTGCGGAACCAGTTAGCAGGATCCAGTCAGCTCTTGCTGGGGATCCTAATTCATACTTCTATTTGGCTACATGCACTGGAATAGACAGCAACAAGCATGAAGTAAGTTATATCTTTCCTTGTTTGACCCCTGTGCTTGTAGCATTAATTGTTTATTGGTGATCATGAGATTAGCCGTAAGCACCTGATATTGATATCTGTAGGTTGCAAAAGAAAGAGTTCTTAGTTTACACATGCTTGTGCAATTCAATTGTTGAAAAGCCATCTTGTTGTAATCTACGCTGTATCATACTGATCATACGCTAGGTATTTTGATGATCAGTGATATGAGAAATGAGGGGTTCCTTCCATAGGAAGAATTTTACATCTTCTTGCCAGTTTTGTAGTAGAGATAAATGATTCTTGCCAGTTTTGTAGCAGGGTACTTGTTGTGATCATGGATCTTATAGCCCACTGTATGCCCTCTGATAATTCTACATCTTCTAGGTGTACTGTGAAGCTGCTCAGAATGCTGCCGGGTTACCGAGAAATCCATATCACTTTAAAGTTGCATATGATAAGCTGGTTGTTGCAGCTGGTGCTGAGCCTTTGACATTTAACATTAAGGGAGTAAAGGAGCATGCGTTTTTTCTGCGTGAAGTAAATCATGCACAGGAAATAAGGAAGAAGCTTCTGTTGAATCTAATGCTCTCTGAAAATCCTGGTACCTTAAACTAACTTCACTGAATGATTTATTTTTAAGTTTTTATTTTTCTTTCCTTCGCCTAAGGAAATATAAGTTAACATATTGGTTAACTAATTTCACTGTATAATATTTTATGGCAGTTGCGTATTTTTATCTTTTTCCTGCATCTGTAGTATTATCAGAATCATTTTCTCATACTATTGCATTCATCATCCTCAGAAGAAATCACAAATGCTGTATGAAGAATTTTCAATTTTGCATTCTCGACTCGATGCTTTATTTGGTAACTGAAAAAGATGATGATATTCTTGAATGGCAACATAAAAACTGGACAAATATACACATTTCCAGTCCTCCCATTATTTTAAATACCAAGTGGTTGTATTGGAGGGTTTTGGAAATTCTTTTGAAATAGTCAAATTAGTATTGAGTTACAGTAAAGTAACTGTTTACTGAAGGAGATCTTAAAATGCTAAATCAGCTCATGGATTATTAAAGTGCTAGAATTTCTTTATTAATAAAGTTTCTTCTCTCAATCTGATACTAAGAATGTTTTTTGGGTATGACAACAGACATAGATACATATTACCATATCTGACGGATTACACTATATGTAGGACTTGTATTGTATCTTTCCATGGAAACAGTTGCAGCTAAAAGTGTGCATATATAATCAGACAATGGTCATCTTTAAGATGTCAACACGTATGCAAGCTTCTAACTCTAATATTATATTTGAAGACTTCATGTGGCATAAACCCAAGGATTGCATTAAGGCTATGCTGATGCTGTGCGATTTGCTGTTTAAATATTTGGTAATTTTTATATCTTACCATGAATTGAGAAATCCAAAGCTTCATGTGTAATGATTTGGTTCATTGTTCTTGACAATTAACCTATCTACCAGATACAGTTCAGTATGAATGAGAATTTTTGGTCCCAATAATGTGGCAGGCATACAGGAAGAAGAGAAAAAGCGCCTCTTACACTGTGTGGTTATCGGAGGAGGCCCTACTGGTGTGGAGTTCAGTGGTGAATTGAGTGACTTTATAATGAAAGATGTGCGTGAAAGTTACTCTCATGTGAAAGATCATATCCGCGTCACCCTCATAGAGGTATGCCTGTTCCTTGTCATGAAGACAAAGCAAACAGTAAGTATCAATGAGTTAGTAAGTATCAATGGATCTCATATTCTTTCAACTTTTGACAGGCAAATGAAATTTTGTCTTCATTTGATGCATCTCTAAGGCAGTATGCAGCTAATCACTTGACCAAGGTGACATCACATGTTCTTTAGTGCTTTTGATGCGGTTACAGAATCCCATTAAACAATTTCCTAAGCTGATAAAATTTAAACCTCGTTTTTACCTGCAGTCTGGAGTTCACCTTATGCGGGGTGTTGTAAAAGAGGTCCTCCCAAAGGAAATACTTCTAAGTGATGGAACTAGAGTTCCTTATGGTCTTTTAGTCTGGTCTACTGGAGTTGGGTCTTCTGAATTTATTAAATCACTTGATTTTCCCAGTTCGCCTGGTGGAAGGTTTGCATATGAATTAAACTGCACTAAGTTTCAAAGTACTAATAGGTGTATCCTTTTCGTTGTTTTGAGATAATCGTTCCCTATCGCTGTTGCGCAGAATTGGTGTAGATGACTGGCTACGCGTACCTTCAGTGGAAGATGTATTTGCCCTTGGGGACTGTGCTGGGTTCCTCGAACAAACAGGGAAGCCAGTACTTCCTGCTTTGGCTCAGGTAAACTTCTTTTTAAGTTTCCGTCACTCTTTTTCTTAAGCACTTTTTGTTTCTCCTTTCAAGAAATAGGTGAACTTTTGTGCCTTTTTTACAATGTGAATCCTGATCCCTGCATTGCAGTGTTCTTTTTTTTTTTTTTTTTACCAAAACGGCGGGTGGGAGCTCTCCGCGTTCCATTAACAAGAAAATAATAGAACTACAAATAGTTTGTGTTATCTGTATAGATGAACCTCCACAAAGATAAAATACATAATAGAAAGCAACGGAAAAGTTAATAATAAAAAGAGTATATAAAGAGCAAAAATCTTCCCAATACAACAATCAGTGAAATGATCCCCCCGGCACGTCAAACCTCTCCATGAGAAAAGTTAAGACCTCCCATCAAATCTGGTCCGGAAATGGAAGAGGGTCTTCGGAATCCTCTCCTGATGTCCCTCCTGATATCTACACATGCTCCCCGTCCGATGGAATATATGCCCATAGAATTATATCGTGAATAATTATGCGAATACAAATATGTAAGGAATGTGATGTAGAAATAAAAATTCTATTATTTCTTTCTCTCTACACATTCTAGCATAAAGCTGCTGTAAGAGTCCTAACCAATTTCGATGAATTGCGATTAATACATAATTTGGATCATAAGCTGGTATAGGTTCCTGTATTAATGTTAATCCCAAATCTTCTTGTACAATTTACCCATATTTCACTAGTAAAGTGACAATTCAGTAATAGGTGAATAGTGGATTTCCCATCCCTATTATAGAGTACACAGATATTTAGACTAATCCAACCTCTTTTTTATAAGGCTGGACAGGTGAGTAAGACATTTTTCATGGCCAGGCATAAAAACACCCTTACTTTACGTGGGCAAACAGTCTTCCAAATCCAATTAGTATCAGATAATGCAACTTCAGCATCCACAAAATGGTTATAAGTGGACTTAACATAAAAGTCTCCATTTTTGCTCCATCTCCATTGAGTTTGTTCGTCCAACAAATGATTGGGTCTAAAGTTACTAAGAGACGCAATGCGGGTGTCAAGTGTCCGACACTGCAACTCTAAAGTAGGACACAAGAACACAGACACCACATGCACACACATGATAGTGAGATATCCCTTCTTTGGAGGAGTGAAAACCTTTTGTAGCACCAGTTGTTTACACTAGTAATGTTTAAGACATTTTTTTTTGTAAAGCATGACAGGTTTGAATGACTGTTGTAGTAAAAATACACAACACTGGTAAACTTTTCTTGGTTCCTATGGGTCTATTTTTATTTTATTTTATTTTTATTTTTAAATTTTGCTTTCTATTCATTCGCTTATTATTCTACAAAGGCATCATATTTCCTCTATAGCATGCATACTTTTAGTGATGAAGCCGTGTCATGTAGGACATGCGTGTCAGACACATTTTAAAATTTTGTGGCATGTCTGTATGTCTTTCCTGTGTTTGTGTTACCATACCTGTGCAACATATATAGTCTATTTCCCTTCTCTAATTAAACGAGAAGTGTCTTAGAAATAGGAGGACATGGGTGTCCAAATGTTATACCACCATGTTTGAGTGTCTGACATGGCAATAATAGGCCAAAAAATACATACAGTTTCCTTCTAATGCTGCTGCTGCAGTATAGCACAGACAATCAATTTACTGCTTTCAATAATATGCAATTTTAAATGAATATAATGCTTTTCCTTCGATGCAATGTGGCATGGTACAGCAATCATTCGTCTTATCATAAGCCTTGTAAACCTTTGTAACAAACAATTAAGGTTTAAACATTTGAACGGAAGCAACATTTTCTCATCATTCTCATGCATCTGAAAGAAGCCGTCTTGGCTGAGACCACACCATCCTTCTACAGGTTGCTGAAAGGCAAGGGAGATATCTAGCAGGTTTGTTTACGAAGATAGGGAAGCAGAATGGGGGTAAAGCTTCTAGTGCTAAAGGACTCTCTCTTGGGGAGCCCTTCGTCTACAAGCATCTGGGAAGCATGGCATCTGTAGGACGCTACAAGGCATTGGTTGATCTAAGGAAAAGCAAGGTGTGTCCTGCAACTATTTCAGGAATTTATTTTATTTTATTTTATTTTTATTTTTTTGCTTTCCCTCCCTCTTCTGTTTATGCCAATAGACGATAATAGACGATAATATAATGAAGATGGTATTGAACCACAAATCAAATATAAATGCAAGCTTCAAGGGTGGGTGAATTACACTCCTGTTAGCTACAAGGATGGAGCTGATGGACCGACCAAGGTTGAATCCTTCATTTTGAGGCGGGGAACCGAGCCTCAATCAATTACCATAAACACGAACCAACCAACAAAGCATATTGGCATCTTGTCCTCTTACATTTCTGGTCTTAAGAGCCAGATTGATAATTGTTAGATAGTAACCATCTTTTCAGCTGTTCCCTTACTATTAAAACAAACACCCCTTCAGCTGAATTAGCTGTTTGCCTATGGGAAAATTAGTAAAATAATCTTAAAAAAAAAAAAAAAAAAAGAGGAATATCTGGGAAGAATATGGAAGTGGGGGTAAGAAACGAATGAATTAACCATGGTTTTTGCAGCAATTGTGTGTACTGTCAAATTGAGATGATGGAAACGACAAAGATGAACTGTTCACTACCAAATCACACTAACATGTGTTTGGTTTTGCAAGAATGTCTAAAGTTTACAAGTTCATGCAAATGATGGGAGGAAATTACAGTAATGTAGAATTGGAGTTTTGAATTTCTTTCTGAGGTTTTGTTCATAATATGGTGTTCTGTATGCAGACCGTTTTTTACACATTCTTACTATCTGAATATCTACTGACTTTCTAGGACGCCAAGGGGCTCTCCATGGCTGGGTTCACGAGCTGGTTTATATGGCGCTCAGCTTACTTAACTCGAGTTGTTAGCTGGAGGAACAGATTTTATGTGGCAATTAACTGGGCCACCACCCTTGTATTCGGCCGCGATATCTCAAGGATTGGCTGACAATGCAGTTGGCTGAAAACTGCATACTCAAAATGAGATCGCTGATGATAATAATTCTACTTAATTTCAACCGAGTTGAATACCATTTGATAACATCAATAACATTTGTGTCTCTCACATCTGCCATGGGATACTATATATTCTTTGGTTTCAGTTTTGATATAAAAAAAATAAAAAAAATGTCGAGGCCATATGATCTCTCCAGTTTTGACTTGTGATTGTATTTCAGTTGTAGTCCTACAGTGTGAATGTTAATTTCATCAGAGTTTTAAAATGCCGGTGAAGGGCCTTGAGTGACAACCATCATATCTCACTCCAATTATCATTTAATTGCATTCTTCTCCTTTTTTCTTTTTTTTTTCTTTTCAAGGAATATAATGGGCATAAATGTAGGATGCATGTGGAATTTCTACTCTCTTACAATGCTTTAGGTCATGTTTATTGCGCCTAGAAATTGTGATTTCTTGTCATAATTACATTTTTTTTTTTTTTTTTTACAAACTATCTAAAATTAATCTTTGGTTGGAAACACTACCAAATTTGGTTTTATTTATTAGCTTGTGAGTGAATACTTGGCTGCTTCCTGGGACAGCATTATCATTGATTCAGAAGAATCAGAGCAAAATTAATTGAAATAAGATTTTAAACTATAAAAGAAAATGGAGAGAGAGAAAAATAAGAAAGGAATTATTGATTTATTCCAAGCGTGTCAACTTATGATATAGTATTGAGGGTATTGGGTGTTATGGATAATTATACTATAATGATAATAAATTATTAAATAAATAATAATAAGAAATTGGGATTTAGTTAAAACTGTTTCAGTTCTGGTGGGCTACTGGTGCTGATGTGATGATCATATTCCCTGTTTGCTTCTTCTCTTTTCAACTTTTTTTTTTTTTAATTTTTTTATTTATTAATTGTTTCCTTGAGACCCGCTCTAAACCAAAACGCCTTCCGCCTCTGCCTCTCTCTCCTCTTTCAACACCAAGATACACACACACACACACACAAAAAAGAAGTAGGAAAAAAGAAAAATGAGAAAATTAGAAGGAATTTTTAGGTAAAAGAAAATATAAGAAACCCTATCGGATCTTTCTTTCTCATTCTTATTCTCTACTTGGTTGGGGTTATACTTATTACTGACAATCAGAGTAGAATCAAAGAGTGCGCCCCCGCATTTTATTTTGTTTTATTAAATTATTTTTGTTAAATTGAAGAAGGAAAAGGATTTTAAAGGGAAAAAAAAAAAAAAAAAGAAGAAGAGGGAGATCTGAAGAAGAAGAAGAAGAAGAAGAGGAGGGATGTTGACAATGAAGCTGGGATCGAAATCTGAATCCTTCCAACTCGATGGTTGCACTTGGTATGCACTTCATCTCCCTTTCCCTTTATTGATTTATTGATTTGCCCCATTGTCATCTCAATTGTGATCCTACTTGCAAAAAAAAAAAGAAAAAAACGTTTTTTTTTTTAAGAACAAATTAGCATTCTTTAATATGATTGATCACACTCACAGGCTTATTGTGTCTACATTTGTGTTTGATTGTTTCTCTGTTGCATCTATAATTCGCTTCTGTCTATTTGATGTGTGATCAGACCATCCTGTAACCTCCCCTAATTTAGATTTTTACTACCAACTCAGCTACCACATTTTGATACAGAAACTACTCAGACAAAATCGATAATCAAATGACACTGGTGATGTTCTGAAACAATGGATTCTTCAATAGTGCTTAAGATATCTTTAGCCTTATAACATGTGAATTGATAAGTGGAAACGAAGCAAGAATCTAAATGAATTATATCCCATTTCCTCATAATTGTGTATGATTCCTCGTAGCTAAGCATATACTCGAAACTCATTGTTTTTCTTGGTTTCTCATCTACCAACTATCAGAACAATCTATTGCTGGACAATATCTGCACCAAGTTGGGAATGCAAATCGCACATGATCAGTATGAGCATCACTGCTTCTCCAAATCCCTTACACGTAGCAGTAGTTACTCTTGTCCACAATAACCCTTTATAAGTGTGTTCCTGGTCTTATCTTCTTCAGATAGTCTGGAGGAGTGCAACTTAATTGACATGGCTTTTAACATTAAATTTCTAATGTGGTTCTCTCCAAGCCCTTGAAGGGATCAGGTAAAAGGGCAATTCTGCTCCATTCTATTGAGAGTAGGCTATGCACTTGTCTCCTACTGTCGCCCTAATCAGGTTATCTCTAATGACGTTTGCACCATTTTTGGTCAGCTGTATGAGGATCCTCACCTTCAGAGAACTCTGATCATCCAGCTTTGCCTATTTACTCGATAGAGTTGCCTCTCATGGTTGATGAACCAATAGGTGGCTGAAAACTGAGGATTACTTAATAATGGGATCGTATTGTGCAAGGATGGCATACCCCATATCAGATGCTAGTTGGTTACTTGGACTTTCAGATTCTTGATGGATACTCCTCAGACTTATTCTGAAATTTGTAATGCATGTTATGTGTATCATAGACATACCTGAGATATATTTGAGACTAAGAAGTCAATAATCTAACTCATATATGATAGTTTTCACCATTGCATTTGATTTTTAGTTATATTTACATAGTTTGTTTACTTTCTTGACAAAGATTATTGTTTTCTCGTGATTTTTGATTAACTTGGAGATATTATATATTACTTATTATGTTGTTTCAACTGATAAAAACTTGAAAATATTAAATATAGATTTAAAAATTGAAAATCACATAAAAACTATTATTTTATGTTTGTGGTATCCATGAAATTCATGTTTTTGGAGATTTATTGTATCTACATACCCGTATCATGTTCTATTCTTGTATTATAAAGTATCCATACTTTCTTACTCACCTAGTAATGAAACATAGATGGGATATATCTATATTATCAGGATTATATCATTCCAAGATCACCAATCTTCATGATGGAAGGTAGCTTGTATTGATCTATTCTCTCACCCATCTATAAGGTTCAAGGTTTGTTTGATATGAGAACACCACCTTCCCCTTGTACACTTTAAACCAACAGGGTCATGGACTGTAATTTGTCTTGGAGGGAAATGTTGACATTGCTATACTTCATTCCAATGTTTAAAATAGCGATAACGGTAACGTAACGTTTTGCCTCTGTTAGGTTATGTCGCATATAACGTAACGCATAACGTAGGTTACACAATTTCCTATTTATTTAATAAAAATAAATATAAACTATATAAAATAATTTTAATAAATTGAAATATAAATATAAAATGTCTATAAAAAAGAATATAAAACTATTTTATAATCATAATCTATTCTAATTTTAAATTTTACAATATTTTTCACATTTATCTTCATAAATTATATTAAGTCTGCAACCGTAATTCCAGTCATTATTTAAACAAGAAAATAATATTCCAAATTTTCATTTTAGTTTCAATTATTATCATTGTTATAATTTATATTTTGTAATATTCAATTTATTTTATTTGTAATTGTTGATTTCAGTTCAGTTAAAAATTCAATATAATCAACAAGATATTTCAACAATCGGAGAGAAATTATAAGCGAATAAGAAAACAATCGCAAATTAATAAGTTAGCAATTCCATAAGCAATCAAACAAGCCAACAACTAATTAAGTAATAAAATTACAGCAATTCGCTAATAATCAAAATAATAATCAACAATAATTTAGAAATTACTAAAAGATAACTGTAAATAACGTAACATAACGTAATTTAACGTAACGTTACGTAATATAACGAAAAAAACGTACTGTTACAGTGCATTGAGTTATTTATAGTTGTTACGTAGCGCCGGGGTTCTGTTAGGTTACGTAACGCAATATAACGAGTTTCATAACGCGTTATTTTCAACATTGCTTCATTCATATTCTAGAATCCATATGCATACTATTGCTTACAATTAAAGTTGCTTTACCAAAGAAGATTGGACCTTTACTCATCTCTACTTTTATAACGGCCAATATTTTCACGGCCTCATGTTTGTCCAAACAAATCTGTTGGTAGTTGAGACCTTGATGATCTACAAAAGAAAATCTCTAGAGATTTGAAGTAATTTTGATTTTAAAATTCAATTTTCATACACTAAATAAAAGCTATCATGTCACTTAATGATCGAAATGGACTTCTCTTGAACTCTGAATTCTAAAATTCAAGCTCACACTAAAGAGAAGTCATTATTTATTACATCACTCTACTTTTCCTATCTACTTATTTTTTTTATTGTACTTTTATATTTTTAATGCCAATTCAGGGGGAATGGAAATTGGAATTGGAATCTCTCACAAATGTCGCTTAAAAGTATCCAAAAGCTTTATGTCTTTACAGATATACCTAATATATTTTTGACGACAAAACCCTTAATTCTCCAAGTTAAATCCTCTGATTGACATTGTTGGGGGTCAAACTTGAAACCTTCCTCTTGGGAGCAAGGGTGTTACCGATAGTACTAATCTGCTTTCACATTTAGATTGTCTAATTGAAAAGAGCAAACTTTTTTTTAAGCACTTGGGCATCCTCCATCGATGATGCAAGTGCATGAAAATGCTCTTCTCTGACTAAATTTTTATGTGCATCACATATGCAGCATACTAGTGCTCATAACCTTTGACAATAACCTATCACATATCATATAGGCTACTTTTTTAGATGTCATAGTTTCATATCAAATGGTAAATACATATGTCCTAAATGGCCGAGATAAGGTCTTAGCTAGATTATACTTGCAAATTCTTATATTGGTATATAAAACATGCTTAGGGTATAATTAAGCAATATGTATTCAACTTATCAATTCTATGATGGCTAACCACATTTGAGAGCTTCTCAAATGCCTTGTGACATAGACAAACGAATGTCTAGCCTTAAGAAAATGAAAGAGACCTGATGTGAAGGTTTAAGTCAATAAAGCCTGATATTAGCAAAAATCAGACGGTATACATATTCTTAAATAATGGCCATTATATCGGGCAGACTCTGAAAAAATATGATATATTGAATAAAATTGGCCCCAAAAAAATGGGGATATGTTTTGCCCATATCTTCCCCATTGGGCTTAAAAAATGATATATTAGGTAGATTTTTAAAACAGTGACTAGAGCCACTCCAGCCCTATGTCATCAAATAAGATCGTGTAGCTATGTTGAAGTTTACCACGAGGTTTGACCAGAGCTCAGAGTAATAGAGAATCCACAGGGGTGAGAACTTGAGTTCCACTAGAGTTCCATGACTGAGTACACCGTTAGCAAGTTGGAGCTGTCATTTATGTGTCACAGTTTAATCATAGCATTTTCCAAGCTCAGAGTAATTGAGAATCCACTTAAGTGTGAGAAACTGAGTTCCACTTGAGTTCCTTGACTGAGTAGACTGTTAGCAAGTTGGAGCTGCCATTCTGTATCACAGGTTAATCATAGCATTTTCCTTCCTATTAAGGACCTCCAGCCTTTCTTTATATATTCTTCCTCTGAGAATTTGTTTACGACCATCTACATATTAGAATAATCAGAGGGGAAGAATTGCTACAGTTGGAACAAGTTCTGATTGGTTGTACTTCTGGTGGTTGTTTTTCATTTTGTTGTTACTTTTGTTATCAGCATACCATACCCTCAAATTAACTAAAAAGATACTGCAATTAGAATGCAAATTTGTTCAATGCTAGGTGTTGATTCCTTTGTTTCATGGGGATATGTTAGGTTAAATCGTGTGGAATTTAATGAGCTTATAATGCACAAGTAAACCTTGTTATAGCACATATAATAATCTTTTTCTTTGTGTGTGTTGTAACCAAGTACTTCTTCAGGGTCTGCAAAAGTGAGCTTGTAAGTGATATTGTCATTGAAATAGGAGAGATGTCCTTTCATCTCCACAAGGTATGTTCTCTGGTACACTACATCCGTTCATTATTTTATTTGATTTGAAACAATTCCATTTTCTTTAAAAGTGTATAACACTTGCAGCATGTGGTCAGAATGAACCGTTCTCCATCATCCATAAATTTCTGTACTCCAATCAGTAGTTTAAATTGAATTTGACAACTGCAATAAAATGTTGTAGAATTTTTGGATAACTATTAATCTATTATCATGTATTTATGCAACAGTAATCAGATTAGGTATACTGTCTAATTCTTGAATTTCCTCAGAATGAACATGAATATGGAATTATGTTGACCAAAATTTCTTAAGGACATTTAGCTTACATTTCTCAGTTCCTATGTAACAGTTTGATTGCAAAAGGAGATTGGCTAAACTCCAGACTTTGTCCACTTTTCCTTTCTTTTTTCGCATGGTTCCATGGTATTTTTTATTTTTTATTTATTTATTTATTTATTTTTGACTAAAACATATTTCCCTTCTTTCCCGAATGGTTTTTCTTAATGTATTTATGTTTTTTTTATGAGGAAAATATCCCATGTTTGAAAAGTATTTCCTGTAAATAATGACATCAATTCCGTTTATCAGCTTATCTAGCATTATCAAGGAAAGGTATACCTGATTTAGCTTATTACAAAGGTTGCAACTTCCTGGACGTATTTCATTCTTTGTTAATCTTTTACATTGAAGTTCATAATTTATTTTAATTATATTGAAATACTCTACAATAATTCAAACTCTTGATAAAAATATTGTGTTGAAGGCTTCATACTCTTCAGTGTTCATATTGACTGATATGTTCTTTACACGTGTATGTATCTGTATAATATCAACTTTCGGTAAACTTATTAAACTATGATACTTCAAGAAACTATGCCATCAATCATTTCTATTTGTAGTATCAATTAATTTAACATCTTTACTGCCTTCCTATAGGAGCAGTCTATTTATTGTTACTTTCGTAAGTTATTTCATGTATTCGTGCAGTTCCCTTTGCTTAACAGGAGCGGCCTCTTGCAAAAAATGATTAGTGAATTCCAAAGTGAAGATGGAAAGGGTTGTATTTTGCAGCTTCATGACATCCCTGGTGGTGCTAAGTCGTTTGAGCTCATAGCGAAATTCTGTTATGATGTAAAGATAGAACTGACTGCTCTCAATGTGGTCAGTCTACGGTGTGCTGCTGAGTACCTTCGCATGACTGAAGATTATGTAGGTGGAAATCTTATTGTCCATACTGAAAATTTCCTCAATGAAGTTTTTGGGAACTGGAAGGACTCCATCAGAGCTCTAGAAGCTTGTGAAGAGGTTCTCTCCCAAGCTGAAGAACTCCATATTGTTACGAGATGCATCAATTCACTGGCAATGAAGGCTTGTGCAGACCCATCTCTTTTTGGCTGGCCAATGGTTGGGCGGAATTCTATGAAAAACCCTGAAGATGGTATCCTTTGGAATGGTATCTGCCCATTGGGGAAATCGAGCTCTGCTGGTGCAGATTGGTGGTATGAAGATGTATCATTCCTCAGTTTACCTCTGTACAAAAGACTAATCCTGGCTATGGATTCTAAAGGCATGAAGCCGGAATACATTGCCGGATCTCTCATGTTCTATTCCAGGAGATTTATACCAGGTCTGACTAGGGCCTCGAGTTTTCGTGACATCCCAAGCAGGATCAATCCCGGTGCATCAGTTTCAGCACCCACAGAAAGTGACCAGAGGGTTCTCCTTGAAGAGATAGTGGGATTGCTTCCTATGAAGAGGGGGGTCACCTCAACAAAATATCTACTTCGTCTGCTTCGAACTGCAATGATCCTACATGCAAGCCCTTCATGCCGGGAGAATTTAGAGAAGAGGGTTGGATGCCAGTTGGATGAAGCAGCATTGGAGGATCTTCTAATACCGAACTTGGGCTACTCAGTGGAAACTCTTTATGATATTGATTGCATCCACAGAATCCTTGACCACTTTATGCTGTCTGATCAGTCAGCAGCAGTTATAACTTCTCCTGGCATAATAGACGAGGGACAACTGACAAGCTCCTCTACTTCGCTGGCACCACTGACTATGGTGGCAAAGCTCGTAGATGGGTATCTTGCAGAAGTTGCACCTGATGTTAATCTGAAATTCCCAAAGTTCCAATCACTGGCGGGTGTCATCCCTGAGTATTCAAGGCCCCTAGATGATGGAATCTATCGTGCAATAGACATATATCTAAAGGTAGTATATCTCATCATTTAGTTTAGCAATGAGTAAAGCAAATTACCAAGTACATCATAGATCAATCAAAGGCTACGAATCGCTTCTTTATGTTTTCAGGCTGACTTTATCTTTTGAACTTACTGAAACACTACCTCATTTGCTATGCCAGTTAACGTAGGCTGGTAATTTGTATCTACGGCATTCATGACTCAGTGGAGATAGCTTATGACTTGTGGTTATTGATAGATCTCCAATGTCCAGAGACGGGAAGAGGGTGTTAGACACTGCATCTGTGCATCAGGTGAAAATGCATCGGGTGAAAATAGAAGAAATATCTGATAGTATCTTCTATTTTAATGAGGTTTATTGGATGAAAATTCAGTGTATTTGAAGAAAAATAAGAGATAATCACTTTACCATTTAGGAAGTGTGCGGGAGGTCCACGATTCACCGTTTTGGGAACAAAAAAAAAACCATTAAGGAAATGCAACTGTTGAACTCCCTTTCCTAGGAAGCAAAGACATCATAGGGATCATTTTCCACTCGGAAATAAGTTCTTTCTTTTCAAGTAGTTTGTGCTCCCTCATAAAGTTATAGCTACTACTCTCACATGTCCAGCCTAATGCAAGTTACATGTCAATTCTACTCATCCTCATAAACTAGCATTTCCTCATCAAAATGAGACATAACATGGAGTACAACTTAACTCAGAAAAATTCACTTAATTTAATTAGAGAATTTACATAGCTGGTTTTCAGTCAACCCTTTATGAAAATGTGCAAGTAACCTTTAAAAGCAAAGACATGGTAAGAGAGGAAAATGCCCTGGGACCTAAAAACTCTGTTGACCGATAATATGGCATTGGAGGAACCATATAATATTTTTCCATATCAGAAAGAACTTAAACAAGAAAAGGAGATGAAAATTGTATACAATAAGCAAAAATCTAGATGAGAAATCTGTGTCATTTTTTCTTAGATTATATTTGATTTGTTCACTTTTCTTGTAAAAGTTTCTTTACTCAAGTTGTTGATCAATATTTTATACAATCTATCCCTTGCAGTCTCACCCATGGCTCACAGACTCCGAAAGGGAGCAACTCTGCCGACTTATGAATTGCCAGAAACTCTCTTTGGAGGCCTGCACCCATGCAGCACAGAATGAGAGGTTACCCCTCCGAGTTGTGGTGCAGGTATTGTTCTTTGAGCAACTCCGCCTACGAACCTCCATTGCTGGATGGTTCTTTGTATCTGACAATATGGAGAACGCTCATGGCTCTCATGGGAACCTGATGCTCCCCAAGAATGAGGCTATTGCTCAAATGGAGATCACTGAGGATGAAAGGGAGAATGATCAACTCTGTGTTGATGAGATGAGGTTGAGGGTCTCAGAACTGGAGAAGGAGTGCTTAAGCATGAAGCAAGAAATTGAGAAACTTGGGAAGCCAAGAAATGGATGGGGCATTTTCTCTAAAAAGTTTGGATTTGGCTCAAAGTCACATACAGCAGTGAAAAACAAGTGAGTTCCTATATCTAAATAGACTAAAGGCTACAGAAGCAATAGTCATTTAGTTATAATTTGATTGGCATGTGAAGTTTGACATTTCAAATTGACAACATAGGTTGATTTTTTTACCTTATTCCTGCAGATTATTTCTCCATTACAACTAATTATCTTGTTCTTTGTTTTAGCTACTTGTGATTGCATTCAATTGTAACTACGTGTGAGAGGTAGGCTGTAACCCCATAATTGCAACTTTGAGATCCATTTTTCTCATTTTGTAATTAATTATGGATTTAAACGTGTTTCACCTAAAAATTTCATCTTAGTGCCTCTTCAGTTTTTTTTTTTTCATTTCATTATTATTATTTTTTGTATATAGTTGATGTGTATGGCTTTTGTCTGATTTCAGATAACTGTAATTAGTGAACAATTTAGTCAGTTGCGATTGTTAACTTATTCTATCTTTTTGTGTAATCTCTGAAATTGATGGAGAAGTAACTTAATTCTCCATCATAAAAGTAAACTGTGGCGATGCAGCTGTAACCTATTGCTGGCATTTAGACTTGGTTGAAGTTGGTTTGGATCTTGATAGTTGATATGGGGGCAACAAATCCTGTCATTTAAGTAACCTATTCGCTTGCACTTATTAATATAATATTTTGTCAACTTGTTATCCCACCCGGTAACATTTATCTTTTCTAGCCCGACAACAAATCTTCAAGATGACTAGTAAACTGTAAGACTGACTCATATAAATTACTGAACTTCTTCGCCTGAAAATTGCCCGATGCTGAGACTTTATTACATTGTGTAGTTGTTGATGATCTTTCCTTCGATAATCATAGATTTTTTTTTACTTAAAACAGCGGGATAAGTACCTTCCGCATTCCATTAATAAGTTATAATAGAATAGTCGAAGTACAAAAGGAAAATAAAGCGAAAAAAAAAGTAAAAAAAAGTACAGGAGTCTATATCCTAAAACAACTCAAATGCTGACATACAAACAACATATGAGAACATAAAAAGATATCTAACTACAGTCCATGTTTGCATAGTAGGATTCCTCCATCCACTCTAGCAAGTGCCCTATCATAGCGTCAGCATATCATCCTGCGAGAGATCCTCCGACAAATGCAATCTCTCCTCGTCAGAAAGAAGTCCTGTCCAAAAGAGTATATCCGTGTAAGTACGTGATGCACACACATCTGGTGGGGTCGACAGGTCTGTAAAAATTCTCTTGTTCCTTTCTCTCAAAGTATTCCAACACACGGCCGCTATGGTGATGGCGTGTAAGTGCTTCCTAGCCATGCCCGAATGTATCCTATATCACACATGCTCCCTTCCATTCATTTTCGATACAAAATTTAGTTGGTGTGCGCATATATCCCAAACAGATGCGGAGTAAGCGCATCCAATCAATAAATGTGTTGTGTTCTCCTCATGGGATTTGCAAAGAACACAGATGTTTGGGCCCGTCCATCCCCTCCTTTCGAGGTTGTTCCAAATTAAGATAATATCCTTAGCTACGAGCTAGAGGAAAATTCTAATTTTAAGGGAACATTTGGTTTGCCAGATCATCTTCACATGTGACATTCGACAACCCCCATCTATTAGCAAAGAGTAAGTCGACTTGACTAAAAACAGTCCTGAGGTGGACCATCTCCAAATAGGTCGATCTCTGTTATCCTCTCTCAGTCTGAAGTTTAATAGAGTGGACTTTAACAATTGTATGTGTCTTCCGTTCTCAATAGAGAAACCACGATCTATTGCTAAACTCCATCTTCCTCGATGCCAAAATTCCTCTATGGTTGCCCCCTTATTCGAGGCCAGCTCAAACAGACTCGGGAATTGTATGGCCAGGGGGGTGCTTGAGCACTATCTATCCAACCAAAAGGACACTTGAGAGTTGTGTCCTACGATGAAATTGATGCTCGATGTTGTGATGTCAAATGTCGATTGTACATCCTTCCAAAAGGATGAGACTCGTGAGGAGTTGCGTGGCTTTGAAATCCAAGACTCCCTAATTGGTCCATATTTTGATTTTAACACCAACTGCAACGTTCCCTCTGGATTTGCAATGATTTTCCACCACCATTTAATTATCAGTGCTAGGTTAAAAGCTCTTATATCAATGATCCCCAGCCCATCTTCTTACTTTGGTCTACATATCTGCCCCTAGGAAACCAAATTATAATGGTCCCCTTATTACCCACTCCCCCTAGAGGAAACGCCTTCGTATTCTATCAATTCTTGTCTTGACTCACTTGGGTAACATAAAGAATGACATATGATATGTAGGTATTGCTATTAAAACCGCATTGACTAATGTTAGTCGTCCCCCGAAGAACAATGATCTGGCTTTCCAACTATCCAGACGTTTCTGGAGCTTATCCATAATTCATCCTAATCGTTTCTTAGCAGTCTAGTTTTCCTGATTGGGATCCCAAGATATGTTTTGGGCAAAGTTGCTTCCTTACAACCAAAAAAACTTTGGATGAACATGATGGCGAGATTCCTTTGCCCTAAATTAACCAGAAAAATTTTATGGTAGTTTATTTGAAGACCCGACCACACCTTAAAGCATACCAGAATGCATTTGATTACCTCTTCTCTTAAATCACAATTTCCAAATATCAGCATGTTATCTGCATATTGTAGATTTGTGATAGGAGTGTTACATCTTGGTAGTCATTTAGTTAAACCAGCTGCTTCGGTTCTCTTAAACATCCTACTAAGCCCATCCACGACCAGCACAAATATGAGGGGTGATAATGGGTCCCCCTATTTTAGTCCTCTCTTACACACTATTTCTTTCCCAGGCTCCCCATTTAGTAGGATTTGCACCTTGGTCGAACTCAACCATAGGTCAATCCAAAGTAGCCAGCGGTGATCAAAATTTGTGAATCTCAACACCTTCTTAAGGCACTCCCAATCTAACATATCGTATGCCTTTTGGAAGTCCAATTTCAGCAAGTACCCATTTTGCCTTCTCTTAGTGCACTGATGTATCACTTCTTTCGTCAAAGTCACCCCTTCCAATATGTTTCTATTTTTAATAAAACATGACTGATAATCCTTCACCAGTGCCTCTGTGGTACCAGTCTATTAGCTAAAACTTTGGAGACTGTTAAGTATGGCCTTCTTTAGTCCCACATCGCTAAGAAAGAAGAAATGAAGGGGGGGAGAGGGCTATAAATTGAGCCCCCCTCTCATCCAACCTCACACCCAAATATATTCAAATACCCAAAATACTTTTGTATTTATATTTGTATTCTCCACAAATAGTGAAATTTTGATCCTTCTCCGTCCGTGGACGTAGGTCACATTGACCGAACCACGTAAGTTTTTGTGCCTCTTGTCTTATTCAGTTATTTTCTTTATTGTCTTTATTATATTGTATTTGTGGATATTAGTTCTTGTGGGGCCTGCTGCCCAACAAACTGGTATCAGAGCCAGATTTTTTTTTTGAGGTGCTTATTGTATGCTCTGTGGCTGCCACTAAACGTGGATCCTCCACATCAGAAAATAAGTACTTTCTGTTAGCGGGGCCCATTGTCACTATTCACCTCTTGTGGGGCCCACGTCACTATTCATCAAGTGTCATATTTCATAGTCATCATGACAGTAACAAAGATCTCAATTGAAAAGTTTGATCGGAGTGTCAACTTCGGTATGTGGCAACTCAAAATGGAAGCCATCCTTATACAGGATGGATGTGAGTTAGCACTTGAAGAAGAGGAGAATAAGGCACCAGAGATGACGGCGAAAGAATTTGCAGATCTAAATAAAAGGGCTAGATCTGCTATTATTTTGAATCTCTCTAACGAGGTTTTGCAGGAAGTCACCAATGAGAGGACAGCCAAAGGTATGTGGGATAGGTTGAAAACCATGTACATGAAGAAGACGGTGGAGAATCGACTTTATTTGAAACAAAAGTTGTATATGTTGAGGATGATAGAAGGTACATCTATACTCTCTCATCTTGATAAATTTGATTCCATTATTATGGATTTGGAGAATGTAGATGCTAAGATTGAAGATGAAGATCAAGCCATTTTATTGTTATGTTCCCTTCCCCAGTACTTTAAATATTTTCGGGATACTATGATTTATGGGAAAAATTCAGTCTCATATGATAGTATTAAATCTGCATTAAAATCTATGTTCAGGGTAAATCTGAAAATAGAGACCCTAGTAGTAGCAAATCCAAATGAAGGTCAAAATCCAGACATTACAATTTGATTTGTAATTATTGTAAGAAAAAGGGGCACATTAAGGCTAACTGCTATAAATTGAAAAATAAGGAGAAAAATGTACAAAATAGCAGTGTCACCTCTGAAGCTAGTATAGCAGCAGATGAGAATGAATGAACTATATTTGTAGCAACAGATAATAAAGTCAAGTCTAATAATGAGTGGATCTTAGATTCGGGTTGTTCTTACCACATGAGTCCCAGTAGGGAATGCTTCTCCACATATGAATCTGTTGATGGTGGAGTTGTTTTGATGGGCAACCATGCTGCCTGTAAAGTTATTGGTAGAGGTACAGTTCGAATCAAGATGTATGATGGTATTATCCGAACACTCACTGATGTTAGATATGTTCCAGATTTGAAGAAAAATCTCATCTCTTTAGGCACTCTCGATGTTCTTGGGTGTAGATATTCAGCTGAAGGTGGAGTTTTAAAAATTTGTAAATGTGCTCTTGTACTGATGAAAACTAAAAGGTCTGGAAGTTTGTATATTTTGCAGGGATCTACTGTCACAGGTACTGTAGAGTCTCTACATCCTCAGATGTTGACATTACCAGATTGTGGCATATGCGGTTGGGACACATGAGTGAGAAAGGCTTAACGCTGTTAAGCAAGAACGGCCTACTTTGTGGTCAAAGTACTGGTAAGATGGACTTTTGTGAGCATTGTATTTTTGGGAAGCAGAAAAGGGTTAGCTTCAATTCTCCCGCTGTCCATAAAACAAAAGGTACTTTACACTATATTCATTCTGATCTTTGGGGGCCATCTCGTGTTCCTTCTAAGGGTGGTGCCAGGTATATGTTAACTTTTATTGATGATTATTCAAGGAAGGTTTGGGTGTATTTTGTTAAGAATAAAAGTGATATTTTCCTGACCTTTAAATAATGGAAGGTTTTGATTGAAAAGCAGACAGGAAAACACATTAAGCGGCTGCGGACAGATAATGGCTTGGAATTCTGCAGTACAGATTTCAATGAGTTTTGCAAGAGTGAAGGAATTGCTCGGCATCACACTGTCAGAATGACGCCTCAACAGAATGGTGTGGCCGAGCGCATAAACCGAACTCTTTTGGAACGAGCTCGGTGTATGATCTCAAATGCTGGGTTGACAAATGATTTCTGGGCAGAAGCCATTGCTACGGCGTGCTACATTATCAACCGTGCTCCAAGTGCTTCTATTGATTTCAAGACTCCAGAGGAAGTTTGGTCAGGTACTCCTACTGATTACTCTAATTTAAGAATATTTGGGTGTTCTGCTTATATTCATGTTAATGAGGGAAAGTTAGAGTCTAGGACTAAGAAATGTATTTTCCTCGGTTATACTTCTGGAATGAAAGGATACAGATTATGGTGTCCTGATCCCAAATCACCTAAATTTGTAATTAGCAGAGATGTTACATTTGATGAATCATCTATATTGTATCCTAGAAAAGAGTCTTGTCATCTTTGTAATTTAGAAAATGATGATAGTACTTAGAAGCAGGTGGAGTTGGAGATTGGAAATGCAAGTCCTTCACAAAGAATCTCTACGAGTCAAAGAGATCAAGTTGATGAACCAGATCTTGATGAACCAGTAGAGGAATATTCCATAGCCAGAGACAGACTAAGAAGAGAGATTCGACCACCACAAAGGTATGAAGATGTTGTTGCATATGCTTTGTCAGTGGCACAGGAAACAGGTGGAGACGGTGAACCTTCCACCTATTTGGAGGCAATTCAGAGTGTTGATTCAGAAAAGTGGTTGGTGGCTATGAATGAAGAAATGGAATCTCTCCACAAGAATTGTACTTGGGATCTTGTAAAGCCGCCGAAGGGAAAGAAAACAGTTGGTTGTAAATGGGTCTTCAAAAAGAAAGAAGGTACTTCAGGTGTTGAAAATGCAAGATATAAGACACGATTGGTCGCAAAGGGCTACAGTCAGGTACGAGGTGTTGACTTTAATGATATTTTCTCACCCGTTGTGAAGCATAGCTCTATTCGTGTATTGTTTGCATTAGTTGTCATGTTTGATTTAGAGTTAGAACAGCTTGACGTAAAGACAGCTTTTCTACATGGTGAATTAGATGAACAGATCTATATGAAACAACCTGAAGGTTTTGAAGCTGAAGGAAAAGAAGACCATGTTTGTTTGTTGAAGAAATCCTTGTATGGACTGAAGCAATCTCCAAAACAGTGGTATAAGAGGTTTGATTCATTTATGTTGGGTCATGGTTTCTCCAGGAGCATGTATGATAGTTGCGTATACTTCCGGAAGTTAAATGATGGTTCATTCATTTATTTGCTATTATATGTTGATGACATGCTCATTGAAGCTAAGAATCTTGCAGAAATTCACCAGTTGAAGGCCTTATTAAATGGTGAATTTGAAATGAAAAATCTGGGAGCAGCTAAGAAGATTCTTGGAATGGAGATAAGACGTGATAGAGGAGCTGGAAAATTGTTCATAACCCAAGAAAATTACCTCAAGAAGGTTTTGGAGAGATTTAGCATGAAAGATGTCAAACCAGTTAGTACTCCTCTTGCTAGCCATTTTAGACTATGTGCTACTCAATCACCAAAGTCAAAAGAAGAGGAAGATTATATGGCACGAGTTCCTTATTCTAGTGTCGTTGGCAGTATGATGTATGCAATGGTATGTACTCATCCTGACATATCACAAGCAGTTAGTGTTGTTAGCAGATATATGGCCAATCCTGGCAAAAAACACTGGCAGGCTGTGAAGTGGATTCTCAGATACTTAAAAGGTACGTCAATCACTTGTTTGGAGTTTGGACGTTGCAATAACACCTTGGTTGGTTTTGTAGATTCAGACTATGCCGGTGATCTCGACAAACGAAGGTCTCTCACAGGTTATGTATTTTGCATTGGAGATTGTGCTATCAGTTGGAAAGCTACTCTACAACATGTAGTGGTTTTTTCCACTACTGAGGCAGAATATATGGCAGTTACAGAGGCTACTAAAGAAGCTTTGTGGTTGAGAGGTTTGTTCGGCGAATTATCTCTACAGTAAGGGGTTATTACCATTTACTGTGATAGTCAAAGTACAATTCACTTGACTAAAAATCAAATGTATTATGAGAGGGCGAAGCATATTGATGTGAAGTATCACTTCATTCGTGATATCATTGCTGAGAAGAAAGTCCTTGTTCAGAAAATCAGTACTAAGGACAATCCTGCCGATATGTTTACGAAGGCTCTTCCTGTTTATAAGTTCAAACAGTGCTTGGACTTGATTGGCATTCAGAGGTGGTGATTCAGCCCGTTGGGGCATTGCCAGAGAAGATGGAGTAAGCCATAAAATTGTTCGGGCGAAGCCAAGATGGAGATTTGTTAAGTATGGCCTTCTTTAGTCCCACATCACTAAGAATGAAGAAATGAAGGGGGGGAGAGGGCTATAAATTGAGCCCCCCTCTCATCCAACCTCACACCCAAATATATTCAAATACCCAAAATACTTTTGTATTTGTATTTGTATTCTCCACAAATAGTGAAATTTTGATCCTTCTCCGGCCGTGGACGTAGGTCACATTGACCGAACCACGTAAGTTTTTGTGCCTCTTGTCTTATTCAGTTATTTTCTTTATTGTCTTTGTTATATTGTATTTGTGGCTATTAGTTCTTGTGGGGCCTGCTGCCCAACAGAGACTATCTTATTCAAACTTTGGAGACTATCTTATTCAAAAGGGCTATTGGTCTATAGTCCTCAATTTTCGATGGCGATTCTTATTTTGGGATCAAAACCACCTGCGAGTAGTTGATCATATCCAGTCTTATAGTCATCTCATACAATTCCTCCAAGAGACGTACGAGATCACCCTTAACTTGTTCCCAGAAAGAGCGAAAGAAAAACATCAAGAATTCATCTGGTCCCGGTGCCTTTTCCGCTCCCAAGTCCTATACCGCCTTCTTGATTTCGTCCTCCGTGAAAGGCCATTCAAGTGTGCATATGTCCTCAATCTCTTCCCATTCTGTACCCTTCATACGGATTTGGCATGTTTCCGTTCTCCGAACAACTTCCTAAAGTGGCCATATATGTGTGCTTGTAAACTGTCCGGGTCATTTAAGGTGCCATGTTTGGTAGCTAGAGATTTGATGTTATTCACCCTTCTCATATTAGCGACCTTATGAAAGAATGAAGTGTCCGCATCCCCCTCCTAAAGCCATCTCTCTCAAGATCTCTGTCTCTAATATATCTTCTCTCTCCTATAGATCTCCAGAATTTTGCAGCGAAAAACAGATAGCTCGTTTGCCTAATCTATTAACAGCTGAGATGTTTCCTCCATCCTCTCTAACGTTTCTGTTCGCTGTAAGAGGTCAATTTTGTTAGCTCTGCTTTGCTCCAATGCCCTCTTGTTCCATTTGGTCAGGCTTCTCCTGAGACGTCGGAGTTTGATACTTATGCTTTCCGCTGCATCCCTCGCTCTCGTTGGTGTATTCCAACTTTGTGTAATAAGATCCTGGGCTTCCTTGTGATCTAACCACTGCTTTTAGAATCGAAAAGTTCTTCTATTATGGTTCACCAATTCCCCCAAGTGGAGACAAATGGGAACGTGGTCTGAGGTAGAACGAGGTAACGTTTCACATAAAGATAAATTAAATTTGCTCTCCCATTCCGTAGAAACGAGTACTTTGTCCAATTTAGCCAAACTGGAATTCTCCCGCATATTGGACCATGTGAACCTACGATCGGTGATTGGTATTTCAATCAGGCCGAGCCCGGCTATCATGTTATTGAAAGCCTCTCTGTCCCAGTAATTGGTATCTCCTCCCCGTCGCTCATGCCCATATCGGATCATATTAAAATCGCTTCCATTTATCCAATTATCCAAGGTTTATTACATTGACTTCTAATCTCTTCGATTCCTTCCACAGCTCCATCCTATCTTCTGACTGATTTGGTCCGTATACTGCGGTAACCATCTAGTTCCATCGATCAGCACGACGGCCGCTCGATAAGCATAGTTGTTGATGAAGTTATCATGCATTATCAAGATGATGTCCTTATGAAGTCCTGTGCTCCATTTTGTTTGCTGGGGACATTTATGTAAATTGATAAGAGATGATTTCAAAGTAGAAAGATAAAGAGGTAATGAGAGAGGATGATAGTTGATGGAACAACGAGGATTGAATGCTGTGCTCGAGAATATATATTGAGACAATAAAGAGATTATTGACTGTTCTTAATTTAATTGAGGACTTAGCAAAGTTGAATGAATGATTTATTAGCAACCACAAAAGTACTGAATAATAATAATAAAACTTGGTTAATATTGTTGTTGTTCTTGAAAAGAAACAAGGGAATAAGTGTATCATTCAGTTGATTAAATATGTGTAGTGTTGATCTATGAAAGTTAAATGACACTAAATTTGTTGATGAGATTTATAAGAGAATATTTTCTATTGTATAAGAAACTTATTTTCGTAAGAAACTTAACTTGTAAATGCAACATAATGAGTATATTTGATTTGTTACGCTAGCATGCAAAAGATTAGTCATGAATCTCATGGCATTGCATCTGTTTTGCCTCTATTGAGCTATATAATTTTATCAGCAAATCTGAACTCGAGTCTTTTCTGCTGGGTGGTTTCTGAATTTTGGTTTGAAGTGCGTGTGTACGATAAACTAACTAGATGCTTCATCTCTCCTTTACTAAGACATTATCCATGTTTTCCTCAATTCCCTTCATTTCCTGGAGAAAAAGGTTGAGGTAATTAGCCTCAAAAAGTATCAACAGAGTTTAATGTATGGAGAAGGAAACTCTGTGTTGAATTCAAGTAACATGCAAGTAATGGCATTAAAACATGTAGTTGGCTTCCTCGGTTCACCAGTATTTTAACTCGTGAATCATTGGTGATGAGATTGGTATTAGCCTTTTTTCTTCATTTTTTTTTTCCGAGTTTATGTACACATTCTATATAAAAACAATTACAGCTTAATAGAAATTAATTAAAGAGGAGTATATATATATATATATATGATATTATTCATCTCAAAATATATATGATATTATTGATGATGGGTATGATAGAACAGAATGACATCTTGCATTAAGACTAGAGCCCCAGTATCTTTTTTTATGCAATATTGATCTTAGGAAGGGGAAGAAGCTCTTTTTATGCTCTCTCTCTCTCTCTCTCTCTCTCTCTCTCTCTCTCTCTCTCTCCTATTGTCCTAATAACACGCTCAATCGGCATTTTAAAAATAAAATAAAATATGAGAAGGAAAAAAAATAAAATGAAAATGCTTCAATCTTGCGGGGCTATAATAGCTCTTCTGTTCACGTTACTTACTCCTACTGATTTCTAATCTCTCCCCCTCTCTTATTGCCTTTGCATGCAATCAGTTGCTTAGCAGGGAAGTGGCCCGGCTGAGCCGAGGGAAGGAGAGTGAACGGCCACTGCGGGCTAACAGAGTTGCCACTGAATTGGCCAATCCGATGGCTATCGCAACCTTCACTTGGCCTCGCTTGGGGATCAGACGGCCAGAAAGCTTCCGGCCTCTAGCTGCGTTAACGCTCATTCCTGCTGTTGCCATTTCTCTCCTCCTTTTTTTATGTGTGTTGGTGATGGATAGTTTGATATATGCGAAAGCACTGAGAAATGAGAAGTGCGTTTGAACTTTGAAATCCCAGCTATATAATGGCAACTATTATCAAAAGTGCCCTAGTTCTCATGTCGAAACTACTACCGTGCCACTGCTCTAATTTTGGTAATGTTTTTTTTTTTTTTTTTTTTTAAATAGCTAGCTTTCAGTGGATTTACAGGTAAGCTGG
This sequence comes from Dracaena cambodiana, assembly GCA_036321105.1. Taxonomy (NCBI): domain Eukaryota; kingdom Viridiplantae; phylum Streptophyta; class Magnoliopsida; order Asparagales; family Asparagaceae; genus Dracaena; species Dracaena cambodiana. The sequence continues at coordinate 65,032,289 of JAYEPQ010000005.1, forward strand.
TTATCATGATGCAAATGTGTTACTACTGAGTTGTGTTTCTTCTGCTAACAATAATCCTGTACTGTGCTGTAGTGTACTAGTACTAACCTAACCTAACCCTAGTCCCCCTCTCCATACATCAAATAACAAAGGAGTAATAATCTCATGGGAGTAGTACTCTATTGGTGCCTGATAAATTGGATGTGGGAGACAAATAGAATCCATTTGTTTATGGGATTTGAATATGAATTTTTCAAAATTTAATTTATTTAGTGTTAGCATTGTGCAAACTTGAATATGTTGTTGATTTTAGGTTTGATTTATTAAAATATCATCATTTTCAGAATTTAGATAGATGTGTAAATAAATTATATATATATATTGGATTGTGGCTGTGGAAATGAATGAAATGTGGGTTAATATTATGCTGAGGATCACCTTGGATGCTGAGCAGTCAGGGCATATGATCTGGCTCTGTCAACAAAGGCCCACGGATCTCAAGACAAGGATCCACGGAGCCACTACTTCGTTTTGCAGCGTGTTAAAAAATCGTGTGCGATCCCATCCTGCACTGAAATTAAGCAGTTTCATGTATGGGAATCTCAAAGCACAGTGCACTATTAGATGCACTTCTGTACGCTGGACCAAATTCCTTCTCTCTCTTCTTGATCAAACCCCCACCCCGTTTATTGCAATGAATTTGGTGATGAAGTGCTGAAAAACACTGTGCCGTGCAGCTGCAGCAGCATCATCAGCCAGCCAGGTGATCATCAGGTGTGAAGAGCGCGAGTGCACCAGAGGGCATCAGTGTCAATCGAGAGAGAAAGAAAGATTACAACTGCCATTAACTGATCGGAACGGGGATTCTATCCTATTAGCAATACCAAAAGAAAATTATGTTGAATATTTTTATAGATACCGGATGCAATGCAATGCTATGCTGTGCAAAAGAAAATTATGTTGAAAAATTTTATAGATACCGATGCAATGATATGCTGTGCTTTTTAATTCTACAATACAATGTTATAGTAGTTTTCTGACATCTTCCGAAGTGGGAAACATTGCAGCTCATCTTAGGCATAATCCCAACATAGCCAACCTCAACCATAATCTTCTAGTCTTTGCCGTTTGATGCACAAAATTAACCAGGCAGCAGGCATACGAGGAACCCTAACATGCGAATTCTCTATTGTAAACCATACTGGTCTTCAGCCGGTGTCATAGGTTTGGTTGTTCTCGATGCAATTACCTCTACGAATTAAAGACCAGCAAACTGTGAAAATATATACATTCCTAGTATTATATATAAAATCAGAACCAAGAATATCGAAGCCAAATCACTGGACCAGCAACTTCATGTTTTACAACTCCCAACATAAAATGATTTGAAGCAATCCAAAGACCTTACCATCAATATTGGCCATTGCACCACAACAAATATATATTTGAAAACATTTTCAACAAGGTACCTCATACATTATGTAGCTGCTTCGGTTCATACAAACTATGCAACATTTCCTTCTTCTGTATTGTTTCTAGAGAGGGTAAAAAAAAAAAAAAATCTATACTCACAAGCGGCAACTAGCATTCTTAATCAGACAGTATACCCTTCCTCCATACACCAAAAAAAAAAGAGCTATAAGTGAGCTACACCTCATCTACAAAGTCTTTACCACGTGAACAGTAAATACCAAAATAACAGCAACAGCAAAATGAAACTCCAGCAACAATATAAGCATATATCAGGTGCCTACTTCACTGACAAAAGGCACTTTCGTGGATCAGGAAAACCAGAAATGACATAGAAGATCGGTATCATATTGCTGCCCTCATGGCGCCACGTGCTGCTTCACGCTTCATCTCTGCAGCTTTTCCACTCCCTCGGAAATACATGTATACTTGCTGCAAAACAAAAAATGTTACAAATAAAAAAGTCAATGAGGAAGTTCCTTGAAATACTAACACTCAGCGTCCTTTTCAAGAGCCCTCGAGAGTAACACATTCCAGTTTAGCTCCTTTTTTGAGCTTACTCCATCCTTGCCATATTATACATACAGCAAGAGCAACCAACTAGACAAACCCAAGAAAACCAAGGGGAAAAGACTATGTTGCTAATATAGATGAATGACAGGCTACGTTACTAATATAGATGAATGACAGACACAAAAAATATAATAGAAGAAGGTGTGAAAGGGACCTGAATGACCCAAGTGCTAAGCAGAGATTCGATGCAGAAGAACCCAAAACCAATGAAGTAAAAGATCTGCATATGAAATAAAATTAGTTAAGGTTCTAATGCAAATATGATCAGCATTGAAATCATAATTAAAAAAAAAAAAAAACTCAACTTGAGGACACAATTCTTGATATATTCTTTTTCATAAATATGTATAGGTTTAAAAAGCAGACATTGCCAGACTGACAAAACCAAAACCCCATATAGATGAAATTATGGTTAACATGTTCATCAGTGAGCAACAGCAATTCCAATAAATTACAGTAAAGGGCATATAAATGTTCGATTTTTTATAGAAGGGAATAACAGGAGGAGCATCAAGTATCAAACTGAAACTTTACAGGCAGCTTCTGTCATTGTATTAGCTGGAGAAAAGGTATTTTGGTTTATTTCCAAGCCCCCCCAACCTTCAACCAGACAAAACTCACCACCACGGTGCACCAACCAACTGACTACCACCACAAAAATCTTTCCTCCATCAGTTCTAGGGCGTATGCATGGTATATGCTGTTAAAACCAAGGGGAGACAAATTTACCCATATTCTACTTCTTTCACCTTTAAAATGACAATATTTGGAACAAGAGTGATACGTTCGCCTAAGGGAATCTGCTAAAAAAAATGGTTTAAGGGCATATACATCATTTAAATCTTAAATATCAGTTGAATCTGCAACTAAAGCACTAAGTATTTCTGAAATAATGTAGATGGTAATATAGGTATTTTTGTGTGCAGGGGAGGGGGTCAAAATGCAAACTTCTGAGGACCAGGGAAGAGCTGAAAAATATCAAGAGAAGTGAAATTTCCTGGAGGTACATTTAAAAATCCTAGTAATATAATACCTCTCTATTCAAGCGATCGCTCACAAGAACACCCTCCTAGTGTCTCACGAATGCCAGAGGTGGTACCAAAAATTGGTACCAAGTTGGTCTCCAACATGACCCACATATGCCATTTTCTATTTGAAAGACTACCCCAAAGATCCTGGAATTTCAGGAGCTAATGTCCCTTCATGCTGCTTCCCCAGCCTCCTCTTCTCAGGTAAATCAACCCCGATATTAAATTTCTAATAATCATGAACTCACTGAATGAAAATCCGGCAGCAAATGTCCTGAGACTTTAATGCTGTTAAATAAAGTCTCATAGTCATTCTCATTTCACAAATATCATTCAATACAATAAAAGAATTGAGCTAGGAGGATCAAAATTCATGCACGTACAATAACAAACAAATAACCATCATTCCTTTCTCAATTATATTCGGGCAGCACATCTATTAACCCCATGAAGAAATATATGGCATGCGAAAACGATTAGTAAATATTGGCAAATTATTAATCACAAGAAGCGAAGTATTAGCCACAGCAAGATAATAGCATTATGTCAGTAACTCAGAGCCACTTCCACTTTGTCTAGTCAACTTAGACTTCTGGAAAATAGATAACATAAGACAGCTCAACTTACCCCAATAATAACATGGTCACCGATGAGATCTATTGCTGGCAAAATACCCCTATAGCATAGCAACATGGAAAGAAAAGGAGATCAGTACACAATGACACCAAAACAGACATTACACGCATAATATATTTTAGCAATTCAGGGTGAAAATTTTATTTTTCCAAATGAAGATTGTATGACTTGCACCCTTAAATGAGTTTGCATCGCCACGCACTATATATATAGCAAGTTATTTGAGCTGCAGACCATTTCCACTATCTCTAATAATTTTTTTATTTCGGATTATAATCTTGATCCCATAGGATCCACTCATACCTAATTTCTTTGGTTTTAATTTTGATTTGGGCTTCCAACAAGTAAACACAAAATTGACTATTTTTTGTGAATGCTTCTTGTATCCACTTGATGAAACGGTAAATGAACTTCAAAATCTACATAATTTGATTCCAAAGAAGCCAAGGAGTTAGAGGTTATGATTTCAAAAAAAAATGAAAAAATTAATGGGATTACTATTTTTCCGCTAACTCATGTAGTATATGTATATAAATATCTGTATCTGTGTGTGTACCTGAGCTGGTATGTGTGTGTGTGCATACACATGTATGTATATACATATACATGTATGTAAATATCTTTATCTGTGTGTGTACCTGAGCTGGTATGTGTGTGTGTGCATACACATGTATGTATATACATATACATGTATGTAAATATCTGTATCTGTGTGTGTACCTGAGCTGGTATGTGTGTGTGTGCATACACATGAATGTATATACATATACATGTATGTAAATATCTGTATCTGTGTGTGTGAATAATGGAAATGAGCTGTCACCTTAGATAAGTTACCTGAGCTGCAGTTCATTTTCACTATCTCAAGTAATTTTTCTTTAAATTTTTTTTATTTCGGATTATAATCTTAACCCCCTAGGGTCCACTCATACCCAATATTTTTGGGTTTTAGTTTTAATTTGGTCTTCTATCAAATAAATATATAATTAACGGTTTTCGATGAATACAACATTTTGTATACAGTTGATGAAAGCATAAATGAACTTTAAAATCCATAAATTTAATCCTATATAAGCAAAGGAGGTGGAGATTATGATCCTTAAAAACTTATAAAAAAAATAATGAAATGATTACTTTTTTGCTGCTGACTCACGTAACTCACCTGAGCTGGCAACTCATATAAAGTAATCTCATATATATACATATATATGCGCACACACACATACACATACATATGTATGCAAGCATGTATGCATATATATATATATATATATATATATATATATATATATATATATATATATATATATATGTGTGTGTGTGTGTGTGTGTGTGTGTGTGTGCGCGCGCGCGCGCTGTGGTAGAACTAGAAGTTAATCTAAAAGGAGATTTCAGTTTCAAACAACTATCTAGATTCAGACATGAATGCTCACAATTTCATAGATATTTTAATTGCTTAGTGTAGGGGTAAAGATTGTTTGGGAACATAATGGTGGAGCTAGAAAGTATCAATACAAATCTGTTGAGATAAAACTATGTAGTTGAACTTGATGTTTGACTACTTAAAACTAAGGCATTGGCGAAATGCACTGGAAACCTCATAGCTCCACACATAAAAATGCATCTAGGAATTTCTTTTGCATCACAAGAGAATGTATCACGACAGCTTGAGCAGCCCGCGTGGACTTGGCCAATTGTTATAAGAAGCTTTTTGAATTTTGAGTCATGCTACCTAGACAACCATTTTTTATGCGAGAAGGCATAGCCAATGAAACATTAGTTTCTTAAATTTACCCACTAAAAAGGTTGTACTAGCATCTTATGGTCTCCTAGTCATTGATGTGGAGTTATTTTCCAGTAATTTGTAGCAGTGACTTGCCGCAAATGTGAACTTCATAAAGCCTGCACCTAATTGCAGAAAGGCCAGAACAATAATTGCTTATGGTTAGTCACTCTAACTCCATCTCTCCCACGAGATTACATCATAATTTTATTTAATTCCTTTGTGCACCGCCCAGATGTATTTGTAGCTTTGTGCATAAGAAGGAATACATACCCCTCTAAAGTCTCAAGGTGTTGCCCATGCCCCAGTGATCCATTACACCACATTACCCTTTCATCATTCAGTTAAAACTTTCTGTCATTGGTAAGCACGGTTACTATTTAGAACATTGCTTAAAACAGGTTAAAGGAATACATCAGCAACTCACAAGTTCTTTCTAGTTCTTAATGATAATTTGGATGCTTTACACATCCTAATTCGCCCTCCTAATATGCATTTTAGTTTTCTTTAGCAGTTTCAATATATCATCAAATCCAAATCTGAATCATATCCATGGAGGGTTCAAATTAGCTATCCAGTTTATCTTTCTTCTCTACAGACAAAATTTAGGCATGAATATTTATCCAGAATCAACCTGCCCCAGATTTACAGTATGACAAATGCAAACATGGGAGAGTCATGACCATGTGGGTGCAATAGTTGAACTTGGCAGATCCTCATATTCAACTATAAGATGAAAATAACAAAACAGAATAGATACAGCTCTACATTCTAGATGCAATATCCTGTCCACATCATGGAACCTTAATATGTCCGGATGTATTCAGATATAAAACCGTGTTATGGATTTTTAAGCTTAAATTAGTCCATTATATTCAACTATAAGATGAAAATAACAAAACAAACTTAATACAACCCTTTTGAATCAACAAAACTAGTCATTCTAGATGCAGTACCCTGTTAACATCATAGAACCTTAGTATGTCTGCATGTTTTCACATATGAAACTGTCGTTATGGATTTCTAAAGTTAAAACTAGTCCATCATATTCAGATTATTAGAGATTTAAAAGCAAATAACCAACACATGATAAGAGAAAATTACACTCCATGTGCAGTAAAACTTATGGTGTGACAGTACAGGCACAAGGTTCACATAGACATCATTTTCAAGGATGACCTGGTTAACAATAATTACAAGGTTCACTATCACTTGCCTAAGGAACAAACCAAAAAGATCTTAGACATAAACAACAGGTTAAATTTATAAGGAAGATCTTCTTTACCCTTCCTTCACAAGATAATGTTATGGGAAACTTACGTCAGGGATTTTCCCTTAAAAATTATTGGAGGAGCCACTGCTGAATAGATGACAAAGACAATGTGAAGCTGCAATGGAAAAATAATGCCAAATCAATTTTGACCTAAAAAAATTAAAAAGGATTATTTCCATAACATCAGAGCTCCAAAGTTTTTACCAGATAAAACAGGAAAAACCATCCAAACTTCAGGGCACTTTCAGTCCTACACAAAGTAATTAAGAATAACAAGTCCAAGTCACCGACCAGTTTGACTTCAAAAATAATGTTTGAAAGAAATTTAGAAGTCCAGGTTTCGAAAAGTACCTCATGGCTCGATAAAGAGGACGGTACCACAAAACATAAGCTCCAGGAACACCCGAGATAAAGTAAATAATCGCGAGGAACCAGATTTTCACTCCTAAATTAGCATAAAACAGCATTATTCAGTAGGAAGATGATCACAGGACTAACAAAAGCAGCTCATGCAAACTCGAGCCACAGAATGGAACTCTGAAAATATACCCTCTCCTTTAATCCAAGCTGCAGTAACTGATATGAAGTTCCAAAATAGGCACAGAGTCAATCCTGCAAAACAAAATTATAATTGAGAATGCTTCTTACAAAGCAATGAACAAATATTTGGCACTCAATATACTGATAGTAGATTTGGAAAAAAAAACCATAAGCATATGATCATACTTATATTTAATTCTTCTGAACCAAGGATTTAAATATTGGCTGTTACTGATACATACAACAAATATTAGATCAGATTTCAAGATATCTAATATGATAAGAGACCTATAATATCGATACCAGGATTGCTGATATTGCCGACACAATGTGTGCCATATTGCAGTTTTCCAACAGAAAAAAACATCGGCCAATGTTAATATTTATCCCGAGATTTTAAACCTTGTTCTAATCATTCAATTTAGAAGTCAAAATTTCATATCATTAAACAAAGTCCTTATCCAAAAAATATATGGTGTAAACTGCAAGAATCTGTTTTTTTACATTGAGTTCCTTTCAATGTAATCTCTATGTGAATTTCAAACCATTAATTGTTACCTTTTAGTGCATTATTAACACTTAAAGCAGAGGTACCCATAATAGGAAATAAATGTAGCCCCAGAAAGCAATGCCATAAGGGGTTGTGCATTATATTATAGATGAATTGTCACAATGTATCCATCTTTTGACACAATGAGACAATATGACAATTCATTAGCACCAGAACCAATAAATTGCCTTCACTGCATATAAGAAACTTATGGAAATGAATGTTTCAACCATATTAAGCTGAAACAATAACGCAACGCTAGAAAAGTTGCTGAAGTTTAAGCACAAGTTCAGAAAAGGTTATTGTCATGGCACGACACAAAATCTGTCACAATATCAAGGTTAGTCATTGGACTCCTCAATTTAATAATCCTAAAGCTACAGTTTAAATTGAATTAAAGCCCCCTAACAAAACAAAATTTAAACTCATTTAAGAAAACAAAGGAGGAATGTATTTCCTGTTCAGTGACCAAAAAAAAATAGAGTCAGTGCCATAAACATACCCAACAATGATGTGAAGGCAAAATACTGCAACCTTTGTAGGTGAATCGGAATTTCATTTGCAATATCATGATGAATAATAGGGAAAAAAGGTGGCCAATTTTTCTCCTCTATAACAATTCCAGCTGCAAGACAAAGTAACTTCACGCTTAAAGACCATATGCCAAGCAATCTACTAAAGCTTCTGAAAATGAAATCAGATGGCTTCTAAATGAAACAAGATAATCAACTGCTAGTTCAATTGATTCGATGAATTAGGCAAAAGCAAAGTTACCCCGTGATGCAGCTTCTTCTCTTCGTTTTAGTTCCTACATGGATGAAAAAGAAATCAGTGATAAACACATTGGGAAAATAAAAATAAAATGAAAACTTAATTTATATGCATGATAAGAAAACTCATCTACCAAAAGGAAATATTCTCCTCACAGATAAATGAAAGCCAGAACACCTGTTAGTGACCTCTAAAAGTTACTTCAGTGAATATAAACATGATGGACAAGTAGATTACTCGTCACCACTCTCCAAACTGGACAAAAGAACAAGAAAGGGAATGCTCTTCCTAGCTTCATCACCATATCATCAATATCCTTTTTACATCAAAATGGGTCATTATGTAACATGATTCAGAATCAAGAAAGTTGTACAAAAAGTAATGACCAGGTTTTTATGATCAGCCTCCAAATATAAGCATTAAAAGGCACAACAGAAAAACCTCGATGGCGAATTGGATTGTAGGTAAGCATCCCTTTTCAGGGAATTGAACTTCCAAGCCCCCTACTTTTTGAAAACTTTACAAAAAGAGGTACTGTAATAAGATCCCCAAAGGGAATTCATTATCTGAGGGGCAAATGAAGCCAAACAGCCAAATAGATCACATACCCAGAAATGCTCTTCACTAAGTAGTGAATAGCAGTTCAGGTTACAGGTCTGATTAGTTCAAATATAAAAAAGGTTTAGATTTTGTTAAGGATTGTTTAGATTATTTGATATACTTTGTTAACTAACAACCAACCAGCTTAACCTTTCAGGTAAAGTGGCTTCATGGCATATGATACAACCAATGTTTAAAATAGCGATAACGATAACATAACGTTTTGTCTCTGTTAGGTTATGTTGCATATAGCGTAACGCATAACGTAGGTTATGTAATTTCTTATTTATTTAATTAAAAATAAATACAAAACTATATAAAATAATTTTTATAAATTCAAAAATAAATTTACAATATCTAAAAAAGAATATAAAACTACTTTGTAATACATAATCTATTCTAATTTTATATTAAAATTTAGAATAATTTTCACATTTATCTTCATAAATTATATTAAGTCTCCAACCGTAATTCCAGTCATTAGTTAAACAAGAAAGCAAGATTTTAATTTTTTATTTCAATTCCAGTTATTATCATTGTTGTAATTTATATTTTGTAATGTTCAATTCATCATATTTGTAATTGTTGATTTTAGTTTAGTTAAAAACTCAATACAATCAACAAGTAAGATATTTCAGCAATCGGAGAGGAATTACAACAAGCGAATAAGAAAACAATTATAAATTAACAAGTTAGCAATTCCATAAGCAATCAAACAAACCAACAACTAATCAAGAAAATTACAGCAATTCGCTAATAAACAAAATAATAATCAATAACAATATAGAAATTACTAAAAAAATAATTAACAACAATACAGAAACTATTAAAAAGAATTGTAAATAACGTAACATAACGTAACTTAACGTAACGTTATGTAATATAACGTAAAATAACATAAAAAACGTACTGTTACGATGCACTGAGTTATTTTCAGTTGTTACGTAGCATTGGGGTTCCGTTAGGTTACGTAACGCAATATAACGGGTTTCAAAACGTATTATTTTCAACATTGGATACAACTTCACTTGAAGTATGTTCATTGACTCTCTGTTATTTTGCACTTAAAAGTGAGTCACTGTTTGTACCAAAGGCCTTTTCTTGTGATCTAAAGACCCATGAATGGGAGAATGATCAAATGTTAAGTTTGCTTAACAACAACTCCAAGACCACAACCGATCAGCATAAGCTTTTGAATAAAGTGGCTTCCTCATATATTTCCTCTTATTTTGTCTTCTTGGCCCCTTATGGATCAACGACAAGGAGGTAGAATACATTAGAAAGAGAAACAATCAAGTTTTTTTAGTTCAAACTCAGATGAACTTAATTTTGTTTTTCCTTATAAAATATTATCATGTAACCTATTACTTAATAGAATATTGTTATACACGCTACTACAGTGTCACAGCCCTTCCACGTGACTGCCTGCCGCTTAATAAGTTCATGCCACCATATCCACATCACACCGAATTGTTGCCCTTGCTATCAAGAGGAAAATACAAATGCACCACCTAACTTCTACAACTGGACAACAATGCCCTATCATTGAAGCAACTAGGGCACTAATCACCTTGGATCATTAACAATACCAGTTGCATCTGGACCCTTAACAGTAATTTAACATTCTGAACTAGATTTGTGAACAAACATTTAATTATCCTCAAGATTCGGAGAGCTATAATAGAATATAACTTGCGGTTGACGTCAGAACGTAAAACCAATCGTACAGCTCTGCAACATTTATTAGAACACACGTATTTATATAGTTATATTCCAAATCGAGACCCCAGTTTATTGGTGATGCGGCTAGGGTTTCCAATAACTTTAGGTGTCAAAATCTAGGTTCCTGAAATTCCAGAAAGAACAAGGTTCAGAATTGTGCCGTCCACAAGAAATTTCAAATTTTATATTGTGATACATATTATGGTAGTTGTAAACCCATGATGAATAGATCTATTAACCATTTGATGGTTTCTAGGGTTGCAAGCAATGAAAAAGAGAGAAATGCACTGCAGAACAATATTCAGGCAGGAAACTTTTGCGTCAAGATGATGCTTTATTTTACGAGAATGAATGGGCAAAGGCTGCAAAAATTTAAAAAACACAGAGAAACGCACTGCAGAATAGTAAGGCAGGAAACTTTTGTGTCAAGATGATGCTTTATTTTACGAGAATGAATGGGCAAAGGTTGCAAAAATTAAAAAAACTCAAACAATCTTGACCTGAAAAGAATTAATAGAGAAATTAGAAGATAAATACAACCTCAGATAACCTTTACTATTTCAACCCTTGCAATAATTTCTAAATGTTGGGCACTAGTCTAGTCTTTTATTTTCTTTTAAATAGGCAATAGAAAGAAGAGCTGAGAGGGAGAATTTTACCAAAGGGGAAAAAGGAGGAAAAAACAATTTAAAGTATCAAGTCTTTAAACTAAAGGTACTTTCCAAAAGTAAAATAAATTCAAGCTGTAAAAATCCAGATCTTCAAGGAAAAGTTACCAACAATTTTCAAATAGTAGGATATTGTTCTACCCTCTTTCTGGTAGGCAGTAAAAAGAACAAGAATCCAAGAAAGGCGGCTCTAGCCAAAGGAAGAAAGAGAGAAAATAGTTAATGGTATATTCTAACCTCTAGATTTAACACAGAGAAGGCCCCTCACCAAGCTAGAATAAACCCCAAAGGCTCACCAACAAGTTCTCTTGAAAAGAGGTCAACTATCTCCAAAATACTAAGTCCTTTTCAAGCCTTCATTTCCATATGACTGGGTAGTGGAAAGATCATCAATTGACTAAGAATTCTTGTCCCCAAAAAAAAAATGAAGGAAAGAAGGACGAGGGTCCTTCAGCAATCCACACTTACCAATCGATCTTTACGTCAATGCATATGTGCATACATATACATGCACCACCTCCAATTGTTAGCTATTGTTGTAACATAACATATGCAGCAATTAGGAATGGAATTCTCTCTAGAAAGACAGTAGAACACAAGCACACACACAAAAACAATAACTCTAATCAACTTGGCAATTAGTTAGGTAGATTCACTGGTGGATAAATAAGTCTGTTCATAATTAGCAATCAGCACCAAAGAGTACCTTTTCTCTCTTATTCAGTTCTGCCTCCTTTGCTTGGAGTTCTCTTTCTTTCTTCTTCAGATCCTACGTAAAGCAAAAGACAGCACTTCAACATACATAGAAGAACAAAAATCTACAGGAAAAAACAAGGCTAAATGTTCAAGAAGCAGTATAATTCCTCAATGTTAAGGATAATATTTTGGCAATAAAAAATTGTCCAGGATGCGATTCTTGGCATCAACGGCCTGACCTCTATCCATAACATTATGAGCTGACTGCAATTTTTGATGATGTTGCTTCATAACATAGTTAACCTACCTTCGAGGAATCAAGAGGAATATCAACTGTCGCTCCCCGATCATTGTAAAAGTCAGCAGGTTCAGGTGGAAGAGGCGAAAGCCTAGAATTTGAAGCTGGAGGAACGGTGCCAGGGTTCTGCAATGAAAAAGGATCTTAAGAATCTCCAAATAAGAGAGAGAAATACATCAAAGACACATTGAAGATATTCTATAGGAGATATTTTACTGAGTAGAGAGAGAAATACATCAAAGACACATTGAAGATATTTTATAGGAGATATTTTATTGAGTACAGTATTCCCATGAGCATTGAAAAATCCAAAATAAAAGACGTTAAAAGATGATTTGAAACTGTCCACATAAGACAAAACAGGCGTCAAACAGTTCCAGGAAAAGAGCTAAAGAAGACAACTGAAGCTGTCCATGGACTCCATACCAAAAGTAAAACAGGCATCAAATAGGTTCAAGAAGGTCCTTGAAACTTTCCCCTGATAACATCCCTTAAAGCTGAAACAAATCATAAATTTCCTCTAAACATAGAGCCCCTCGAATAAATATGCAGATTATTTCCTAAACACAGTTATAAATAAATAAATAATAAAAAATACTCTATAACATTAAAATTCAAGCACATAACTCAAACCAAAAAAAACTTACTGTTGTGTAGAATGCACCTCCACCATAATTTGATTGCCCACCTGCTCTTCCACGGTCCTGACAAATATGCATACAGTTTCAATTTACCAAATGAATGACCACTATCTCTATCAAATTGAAAACATAAAAAACTTAATCGCAATATTATGGACACAAGAAAAACTGAGGTGCCAGAAGCAGGTCTGAAAGACTAAATGCATGAAGAGCTCCAAAATCCTCAGTAGTCGGCCAAGTGAAGGATGTTTTCTCATATAATGTAGCAGACGCCTAGTAGCTTTGAACCTTTAGAGTTAGCATACATACTTGGAAAGTGACATACATTCCTTGAATAACTCTAGTGTATTAGAACACATCCACCCACCATCACAGCAATCCTACTCTATTAGAAATGACAAAATCTCTATGTAAAATTGCAAACCATGTCATAATACCCACATTTCCTTGCAAATCAAAGAGTGACAGACTTCACCATAGCCATTGATAGTACTTTCCCAAAGTAAGCTAAGTTTTACCCTGAATTTTCCAAAGCAGCCATGAACTAAGTGCTGTTATGACACTCCAGCTTAAATTGATGTTAAATAGATGAGTTTAGATTTGGCATTGATATGGGGGCAACAAAAAGTACTGGAATTTCCCAATTACAAGCAAGTCATGGCATCAGATCTGACAAAAAAGACCAAATAAAGCTAGATCATCCAACAATCTTCCAGCAAAAGACTCAAAATTGTAGTCTTTCATAACTGTATTGTATTGGTGCGCCACTCAGCTCACTGTCCTGGGATTTAAAGGGCAATTAATAATATTATTACGATGATGGATCTGATCAGATAACGGAACAATTGAATTCGTTAAGAGAAGTGAGATTAAATAAATGAAATCATTCTCCATAACATCAGATCCAACAAAAGCCAGGGACAATCCCTCCCCTAGGGTTAACCAAAGAAACAATTGTTTTGTTTATTTCTCATAATCTCCGCCAGATCCACTGAATTAATATTATTAGATTGAAAAGAGAAAACCCTAACGGAATCAACATTAGAATAGGATGGAGATGGAGAACTGACCGCGAATGGATTGACCTCCTCTTCGTCGAAAGGATTGCTATCGTAACGACCTGCCATGTCACCGACCTCACCCCCTCTCTCTCTGTCTCTCTCTCTCTCTCTCTCTGGTTCAGATCATAGACAGAGGTTTCCTTCGTTAAGAAGGTAAAGACTTTTCTTTTTCTTTTTTTTCTGCGTTTAATAATCAGCTCATGCAGGAGAGTCGCGAATGCCAAAGTCAGCCTCGCTGCCCAATTTCATGTGAAGACAGAAGACCCAACCGCCATTTATAATCCTTTCCCCTCTCTCTCTCTCTCCCCTCTTCGACTTTTCAATAACATAATTAATTTTCACCAAATACTATAATATGATAATTTCCGAAGCTTAACGATTCAAAACGCGGGCACAACCAACAAACAAGAAAGAAAGATGTTACCATAGTTCGATTATTTATGGCTGAGGAGCCACGATAATGAGCTGAGGTCTGACCATTCTAGAAAGTCATAAATACATGTTTATCTCGGATGTCGAAGATGGTAACTCTATTGTTATTACTAATATACAATTTAGGCTCTTCTCTTAACATAAGAAGCATTTGATATAAAGAGGTTAGCACAACTCATTTGATTTCTATCTATGGTTAATTACATTCAGACCCCTGTAGTATGGGACATGTAACATTTAGACCTCCTGGAGTTTAAAACTCTCACTTAAACCCTCTTGACCAGGGGGTCTGAATGTAATTAAAACACGGTGATTTAGATACTTCAGGGGGTCTAAGTGAGAGTTTTAAACTTCAGAGGGTCTAAGTATTGCATGTCCCATACTGCAAGGGATCTGAGTGTAATTAACCCTTCTACCTATATACCCATACGTTTCCCATGTGGTTAACTTGTATCGTAATGACTTAATTATACTTGGAGCTGTATTTGCATTCCCTTCTTCTCTTTCCTTCTTATTTGGCAAGTGTTGCTATTAAATAAAAAAAAACATTATCTCATGTCCTGTTAAGTTCTACCATTTGCTGCAATATATACACATGCTATTACCCTCTGGCAAATTGATAATAACAAAGGAAATATTCTTCTCAACTCTCCCTCAAAGCCTTACGACAAGCAACGCATACTTGTAGTTAAAAATCATTGGTGACGAAACCACTAGAAATGGCGGATAATCCAGAAAAGAGTTACGCACAACTGCTTCTTTCATCAACTAATAACACTTCTTCCATCAACTAATACCATTCATTTGTGTTTATTCCTGTTGATGTAAATTTGCGCCTATCATAGACTCAATCAATTGCAACAGTTTATAATATTTATGACAAAATTTCAGTGTCCACCAAAACCTAACAAATAATATAGACCATACTTTTAACATCCAAGACTAGACTCATTCAGGTCCAAACGAAGCTTCTGACATCATTCTATCTATATGAAAATAAAGCAAATACTCTTCTTTAGAACAGCACTGCTTCCACCAACAATACGCAGACTACTCAACGATAACAATATCATGAGAACGAAAGACAATCTTCCAACCCTCATCATACCCCTCAGTAAATTGTATTTGACTAATAAACATTCAAAACGATGCAAAGGGAAGTAATGCAGATAACATGGAAAAAGAGCAGCAACCTGAAGGAAAAGCAATTCCAGCCTGTCTCAACAGTAAAATATTAATATTAGTACAAATGCAAAGTCCCGGTTCAACTACATAAATAACCTTTTTTTTTTTTTTTTTGGTGAAAATGGGACCACATATAATAATAACTAATAATAATTAACAAATCTGAAATCAGAATTTCTTTACAGTTGCTAATACAGGCAGTAAACTCTCACATCACTCTAGGTTGCTGCTCAGTTAAACCACAGCTTTAACATCTCGTGTAAGGATGGTAATGGACGCATCTATGGAACGATTATTGGCCCGTCCTATATAAAATTTTAATTAGAAAAATAAAATTTTCATTTTAATTCAAAAGTTTGTATTGAACGGACCAAAAATTGACCCATGGACGCATCCATTACCATCCCTAGAATGTAAGTGAACCAAAATATCATACCATACCATAAAGTGATAGTTATTCCTCTGATGACCTCATATTACCTTATTTATATATTGGAGGGTGATGAAATGATATTAAAAATAAATAAAAAAAACCAATAATCTACAAATCTTGCTCATCAAAATTGAGAGCATTTCTTCTATATGAAACTCAGGTAACAGTTATAACAACAAGATACCGAGGAAGAAGGCCACCCATGCCAGATATGCCACCATTATTCAAAAATAATATAGGCACCATTTATCCCACCTCGGGTGCATCTGTAACATTCCACCATTCTGAGAATTTAGGAGCAGCACAAGCTTTCAAGTCCTTCACCCCAGTAACTGGTTTCCACGATATATGAGTTCAACATACAAGATACATCTGTTTTCACTCCATCCCAGTTCAACTTCTATCCCAAGGGGGTGATGGGCTCCAAGGAACCTCAAACGAAAAGAAAAGCAGTAATTACACCAGAGGAAGCTATGCCAGAAGGGAGGTTAGTTGAGTGCTGAAAAGATCACCAAGAGCTCCACGGATGTCCATCTGATATACAGTGCCCATGGATAAATTAGTTCCATAATTGTACAGTAAATAGATTATATGATTCACGCCAATAAACACAAATAATCAGTTCTGTTCAAGGAATGTTAATACAGAAAAGGAACAAATTATGCAAGATAAATGTGGTATTGCGTACCCGTAAAAAACAAATGGTTATAACCATTTATTTATACAAAGAAATATAGAAAAGAAGAAACATATATACTTCAGTGTGTTGCTACAGTGGTATCAAATGGAAGTGATAGCAAAGAAAAAAGGGATGCAGAAAGTTACTGCATTTAAAAATTTGCTATGGTATCACTGCAAATATGATGTGTAAAATCTGATTTGGATGCCCAAAAAATGTGGTATGCTAAATGTCATTTCCTGCATACTTCGAACAATATGCAAAAGAAGAAGAAGAACAAAGTATGTAACAGTGAAGATGGACTAATAAAAAATGCTTCATGTCCTGCATATTTGGAACAATATGCAAAAGAAGAAGAACAAACTATGTAACAGTGAAGATGGCATGCTTTTTTGTTAGCCAGTGAAAGTAAAATCCACATCTAAGATGTCTTCAACTTGTACCCCCAATCCAATAAGCCAAATGCACAAGCTGATAAATTTGATAACTACAGTATATCTTTGAAGTTTGCTTTGGTCTATAGTCCTAGTCCAAGCAGCTCTTTCAAACACAACACAATCCTCCTAACTGGTCCACTCAATGATTAGTCACAGTTGTCCATCTTAAGATGATTCTCCCTCATTTTATCCTCAATTAAAGCTAGCTATTAACTGCTTATTAACATACTTAGTTATGTCCTGTATTTCATAATATTCTGCCCCTCAATGTTCATATCTCAGATAGCAGAGCCGCAGAGGTCAAAAAACAACACAGCTTCCCTGCCATTCTGCCAAGCGCTTAAGTAGCAGCCTAGATGCCTAGAAAGATAAGGGCAACCCTAGATGACAGCAATGAAGGAATAGATTTTTGGAATGATTTTGTAAACTAGGGGACCTTTATACCTTTCGCAGTTCTACCCATAAAGGAACACCAACAATCTCATATTAGCCCATTATAGAAGTTCTAAGTTGTAGCATGTACGTAATAATCATTATCAATTTTCCACATACCTAACAGCCTACAAGTTCAAGTTATTCAGTTATAAGGATTAGCTGATTACAGGTACGACAAACAAGCATGACAAAAAAGAGAGGATAAATTCAAGCAATTATAAGACAAGAAGTTGAAATTTCATGTCAAATCGAGGAGCATAGAAGCCACACCACCATTCTAATATGAATGAGGAAGAACAAGGACAAATAGAAGGAAAGAACAAGAAAAAGAGGAGGAGTGAGAAAAGAAAAAAGAATAATTGATGAAGAGGAGAAGGTGGAAAGAAAGACAAAAAATAAAAGAAAGAAGATAGCAAAAATAACAAGGCCAGACCAAGATACGAGATCAGCGTTAAATGTAACATCAGTAATTTGTTGTAACATAGAAGCTGCATTTTTTTTAGAAATTAGACTATTATACACTTGAGAAGTTATTAGCAGAAAAATGTTACATAGTTTCTCTCACCAGTGACCAGACAACATGGCACTAGACTAGCTTGGATAGGAAAACATAATTCTCAGGGCAAACAGGAGGCAGAACACCTAGCCCATGTTGTCCCTTCACTTCGTCTATATTGTTGAAAGTCCCACAACGTTTTCCCCGATGGTCAAATAGAAAAGGCATTGGGAATGACCTTTAAGACGAACCTTCCCCTCAATGAATCATCAATATTTTTTACATCAACATGCAACTAGTGTCCAGGCATCCTACAGGAACCTTCTGAAAAATCAATTCGCTACCAACCTATGTGTTACAGATATCCATGACTGTCTTACGTTTGTTCATGCATAAAATGCAGAAGCCTCCTATACAAATAAGTTTAGACCTTGCTAACTGCATTTCATACATCCATATAAAGTGCTAGAATTGCATGGAATGGTGATATAGACATAAATTATGCATAGAAGTACGCTAAGAGTATCAGAGGTGTCCTCAAGCATCCAAGTGTTCTAGTGCCTTAAATATTATTAAACATAACCCTGAAAGGTCTGGGCAACACTGGCAGTCATTGTTAGTGGCTTTATCTTTTGCAGTTCCTATTAAAAAAAAAAAAAATGAGAAAATGCCAAATGAATGTGGCTAACATATCTTTTTAACAAAATTTGGCAAAATAGAGGTACGGAGATACTTAGGAGGATGAAATCAAGAAAATCTGTTGGTCCAAATGAGATTCCTATAGAGGTATGGAGATACTTAGGAGGGATTGGTGTGAGCTGGCTGACAAGTCTTTTTAACAAGATTAGGCAAATAGCCAAATGAATAGAGGAAGAATATCCTAATACCTAATACCTCTGTATAAGAACAAGGGTAATATTCAAAGTTATTCTAACTATCATGATATAAAACTCATGTGTCATACTATGATGCTTTGGGAAAGAGTAATTGAACATAAATTGAGACAAACTGTTAAAATATTAGAGAACCCGTTTGGATTTATATCAGGGCGATCGACGACAGAAATTATTTACTTCGTCAACTTATAGAATGATTCCGAGGGAGAAATAAAGATTTGCATATGTATTTATTGATCTGAAAAAAACTTATGATAAGATACCACGAGAGGTACTTTGGTGGACGTTGATGAAAAAAAGAGTCCCTATCAAACATATTGACATAATTAAAGACATATATGATGGAGTTGTGGCCAATATCAGAATATGTGGTCCAACAAGTGTTTTTTCTATCACCATTGGATTGCATCAAGTATCTCCATTGAGCTCGTTCTTATTTATTCTAGTGATGGATGAACTTACTAGAGTTATTCAGAATGAGATACCTTGGTGTATGCTATTTATTGATGATATTGTCTTACTTGATGAAACAAGAGCAGGGGTGAATGTCAAGTTAAAGTTATGAAGGCACACATTAGAATCTAAAGGTTTTAGATTGAGTTGGTCTAAAATAGAGTATATGGAGTGTAAATTTAGTAAACGACGGACCGTAAATTATAATGATGTAATACTGGACGGACAAGAGATACAAATGAACAGTAAATTTAGGTATTTGGATTCTATTAATTAGAATGATGGAGAGATAGATAATTATGTTAACTATAGGATACAAGCTAGCTAGTTGAAATAGAGGAATGCAATGGGAGTTTTATGCGACCGTAACATTCTGTTAAGACTGAATGGAAAACTTTATAGGACTGCTATTAGGCCAGCTTTATTATATGGTACGGAATATTAGGCTTTAAAAAAGCGTCATTCACAGAAAATAAGTGTAATAGAGATGTGCATGCTCCACTGGATATGCGACAACACTAAGAGAGATAAAATGATAAATGAAGATATTCGTGCTAAGATAGGTGTAGCTCCCATCGATGAGTAGATGCGAGAAAATCGCTTACGATGGTTTAGTCGTGTGCAACGTAGGCTAAAAAAGCACCAGTTCGATGAGAGGAGTTTATCAATGTAGGACAAGTTAAAAGAACGAAGGGAATACCGAAAAAAATATGGATGAAGGTGATACGAAAAGATATGAATTCTAGAGATCTAAATGAGAAGATATTACTTGATAGAAATGAATGGAGAAGGACTATCAACATGATCGATCCAGCGTAAATTTTTTTTTGTTCATGTAGCCTACCCCAAATATTTGGGATAAAAGGCTTAGTTGTTGTTGTTGTTGATTAAAAAAAAAAAAGAGAACTGAGAAGTAAAATAGATACCAGAAGAGGCACGTAACCATGTTATAAGAAATCAAAAGAAAGACTAGAAGAAATTCACAAAAAGAATTTAGTGTTGCAATCAGCTCCAGCTTATATGAGGTAAGTTCAAAAACTCAAATGTTGCATTTTTACACTAAGAAATTACCTGATCACAGCAGACGAGCTTAGTAATTAAAGGATAAAAGTCTCTTAGATGCTTTCTAAATATTCGACTTTCCATGCGGCACATACTTTTGAGTACCTGAAAGGCCAGACAGAGTAATTTAATTTAATTAGTACAAGGACATAACAACAACAGCAACAAAGCCTTTACCCAAGCAGTATAAGGACACAGCAAGGAAACATCCTTTGGAACTGAAGGGTCTATAATTTCAGTTCCAGAGACAGTTTCCTCCATCAGAGGAGACGGAAGATGCAACAGACTTGGTAACATTAGTTGACCTTTGTATTGTGAAAATAACTCCACAGTTCTCTGGTTTCTTTACTTAATCAGTGTAGCTATAAATACTACTTGGACTCTTAATTTAGACACAGTTGCAATTACAACTAGATATTTCTGGAACATGCAAATGCACGTGACTAAAAATAAAAGCTCATACAATTTTTTTAAAGATTTCAACTGATTTTAATTTGTCAAAGAATATCAGTAAAAAGGATGGAAGTATGCATCATTTGGTAATTATTCAACTTTAACTAATAATTGTTACTTGTGATTGATTCAATTTTAATGGCAAGCTTCATTAAGCCAGTTTTTATAACCAATTCCCCATGTATCGCCATTACATTAATAAAATTATGACTATTTCTTCACAAATATGCACCTTTTTGCTTTGAAACAAACTTGAAAATGAAGAGGGCAGTTTTGTAATTTTGTGTACATGACCTTGTCCACATCCTTGAAAGGCTAAGATGAATAAAATAGTAGGATAAATTTTTTGAATTTGAAATTGAGATAATTGAGTGAAAATAATTTAAATTAGCTTGGACACTATTGATGAGCTATGAAGTACAAACACTTCAAGGTGAGTGTTGTATCCGTGTTAGATACGTATTTGACATTGACACTTGTACTACACTTACCGATATGTGTCAGACACATCGAACAGTGTCGAATTTTAAGAACATATAAATTTGCATGTTGGAACCGTGTTCACTTTTAAAGTCATACAGGTCCCATGTCAAGACCGTGTCCACTTTAAAAAAAAAGTCATGGAGATTGTATGCTGAGCACAATGGAGTTGTACATTATCTAAAAAGACAAATAATTCTTTTGACATAAAAGGGATACTAAACTAATATATCCCAAATGTCTTGTAAAGATAAAACCTTCAAATATTTTATTCAACATCCTCGTCCATTGGATTGAATTCACATTCTTTTCTTTAATATAGTTATTTGATTGGAATCTAAGTTTTAAATTATTTTTAAAAATTCCTTTCTTTCTACTTTAGAAATATGTCTCAACGATTACGAGTTTTGATCCGCATTATATATATTTAAGTATAAACACGCACATATTTATGTTGTCGTACCCTTATATCCTACTTTTTTAGGACTTGTAAAGTCTCTGTCTGTATCGTGTCGCATCTGTATCCCATATCCGTGTCCGTGCTTCATAGGTGATGAGGCAAGGAGTCCAATTGGAGTCGAATCCTATCCCCAAGACTTGGCATTAAGATAGATATCCATATTCTTTATTTAGTGAAAATATACCTTATATCACTTATTAAGCACACCAAAAATTTCTTCATTACCAAAATGCTTACGGACCATGCAGAATACTAGTTAAAGCATGGTAGGAAACTAACTAGGACTTCTTGGAATGCCTAGTTGCTGCCTCTCTAATTTTGTGTAAGCCGTCACTAGTTTCATTATCATAGATGGATAAGCTACTTTTGTCAATGTTATTTCTAATTTCTGAGTGACCCTTTGGTTCTAATACTATAAATATCCTAGTCCATTATCTTTTGGAAGCATACTCTAGCATTTAATGATCATCACTACTATCAAGTTATTACATCCAAATGTCATCCTCATTATTTTTTTTTTTAAATCAATGTGGCACCAATATTTCTAAGAAGGAGCCTTACCCATGTTGGATAAGTAACTGACATTGGGCTGGATACGTGACAGATAATCCACTTGATGCATTCTAGACAGATCGAAGCCATAGCACAGTTGTAAAAAAGTTAAAATATAATATATTTTTCCAACATTTAAACAAAGAATACAATTGCAAACAAAATTACCAATTTAAACAACTTAAAAAGTAGTTCATATAGCCAAGATTTTTGAACACTCATGCACATCTATAATTTTATTATTGATATTGTCACGCCCCGCTCCCGATATACGGTATACGAGCACGTGTAATAGGTACCGGCAACATATTCAGTTTGAATATGCTAAACCCTTAATAAATTTGCCACAATAATACTCAGTAATTACGATAGAAAAATTCAACAAAAACTTGACTTTTCATTTATTGGAATGAAATTTAGATACAATTGAAACAAAATATAATAAAATTAAACAAAAAAAGAAGGGAATCTCTAATCCGTTATGGAGCTTCAATATGATGTTTAAAATACATCAGATCCTGCGTCAATTTTGGCGTGTCCATTGGTAAATCTGGGCATGCATACCCAGGTCGTCAGATTGCGACCAAAATAAAAACGCAGAAAGAATATGAAATATAGCAGTTATATCCAAACATAATAATAACACAAGTTTTAGAAAATATAGAATGAGATGTCTGTAATAATGATGTCAATTGACTTAGGTTATCTTAATGTCATTTTAGTAAAGTCAATTCTATAACAGAGGTATTTTTGTCTAAAATGTCATGTAATTGGAAAATCTAACTGATGGGATACAACTGTTTCGATTGTTTCCTGTACAGACCCAGGAAATGGTCACAGGATTGTCCGGTGCTGAGTCGGACCTGCCGTCAGGCAAACAGGAATTATAGTCAGGTATGATCCAGCAAATCATCACGCACCCATGATGTGCGAAATATTCAGTTGTACAACTTAACAAGTTTACAACCGAAACAGATTATATTTCCATTACTCAGTTTCTCCCCCAACCCAGTGTCATTTAAGTATAGTACATGCATGTCTAAATTCTGGTTTTCATAACTTGTATATTGAATTTCGGGTACAATATTTCAATTAGATTTTGTTAATTTGTTAACCACATAATTTATAGAATCCGTTTTATATTTTATTCAATAAATCACAATTGGTTATATCAAGGATTTACTGATTTGAGATATCATACAGATATCGACCAGACCAGTGTATGAATGCTGCGAGGTTTTCCGTGCATTGCACGTTCCTTAATTAGAGAACTAGCATACAAAACTTTTCTAGACACCGATATAGAATGATATCACAAACAGTATGTTTCCATGATTATAGCCTTTTTCATGATTTATTAAAAACCTAACTACATGCTGTAATTTAACAAGTAATCATTTAATTTCTAACATCATAAAGAAATAACAGATATGTCAATGATTGCATTTGTAATAACACATTTAGCTTCTACAAATTAAATTCTAACAATATAAAGAAATAGTATTTGTAATCACAAATTTAGATGATATAATTGAAGTAATATTTCTATAAGAAAAATTAGCATGTTTAGTAAGTCCAAAAAGAACTCACCTGGATTTTGTGTCTCGATGTCGCTCAATGGAGTAATCTACACATTAAAAATATTCTAAGAATATTAAAAACAGATTAATATGAATTTAGATGATTTTTAGGGATTTTTCTAATATTTATAACATACTCTAAATTGATTTTAGTATTAAGCGGGTCTGAAATTAGGAAATAGGTTTGACTCCATTTTATTGGACTTATAAGATGATGGATGTTTTTTTTTTAGGTTATTAGAATTATTGAGTAGTAAAGGAGCTAACCTAAAATTTATTAAAATAATTTAATCCAAAAAGAAAAAGAAAGATAATCTCTTACCTCTTCGTTAAAAGGTGAGAGTCAAAAATGTGAAGAAAAGGAAGAAGATACTCTTCATCCGCGAAGTAGTGGCGGCTCCGATAGTGTCTCCTATAGTGGTTCCGGTGACTCCGAAGGTGGCTTCGGCGTGATGAGAGGAAGAGAGAAATTTTAAAGAATGAGTGTGGATTGAGTTTAGAAAAGAGGTTAGGTTTATATAGTGTTGGATTTAGGAGTTATAGAATGTGAAGGGTTTTGGGAGTTATAGAATTTAAAGGGTTTGAGGAGTTATTTAGGAGTTACAAAATGTGAAAAGTTTAAAGAGTTATAGAATCTAAAAGGTTTGAGGAGTTATAGAATTTAGAGAGTTAAGAAAATTAAATTGGATATTTAATGTAGATAATTCATGGAGAAGATGAAAGGATAGGAGTTAGAGAAATGAATGAGTAATGAGTTGAGAATATGAAAAGTTTGAGAGTTGATGAAATGTTTAAAAATAAAGAGTCATATTTATCATTTTGTTTGTTTATTTAATCTTTTATTACTATAAAAAAATGGAGAGTTGTTACAGATATATCCATAATCTATCAGTACCCTAAGGTTTTAGAATTTACCTTATCCATGTATCTTATCGTGTGGTACCCATATGGGTGCAAGTCTATTTATGTGTATGTGCAGTTATTATAAATGATTTTTGCCCTATCAATGCCATACCCGTGTCTATTTTTTCATAGTTTGTTGTATCGCTATGTCCATATATTGTACCCGTATCGTGTACCTGTGTTATGCATCACTTAGGATCTAGTTCTAGATTCTCCCACAATTTTGTTCACAATACTATACTTTCTTCCTTTACTCGAGCACAAGAACTAAAGAGAAATGGGCATAATACAACAAGTAATAAAAATCAGGTTACTACATTCACATTAGAGTCTTAAAAAATATCATATATTACCGATCATCTGATATGTCTTTTTTGAAAAAAATCATGTCTTTGAAAACCACTCTCGAGCAAGGTTTTAAACATCTCCCACAATTTTGTTCACGATACTAGAATTTCTTCCATTTCTCAAGCACAAGAACTTAAGAGAAATGGCATAATACATGTAATAAAAATCAAGTTACTACATTCACATTGAAGTCTTAAAAAATATCATATATTACTGATCAGCCGATATGACTTTTTTGAAATAATCATGTCTTTGGAACCCACTCTCGAGCAAGGTTGTAAATATCAGCCGGTAGTTATCAGTATTACGGATATCATTTTAGATTTTGAGGCATCCGATACGATATAACCCCTACAATATTCACAACGACATTGTCAATAATACTAATATACTGTCAATATTTCAACATGATACATGATATTGATGATACTGATACACTAAACCATTGGACATTACCAATTAATCCAAAAATTAAAACCTTGTTCTCAAGCTTAACAAATCAAGATCAAAACTAATCTCACTATATTATCAATAACAAGGGACAAAAAGAAATGTTTTTACTAACATTCCAATCAAGATCAAAACTAATCTCACTATATTATCAATAACAAGGGACAAAAAGAAATGTTTTTACTAGCATTCCATAAACAGACGTGACTCACATATCAATGTCTTGTCCACCCAGAATATGTAATCATAACCCATAATTAAAACGACGATACTCTATATGTTTCATGTAACTCAGATATGTCTACGTCATTGTAATAAGAAAATGGCTCAGAATAACAGAGCAATAGTGAAAACTATATAAAATATTTCATGCTAAAAAGTTCCATATGATGAATTGCACAATACTATATTTGACACCACAGAACGGTGCTAAATACTACAAAGTCCTTATTAGTTACCTTAACAATAATTGGAGCTCGCAAGTCAAGGACCCGATGTACGTCTGCACTGGCTGCTTCCCCATCAACAGGCTGGAGGTCAGAAGCCTCCTTCAGAATCTGTCCACAGAAAGCAACGAATTTCTCTTCTGCTAAGCTTTTAAGCTTCTCTTCTGATTTTGCAGTTTCTGCAAACTCATCTGATGAGATAGTATCTGCAGGACCGTTAGCATTAATATGATTATCGCTGTCTGAAACATATGATGAAGTAGTCTTCTGTAAGATATCCAAATAAATGGAAGTTCCTTCTATTTCCTGGCGCAGAAGATTCAAAGGCGGCCTGTACAACAAAGATTTTCAGCATAGTATTATAGCTTTTCCAGAGTAGGACAAACTAAAACATCTATTGCATACCCTTCTGAAGGTAACTGGTGCATTCGCACTCTGAGGTTTGAAGCTGAATTATATGAAGCAGCAAACTCCAAGAGAGACAACAAGATGTCCATAATTGCGATCTTCTGGGGAGCTTTCAATTTGCTCCAGTATTTAATCTGCAAGTTTCATAAATTTTGTCTAAGCGTATGGTCAACAAGAACATATTCCATAGAAAGACAATTATAAGCAACATGGAGCATTTTTCAACTTATCAGAAAACTAGCTTTACCTGTATACTATTTAGTGCACCTAGCAGTAGAAGTTGAGTGATGCATTTTCCCCTAACTGTTTCCATCAATGGGTTCTCCTCATCTTCATTTGTACTATACTCTTCAGTTTCGGGGATCTGCAGAAAAATCCAACAAGAAAGGGGGGGTAAAAGATTATGTCACTGATTATCCCAGGTAAATGGAACCACATTAAGAATTCCTGAAGGAATCATCTCAAATACCAGCAACAATTGCCACAAAATTTAAGATGTCAACTTGTATACATAAGCTAATGATGCAAAATTACATCCAAACCCAATAGTAAAACTAGAAGAGCCAATGGATTTCACATAATTGGAGCTTTATGGTTGATAATTTGCTCAAGCTTGGATGGCAAATGGAAGGTTCATGGGAAAACCTTCTTAGCATCACCACATGATAGTTTCTTAGCATACAACATGGATGGCCATTAACTGGAGTTTTTAAAAAAAGGCATTCTTAATAATTTCCTTCCCAACATGAAACATATCATTTCCAAACAACCTTTTTTCCCTAAAGTCTGCAAACAAAATTGATCTAATACTTTTTGACTGATCATTTCCCTCACAGTCCTCTCATAGTTTTCATATATATTCAAGCTTTTGCTGTTAGACCACTCTTAGTGTTTGTCGGTCATGGGAGTACCAACAAATAACAAAGAACTAGAACTTTCAGAATTAAATCTAATATATTAGGCTATTAGCATAATAGCATTAATAGCAAAAAATCTAACTAACCCACATAATCACTTACATTAAATCATTACACAGAAAATTTGAGTCCTAAGCCAGAAAGGAATTGACTCTTGATACATAGGATGTAAATTGGGTAGGTTGGGGACAGCCCACGGTTTGTGGGAAAGGCCTGGAGGGGAGGGGCCTAACTAGGTGTGTGCCTGACCAAGACCTCAACAAATACAATTACTCGATCATTTATTTAAGCTTGGGAAGAAACTACTTACTATTCATTGGTACCAAAAATTTTTTTTTGGGGCCTTCTTATAGATGTTTATTTACAGGACTAACTGTATTAACGGTTAGTTTCTGCTCTATCATGATAAAATAAGATAGTCCAAATTTAGAATCAATGCCCAATGGGTTTTAATCCTCCAACCAAGCTTGTTTATAATCTAGACCCCAAAAGTTAAGCCCAAGCCTTCTTAACAAGCTTGATTTTTATGCTCTAAAATTCAAATCAAGTCTAACCAAGACAACTCCAACTATTGAAACCTCTGTCTCTGACAGGAAGACAACTTTAAAACATATTCAGACTCCTCTGAAATATTATAATGAAATAACCACAATTAGAACTAAGAAGACTCGTATATATTGAAAAAGAGTGTGCAACTGATTATAGCTGAGTCAGAAATTGCTTAAACTGTACCTTTTTTACAGGTGGAGATGGTAATTGAACTTCCTCTGGACGGCCTTTAGATTTCATAGTGAGAGTTCTAACTAAAAGGTTATCCATCACGTTACCCATTATCCTTTGACCAAATGTTTGACTTCGTTGGAAACTCACAGCATCATCATGTTTCTGTTCCCTCCCAGACGGTGATGGCAAGCCTACAAAGACATATATAAGGAACTTGGTTAGAGACTTCGCTACTGGTATCCAGATCACATTAAGCCATTCACAATATAGGATGCAAGTGATCCTATAAATACATAACCATTTTAAGGAGGAAGAATTAACCAATTACGCAACAACAGGATACCTTCAGTTTTCTCCAAGTTCATCTGAAATTTAGCTTCTTGATAATCCTGTTGTAAGTTCTCTGAACTAATATTCCTCCCGGAGGTCTCACCATCAGAACCAAACGGTATTTGATCAAGAGTTCTTCCACCAATCTTACTACCATGATCCATGTCTTTGAAGGATAGGCTATCAGTTCCATTGACATCTGTAGATTTTGCTAGCATTGTTTGGTTCTTCGAGATTTCAAATCCCAAGGAATTGAGAAGTTCTAGTGGTTGTGTCGTGTATGAAGCATCTCTGTCCGATGGAACAATAAGATGAATACAGGTTCAAAAATCTGAAAATGTACTAAATCTAAAACACACAGTAGGTTTTACCTAATGCTCTTCAGTAAAGTATCCCAGTCATTATCATTGAATTGGTGTCCACCAACCTCTATTAGATGTACTAAAGCGCCAAGAGCAATAGAAACAACAGTTTGATCCGTCTTCTTTGCACAATCCAAAAGTAAACTGAGCAGTGGTGGAAGCATAAAGGATACCTCCTGCAAAAAATAGAAACGAAGATTGCAACAAGAGAAAGCTGGATGTGTGATTTACTATGGAATAGCCAGCTGGAAGCTTTACTTTACGCTTTTGGTTACTGTTCCCAACACATGGTATGCATGTAAAGAAACATGAAGAAGCTAGCAACTAGTGAAGGTCAAACGGTCACGAGATTAACAGATGCTAGAGTCTACAGAATATTGTAGAGAACAAATTCTTTTACTTAGTTTAGCATGTATGATGACTCTAAGTCTTTATAAATAAACAAATACAGATATGTTCGTACCTTATAGAAGGTATTGAAAAGGTTGCATAGTAACTGAAGTGAGTGAATGCTAGTTTCACGAAGCCATTCATCTCCAGAAGAGACAACACCATCCCTTCCAGCATGCCTTACATGATCAAAAAGAGGGAAAAGGACACGATGAAAGATGCTCTCCCAGAACGCTGAAGAAAACTTATGGCCTCTTTCATTCAGCAAGTCAAAAAGCACCTCAAGTGCACAGTTCCGAACTTCTGATCTAGGATCTAATGTCAAATCAGAAAGGCCAGCCAACATTGGAAACCAATAATGCTCAGTTACATCAAAGTTAGTCTCCAGATCAGCATCAACTGGTTTAAGTGCTCCACCTGGTATCAGTCCCTGGTATTAAGGCATATCAGGCGCATATCAAACACGCTAAGCTTCGATATATCAAGAAAAGAAGCAATCAGTAGAACAATTTAGATATATGGACTTCGATAGGATTCATACAATTGCATGTCTGCAATGCTTCTTTCCTGGAACTACCATGAAAGTATCATCCAATGTACAAGTAGGTGTTGAATATGTATGTCTCATGGAAAATGAGTAAGCCTTGTAAAATCCATCAGAACATAGATGCTAGATAAGATCCTATGGGGTTGTTCCTTTTCATTATTCTGCACTTCAGGAAGAAACAGACAATACCAATTCTATAAATAAGACTGGAGGTAAGGTCTTGTGTTCAGGTTGCTCAAATTTAGCCATAATTCTCTAAATCCACAACATTTATCCATGCAATCACCTTTCAATAATCAAGCGCAACACGCCAAATTGCTTTGTTTATACCTCGTCTTTTGTAATAAAAACTAACCAGACAAAATAGTAATATGTACAGGGTTGGAAACCTTAGAATAGAAGAATGATGTTGGAGGAAGGGAGGGGGGGATCCTAAGGCCTACTTTGGCAATCGCTCAAGGACAAAAGCAAACTTGGGTAAGAACATTGGTAGCAATATTGAAATTAACCATAAAACATAACGAAACACTCATTCTCCCAAAATGTTATAACACATATATCATAAGGCATAACATAGTTACACAACATTTATTCTGTATTCAAATAAATATAAAATTTCCAACAATAACTTCAATAAATATTTTAAAGTACATAAAAAAGAAAAATTCTAAAAATTATTAAAGTTGAGGTCGGAACACAGAAAAGAGATCGAAGTCAAAGTTGGATTTGAAGTTGAGAGTCATTTTGGAGAAAGTCAAAAAGTGGAGTTGGAAGTCAAGTTGAGATCGAGAATTAATGTCTGATTTCAAAGTTGGAGTTAAGATTGACAATCAAAAAGGAAGTTAGAATTAGTAGGGGAGTTGACATCGATAGTCAGATACGGTAGGGAGTTGAAATTTAAAGGGGTTAGGATATGGGGGCTTTGAGATTTATATACTCCAAATAAAAACTCATAATGAAGCTAGGATATGATTAACAAAACAAAAATAACTATAGAATAATCCAAAATAAAACAAGGTTATGCGATGCTAAGACTATTTGATGCGGTTATGTAACAATATGTCCTTAAAAGTTACATACAAGTTATAACGAGTTACATAACGAATTATTTAAAAATATGTTTAGTGGATTTTATTTCTTTAATGTACTAATTTAACCCATTACCAGGCAGGCAGCGCCTAAGAGTCATTACAAATCTGTTACATCGATTGCTCGGGAATATTTGTCGTAGGAAAAAGTTGGAGGAATCCTTGCCTTTATTCTAAAAGCAAAGGTAAATGGTTATTTAAGTTCGAAGAGAGCAATTTTTTTCCCCTAAAATGACTATCATTTGGCTGAGAAAAAACACTTATTTCTTTCTAGAATGTTCCAAATCCCTCCCCCCCCCCCCCCCCCCCCCCCCTTCCCCCCACCCTCTCTCACTCTCTCTCTCTCTCTCTCAATTATAGACCTGCCTTTTTCACAATTATGGCTATCTACTTGCATGTAATAACAAATAATTTGAAAATAAATTACATAATAAGAGTACTTTTTGAATTGGCTTGACTATAAAAAAGACATATATTGTCCATAGGCCCCCTAAGAATTATGTATATTGTGTATCTCTTAAATAACTACGCCAGTGTTGTGCTTAAAGATTTATCCTTTTACTACCTATCCCAAGCCAGGAGAAAAAAGTCGGATTGTGGTAGGCCGGTGACAGCCAGCGTAGAATATTGTCACATATTATGACATAAGCCAAAATATGAAGTACTTGGGATAAAAGACTTAGTTGTTGTTGTTGTGTATCCCTTAAATAAATTATTTTAATTCGCATATACTTAATCTAAAAATACAAATTTAAATTTAAATATGTAATGATACTACAATTTTTTAACACCTTTATAGATCTTGGAATGGGCAATTAAAGTTTCCGTTACAATTAACATCCTTTTTTTAATTTTATTAACCTATGCATCATACTCACATAACATGGAAAAACATATATAAATGGCTAAGAGAGAATCAAAGTAAGCACAAAAATATCATCACTTATAATTAGGGGTGCCACCGAACCCAGGTCCATATCCGCTTATAATAAATAGAACAGCATATATAAATAGCTAAGAGAGACTCAAAGTAGGCACAAACATCCAATCTGGATCCGCTTTTAAGTGGATACAAACCAAAATCTCCATTCTGGCCGGACAAGGATCCAAATGCGCTTTCAGAGATGGACTCGGATCTGAATTAGCGAAAAAAATATAAGACCAAGAACGAATTTCCAGACTCGTTAATCAATTGATTTTATTAATTATGTATTATTTAAATAACCATGTATTACTTAGTATCAGTATTAGCTACTAATTTAATTTATCCAGGACATCTGACATATGAGCTTTACATTCTATAATTCAGTCACATTTCTAAATCAATTCTCTCTCCCTCTCCCACAGATCCTTAACCCTCCCCAATCCCTGCCACATCGCCTCCCTCCCTGCCACCCTCCTCTCACTTTGTCGCCTCGCTTCTCACTATAATCTCCTCTCTGTAGCCTTGCCTTCCTCTCAGTTGTCGTCTTCTCTCCTCCCTCTAACCTCTTCACCCTTAACGCTTCGATCGATAATTCACCTCCTCTCCCTCATCATCAGCATCCTCAATCTCATCACTCCTCATCCTCACCATCAAATCGCAAAAAGAGAAACGAAGAGAGAAAGAGGCCGAGAGCTTAAGGAATCAGTGTGCACTCGGTGACTACCAATGTTTGCTCAAGGACAACGCTACTTCCACTATCTTGCTCAAATAGCGGTACTCTTCTTTTTCCTTCTTCACCACCAAAATAATAATAAGATTTATTTTACTTGAATGACTAATAGAACTGGAATCAATGAAAATATACAATGAGTTAATAATTAAGCTATACATAGTATCATGTGGGGAATTTGCTGTGAGTACTTGGATTTGGAAACCATATTTAGCTAATTACCTGATTAACATGTCAGATAAGGTTGGTGTCAGCTAGATAGTAGCGTTATTCCAATGCATGTTTGTCTAAGCCTTGTATTATTCAATTAAATTTAAATTTAAAATTTGGTATCATAATAACGATTTGGAAGTATGATTATGGAGAGAGTTTTGTAAATCATCAAACTAAACAGAGATCTTGTTCAAAGCATAACACTGTAAATTAAAGGTTGCTAGTGTAATAAATTGGGGTGACATACATTTAGCATGATAAATTAAATTAGTTTCTTCTGTTATAAAATAGAAAAAAAAAATCAAAGGATGGCAGTGTTTTGAGATATGAGCGTCTAAATCATATACAATCCATATCTCTGGTATGTGTATCCTTATCAGTATCATATGTGATCCATATCCATCACCATATTCAATCCGTATCCAATTCTTGTATTAGCAGATACAGATAATATTTTTTCCCCACCAAACATCTATATTCGTACCTGCTTTTGGCAAGTGGATACGGATAAGGTAAATGCCATATCCGATCTGTATCAGATCCGGTAACACCCCTAGTCAATACAAAAGCTACTAAATTGAAATTTCAGACTTTCTCAATTTCCTGCGTCATATATGAATTATATCATTATATTTTAATGCTTGGATAGAAATCTCTGTTCAAAAATCTACAACGTAACTTTTTAGGAGCAAATTATATTACCATTTTCCTTCATACAATTTCTACTTTATTTTTTTATCACTAGCATTATGCCTTGAAGAGTTCTTACTTTCTAGAATTATAATTTTATATTTTATAAGACCCACTTTTTCTTTTATACAGCAGAACTGAAATAGTATATATATATATATATATATATATATATATATATATATATATATATATATATATATATATATATATATATATATATATATATTCTAAGAAAAATTACCTTTTTCAATTTAACCCCTCCTCTCTAACTGATCCTATAAGTTACTTTACAATTAATTTTCTCTTTTAAATGGATCTCTCTACATCATAAAATGTTTGCAAACAAAAAAGTCGAGCATTCAAATAAACTTTTCTTACCATTCTTCTTTACACAGTAAAAGACATTTTACACGTGAGACACAAGTTACATGGTAAAGATTACATTTGAAAATGTCTTACTCTTAAGGTACTTTCTAGGACTCTTAAGTTACTTCCTAGGACTTCATGGAAAAATAGAAACATTTTACAAATATGGCGTTCAGTCACAAGTTTACTCTAAAAATTTGTTTCATTATCCTTTTAAGTATAATTACATCGGAACACATTGCATTATTTGGAATTTCCTAACTATAAGTCCTCTTTTTTGTTTTTCTGCCACGACATTATACGCGTGCATTTTAACTAGTGTTTATAATGAGTGAGATGGATAAAGTGTTGTGTGCCTGAATTATGGAAAAAAAAAACATTCAATATACAATGATCAGTTCCATAAATTTAATTTTAATTTAACTAGGTAACAAAGGCAAATAGATTAAACTTGAGCATCTTCCTCAATGAATTTGAAGCAAAACATGCACTTGTATGGACATGGACTGAGCCATTCAGAAAGAATATAATAGTTGTTAATTTAAAAGTAAATGACCCTTCACAGTGGAGAAAAAGGTACACATAGACGACCTCATAAATTTCCCCCAAAAAAAAAAAAAACTTTGTTGTTCTTATGATTTGGTGATTACTCTTCTCATCTTTGTCATGGAGAAGTCTTGACATGCTAATGTCCTAACTTCTTGTTCTGAGTCAATAAATTTTAAAAATCAGAACTGCACAGTTCTGCATATGTCCTTGAAGCAAGTATTCACAACTGACATCCTTTTTTTTATATTAAAGATGTTAAATTCTGGAAGAAAATAAAATCATATGAATAGGCTTCAACTGAAGTTTTCCTTTCAGCACCTCTCCCATGAGGGGCATCTGTGATTATGGTAATACAGAGACAGCAGGCAGTTACAACCAAAATGAGAATTTCAGAAATCAACAAAGTGGAGGATGTTACCATATTGGAGTATTCAACTTTTCACATGCACACAATATTTTACATGCATCTAGTAACACACATGAAACTTGGACATCAGTGTCATATGACTTGGATATGTCTCTTGTACTAAAAGAGGGGAGTAAGAATAAGAAAGAATATCTACAAAGGAAACGTGAAGGTAGAACAAACCCAAAAGTGGTTAACAAGTGTGACAACTTTCTGCTCCCATTCATACTATTTTCTTTTGACTATACAGATTCATAAAATATGTAGACAGGTTGTGTTCAAAGAGTATCAATTTCTTCTTTAAAATTGAAGAAATACGCACATTTGTGAGTGTATGAATGCTAACATGCACATATTTGGAAATCCATGTCCTTATTTCCAATTGTTTGGAAGTCATGTAGAAAGATTTAAGACACAATCATTTGACTCCCCCTTACTGTATCTACATAAGGCTGACCTAAATAAAGTTCACGTGACAAACTTGGTTCAAATCAGTCTTAAGAACATTCAATAAAATAAAGGGGTTAATTGCAGAAACTACCTATGTATTATTAGCTATTTAACTAATACCTCCTTAAGAATTTTATTAACAAAGAGACTCCCGGAAAAACCTGAATAAGGGGGTGTTAGTGACACACAATCAAGGGAGCTCTTTGTTAATAATAAATCAAGAGTATAAACCAAGTGACAATAGCAGGTGATGAAAGGCATTAGAATCACTTGTTGCATCTGTATTTTTGTAAATGTTGCATAAAGAACAAAATTAAGTGAGCAAAGATGTCATTGTGGCAAACCTCTGCAAGACGATCTTCACATATACGGAGCAGAGCAATAGCCTTCAAACTTATTCGGGGAGAGCTTTTATTGTTGGCAAAGCCAATGAGACAATTGACACAGTCCATAAAGCAGTCACCAACAACCTGATCGAAGTGTTCCAAAATAACTGCAGTTGCATGGCATTAGGACAATTGCATAATGTAGAAGAGTAGGAAATGAAGTTTAGAAAAGATCTCTCTGCCTCCTTAATAAAGAGCAAGAAATATCTATGAAGCTGAAATCAGTAACTAAAGAGGTTAAACACGTGTAATAAGGTCTAGAGAGAGAAAGAACTTCTTACCCTGTTCTACATTTTCAAATGCGCTTTCAACAATAGATTCTTGCTCATCATCAGCAGCTGCAGTAAAGATCATAAATACACTTCGCCAACCAGATTTTATGCTACCAACCTTTGATTTTATCATCTGAGAGCCCATGATTATAAATTAATTTCTTGGATAACTGGTCTTATCATAACTTCTCTAAATATAAAAACATTACACAGTTGAATCTGAATAAATGATAAATAAAATCATGCAAGCTATAGTTACCTGAACAATGCAATCGACAATCAGACTGCGAATTGTCTCATTCCAACTATTTCGCATAAGAATAACAAACGGCTTTAATATGTCATTCTGAAAAGTGAAGTTCGCAAGCTCAGCACGCTCCAAATACTTCATACCAAGTTGCCTCAATGAATCAATTGCATACATAGCTATTTTCTCATCGTGATGGCTCCCAGCAATGATGAAATGGTGAGACAAGACGGTCCATATTTTGGCCCATACCTAAATAAAAGAAGCAAAGATAGTGAAGCGAGTAAGCAAAGCAACATAAATTTTGCACCAGATCTGTTAAATTCAGTACAGAAAAGGACTCAAACCTAACCTAAGCTATTCATGCTCCTCAGTTAGTAGCCTTCAGCATTTTAGTCCACACAGACATATACGAAATAGCATGCACATTAATATTCTCATAATTACTAAAATTAGTTAGCTGAGCAACATAGACTTGGTTCCTTCCACAACCATTTATCGCCAAATCCTTACCATTAAAATTCAACTTTCAACCATTCATATGGACAACCCACACTGTTCAAGTTCATATACATCATTTGAAGTGCCTAAAAACCAAAAAAGAAAGGATTTGCCCCCAAAAACAGTGGATGTTCAACTAGGATCCCATTCTCCAACCCAAGTAATTGATAGGTTGCAGATAGGGTGGAGAATCCAACTCCACTCACAACTTTTCAATTTAGTAATTTCTATAGCTTCTGTTAACATACAGGTCTTTCTCTCCCTCTCAGTTTCTTAACTCTCTACCAAATCAGAAATAAATCTAGCAATTTATTTCCAATAGCTCGTCCTCTCCCTTGATATTTTCCAATGAGAAAATGGCATAAACAAAGAACATGATGGTAGTTACTGTTTATTAAGGAACCAAATTAATTGCAACTTCATTCAATACCAGTTATAAATATAACAACTTCATTGAAAAACATGAGCCTAGCCTAAAACCATTTGTATGCACATAAAATTAAGTACATAAACACAGGTGCAGATAATATGCAGGTAAGTGGTAATATAAGCATTTAAATATACCAGGCGTATGCGAGCCATATTGTAATAGCTTATCTCAACAAGTTTCTGTAAGCTAAAGACACGAGCTGGTGTTTGTTTCAGTTCTTCAGCAGATACACCACAAAGAGCAGTGAAGAACTCTACAATTGAATCACTAGGCAGTTTGACACTGTTCACAAATACTTGCTCAGCAGGTTTCCCAGCTAACTCTCTAAGGGACTGAAGCACTGAATCCCTAGATATTTGATTCGAACCCAGCATGACTGTTGATGCAACGGCTGGGGTTGATGTGATATATTCAAGTCTAGAAACACATTCAAGGACAGCATTCCACGTATCCTGTAAAGAATCAGTCTCTGAATCACATAAAGCAAGAAGAGTTCGTAATGCCTCGACATTTTTGCTACGCATATCTTTTGGTGCATGCAAAAATGTGTAGCTGCAGGAGATCAAGGAAGAAAAAATTACATGAGAGAAATGAATCCCGATCCTTTCAAGATGCAATCATTATTCTGACAGACAAAAACTGATATAAAGAGAAAAAGGCCATACCGTACTAAAGAGGTCAAAAAGGCATAACGCATTGTGTCCATTCCTAGGACACGTGTAAGATGTATCCCAGCTTTGAAACCTTCCATACAAAGCAGAACCCTTGGTTTATTCTCGCCTTCCTCCATAGTAACAGAAAATGTTGCAAGCAAAGGCCAACCAACAGCTTCAAGCATTGGCC
This sequence comes from Dracaena cambodiana, assembly GCA_036321105.1. Classification (NCBI taxonomy): domain Eukaryota; kingdom Viridiplantae; phylum Streptophyta; class Magnoliopsida; order Asparagales; family Asparagaceae; genus Dracaena; species Dracaena cambodiana. The sequence goes on from JAYEPQ010000005.1 coordinate 65,070,534, forward strand.
TCACAAGATCAACCTGCTCAGCTGTGTAAAAAATGCCCCGTTTTTTCCCTTGGTTCTTGAAAAAAGCCTGCATTTGCTTAATTATTTGTTCACTCTCTGACTGAGTATCCGTCATAGACTTCCTCTTAGGAAGGGCCAAATTAAGAATATTTACAAGACGGCCTCTCTCTTCTTCTGGTCTCTGCCTGCTATTTTTGGCTGCACCTGATATATCGTCCTTCATCTTTATTTCCTCCATGACAATAGAATCATAAATCTCCTCCAGGAGCTCCTTTGGAGGAGAGTCTTCTGCATCACTTCCAGAGTTCATACGTATAAAATCAGACTTGGACATTTTAGGCCAAACTATTGGATTGTGAGCATCAGTATTCAACATTATAGCTGCATATGCAAGAACATATGCTGTATCGGCATTCTTGAAAAGTCCTGGATTATCAGCACAATATCTGCCAAAATTCAGATGTTCTCAAAACAAGCACCAAGAAAATTGAACTTCGATAATAGCCTAAATATAATGATTAAACACAATTACCGCTCGGCAAACTTTTCCATTACGCGATCAATTTTCTGAGCTTCTCCAGGAAGCCGGAAACCCTTAAGAAATTCACGGATTGCAGTATCAAATTTTAATCCTGAGAACTTCATAGAATCAACATAAGCATGCATAACAGCAAGGGGGAATTCCTCGTGCTGACCCAAATATTCGCCAATCATACCCTGCAAGGTTTGAGAGGTTACACAAGTATCTTTCATCAAGAGCATGATAATACATTCTGAGGACACTACCTTGTCCAAACTAGGAGTATTCTTCAAAAATTGAGCTACTGATGAAGCTGTGTTTTCAACCAACTTATTTGATAGCAAATACTCTAACCCTTTTGCTGGTTTACGGTTGAACTGTAAACGGTTAAACAAACCACATTAGCAATGCATTCAGCTAAAAAAAAGGATTTTTAAGAAGGGAAAACTCAGTGTTTAACATAGTCTAATTCCATAAAACCTTTCCCCTCCTTTTCTTACTAAATATGTAACTGTTCAGTTGGTACTAAAGCAATCAAGTAAAACAAAGATTTTATGGTCATCTAGAATTTCCCCATTCTTAAAACTAGACCTGTGATGCTAGTGCTGCATGTCTTCTCTAACAGCAAAGAACTACACTGTCAATCCATGATCCGAGGAGGCATGGAGTGGCAGATTCAGTGACTAATTAAAACCATTCTAATCACCAGTGTAGCTTGAAGGGCAGTTTAAGTAGCAGATCCAGTCAATCTGACCAAGCAATTTTTACAGCAGTTGGCCAGTTGCCTCCCCATGGTACTAGGAAACGAGGGGAATAAAAAGCCAAACCAGAAAACAAAAAAATGATCAAAGCCCTTGCCCACTAATGTAATAGCAGGCCCTAAGAAATAAAGTCATGGGAGACGTTTGTGGGGAAAGATCTGTCTTGCCAATTTTTGAATTTTTTTTTTTTTTTTTTTACCATGCAATAAGCAACAAAGATGAACTACAAACCAAAAGTGAAGACTTTCCCGTCTATTAGCTTGCTTTGCTAATCCAAAAAAACTACCCAGGATACCTCTGAGATTGCAGCTTCCATGGTGGATTTATGAGCTTTAGCCTTTTCAAATTGATTAGGTACATCTTCTCGGCTTTTGGACTCATCAGCAGCATGCGGATCCCTAGCCAAAACCTCCTCTTCGAGAGACTGGACAATGCTCCTGTGTTTTGCAGTCTCTCTTTGTACCTTCTCCCAATCAACTAACGACTTAAGCACACTAACCAGGCACTGTAAAAGATATAATATTTTAATTTTGTGAAGAGAAAAGCAGCCTGCCGGCAGAAAGTACTAGCCAGAATAAATAGAATCCTTAAGAACATACCTGAAGAGAAGAACCTTTAACAGATGTGGCTTGGGAAGAAGCAGTTGGGGTTGGATCTGCACTCTGAGTTCCTTGTGCAATTCGTGAAAGAGCATTGACCTGTTTGGCAGGCAAGTAGGGGCAGATTTGTAACAGGTATCATAAAGGCAGGCAAGAACCTCAATTCATGAATTTCATCGATTAGTAGCCAAGTTACCATGCGTTCGAAGAGATTTGGTGCCTCTATATCACAATCATAGTTAACAAAAATGTCTACAAGCATTTGTGGATCTTTAGACACTTTCTCAAGCATCCTGCAAGAAATTCAAAGACACAAGAAGAAAGAGGAAAGGGTTACCACATAGACACCATGGTAAGTTAAAAGTTAAATTTAGCTGAACTGCATTCAAATTAACTGAAAGGATGTACACATACTTAAAGGGGAAAAAAATATTACCGCAGAACATTTGTTCTTTGGTTGAGGGGACAGTCAGAGCTATCCAAAGACCTCAAAATTATCAAAGGAAAAAAGATACCAATTTCCCCCTGTAGTCAACATATAGACAATGTATCACCCAATAATGAAGGGCTGTTAATTTCTCACACTAAACTTGTTCCTATACCTTCAGACTTTCCCTGAATCTCTGTAAAAGCACTATGAAGATTCCAGTAGCATGCTGTAAAACAATAAAAAAAAAGACTTAGAAATTTGAAAGCAAAGAAACAAAATTACCATCATACAGCACTAGTCAAAATTTGAAGGGAAAAAAATCATCACGGAAGACTAATTGTTCATGTAAATAAATGTCTAAAGACTATGACATAAAAATATAACTTATGACAAACCTGAAATACAATTGGAGAAGATGAAACTGAAGCACGCAGTAATGCATAAGAAAGGTAAGCTTTAACAGAGTCGATAAAGTGGAAATTCTTGGTAAAGGATTGGCTCACTCCTTCCAACAAACCCTGCAAAGAAGCTAAAGCTTAGTCTCAAGGAAACAATATGGGCGCAATACCTGGAACACAGACAAACAGAAAAGAAAGAACTTCCACAGTTATTAGAATGCCTGTCATGGGGTAGTCATGAGGCAAAACCAACGCAGTTTTGATGAATTTCTTCACCAAGTGGGAAGACGGTGGGAGTTATCCATCATTCACGCAGGAAAGAAAGATTTTTGAGGTTTTCTGTTGCGTGTATGGGAAAGATAAGAGGCTGTTGATCATGCGAAAATTCAAAACTGTCCATGATACAATTAAGGGAATTTTGGAAATGCATGTAACTTTAGCATAAGTTGGTTTCATTTGCAGATAAAAGAACATAAGTAAATAAATAAAAAAAGGTGCAGAATGGACCTGCAAGAGCTCAAGAGACAAAAGCCTTGTCTTCGTGGTAACTTCATCATTCTCTTCCTTCATACCCATCTACAACACATTTCACCAAGTTGTAAAATAGATGACGAGTGCAGAAATAGGCTATGAAATAAATTAGTACAGTACAAATTGGACCTTGCAGAGGGTGCGAAACAGAAGCAAGGCATCACGCTGACCAACACTCATGCTCCCAAGGTCAATACCCCTGAAAGTAGTAGTAAAGGGGAATAAACAGCTTGTCAAATCAACTGGGTACAATAACTGCAGAACTAGACAGATGTTCTAATCAGAAACAATGAACTTTAGCACCTTATCGTACCGTGATATTTTCTTTCCACCTTCAAGATGGACAGCATTGTCAAGAACAGCCTCCAAACCCTGGAATAAATATCCAAATATTAGACATAACATTTAAGGGGCACTAATTATGAAGGTTGAAGTTAGGTCGACAGCCAGTCAAAAATGTGGTCAAATCTTTCGTTAAGCTTTGCTCCACACTCCACAGCCTTCTCCATTTTAATGGGAAAAGGCTTAGGAGATAATGCAGATGATGATGACACAAGGAAACTAAATTACTGCAAGTGATCCATGATCCTCAAAGGCTCAAACAATGACAATCAGGTGCAGGAGAGATGTCCTTTCCTCAAGTCATGGACAAATACCTTGATATCAGCACCGCCAGCCAAATTTTGGAGTTCCTCAATAGATGCAGGAGAGGTGTCCTTCCCTCGGGTCATGGACAAAGCATCTCCTAGAGTAATTCCTTTCTCATCTTGATCAGCCACTGTTATTTCCCCATTATCAGAACTTACGCGGCTAGCTGAAGCAATATCAGTAGCGCTGTGACTACCAGAGGATACAATAAGAACCTGAATACCCAGTAAACGTTGTTAAATTCCTCACAAATGAGACTTATATTATAACAGATCTTTTATTGCAATACTTGCAACAAAGACCAATTTCTGAAACAACTAGATACGCATACCTGATCAGACTCCATTCGCCGGAATATGATGCTGATCATTTGGGTCAGCATTGCCTTAGAGGTTGCCTGATTTATAGGACTCTTGCTGTATAATTCAGATTAAACAACAGAAAAATAATTACGGTCCTTTATACATATATTTCTGAAAAATAAAGTGCAACTACCTGTTAAGAGCAATGTTGTAGCAAACTCTAATCACACCCAAAAGCGGTTCTCCATGCACTGTGTTTGAAACAAGTAGTGTTCTTCAGTTATGAGATGAAAAAGATGGATATGCAGTAAGAAAGAGTTATTTTACTACCAAAATTTCCCACCACTAAAACAGAGAAAAAAATCACTCCCAAAGATGCAAACAGGTCTCTTTTCCTGTATTTTATGATCAGTTAATGGAAGTGGATACTTGTAAATTTTGCCACATCAGATATCATTAGGATACATTTGAAAATTACTTTTTAGGATGATAGCTGGAGTAGAAGAATAACGATCAACATTAGCTAGACATATATTGAGCTCAAGAAGGAAAACATTGACTACATCCTCATGGGACATCAGATTTAGCTTTGAGAATTAGAAAGGACTGGAAGAACTCAAACAGTTACAAGGAGATGAGAAGTTTTTTGACATTGAGACAGCTAAATACTGGTAGGATATTCATACCAGCTTCAATCTATAAGTTTACTTTCTATCACAGAATATTTTCAAATTACACCTGAAATACCATACTTCAGCTATTGAAGAAAGTTGTATTTCAATCTAAGAGGAAACAAACCGGGCTATCCACAAAATCATAGGGACCAAGTACTGATGTTTTTTATTTGGGGGGTTGGCAGTGGGTTGAATGGAAGGAGGTTTTTTATTGGGTGGGTTGGGAGCGAGTTGAATGGAAGGAGGCTTCTTTTTCTTTCCTCTTCCCTTCTATTTCCTTCCGTTAACGATAATCCTACTAAACACTTAATACATATTTAAGACTAAAAATAATAACAAAACATTATACTTGTAAACATCTTGTCAGTCACCCTTAACAAACAGTTTCAATCAACATTTGAATTCTAAAATTCGTACAGCCTATAAATGTAGTTATCGACTAGAATACTAGGATTTGAGGTATAAATCTCCCTCCAATACGTGCATGTGTATGCACAGATGGTGCAAACGTCATGTGGAAAGTAGCTCAACAAAGAAAGGTGATTTGATAGTGTTTTTCATTTTTTTGGAATAACCATAGGCTTACATGATAACCAGGAAAGAAACCCCCTCCTAGTGGGGAAAGAAACTACCCTAGAATGGGAAATTGAAACTCCTCACGCGCTATATCACACAACCATCACCACCAACTGTTTGTTTCTCCATACACAACTTTTGTATGCCATGAATCAGTCTCCATGAACTACTGGTCAGAGATAGCAGCTTCCCAGGATCACAAGCCATTGTGGTTGCATGGTCTCGAGCCATTGTGCGGTATGACCTTGCAGGGTAGTGGGGAAAGAAACTACTCTAGAATGGGAAATTGAAACTCCTCACGCGCTAAATCACACAACCATCACCACCAACTGTTTGTTTCTCCATACACAACTTTTGTATGCCATGAATCAGTCTCCATGAACTATTGGCCAGGCATAGCAGCTTCCCAGGATCACGAGCCATTGTGGGTTGCATGGTCTCGAGCCATTGTGTGGTATGACCTTGCAGGGAACCCACGACCTCCCATGAGGGGAGAAAATGTTCTTGCCGCTTGAGCTATGCTCAATTGGGATGGCATAATGGTCTTTCAATCTTGTATATTACTACAGGGAGTAGGGATTAGTGAACTAAGATGCTCTCTTCTTCTATACACTAACTAAAGAAAATATATCGTATGTTAATAATGAAACAAACAAGACTTTTAAAGAATATTAAAATTTATTTGTTGAGAGAGAAGAATATCGGAAACCAAAAGCTGCCTGGAGACCTGGTTTATAGCTTTAACCTTCATGAATTCCTAACTAATCCATAAACTAATATGAATATATTAAAACTACAGAATTAAACAAAACATTTTTTCAAATAACTTACGTTGCTTAGATAACTATTGATGATAAACTTGCATAATAATATCAATTCACAAATTAACATTTAAGGACCTTTCAAAGATAAATTTATTTAGGACAGCATTTAAAGTTAAGCATAGATATATGCTAATTCGTACATGGTTGGAACCAGTATCTGGCAATTCATTGCAGATGAGACTTATTTATACCCTTTAAAAGGTATGTAATTTGCAAATAGGGCTCAAACTTGACAAAGTTATGAGCAGGTAAGCAGCAGCTAGTGCACATCAGACACAAAAAGTTCCAACATGGCTGCAAAATCTATGCTTGAGACCCTGTGCACAACCCCACTGCTTGAGGTGGATGAATCCAGTTCTGAATTACTAGAAATCTGCCATATATGCTACTAAAGGGAACCAAACTAATGGTAGTTAAATCAACTTTGCTTGTAAAATGGCATGGCTCAACTAGGACAACTTCAAGTATGCCTAAGGTTTGACTTCTAAATTCAGACACTATATTAATTAGCTGGAGAATATACAAACGAAACAATGGTTTTTTTTTCATCCTCAACAAATGGATATGACAACAGTCAAAAGGAAGTTCATCTGCACTACAAGTATATTACAGACTGTTGAAAAAGTTATGCAGAAAAAGTCATTAAAGTATTTCAAACTAAAACAAGAGTTTCAGACAAATTTATAAGTAGTCGCAGCATGTTAGAGTACATAAGTAATCAACCAACATAACTTTCAAGTTTAGACATTCATCTTGAACATGAAAAAGGAAAAATCTCAGACAACATACCCCTGAACCTTGTGGATGCCACAGTAGTAAGCAACACTTTCAACACCTGTAGTATAGTACTGCAAACCCCAAAGTGTATCAATATTTTAATGAGAACTTCAAAGCAATATACAACGTGAAATGGCAAGAAATCAAATGAACCTGTCAGATGTAGAATTATCAACACAACCACAGATCATGTTGAGAATGTCGGTGAACAATGGATCACATTTTCCACCTTCTAGACCGGGATCACCTTCTAGATGGTCATAAGCAATGAGTTTCTGATAATAACACAAACATATCAGAATATCATCTCCGATGATTATGTAATAAGAACACCAAATATGGCAAGTTATATTTGCAGAGATAGAGAGATCATAGGTGATTGCTTTCAGAGCACTGGTCAGGACATAGGATAGCAATTAGCAAGGCAGATAAACGTAATAAAAGCTCAGAAACTAATGATACACATGTGTACACAAGCACGCAAGGAAAATTCACATGATATGCATGTGACTTCTTTTTAGTAAATCAATCAATCAATCAAATTTAGAACAAATAATTAACTATGTAAAAGGAATTTTAATGATTATATGATTCCACAGAATAAAAAATAATTTACGATCTAGTGTTAACCTATTAAATAGTACTTCGTGATGTACAATCTACTTTCTTCAATGATATATTTATGAGATTAAAATTTGAACACTGAGAGCATGTTTAATTAGAATTATAAATTAATGATAATCCTATTACGAGTTTCTTTTTGGATACTTGACCAGTTTCCAAATTGGGTATGAGTTGTAAATGAAGCATTGATCCGATGCGACAGGAAGATACTACAAATCCTTATAGAGTAGGATCATTGACTACATAATATGATTGTGTATGTATATGCATGTCTCTAGTGTCTACATATAATATACCTGAAAAACTGAATGATTAAGACATATTTGCTTTGAAGTAGAAAATAATAATATCTCAATGATTTAAATCCACAAATTCTAATGAAGTAAATTGAGGAAAAGAACCTTAGAGTTTCATACAAAACCTCACCTACACCTACAATAAGTCTATAAAGCCTTCACAAATGTGTTATGCATTTGGGTTCAATTAACATAGTAAACCTATGCAATCATCACTTAACCGCAATAGTAAAACCTCTTAGCAAATCCACGGATCCAAACCCCATTTAGATCAAACCAAACTCTAAAACAAGAGAGGATTAGAATCGGTTTGCTTAACCTTTGTTCAAAAGGGAAAAATAAAGGACAGTGTTCCACTAACGTCAAAGAATTATTTTATATTAAATTCTTTTTATGCAATGTCTGGCCATATGATATCTAATACGCAACCTTTAAAATTTTTGGAAATCCAAAGTGGATTTAATACTCAAGATTTTGGATTCTTAACACCTGACATGATTTCAAAGTCATATAGGTACAGCTCGTATCGGTAGTTAATAAATGTTCGACACTGACATACACTCATTTTGAAGTGTCTACGCTTTACAGGATATGAAAGCCAACTTAAATTTTTAATAAATAAAATATTTTAAAATTCAATTATTTAAATATTTAACTTTACTTCATAGCTCCAATACAAATAATCCCAATTTAATTATTAGGAATTAATTTTAAGAACAATGTAAAGGAAATTAAAAATTTTAATATCTTAAAATTAGTCAGCTATTTTATATGAATAAATTTGCAAGTTTTCATAAAACTCTTAGGCAAATTCTTAGGCACAGCTCGATTTTAAAATAAAACTATTAATTATTTATTGTTAATATTATATCTCTATATTACAAAAGTTTGTGTTCAATATGCTTAAAGCATTAACCGTAACCTATATAAATATATAGTCATTTAAATATAAAATCATACACAAAATTATTATATCATCTTGATTCTTGCTATTATATAATTCTAGAGTTAGTAGAGAAAACAATGAAATGTGAAAAAGAAAATACATTGCTTAGTATCAGAATTAAGAATGAACTCAACAAACAAAAGAAACTAATTTGAGAGCAAAGAGCGGAGAAAGTAGCTAAGCCGGTCCCTACATATTTTCTCTTTTTCTTTCAAAAGGATGCTGCAAATGACAACTAAAGATTTGTATAAGAAATCACATCATATGATAAACTAAATTGTTAAACTTCGGGGAAAAAAACTAATATTGTCGGAAAAACAAGTACGTAAAGAATCAAAAACTCAAAATAAAATATAAAATCTATAATGAAAGGTAAACTGGAGTAAATATACTCAAGAAAGAAGAAATTATTCCATCTATGAGTTCAATTATGAAGCATGGACACACCAAATATGACCTCATGCCCATGTCATACAAGTACCAGATACAATCCATGTATTGACACATGCCCAATGTGCCGAACATGGATGTGGTCTGTCCAACTCGTAGACAATGTGAAAAATTTGTCTCTACATATGAACATTCATGTTCGACTATGGGTCAAAGCAAAACGCATGACCCGGTCAATTTAATTCCTATCAGTTCCTATTTCATATTATGCTATACGATATCTTTTAGGTATATTTTCTTTGTTTGACCAAAATAGAAAATCTTGATAATAAGTATGAATTAGTCTAAGTTCTTCTAGTTTTGTTTTTTTATAAAACATTTATTTGTAAATTTACCTATAATATAATAAAAAATATTGCTTATCGGTTCCCCATATTCTACTTTTTGGATTTTATCATGTTTTGTATCCATCTCGTATCCGAGTCTAGTGTTTTGTGCATGTGCTTCATAGATGCTCAAGATCATTGTTCATTTGTTATTATTATTGTTATATTTTTTAAATATAAAACTTATACAAAGCAATCTCAATAGTACAAAAACAACTATGCATTATATGCCAAGTATTTGGGATAAGCTACATCAACCAAAAAGAGAATTATGCCGAATCGAGCACATAGATCATTCATGTTTTTCTCCAATTGTCTTTTTGCTCTTTTAACCTGCCCTACATTAATAAAGTTTACTAGCCGAACTGTTGCACCTATAAGTCCACCTCATACATGACCAAACCAGGTAATTTCTCGCATCTTCTCTTCTATGAAAGTTACGCCCATCTCAGTTAGAATATTCTCATTTCTCACTTTATCTCTCTTAATGTTATCAAACATTCAATGAAACATGTGCATCTCTATTAAACTCATCTTATGGGCACAATGTCTCTTTATAACCCATCATTCTTTATCATATAACAAAACTGAACTAATAGTAACTCGATAAAACATTTCCTTCAGACTTAATGGAATGTTAAAATTACATAAAATTCTTGTTACACTCCTCTATTTCAATCAATCGACTTGCATGCTATAGTTAACATCATTAATAATCTTCCCATCCTTTTCGATAATAGATACATATATCGATTGCTCATCATATCTCTAACATGTCCAGTGTCACAACTTTATAATCTCAGATTATCCGTTTACTGAACTTGCACTCCATATACTCTCTTTTAGACCTATTTAATATAAAATCTCGAGATTTTAAGGTTTGCTCCATATCTCTAGTTTGGAATTTATTATTACTCTCGAATCATCGACTAAGATAATATCATCAGCAAATACTATTTACAAGATATCTCATTCTGAATAACTCCAGTAAGTTCATTCATTAATATGGCAGTCAATAGCGGATTCAATGAATACTTTTAATGCAATTCAATTATGATAGAAAAATTATTTGTTAGGTCATTACAAATTATGATATTTGACACTACTCCATCGTGTACTATCCATGATTATGTCTAAATACTTGATGCAGACTCTTTTCTTCATCAATATCCATTATAATAAATCTCTTGGCACCTTATTATAGGCTCTTGTTAAATTAAAAAAGACCACATACAAACTCTACTTCTCTCAAAATTGCTATACAAGTTGAAGAAATAAATGAATAGCCTTTTTTGCCAATTGTTCCAGCATGAAACCTAATATCTTAACATTCTGCCTTAACATATGCCAATTATTCTTTTCCAAAGTTCTATGGCATGACACATAAATTTTCTTCCATAATAGTAAGAATTGTTCTGGCCACCCTTATAGAAATGTGTTAGGATACCCTTCCTCAACTCATTTGGCATCATTTTTAATTTGGCAAATCTTATTACAGATCCAACTCATTTGTCACTCACAAAAAAAAAAAAAACAGTGCTTTTCCACCAGGAGTTGCCTATAGAGGCAGATCAAAATCCTAACATATAGAATCTATATTGACAATATGCACCATTTATTATGTTGTCCATGTCCTAAAATGATGGTACATATAAAATTCAATATATTTTACTATTTAGTATTTATTAGGCAATTGCAAAATAAATAGTTTTTCAATAATAACTGTCACGTCTGCTTCCGATATACGGTATATGAGCACGTGTTGCAGGTACCGGCAACATATTCGGTTTGAATACTAAAATCTAATTACAATATCACAGCCACAGAGAATAAACACATGTAGATAAATAAACTGCATTCGTTACATCATGAATTTTATTACAAAACAAGAAACAAGATGGTACATGATAGTTTAAGATAAATTCCACTAGAGAACAATAAGTTCGAAAACATGAAAAGACTATATCATAAATAACTATTGTTCTTCAGCCACTTTCTTAAAATTATCCAGATCTTCAGCAGTAGGATCAACATGATCCATCTCAATCTCTGAACATACATATCCAGATCGTCAGATAGCGACCAAAACAATATATGCAGAAAGAATACGTAATATAACGGTTATGTCCAAATATGATAATAACACGTCTTAAAAAATATTAAATTAATATGTAATACTGATATCAACTTATATAGGTTAACCCCAATGTCTCATGGTGTAGTCAATATTATAGTAAGCATGTCTTTATTTAGAACATCATATATTGGAAAAACTAACTAATGGGATACTGCTGTTTGGAGTGTGCAAAATACTTAGTTGTATAACTTAACAAGTTTACAGCCAAAACAAAATATATTTCCAGCAATCAGTCTCTCCCCTAACCTATTGTTATTTAAGTATAGTTCACGTTAGGTCCAATTCTACTTCTCATAGTCTATATCAGTGCTCTAAATATCGGAGTGTCATATCGGTGTCATATCGGTTAAAAAATAATCATATAATTGCTAATATAAAACATATTAAAATACATAAAAACAAGTTTATAGTACTTACCTTGACTTATTTACATTCAGCTTACGAATTTGCAGATACCGTTTAGAATATCCACATATACACAAAGCAACATATAATCATAATCTAAGTGAGTAATCAAGTTCAGATTTTAAAACACAGCGGGGAAAATCAAAGAACATCATATTAAACAAATCAATCAAATTACCCAATAAACATAAAATTAAGAAAAAAAAATTTTCAAGAAAAAAAAGTGTTTCTATAATACAAAAGTGATATAATTTACAAAATTATAACATTGTCATTTAAATGAGTTTATCTAAAACATGCTAGAAACTTTAAATATTAATCTTTACAACACATTTCTAGCTAGATTCAGACTCCACTGATTCATTCAAAGGCATGCCTTACTCCTCATCATCTAATGACGAATATAATGATAATGTATAAGCTTCTTCCTTATCATTTTCATCTGATGCGAACCGTTGCTTAGACTTTAAAGATGATAATGCTTTTTTCCTTCAAAATTCTACTACTCTTGAGCTTGAATGCCTTAACTCTTTCACTTTTTTTTCTTCAGATTAGCACCCATAACAATCGAAACCTTCGAAAAGTCAATTGCTCTCCAAGGAAGACCTCAACATCATTAGCCTCATAAGGATCGTCATTCTTTTTCTAAGGTATGAACCAATCGGTAACATTTTCCTCTTTATTATATGCAATTAGGGGATCTCTGTTAAGCCTTGTATTAAATTTGACAAGGACTATGTCATGCAATTTCTTAAAACTTAGCCTATTTCTTTTCTTTGTATGCATCTAAATAAAAAACATATGAAATTTGTTGAGAATATATTTGTTTAGAAGAAAGAAATATTTTATTAACAAATGACAAATCGTAGTACTATCTCAAATGTGCTCCAGTTCCGTTTACAATCCGAAAAACTGGTTGTCAGGCTCAAGATCCTCATTGCCATAGTCCTCAATTCGAGAGCATATTTCTCGTAGAATTGCCACCATTGAGCTAGCAATGAATATTTAGAAAAAGTTAATTAGTAAAATAGATTTTTAAATTGAAAGTAGATTGAATTTTGCATTTCTTATTGAATTTTGCATTTCTTAAATTGAAATATATAGTTGAATTAATGATTTTCTTTCCTGCTGTTTTTGCAAAAGACATTTCAAATGATCCATTTTGATGTTAATACATTGGAAACTGTTGTGCAATATTATCGATTCTCTCATGATTATCTAGATAGAATCTATGTATCATTTCAACGAAACCCGACATGAATGACCAACCAGCATCAATCTCAGGCTGCTTCGCATAGCAATATAGAGAGTTCAAGAGATATCCAACTTTATGCAGAGAACTCTTAAGTTTTTCCTTCCATCTCTTATAAATAATCTTCCATAGTTAAAGATATTTCTTCTCTTAATCTCCCAGAGCATCTCTTATTTCCTCTTTAACAGTTTCAAAGTCACCGTACAGAAGCTCCATTGAAAGGACCTTATTCCTCTCAACTCTGCGCAAAACTTTTACAAGTGGAATAAATACTTTTAGCACAATATTTGTGTTGTCCCAAAATTTGTTGCTAGCAATTATTTCTGCAACTTAAACATTCAAAAAGATGTATTTAAAAAATATGAATAATGTATATAATTTAAATTTATAAGATTATTTTTTATTAATTTAAATAAATATCTTCTTTTCTGCATCTGTTCTGGACAAAGTGCAATCTATCCATTCATCGAAAATAAACATATGCTACAACTCTTTCATCTTCTCTCTGATTGATGACAAAGAGAGAAATATCGTGGCAAACCTAGTTGTACCCGGCCTTATTAGCTCTCCACCAATCGCATTCCTCATAATATCTAGAGACTTAATATGATTGTATATGTACACGGAGACTGATCTCTCCATCATAATTGTACTTCGAATATGTTTAAATTTTTTAATATCCGCAAATATCAGATTAACTATGTGCCACACAAAATGTCCAAAATATGTTTGGATGTGTCAGAACTAATGTATTTGTTGTAACCATATTGTTCGAAGTATTATCTGTCACAATCTGTACAACATTTTCTACACCAAGCTCATTCATTCCCCTCTCCAGAAATTTGTGGATATAACTGTCATCGTGCCTGTCAGAAAAAGCATCTTGCGATAATAAGAAGACTGTACCAGCCGAACAATGAATAACGATATTCATTAAACTTCTCCCCTTTCGGTCCGACCACGCATCAGTCATTAGACTGCAGCCATTTGTTCGGCAACTCCGTTTGAATGATTCAAGAGTTGTATTTGTCTGCTCAATCTCTCTCTAGAGGAAAGTCTCGTTGAGCTCATACGGGCTGGGAGTCTGTAAGTTTGGTCAATATTTGCCAATGGCTTGGACCATCTGCATAAAAAATGACAGCGCAGCAAGATTGAATGCAAACTCTCCTTCATAAAAAAAACCTCACAATGTACTGAATTGCATTGTTTCTACCTTTTTTTTAGACTGATGGCACGGTAGGTTGTCTTTGGGTTGCTTCCACTGCCTCCTCGACTGATCGAATAGCAAATTAATCCATCGGTCCTTTTCGAGAAGATTGACCTATGAATTTTCGAGAAGATGACTCTTCTTCTCAAATTGTCTCCTCATTTTCTTCTTCCCCAACACAAACTTTATTTAATAAATTTTGAAGCTCAGTTACTTTCCCTTCCTTTACTACTCTGGCTTTATTTAGTATCGCCAGAGTTTTTTGCTTCATGTCATCAGGGACCAGGGGACAACCTCTGACATTCCCGCTGACATGACCTAAATATTCTTTCAAGCCGGTAATCCCTCCCTCATATTCGTTCTTACAAAAATTGCACTCCATTTTAATGGACTTATTGGGTACTTTTTTTCCCAATCTCAAACTGAATTTTTGCCTCCTCGATTCTCTTGGATATTAGAAACACCAGAAAAAGATATCCTTCGAGCTATTTCTGACCTCAAAATTTATTTGAAAAAAGACAGAAAATATAATTGATTAAATAGCTAAATAATTGTTGCACTTAATATAAATAAACATACTATATTCTTCATCATGCCTTTACTAATAAAATATTTCTTTCTTTTACACAATGCTTATTGCTTAATCTAGTTTTCAACAAATAGGACTAAATGCTAGTATTGTTTTGTTGTAGTATGAAGAAATTGTTCGAAAATAGATTCATGGAAATCCTAATGGCTGAATTGTTTAAAGTGATTAGTCCTTGTGAATAATAATAGCTATAGGATCATAATGGCCGATAGATGTGTGTGTAGCTCCTTTCCTATCTTAAACACATAATCGATGCATGTAGCATAGAAAGGGATGAGCTAGAGTATTACCTCTAGAATATCATACGTATCCTACATGCATTTGATACATAAATTTTTTTGGGGAAAAATTAAACATTAATGGAGATGGAAAAATATACATCTTAATTATAAGTTTTTTTATCTATATATTCTTCTTTTACTAATACATAATATATTCTTCCTTTACCAATACAAATTTTATTTACCATGAAACTCAAACACAAATTACAGTCACAAACGAAAATTTCAAAAAAAAATTAGATTAATTAGTAGCTAATAACATATAAATTTTATCTAACATCTTGAACATCCAATCCGCATGATAACTCTGTTGAACCAGTGACAGTGATTGCACTTTTCGGCAAGTGAATCAAATTCACTAATTCACACCGAATCGGTGGTGTGAATCAGTGAATCGATTCACAGATTCAATGGTGTGAATCAGTGATTCGATTCACTGATTGACACCGAATCAACGAATCAGTGAGTGATTCACTGGTCGCACACCCTAACCCAATCCAATTTGTAAAAATCAAAATTCTCTCAAATTTTAAACACTCAAACACAGAAATTATAGTCACAAACAAAAATTTTAAAAAGTTAGAAGTTAATAATTATTGCTTAACGTATAGAAATTACAAGATAACAAAGGAGAAGATTGACTTACCAGTTACCTTGTGGGCTCGTCGGCGAGAGAGAGGTCGGCGACTCCTCAACTGGAAGCCACACAAGAGGAGGAAAGACAGGTTGACAAGTCAGCGACTCCACAACTGACGGCGAAGCTTTAGAAAATCACCCTCGAGCTCACCGAAGCTTCCTTTAGGGCGAATCGGACAGAACGAGAGAATTGGTGGAGAGGAATTTTAGGGTTTTTTGGTGGAATTAGGGTTTTTTTGGGGGGGAGGCGAATCGAGTGATCGATCAAATGACGGAATGAGAGAACGGGTCGAGAGGAATTTTAGGATTTTTTTCTAGCAAATTGGGAGAGGAATCGGGTTTTAATCTTTTTCTTATCGGGTCGGTTATAACGGGTTAACGGGTTTCAACCGCAACCTAACCAACAACAACTAAGCCTTTTATCCCAAGTATTTGGGGTAGGCAACATGAACCAAAAAAAGAATCACGCCGGATCGATCACTTTGATAGTCCTCTATTCATTTCTATCAAGTAATATCTCCCCATTTAAACCTCTAGAATCCATATATTTTCATATCACCTCCATACATATTTTCCTCAGTCTTCCCTTCGTTCTTTCAACTTGTTTTACATTGATAAACTCCCATCATCGAACTGGTGCATTTGTAGGTCTACGTTGCACATGACCAAACCATCGTAAGTGATTTTCTCGCATCTTCTCATCGATAAGAGCTACACCTATTTTAACACGAATATCTTTATTTTTCACTTTATCTCTCCTAATATTGTTGCATATCCAGCGAAACATGCGCACACTTATCTTCTGTGAATAACATTTCTTTATAGCTCAACATTCCGTGTCATATAATAAATCTGGCCTAATAGCAGTTTTATAAAATTTTTCCTTCAATCTTAACAGAATATTACGGTCGCATAAAACTCCCATTTTCCTCCTCCATTTCAACCAACCAGCTTGTATCCTATGGTTAACATCATTATTAATCTCTCCATTATTCTGAATAATAGAACCCAAATACCTAAACTGACTGTTCATTTGTATCTCCTGCCCATCCAGTTTTACAATATTATAGTCTATGGTCCGTCATTTACTAAATTTACACTCCATATACTCTGTTTTAGACCTACTCAATTTAAAAACTCTAGATTCTAATGAGGGTCTCCATAACTCTAACTTGACATTTACCCCTACTCTTGTCTCATCAAGTAAGACAATATCATCAACAAATAGCATACACCAAGGTATCTCATCATGAATAACTCTAGTAAGCTCATATATCACTACAGCAAATAAAAATAGGCTCAATACAGATCCTTAATGTAATCCAATTGTGATAAAAAAATCACTTGTTAAACCACCACATATTCTGACATTGGCCACTACTCCATACATATCCTTAATTATGTCGATATATTTAATGGGAACTCTTTTTTTCATCAATATTCACCAAAATATCTCTTGTGGTATCTTATCATACGCTTTCTCTAAGTCAATAAATACTATAAGCAAATCTCTATTTCTCTCTCGGAATCGCTCTATAAGTTGACGAAGTAAATGAATAGTTTCTGTCGTCGATCGCCCCAGCATAAATCCAAACTGGTTCTCCGATATTTTAACAGTTTGTCGCAATTTATGTTCAATTACTCTTTTCCAAAGCTTCATAATGTGACACATCAGTTTTATTACCCGATATTAAAACAACTCTGAATATCACCCGTATTCTTATACAGAGGTATTAGGATACTCTTTCTCCATTCATTTGATATTTTCTTAATTTGCAAAATCTTGTTAAAAAGATATATCAGTCACCTCACACCAATCCCTCCTAAATATCTCCATAACTCTATAGAAATCTCATTTGGACCAACAGTTTTTCTTAATTTTATCCTCTTCAAAAACTCTTGTACTTCAGACTCTTTGATTCTGCGCATAAAACTACAATTTATATCCTCACATTGAATAGTAAGATCTCCCAAATCTTGAGTAAAACTACCATTATATAATCTATCAAAATAATCTTTCCATCTTTTTTTAATCTCTTCATCTCGAAATAGAACCGTCTGATCCTCATCTTTAATACACTTTACAGTACATAAGTCTCTAGACTTTCTCTCTGTTATTCGAACAATTCTATATATATCATTTTCTATCTTTTTATTATCCAACTTCTCGTACACTTCTCTTTTGCATCTCGAACCGCAACCCTAACCCATTAACAAAAATTTCAAAAAATGATCATACCGGCCGGTATTTCACATACCGAATACCGGCCGATTCGCCACGTGGCCGATATATCGGCTCATACCGGTCGAAAAAGAGATGCAATAAAAATTTTGACATCTCGTCTCGTTTCTTAAGAAAAACTGATATACCGATATACCAGCTGGTATTTAAAATACTGGTCTATATACCATATCATGTGCAATATTCCAGCTCAGTTTATTAATTTGTTGACAACATGATTCAAAAAGTTTGTTTAATTAATATTTTATTGAATAAATCACAATTAGTTAAATCAAACATTTACTGATTTGAGAGATTATATAGATATCGGCCAAATGAGTGTATAAATGATTGGAGGTTTCCGTGCTATGCACGCTCCTTAAATAGATAACCAACATATAAGACAACTTGTCTAGACACCGATACAAAATAATATCGCAAACAGTATTTTTCTACGATTTATAGATTTTATGTGATTTATGTGATTATTCTAAAATCTAACTATGTGATTTAACATATTTAATAACAAAAATGACAACAATCATAAGTAATTAATTAATTCTAAAACAATTAATAAAATAAACAATGTAACTGAACAACAATTATATAGAATAGCATGATTAGTGAGTCCAAAAATAAACTCACCTCGATTCGTGAAACTCTTATCTACCAATTAGCAATCACGTGAAGCAATTTACACATATAATTATAATATATTTGTTAAAAATTGTTTAACATGAATTTAGTTGATTTTTAGGGATTTTCTAATATTCATAAAGTACTCAGAGTTGATTTTAATGTTAAATAGTATTGCGGGTTTGAAATCAATAAACGAGTTCTATCTTATTGGGTTTATAAGAAGATAGATATTGCTTTTAAGTTATTACGGTTGTTGAATAGTGAGTGAGCTAATCCTAGGGTCCAATAAGATAATTATAATAGAAATTAAAGAAAAAGTTTCACCAACCTTTAATTAACAAAGATGCAAGAGAAGGAAGAAGATGGAAGCTATAGCGAGGGGTGGTGATTGCAGTGAGGGGTGGCGCAACAACAGCGGTCCGACGAAATGCTCCGACGAGGTGAGAGGGAAAGAGATAAATTTTAGAGAATGAGTGTAGGATTGAATTGAGAAGAGATGTTGGGTTTATATAGTATTAGATTGAGGAGTTATAGAATATGAAGGAGTGAGGAGTTATAAAAAATGAAGGATTGAGGGAATTAAAGAGTACGGGACTTATTTTTAAAAATTAAAATGAGGAATTAACTTGGACGTTTTATATAGTTAATTTATGGAGAAGATGAAAGGTTGGGGGTTAGAGATATAAATGAGTTAGGAAGTTATAAAAGATGAAAGAATTAGAAGACGAATAGTCAAATTTATTGTCATGTTAATTTGTTTATTTATTTATTTATGGCTAATAAAAATTAAGTATTATTACAATAACAACAAGACCTCCTAGCAGTGTTCTAAATATCGGATACCGGTCTCGTACCGGTCAGCCAAATTACATACCGGTTACCGGATACCGGGTGGGATATCGCGATATGACCCTAAATACCGGAGTGTCATATCGGTGTCATACCAATTAAAGAATAATCATATAATTGGCTATATAGAACATAATAAAACGCATAAAATGAGTTTATAGCACTTACATTGGCTTATTTACATTCAACTTACGAATTTGCAGATATCGTTTAGAACGTTCGCATATGCACAGAGACAGAGCGAAATACAATCATAAAATAAAGAAAAATAAGTTTTCAAGATAAAAGAAAAGTGTTTCTGCAATACATAAGTGATATAATTTATAAAATTACAACATTGTCTTTTAAATGAGTTTATTTGAAACATGCTAGAAACTTTAAATATCAGTCTTTACAATATATTTTCTAGCTAGATTCAGAGTCGACTGGTTCATTTGTTGGCATGCCTTCCTCATCATCTGATGACGAATCTGATGATGATATGTCAACTTCTTCCTCATCGTCATCATCTGATGCGTGCCGCTGCTTAGACTTTGAAGATGATGGTGCTTTTCCCTTTGAAGTTTTACTACTCTTCGACTTAGATGCCTTAACTCTTCCACTCTCTCTTCTTCGGATTAGCACCCATAGCAATTGACACCTGTCGAAAAGTCAGTTGTTCTCCAGGAAAGACTTCATCATCACTAGTCTCATAAGAATCGCCATTCTTTTTCTTAGGCATGAACCACTCGGTGACCTTTTCCTCTTCATTGTATGCTACTAGTGGATCTCTGTTTGGGATTGAAAGTTTGCTCTTGAGCCTTGCATTGAATTTGACAAAAACTAAGTCATGCAATTTCTTCGAACTTAGCCTATTTCTTTTCTTCGTATGCACCTAAATAAAAGATATACACATGAAGTTCGTTTAAAACATATATATTTGGGAGAAAGAAATATTTAATTAAAAAAGTTAAAATTGTAATACCATCTCAAATGTGCTCCAGTTCCGTTCACAACCCGAAGAACTGGTTGTCAGGCTCAAAATCCTCATTGCCATCATCCTCAATTCGGGAGCATCTGTCCCGTAAAATTGCCACCATTGAGCTAGCAATGAATATTTATAAATAGTTATTAGCTATTCAATAGTTTCTTTAATGAAAAATAGATTTAACTTTGCATTTCTTATAGTGAAATGCATACCTGGATTAATGATTCTCTTTACTGTTGCCCTTGCAAAAGACATTCCAAATGATCCATTTTGATTTTGATAGATCGGGAGCTGCTGTGCAATCTTATCAAGTCTATCATTATCATTTGGATAGAATTTGTGCATCACTTCAACGAAGCCCGACATGAACGACTCATCAGCATCAATCTCAGGCTGCTTCTCATAGTAATACAGAGGGTTCAAGAAATATCCAGCTCTATGCAGAGGACCCTTCAGTTTTTCCTCCCATCTCTTATCAATAATCTTCCATATTGGAAGATATTTCTTCTCTTCACCCCCTAGAGCATCTCTTATCTCCTTTTTGGCAGTCTCTAGGTCACCATACAGAAAGCCCATTGAAGGGACTTTGTCCCCATCAACTCTACGCAAAACTTTCACTAGTGGAGTAAATACTCTTAGAGCAAAATTTGTGTTGTCCCAAAATTTGTTGCTGGCAATTATTTCTGCAACCTAAACATTCATAAAAAATGTATTTTTAATTTGTCAATAACATATAATTTAAAAATATAAAATAAAAATTTATATTAATTGAAATAAATACCTTCTTGCCTGCATTTGTTCTGGACAGAGTGCAATCCATCCAGTCATCAGAAATAAACATATGTTGCAGCTCCTTCTTCTCTCTGATTGATGATAAAGAGATAAATGCCGTGGCAAACCTAGTTGTGCCTGGCCTTATTAGCTCTCCACCAATCGCCTTCCTCATTATATCTAAAGATTTGGTGTGACTGTTTATGTACACGGAGACTGATCTCCCCATCATAATTGCACTTCGGATATGTTTAATTTTTTCAATATCCGCAAGCATCAGATTAACTGTATGTGCTGCACAAGGTGTCCAAAATATATTTGGATGCGTCAGAGCCAATGTATTTGCTGCAGCCATATTGTTCGAGGCATTATCTGTCACAATCTGTACAACATTTTCTACGCCAACCTCGTTCATTCCCCTCTCCACAAATTTGTAAATGTAACTGCCATCGTGTCTCTCAGAAGATGCATCTTGAGACAATAAGAAGGCTGTACCGGCCGGACAATGTACAACGATATTCATTAAACTTCTTCCTTTCCGATCCGACCACGCATCAGTCATTAAAGTGCAGCCATTTATTCGGCAACTCCGTTTGAATGATTCAAGAGTTGCATTTGTCTCCTCGACCTCTCTTTGGAGGCAAGTCTCACTTAGCTCGTATGGGCTAGGAGTCTGTAAGTTTGGTCCATACATGCCAATGGCTTGAACCATCTGCATAAAAGCTGGCTGCGTAGCAATATTGAATGCAAGACCTCCTTCATAAAAAAACCTGGCAATGTATCGAATTGCATCGTCTCTGGCCTTTTTTCTGGAGGCTGATGGCACGGTAGGCTGTCTTTGAGCTGCTTCTACTGCTTCTTCGACCGATCGAATTGCAAATTGATCCATCGGTCCTGTTGTTTTGCGTGAAGATTGACCTGTTGTTTTGCGAGAAGATGACTCCTCTCGAGTTGTCTCCTCATCTTCTTCTTCCCCAACACGAACTTCTTTTAACAAATTTTGAAGTTCTGTTGCTTTTCCTTCCTTTACCTCTCTAGTTTTATTTAACATTACTAGTGCTTTCTGCTTCACGTCATCTGGGACCAGGGGACAGCCTCTGACATTCCCGCCGACATGACCTAAATGTTCCTTCAGGCGGGTAATGCCTCCCCCATATTCATTCTTACAGAAATTACACTCCACTTTATTGGGCTTATTGGGTACTTTTTTCCCCCATTCCCAAGCTGGATCTTTACCTCCTCGCTTCTCTTGGACATTTGAAGCACCAGAAGAGGACATCTTTCAAACTATTTCTGACTTCAAACAAGTGAAGTGAAAAAAGACAAACAATTAATTTATTAAATAGCTAAATAATTGTTGCACTTAATTTATATTAACTTAATTTATTTAAGAATTCAAGCTTTTACTAAAATAAATAAAGTTAATACTTAATAAACATAATCTAAGTTAAAAAAATAATCATATAAACATAATCATAAAAAAATAATTATATAATTTCAAGATTTTTATTGGACATTTGGAATTTTGGATACACAATCTTATTCTATACCTGAAACATATACAAACTAGAGAATCCTTATTATAAAGTCAAAATCGAATATATTATATAGACAAGATTATTTTTATTCACAATAGTCAAAATAGAAAATCCGGTATTTTAGGAGATTTTCAAATTCTTATCTACTCAAAACACTTAAAATTTTCTACCTCAAATCACATACTTACTTTATCAATTTTTATATAAACATTATTAAATGTCTCTAATCACCATAAAATGCCAAATGTGACATTATGCACTCTTAATTACAATTCAAATTTGTCTCTTTACTAACTTAACCAAATTCCTTGTGAACCTAGTTAATCAAGATGTTAAGCCGCTTAATCAAAATGTCACATTATCCACTCTTATGTGCCAACAAGTGGGTCTAACTCTATTGCCCCCAAGATGTTGAACCAATGCCAATATGTTGCTTAGTTACTGTGACAGTTCAGTCTGAGGATAAAGAAAATATGCAGGGAACCCAAAAACTATACTGTAGCTCAGTGACACTGTGACAGTCACTGGCCGAGCACTGTCACAGTGACTGGCCGAAGGGTGCTGCCCTAGGCATCAATTCCAAACTTAAAAATGAAAATTCCCTAACTCATTCTTAATTTAAAAACACAAATACACTAATTACAATAGCAAACTAAAATTTAAAATAAAATTAGACTAAAATTAAACAAAAATTTAGAGAAAAATTAAATGCAGTCTACTTACCAAAATTCAAGGTCGAGATGCTAGAAAGCACGCAAGAGAAAGAGGGAGAGATGGATCACCGGCGAGTCGACAGAAGTCAGAGAGATGGCGATGGACGAAACCAGATCGATTCGGTTGCTCGGGGACTGGGAGAGACAGCAACGGTGATTTTCTCTGGGAGGAATGGTCGATCGACCAGTTGAGGAGGATGGAGAGCCGGAGAGACGGCGATGGACGAAATCAGATCGCGTCGGTTGCTCAGGGAGAGACAGCAACGGCGAAAAATTCTCCGAGAGGAACGGTCGATCGACCAATTGAGGAGGATGGAGAGCCAGAGAGGCGACGATGGAAGCGAAAACCGGCGATAGAGGAGTGGGTTGCGACGGAGTTGCGACGAAGAAAATTAGGGATTAGGGTTTTTTTTGGTCGCGAAGAGAGGAGTTCGGATTTTTATGTTTTCCTATCGGGTCGGGTCCAGTGGGTTAACGGGTTTCAAAAGCAACCGTAACCCGTTAACAAAAACCGATATTAGGCCATACCGGCCGATTTTTCATATACCGGATACCGGCCGATATATCGCCACGTGGCCGATATATCGGCCCATACCGGTCAAAAACGATATGCGATAAAAAAAATCCCATATCGTCTCGTTTCTTTGTAAAAAACGATATATCGGCCGGTATACCGATATACCGGCCGATATTTAGAACACTGCCTCCTAGTCAATGATAAAATGTTTTAAATAGCTAAGCTTTTTTATCCCAAGTACTTGGAGTGGGGTACACGAACCAAAAAAGAATTACGTCAGACCGAAAACATAGATGATCCTTTTTCACTCATTCCCATCAAGCAATATCTTCATTTAGGCCTTTAACATCGATATCATTTCGTATCACCTCCATACATATTTTCATTGGTTGTCTTTCGCATCTTTAAATTATAATACATTGATAAGCTCCACCATCGAACTTGTAGATCTGTATGTCTACCTCACATACCGTTCTAGGTGGTTTTTTCACGGTGCTAAAGTGTCTATTACATAATTTTCTATTACATAATTTTTAACATCATCTATTTCGAGCATGTAGATCTTCAATAGGTTTAGATTATCTTATATCGAACCTCTATATTGGGACTTATGACCACCTCCATAGGCAACTCCCTATCGCGAGTTCGAGACACCCTAAGTATACTTTTTTCCTGTATACAAAGATAATATATATATATATATGAGAATGATGAAAACGAGCTCACAACTCACAAAAATTACATGTGCTTCAATTAATTTCCACTATCTCCAATATTTTTTCGATATCTTTTTGGATATAATCTCAACCCTCTAGGATTCACTCATATCTAATTTCTTGGGTTTTAATTTTGATTTGACCTTACACAAAGTAAACACATATTAATGATATATGATGAATGCACAATCTTTTATTCACTTTATGGAAGAGCAAATGAACTCCAAAACTATAAACTTAGATCCCAAAAAAGCTAAGTAGGTGGAGCGATGATCTAATAAAAAAATTGAAAAAAAATAATGAGACTATTTTTTCCACTGACAGCTCATAAGTGTTTTGTGCTTGCAGCTGATTTACAGTAATCTCATAATTATATATACATATATATATATATATATATATAATTGCATATATTTGTATGTATGCGATCAGTATATATATATAATTACATATATTTGTATGTATGCGATCACTGCAAGAAATTTCCTGCGATCACTGCAAGAAATTTCCTACGTTAACACCAAAAACCGTCCCTCTTTTTTCAATTTATTTAGGATAACAATTTCCACCCCAAAAATCCACTCATTCCAAACTTTAAGATTATAGTTTTGATTTGGCATTCCATCAAGTAGAACACAAAATAAATACATCTTATATCCACTTGATGAAAAGCAAATGAATTTCAAAACCTCTTAATTTGGTCCTAAGGGAGCTACACCGGTGAGGATCATAATTCTAAAAAATTTGAAAAAAATAATGGGACAATAAGTTTTTGTTTCTTTCACTAACAGCATAATTATGGCACAGTGTTGTCAATACAGAAAAATTTCCTACGCTTACTACAAAAATCCTTATACTGTTTGGATAAATTTAATTTCCAAACCTTTTATCTTCATCTACAACTTCTTATGACCATTGTGACCAAAAATTATGGGTTAAGATTTACTTTCCCTACCATTAAGTTGATATAAGATGCTCTTCATAAAAACCTGTTCATCATTTACACACTTGATGGAATGGCAAACTAATCCTAGTACCCGTGATTTTTGGTCCCAAATAACCTAAGGGATTGTCGAGGAAATTACAAGGGTTGGATCATGATTTTATTTTTTTGCTGCCAGCCAATAAAATTGACAACATATCTAGTACTCTTATATACAAAGAGACAAACACACACATATAGACTTGGGTCCTTCCAAATCCTTCCAAAAGGATTTGAAGCCTAAACTTCTCCATTTGAAATCCACGTTAGGACATTCATATTTAAAATCAATCATGTTAAAGTTAGATCTAGCCCATTTCAAGTGCCCAAACACAAGTTTAAATTTTTTTTAATTGTTTTACCCATGCAGCAAATAGGTAAAAAAGCAAATGGTTGTAGCAATTGAATTGGTTAGTTTAGCGATTTAGAATGTTTCAAATCTAAAAAGTACTTGTATTATAGGTTTTTCAAGTATTTAGATTATGACCAAACATTTGGATCAGCAACCTTTATGATCTAAAGTGTATAGATCGAAGCAAAATGTTAGTCCTATAGCTCTCCCACTTTTATCTTCTTCAAAGCATCTTTGACCTTAGTTACCCTAATGTTATGATAATATTTATAATTCTTACCATGAATGATCTATTAGATTCAATCTTATACTCTTCTATATGATCCTCATTATAAAACTTATGAAACTAACTCCTCCATATCAAATTAATTTTATCATCCTTCAATCTTATACTCATCTATATGATCCTCATTATAAAATTTATGAAACTAACTCCTCCAATATATTATTAATTTTATCATCAATCACTAATGCTTTTACATCTTCACTCTTAATACACTTAATATTACCTAGGCCCTACTCTTTCTTTCTCTCATCTTAGCAAGCTAATACATTATCCTCATGTCCCAGTCCCTCTTTCTAACTTCGTATATAGTTTTTCAAAAGCTACTTTTTTTACCACCTCTATTGCTAATTTATATCTCTTAGTTCTCACTTCTACATTTTTTTGTCAATCTTTATAAGAGATCCTCTTTGCACTAATTACCTTTTGGATTTTCATTCCACCACCGGCTCCTTTTCAATTGTAAGCTAGCATTTTAAGATTCCATACACATGGCCCCTCAAAATATTGAGCATCGACTCTCCCCACTCGGGGGCAGATAATGGGCTTGTCTGCAAGCCCACAAAATGCAATGTCAGCTACTAACCTACTAACCTAGGACCTGGGCCTTCATAATCACCCAGAGTCGTGTCCCCTAACTATCATGAAAATTTAAAATCCTCATTCTTTAAGACTCTTTATATTATTCGATTAAGGAAAGTATATGGACTTGTACATTAAAAACATCCTAAAAAATAGTCTGGCATCATTACATGCTCCCTAAATAACTAAAACACCTCTTATACCCAAAATTTTGTTGCACAATCAACACCAGGTAAAACACCTCTGATACCTAAAATCAAGGTTGTAGACAGGGCCCCCAATAAAATTTCTTGATCACATATAATTACTCTTCAATTTCAAACCTCTATATAATGAATAGTTTGCGCATCAGAATATATTCAACCTTATAGCTAGTCATATAACTTGATATTGTATTTGGATAGTTCTATGCACTTTAGCCACCCACTCTCAGCATGCATTTTAGTCCATTTTCCCTTTGTGCTGTGAATGCCTTTTCATTACAGATGTAAGAAACTAAAACATTACTAGTAATCAAATGTATTTTCACATGAGTCAATACCATCAACTTTATTAATCCCAAGAAAGTCACTAGATCCATGTCCTACCTTGTAAGATCTACTACTGTAAGAAAATCTAAATGTTAAACCTAGAGCAATAATCAATATAAGATCAACCAATAAGTCAAAAAAATAAAAAAATAAAAAATAAAAAAAAACATAAAGAAATACCATACATGAAGACAGTCTAACGCAGCCTCCACGAGTTTTATGTTCTTTGTTTCAAATGCAAGTCTGAGTGGCTGTAGAACCACTTCAGCTTGGTCACCTTCTAATGTTTGTCCCGCTGATGCTAAAACTGCTGTAATAGGCATGCTAGTCTTGATGGTATTGGTAGTGGCATTCACATTCTCCAGCCCCACGGCAGCTGAAGCAGACTGTATATCACCAGGACTGTTTGCTTCCTTTGCTCCTTCTCCATCAGGTCTGGTGGTTCATGAAAGTAAAATGCATCGTTGAACTTAATCTACATTCCCATTAAACTGAATGGAAAAGGAATATGTAATAGAGCACAAACAAACACAAGAATGCAGACTATTCTCATGGACATTACTGAGAGTCACAAATCATAGCACTGGTATGAATCAGCAAACTGATTTGACCTCAATTGAGAACACATAGGAATACAGAAGGATACCGGGGCGGTGGGGCCAACTTATTACAAACTAGACATCAACGCTTAAAATTGGATTGATACAAATATAGTAGTAGCAACTTATGAAACAACCTTTCATCTGCCACTGAGGATACCACATGATTCTTTTGGCCAGAAGTGGACTCTTGGTCCTTCATATTGTCTGCAAAATATAGTGAAAAGAGAATATCTTTAAAACAATAGCAAAAAGTATACTCATTGGCTACTGCGTTCTGTTTGTGATCATGCTTAGCAAATAAAACCATAGGCTACTAGACAATATATGTCTATTAAGGAATTACTAAGAATATAATAACCAAATAATCTCCTTGCATACTACAACATTTTCTATTCTATGTGACCTTTGAGGAAAAGTGAGTAAGTATGCCGGCAAATTTGATAATTGTTTTCATTGTGATATGTCAGACTGAGATACTGTTTCATTAGCAGATGAGATATAAACAAGCTGAGGTGCACTTGTTAAACTTTGAATCGATTATTATTTTGGGTATATTCAGCTTCAGCTTGAATTGAATTCGATTATGCAGGTTCAAGCTTGTTTCTTAACTAATTGATAGGACCAGGCAAGATTGCTTATCCTAAAATGAACATGCTGAAGTTTATGCTTAGCCAAACATTGTCAATTTTTCTATCTTTCTTTAAGTATGGGTATCCCAAAAAAATAAAATAAAAATAAAAATAAAGAAATAAATAAATCCAAAAAAGATGACAATGACACCATCAACAATAATATGCGGATTCTAGTCTTATTTTTAAGAAAATCTCTCATTACCCATTGTGGGTGTTTCCTGAAACTGACTCAAGTTCAACAGACCTTAATTGAGCTATGAAAAGGAGAAAGATTTGCACTATTACGAATTCTTGCAAGTGAAGTTCAATTGACTATATTGAAAGAAAGAAGAAAAAAAAACCCTAATTTCACGATGTCAACATCTTACAGGAGTAAATTCCCAATAAAGTTGCCTAATTTCACGATAAACACTGAAACGATAGAATTAACAAAACCCAGCGCCACATTTAAATCAAATTAATAGATAATTAGAAGAAGAAGAAGAAGAAGAAGAAGAAGCAAGGCGAGCAAATTAAGAGACTGACCTATGTAAACCTGAATGGCCTGCTGAAGGGGCGTATACTTTTTGGCAGCGGCGCATTCCTTGAGCATCGTCTCGAACGAGCGGGTCACAAAACCACCCGCAGCGCCCGCCATATTGAGATCTCACCTCTCAAGATCTGAAGAGCTAAACAAAACTCCACGATCCAAATGGATCAGCAACAACAAACAACAAAACCTAACTCTTTCAAGAAATTAAAATCCAAAAGGAAAAAGAGAAAACAAATGAAGGGGGAGGAGGAAGGGGATCAGATCTGATGGAGCTCACCGAAGGCAGATCTAAGAGCGCCCTTGTTTTTTATTTTTTTATTTTTTTTTTTTACTTTGATTTTTGTCCAACGCGATCGCGGCGGGAGTTGCTAGATGCGCCCATAGTGGTCCTAGCGAGTCCCCGCAACAAAGTGAAAGTATTTACAAATTTGCTATAATTTGCTATTTATAATTTAGAGCTAAATTGGCTTTATAAATTTCTCAGTGAGCGCACTTCTGTCTCAGGCTGTTTTCCTTAATGAGTCCCAATTTCTATTCCTCTCATTTTTGTATGAGTTGTCTAGGAAAAAAAAAAGAAAAAAATGGGAGAAAAAGAAACGAACTAAAAAATCCTAAATTTTCAACTAAATTTGCATCTCATCATGATTCCTAAGATTTTTTGAACTTTATGTGATTATTTATTTACAAATCTGATGTGGATATTTTTTATTGAGAGTTTTTTAGTAGATTGAAACAGATGAATAATAAAATTACAAAATTGGTAAAAATTGATTAATCTCCTTATTTAGAGTTATGTTTAAAGTATTTATGGACTCAATAAATTGCATAAATTGAATGATGAATGAAAATGGATATTTTTAAAGATTTTGGCAATATATTTAGTTGTCGCGACTATTTTTTGGAAGTTGGTGTGAAAACTCTGGTCGGGACGGCAATGCTGACCCAAGCAAATACTGGTCGGAATTACTATCCCATCCAGAGTATTCACTGGTCGGGGTTGTAACCCCATCCAGAGTATTCACTGGTCGGGGTTGTAACCCTGTTCAGAATATTCACTAACTGGGTTTTCCACCCGGCCAGTAAGGTTCCAAATTTTCAAATAGCGTATTGTATGAAAATAAGTACAAATTGATAACGAAAGTTATATATAATTGACGATAAGTTAAAATTAGCATCTTTTCCTAAATACAAACGAAAAGCTACTCTAACCCAAACTGTTTATCACTCCCGGTCAGTAAGATTGGAAAATTTTCATAAAGAGGGTAATACCCACCGGTTGTGTTGTACACCCCGGCCAAAAAAGTTCACTGACCAGTGATGAAACCCCGGCTAGTAGGCTTTTCATATGAATTTGTTGCTTTAAGAAATATCCATTGAGAATAAGTTATATCATTCGACAATAGCGAACATTACGCATAAATTACGAATATTGACAACCATCAAACTAAAACGTTAATAACGAAAAATAGATAATATTGGCAATAAGTTGAAGTTAACATTATCATATGTTCAATACAAACAAAAAAGTACAATTACAAAAGTGAAATTGTTCATAACATCATAATTACAAAGTTATGTATAGTGAGCATGGAAGTACAACACAGTATCGCCTAGCAATTTTTCTAACACGACGGCGGGTCCGTCCACCCATTGTTGGCAGTTCCGGAGATCTAGTCTTGACTTGGTGTTCGATATTGCTAAACCAAATAAACCCGACACTGCTTGTATAATACTGATATTCCAATACTGCTTATATAATGAAGTTGGTATTCATTTCCGGATATCATTTTTCCACAAATATTGATATCTCAACACTGCTTATAAAATGAGGATTTTTTTTTATTAGCTCCAGAAACCATGTACTCGACTGGCTCAATCTTAGTGGTCATGCAGCTATTTTTCTTCGTATGATTGATACATCTCAATGGTTCTCTTTCCTGACAATAACTATTATGTCAAATCCAACTACGCAAATGTGGAACTTATAAATATATGCATTAAAGTGAGTAGACGTATATCGGTAGCTTCGTGCCCAACTTTCTTCCTCCAATGCGAGGTCGTCGGTCTAATTCGAAATGACTTAGGTCGATCTATCTGCTTAAGTATTGAATATATATTAATCCAAAATTCCAATAATAACCACACAAAATTGGTCCAATATTGTGTTTGGTGACAATGCATTTTTTCCAATTCTATAAAAAACCTACTAAATATTATGATATAAGAGGAGATGAAATTTGGATGTTCAAATTGGATTTTCAAATTATCAAACACTAAATACTATTCAAAATTGAATGTCCCTATTATATCCTAAACCTTACTGACACTATTAAACAACATATGAGATGAAAATAGAATGAGAGGATAGAGACATGAATAATATCTTATCGGCGGGACTCAACGGCGTCGTCTTTGCGGGTTGATCTTCACAGCGGAGGGTGCAGCCGAAATCTAAGACTCGATTTGGACAGTGGTCGTTAAAAAAAGAGGGAGACGCCTGAGCGAAAAAAGAAGAAGAGAGCAAGTGGGAGGAAGAAGAGAGAGAGAGAAAGCGGGAAGGAAGATGAAGAGAGAGGGCATTGAAAAACCTAATCTCCTAATGAGTCCCAATTTTTTCTTAGTGAACCTCATTTTCCTTCTCAAATATTGCATTGGTGGTTACAGGGAAAACTGAAAATTTTATGGAGCTCACCAAGAAAAAAAGGACTAGTTTCAAACTATCCTGGAGCTCACTAAGAAATTGGAGCTCACTAGGACAAGAATGGGGCACATCTAACAACTCTCGATCGCGGTCTATATAAAACCTGTCTATAAATTGGAAAGCAAGTATTCATTTTTAGTTTTATTGTAGACGGACTGAGCACTGTGTGTGATGGCTTGGCAAAATCTACTAGACAATTGAATCCAGTTTAAGACTCGAACTCGACGTGACGATGAGCATCTGCGACTTCCAGCTATTTGATTGATAACGGGGCGGTCTAGGGCCCAGGGCCTAGGTCATGTTTGGGGACGGGTTTATTGGATTTTCATTTCTTGTTCTTTTTCCCTTAGGAATATCGATACTAATTATATCCAATATTAAAGCGGGCTACTTGGTCTGCCCAGGGTACCTTGGTATGCTCCTAGTCAGTCAAGCATAATAAAGTAGAAATTAATATTGTTTTACGTTGTATATTACTTGATTGGTTTTCCATTTTATCTTTGTTCCTTAGAAATTTGCTTTTATATTTTACATTTTATTTAAAATATTACCAGAATTTCTTAGCTAACAAAATTTTTTCTTGCATGACTTGCGTTTTTTGTTTTTAATTTTTGCTATATGGATATCTCCATCTCTTAAAGTGTCATCCTAATTCTTTTTACATTTTACATTCCTATTCTGCCACACACTAGTTAATTATAGAAAAAAAAAAAAGAATTTCTCCATGTACCTCTAATGCATTTTCTTTTGCCTAGTGCCACTTCTAATACTTAATAGTGTGAATCGAATTCAAGGCCATTTAATTAGGAGTGCAATATCTTATTAGCCAACCTATTTATTTTGGAATGATTTGGATAGTTAGAGAAATAGAAGAGATAATTCAATTTGGAAGTTGATTTTTCCCCCCCACTTTTGTTGTTGTTGCTGTCAACTCAGGTTACTGAGCCAAAGTGGAATACCAAATAGAATTTGGACTCATAATTGGGTCCAAAGTTAGATTACATTCTCTAATCTCAAATAACCGGTAAGAAGTTCTTCAATAATAAAAGAAAAGAACATAGAAAGAGTACATACACAAAGATTTATAATAAATGATAAACTTATATATTTAAAGCAATAATAAAAATTTTCTAATACTAATCAATTTGTGCTAATTTAATAATAATAATAATAGTTAGTTTTGCTCTTGTAAACTTATTCTAAATGATAACAATAGATAATTCAACATAAGAAAACTTCAAAACGTTAATTTATTGTTTATTAAATTAGTAATTGAGTTTCTTGATGTCAAATTGTAACCGAATAGTCAGTGACTATAGTTTTTTTTACTATTATATTAGATACATTATATAACATCATGATTTATTATTAGAAACTGTAATATTAATTAATATGATAACATAATATTTGCACATTTTAACGTTAGAAAAAAAATAAGTAAAGAAAGTCTCAAAAGTCTAACAAATTTGTCCATTTTTTAGTCCAAGTTATTTTGTAGCCCTAGATTCCAACGAACCAACCAACCAAATAGTCTAGAATCTAGCAGAAAAATTCAAATCCGATAATAATCCCAAATTTAAGCTCGAACCCATAATCATACAGTCTATAAGATCATCATCTTATCAATCTAGGCTTATTTAGGATAAATGTTAAGACGACGCTTAAAACGAACAACAGTCCCCTCTTCAGCAACAATGCCAATAATATTGTGGTGCCATTGCGCTTTCCTTCGATGGGAGATTAATAAGCTGCCACAATGCTGATACAACTTTTGCACCGGATCAGACGACAGCACTTTGATACTTTGAAGAAGGTGCATCAAATAAAACAACCCCAAGTATCATGAAACTGACCTTGCACCCCAACCCAAATTTGTTCGCTTGTTGGTGCTCCTTCCAAGTTTGCTTCTCCAAATCATCATACTGCTTGTAACTCATCTTGGAATATTCTGAAACACCATGTTTTCTTCTCCCTTTCGGCAAAGGCTAGCACGATTAATGTCATCCTTGAAATATACTCCAGGACCATATATATAGCTTTAACTCGAGAAAAAACCTATCTATCATGTATATCTGCACTCGATTTAGACATTTTTCTACCCAAGAAAATGTAGGGGTATCGAGAACTAGCTGAATTGAAAATCTAGCAAATTGCTCTACCAGCAAAACTCATTACGAAAGATGTTTCATTAGATTACAAGCAGAGAGAGAGAGAGAGAGAGAGAGAGAGAGAGAGAGAGCAGGTTTCTTGTCATTTCTTTAATGATGGTGCAGGAACGGATCAATCCAGCCGTCATCTTGTCTCGTAGCACGATCCCATCTCTCTTGGAAACTTTCAAGTTCTGCCCTTGCCTGTCTCCTTACCTGTATAGGTTGAAGAGCTTAATCAGGCATTAGGAAGAGAAGAGGAGAGAATAATCAGGATGCAGATATTCCAAATTAAGCCACCATGACCGAACGGCAGTCGGATAAGAAACTAAGGTGGGAGCTGGCAAATTAAGAAATTAGGGTGGTTGCATTCAAAGTTTAAATCCTTCCATATGAAATTTGCAAAACAGAAGAATTTAGGGAAGTGAGTTGCGGCCTCGACAAATAATCTCACCTCAACTCGTGCATCCAAAGCGCCCCTTCTATGTTTCTGTCAATAAAAAATGAAAGGGTATTAGTTGTTTACATATATGTATACACACACAAATACACATACACACACATACGCATGCATGCACGCGCGTGTAGACGTACGTATATGCATACACACACACACACACGTATACTATATCACAAATGAAGATCCTTTTGGAAGAATTTGGAGTCAAATCCTTCCCATTGAAATTTGATGCCGAGACATCCATTACCACTATCCTCTCCATTGAAATTGATATTTACCATTTACTGTACCCTAAAACAAAAAGAAGAAGAAGAAGAAGATTTTGAAGTTTTTTGGCCTACTCATAAATTGGGGATTAAATGGATAGTTATAAGTAGAAAGTTGGTTACTTTCCCAGTGTGAAATGTTCTAAATCTAATGAAAGTTTATATGACAGGGTTATAAAGTATTTAGATCATCACATATTCAGAATGACAATTTTTAAGCCGTATGTGTAAATCTACGTGAAATACTAGTTTAACCTTTCATTTTATGCCTACTTGATGCATGTGCAAACAAAATCCGAAAGTTTTAAATTTTTTTTTTTTTTTTTTTTACCCACTTTAAATAGTGCATGTCAATTTTGATGTAATAGATCTTCCAAATAAATAGCAACATAGATTTTCAAAGCGAAGGATTTGAATCAAATCCTTTTGAAAGGACCCAAGTCTCTCTCTCTCTCTATATATATACACACACACACACACACACACATACATGCATGTATTATATATATATATATATATATATATATATATATATATATATGTAACATACATCCATACATATACATATATATACACCAAACTGACACACACACACACATATATATACACAGAGAGAGAGAGAGAGAGAGAGAGAGAGAGAGAGAGAGAGAGAAGCTTGGTTCATTCCAAAGGATTTGGACTCAAATCCTTCCCATTAAGAATCTTTATTAAGACATTCACGACAAAGATCCATTATTGAATTTGATATCATTTCGAGTGCCCAAAAAAATAAATTTAATTTTTTTTTTTTTTACCCATGTACCATAGAGGTATAGAGTAAATAGTTGTAGAGTGAGTTGGTAACACTGTAAAATATTTCAGACCCAATGAATTTGTACGGTAGGAATTATAAATATTTAGATCAGAACCAAAACTTTAGATCAACAATTTTTAAGCCCTAAATTGTATAACAAAATAAAAAGCTATTCTTGAATGTCCTTTTAGTGCCTACTTGATGCTTGTAAAAAAATTTAAAAGAAATTTAAGGCACTGTATAGATTAACTCCCTCTAATGGAGTGGGTCATGGTAATGAATGTCACATCATCGAATTTCAATGTTAAGGATATGACTCAATCCTTCTAAAAATGTTCCATCTCTCACACATGCATGCACTCTCTCACGCACGCACGCACGCGCATGCACACACACACACATATAAACTCGGATGGAGTGGGTCATGGTAATGAATGTCACAACATCGAATTTCAATGTTAAGGATATGACTCAATCCTTATAAAATGATCCATCTCTTACACACACACATGTGTGCATAACCATATGTGTGTGTGTGTGTGTGTATAGAAATGATGCAGGAAAAAAATGATGTGAAGAAAAAGAACACCAAATATTATTGGCCTAAACTGATATATATCAGAATTATTGTATGGATTTTGAGGTACCTACCTAACATACAATATGCATGTAATCAGTCTGTTATGCTGATATTGATGATTTCGATACTATAAATCATAGGTTGATTAAGATACCAATGCCAATACCGATATTTTAAACCTTCACTATTATTATGTTCCACTAAGGTATTCTAGAAAATGAATAGAAGTTGACAAAAGTGAATACTAAGGAAGTTATAGCTATTTAGGGATCTAGCGGACATTTGAACTAAAGAAGGCAAATCAAAGAGACACAAACAAGTGAACAGCCATTGTCATTTATAAACTCAGAAAAAAAAATATACCATTTTCATTTTGATTTAACTGTAGACCATACTGATTTAAATCCTCACCATTATACGGTCTCTCGATCCCCTCATCTTTCTTGTAGGGTTCTGTATTTTCCATGCACATTTTAGTATCTTTAATTCTTTATACTACCAGATGATTAATTTTCATCCCTCAAAAAATCATGCTGATTTACACGATAATTATCCCATTATAAATTTACATCTCCCAGTCCAAAATTTTCTATATCATCAATTCTTTTGGAATTTGGATTAAAAAAATTGACTCAGTCAGCATCACGAATATCGCAGTGAAAGAACACAGTAAAGTTCCTATATGTCCAGCCAAACACAAACTACACACACACACACATAATGGCCCCACATCCACAAACCTTACGGAGTGTATCCCATAGCCAATGTCTAAGGAAACAACGCACAACTAGATTATTTAGTTTTCTTTCTCCATATTTTTCCACTAACAACCATTTTGTTAGTGCTGTTAGGGGACCTTCATTGAAAATGATAGCATGATGTGGTTTGAGTATGTCAACCCTTGGAATGAAGAGCATGGGATGAGAGTTGGAGTTCATGCATTTAAACTCCCTTTCCTCGTTTCATCATTTTTCTCCTTCCTATTTCTCTCTTTAGAAAAACCTTTCATCACACTCTAACCGGAGATGCATGTTTTGTCTTGATTTATTCACTGCTATCCTTATTTGGTATCATGTAGAAGTAATCTATATTATCAAATAGGTTTAAAATAGTATGGAGTCGATTAACTCCAAATTTTTTATAGCTAGATAATTTAATTTAGTTTTTACAGCTTTCTTTTGAATTACTTGATATAATTCCAACTGTGGATATACGATTTGGCTCGGGCAAGTTGTCATCTCTATTATTTCAGAAGTGTTATCCTGCTAAAAAAGTTAGATTCTAATTGAAAGTTAAATATTGGCAAAAATATTAAATCAAATTATGTCATGCTGAAATTTTTACCAGGGGTAGATAAATGAAACACAAATCTATGTACTAAATTTCATTGATTTATTTATGAGAATTGGAATCCGAAATAATTTATTTACATAGATTACTCTGCTAGAGTCTGTTATTCCTATCATGTATTTTCAATATAAAATGGTGATAACCTTTCGTTCTGAACTCCGTTTGTGTTGTTTTTAAATCCGACAGAAAGATAATTACTAGATCTACCTGTTTTCTCTTTAGTTTTGACAACTTTTGCATTCTAGTCGTACATATATTAATTGTGAACTTGACCAACTAGGGTTCGGCTTAGCGTTGGGTATTATGTTTATGGGTTGCACCTATACACATATTATGCTATGTTAATTTACCAATTATGATCACGATAATGTGCACTTGAATATATAACAGCACATGATACATGGTGAATATCATTGAATTATAATATTTGATTAATTGCTATGGATTGGACATATATGTGAGTACCATGTTACCTTCTGCATGGGTGTGTTATGATACGCATATATGATACCAAGGCATGTCATGATCAGTACATGAATTCATAAAGATGCATGTTGTTACATGATGAACACATGTACTTGTTTCATATGCATATTACACAGTACATGGTACCATGAAATATACGAATACTAGTACATAATGCCATGCTAGCTATGACAATTGAGTACATAATCACATATTATATATATGACGGCCTATGACAATTGAGTACATAATCACATATTATATATATGACGGCCTCTTGATACTTGATGCATAATTTTCTTGTTACTTCACCCATTACACGTGCTTACTTGATAAATCATAGCTATAATTGATATATGTTGTCTGCAACATGATAACCATGCTTGACACATGACACATGCTATAAGATGACATGAAGCACTGGACACAGGTACAATTACATGAATAATGAATTAAATGGAATTAATAAAGGAGTTGACAGTGGAAGTAGGAATATATTCCCAGGGAATATGGTTTCAAGGTTGGGCAACCGATTTAAAGACTCTACCGTGGGATTCCAAGTGTGGTATTACTGTTACTCATGGAACTAAGTGCCACGTGGGACAAAATGCCATGCCATGGAAGGGGCCATGTTTTGAACCCACCAGGACCACCTCTAGCATCCATCGAGATATACTTTACTGAGTATCCAGCAGTACATTCGTTTAGTGCTGGTGATAAAGGAAGTAGTCTTGGGTATGCACGAGGCTACAAAAATATGTGATCTTTTACTGTAGTTGCAGTTCCAAATAACGAAAAGTAAAATAAATAATTTGGTATCCCAATAGAATTGTAAACCGAGTGAGATTTAAGGAGGCCACTTAAAGCTAAGGTACTACACAGACCAAGGAGAGGCGACCTCTTGGATTTGTAGAAACCATCTCGAAAATCTTTGAAAATTTATGTAGTATGAGATGATTAATGGATTTAACCCTATTTCTTTCCCTAATATATATGGTATATGTGCCTATGGGAGTTTTCATGTATTTGTACTATTTGGCTGTGTTTATATTAAATATTTGACATATAACGTTCATATTACATCTATATACACTTTATTGGCATATCATGGTAACTTAGTAACCACACGTAGTTCCCATTTATGAATTTCACTTGGACTTTTGGACAACTATGTTCATCCTGATTTATATACTTTCATATCAGTGTTCTAAAAAGCGGCTTATGCGGGCCCATATGCGTCTGCATAAGCGAATGCGGGTGAAAAACACAGAAAAATCAAGAAATCGCCCTGTCTATGCGAACAGGGCCATTATGGGACCGCATAATCGAATTATGCGGATTATGCGGCGCATAATCCGCATAATGTGTCTATGCGGTCGCACCGAAAATGGGTCTGCATATGAAACCCGACCCGACTCGACCCGTTATCTTTACCCGTTATCCTTAAAACCCTATTTTCCCGACCCGAATCTTCGACACCAGGAGAAAAAAATCTCTCGCCCCCGAAAAAACCCTAATTCCCTTCTCTCGCCCCCGAAAAAATCTCCTCTTCTCCGATCGACTAAATCTTCTCCCCTCTTGAGTCCAATCGGAGCTATAAGTCTCACCGGCTACCCTCTACCACCGGTTCTTCGCCCAGACTCGTCCAATCGGAGTTCAATCGGAGCTCCTGCGACATCAGGCGAAAAAATCGATCGCTCCCAAAAAAACCCTAAATTCCCTTATCTGTTCGGATCGGGCTAAATCATCTCCCCCCCTTGCGTCCAATCGGAGCTCGGAATCTCACCGGCTACCCTCTACTCCCAATTCTTTGCTTATATTCGTCCAATCGAAGTCCAATAGGAGCTCGAAGCCTCTGATTTTCGCTGCTTTCTCTCCTTGGTATTTTTTTAGCTGAGTTTATTTTGTTTTTAGTATTTTCTTTAGTATTTTCTTTAGTTGAGTTTAATTTTTGTTTTGAACGGATTAAATTCTTTAGCTGAGTTTAATTTTGTTTTTTTTCGGAATTTTGTAGCTGCTGTTAATAATAATTTGGACTAAACTAGTAATTTGGAGTTGGATTTTTTTTCTTTAGTTGGATTTTTTTGGAATTTTGTTTTTTTCGGAATTTTGTAGCTGCTGTTAATAATAATTTTGTAGCTGCTGAGTTTAATTTTTGTTTTGAACGAATTTTGTAGCTGTTGTTTACTAAACTAGTAAACTTAGTAATCAGTTAATCAATTTAATTTGTTCATAAACATAGAATAATTTGGAGTTGGAAAAAGAGGTGAATTTCCTACATCCTGCATCTGGATTACAGGTAGTGGACTGTGGACTTATCCTGTATTTGAAGATATCTCTTAAGTTGAATAATTCACACCTTTTGCCTATCTATTTTTTCTTATGGAAAACTTCTCAATTGAATTTTAGATGAAGTGATCTAGGATGGTCAAAATAATTCATTTTATATGCTTACAAAAATTATTCACACCTTTTGCCAATTATTCATTTTATATCTTTTTTTTTCTTTTAAAGTTTAATTTTTGTTATATGCTTACAAAAATAATTCACTCTAGGATGGTCAAAATTATTCCTAAGTTGAATAATTCACACCTTTTGCTAGTTTATATTCATTTTATATACTTGCGGTTATTATTTATAATTTTTTAGAGTTTTATAGCATTAATATATCCATTTTTTTTAATAATTATTATATTAATATATATTAAAATATTAATATTCCGCAAAATTCCGCGTAATCCGCATAATCGGCGCGTAATCCGATTATGCGTTATGCGGTCCTGGACTGCACGCATACTGAAAACGCATTCTTTAACATTGTTTCATATACTACATTCCGTATCTTTCCTTTGTACTCTACTTGTCGAGTATAATCTCCTAGCTTCTCATATACTAGGTGCCAAGATTGAGGAGAGCACACCACCGCCAACATATGACCCTTACTTCTTGGAGCAGGCAGAGCTTCGTGATAGATCGATGGCCAGACTATCTTGGATTTATTTTGTGTACTTTTAGTTTTGTTGCGCGTCTCAGTTGGAAATTACATTTTATTGACTGGACAATTTACTTTGTATATATCATACTTGAATTTCTTTGTATTAATGAAAAAGTAGTTATCTTTCCTACTCTTATGTTTTGTAGCAGATTTGTTATATATATTATCTACTCTGATAATTGCATAATAGTAGACACAGTTATGGCTCGCGCATGCCGTTTTGGTTGAGTGCATGCCCTCGGTTTCACATTCTGTTTCTAGAAGCCGATGTGGAAATAGAGCATGACAACCCATCACCTGTGAACATGCAAGAATGTACTCTGATGGCAAACTCGCTAGGTACTTGAGTATTGCTGGCTGATCTCATTGCTTATGTATCTTCATATTAAGTAAGATGTGAAATAATACTTTCAGCGTCTCATAAACCCTATAGAAGTCTGCATAATAAGAAACAAGGTTTTGTTGTCTTTCTCACTTCGAAACATCTACCAAATAACATAAAATCGCAAATAAGATTATTCTTCACTGAATACAACTCGTCAAGGCAATTCCACATTTTCTTCACTATTGCTGTATAGTCACTAAAACTTGTATCTCCATAATATTCAACAACTGATCGAAGAGAAAACGCCTTCTTATTTCCACTCATATGTCTTAGAACTAGAGGATCCGTAAACATATGACTCTTCTTTCCACGACCAATCAGATTAATTTCTATGATCTTTCTCCACTATAGATAACTATCCCCATTCAATTTCCTATCAGTAATCTTACGAACTTCCTATTGAACTTCCTATCAGTAATCTTACTAATAAAAAACTCTGAAATAATTGGCTTTGGTTCTGTTGTACTTGTTGAATCTATCACACTAACAATCCTCCAACCACCAATCACCAACTATAATTAAACTCTGGAATCCTCCTCACCAACAAAATTTTTAAGGAAACACAACTTCCATCAAATCCATACAACTTCCATTAAATACACTCACGCCATAATAGAATAACACTTTTTTTTTATCAAACTAGATGAATAACAGATTTGGTCAATACACAAAGCTGGCCAAAAGAGAAGGCATGGATCTAACGAAGGTGGCATGGTTCGATGAAGAAGGCAGCGGTAATGAAGACGGGATCATTCGGATCTGTCGAAGGGTTCATCAAGTATAGATGATGAAGACAACGGTGGAGGAATTCGATTGGAGGATGTGGTCAATACACAGAGTTGGCCAAAAGAGAAGGCATGGATCTAACGACAATGGAATGGTTCGATAAAGAAGGCAGCAGTAATGAAGACGGGATCATTCAGATCTGTCAAAGGGTTCATCAAGGATAGATGATGAAGACAATGGTAGAGGAATTCGATTGGAGGATGATTGGAAGTGACCAGAGGCGGAAATGGATCGATCATTAGACGAATCTTGCTGATATCAATTGGAACTTTACTGGTGTTGATTGGAGGTGGTCAAACCTCATGATGGAGATCAAAGACTGTTGATGGATCTTGAAACCCTTGTTGATGTCGTTCGGAAGTGAAGAAGGTGGTTGAATGTCAAGGTAAAGATTGCTGATCGAGGACGAAAATCTTGCCGACAGATCGATCAACAACTAAGGATAAATGATGAAGGCTAATTCATTCAAATGGAAAATCAATTGCTTTGGAGGGGTAGCCAAGATAACAAAGTTGATCTCGCCCAACAATGCCTTTTGTCACGGCCTATAATTTTGACTCTTCAAATATCTGGACTTGTATGATACTTAGCTCACTCACTCAAATTTGAGAGACTAAATAAGTCTAACTCACATAAGAGAAGAAGACAACTCTTTGTATGGAGTTTTTGGATTGGACGCTTGAATTTTGAATATTATTATGTGTTTTACAAGTTAGGACTTCTTCCCTATTTACGGGCAAGTCATCCTTCTAGATCCTTCTATGATCTAATAGTTACAAGTATTCTCTAGAGTGTTCCATACACTTCCAAAGTGTTCACACTCTTCTAAAGTCTTCCACACTCTTCTAGAGTGTTACAGACTCTTCTAGACAATTCAAGAGTGTTCCACATATTCTAGAGTACTTTATACTCTTCTAGAGAGTTCTAAACTCTTCTAGAGTGTTCTACATTCTTCTAGAGTCTTCTATACAAAGTATAGAATGTATAAGACAATTCCAGAAGGTTTTAGAATACCACCTCATCCTGAGTTCATCCTTGGCAACCTTTTGGGCTTGGTCGTGACACTTCTCTGGCCGGGTTGAAGCAATATCGCACATGAAAAGGTTATGAAAGAAATCATCTATTTTGCTTTTCTATACTTAACATGTGGATTCCTTGTCCTCACTTCGTTCTCCTCTTAGAGTCATTAGCCCTGTCGTTCCTTTCTCAATGAGAGCCCACTCTTTCATTGTCTGCTTTCGAATAAACTAGAGTACATATAGGATAGACTTGTGTGAAAACCTTTTATCGGTATATCTTCCAAAGTCGTAGAGACCTTACTATGAATCTTGCTCTCCCAGTGTTTTTTTAGCTCAAGAAAAAGTGACTTCACATGGGTACATGACAACATCGATCATTGCCATTTTGAAGAATTGCACGGAAGCACATGAGAACTTCAGGACCAGAAAAGCATAATGAACGGACGATGCCTTTATTTTGTTGGTAGAAGCATAAAACAATCCAATCCATTCGGGGCTTCAGGGAACACAAAAATGAATTTGACTTCATTCATAGATAGAAAAAGTAGAGAGATAGACAATCGATAGATGGACTATATAGAAAAAGAAATAATAGAAATCCCTTTAGAAAGATGTCTATGAGGTTAAAGGTTGA
The DNA here is from genome assembly GCA_036321105.1 of Dracaena cambodiana. Lineage (NCBI taxonomy): Eukaryota > Viridiplantae > Streptophyta > Magnoliopsida > Asparagales > Asparagaceae > Dracaena > Dracaena cambodiana. The sequence continues at coordinate 65,114,730 of JAYEPQ010000005.1, forward strand.
GTTCAATCCCATTCTATTAGTCTTATTTGTGAATCATTTCATTCCAAATCTGACTTAGATGGAAAATGATGACGGAAGCAAGACTTGTTGTTCTTCCGGTGGATGAGAATTGAAAGTTGATTGTGATCGATGAAGAATTTTGGCTGAGACGAAACCTTGCTGATGTTTATGGATGATGGAGTCGATGATGCTTGGTTGATGGGCAGGTGGTCAATTAAGATTTTGGTTGATGGTTAACAGTGAAGGAGATGATTAATTATAGAAGACAAAGAACAATGGATTGAGGAGATTTAACCTAGAGGTGATTAATAAAATCTTGCTCTGATCTCGACTTGGGAAGAACAGGCCAAAATCTGGATAAATCCGTCTGAGAAGGAGATTTTCGTAATCACCTTCACCTGTGTGATATATCTTTCCATTTTTGATAAGCCCGTCTCATCCCCAAACCTGGAAAAGTATTATATTCACAAAACTTTCTAATTATCTACCTTACATATATAATTTAATTTTTCTTTAAGATATAAATTAATTATTTAATACTCATGAAATGTATTATATGTCGGAATTAGTTTATACAAAATCTTTTTTCCATTGCAAGTTCTGTTGTCCTAGTGCCATAGATAGTTGTAACAATCTAATTTCGATCATAACTGCATTCCTGATATCAGATTAATCCTAGAGTGAGTATGTTTGTTCATTTAATTTTTCTATATTTTTAGTGATTTTCTTAAAATTTTCTAAATAGTTACTTAAAATAATACTATTTTAATCATCGGTGGGCCCTACACATAATTTGACTAGTCTCTCTTCTTTTGACTTATAAAATTTAGTTTGACTTTAATTGGATTTGTTTAATTAGAGTTTATGGCCTTAAAACCTCTAATAACCTATTATTACTAATCATTTGTCATACATATATTTTGTCTTTATTCACCCGTACCTCCCATACCCCATCTCCCTAAATTATGGATCTCAAACCCTCCACTACTGCTGGACATAATTGAAAAGAGAGGAGAGAGACTTTTTTGTATCATTCTCCCAAAAACTCCTTTATTTTTCCTCTCTACCATACACTCATATTATATATGGATTTTTTGAAGAAAATATAAAATTTCCAAGCTCTCTCAACCTTCAAACTTCAACATCATCTTACATCTTCAACTCTATTTCAAGAATACATTACAAGACAAGTAGAATCATATCCACTCTAATGATTTTTTTTAACTAAAATATTTTATAATTAATTTAGAATTTGATTTGTTTAAACTTTAAACTTAGAAAGATGATATCTTTATATAAAATTCTCTATGATTATTCTAAATATAAAAATATAATTTTTACACTTACTCTATGTTTATATATCAAATTTATGATTTTATTTATGACTTCTCATATTTAAACTACAAGTTGCAAACTTAAACTATAAGCTCTATTTCTAAATTATAAAGAAACTACCTTTATGAGTATTCATCATATTTGAATATAAATTTGAAAATTTTCATATAAGTTCTTTGTGTTCAATGCAATGATTTTAAATCATTTTTCACTTGCAATTAGAAATATTTTAGATAATATATGTATATATTTATTCATAATCATATTTTAAATAGAGGGTTTCACATAAGTTTTTACAATTAATTTGCTAAAATATCTCTTTTATACAATCTATTACATTAGATCATAATCCTCTTTATGCTAATCTACGTATACTTAGAAAAAATACACACACACATTTATAAGGTTTAATACATTTATTTCCTTCTATACAATAAAATCATGCTAGAATTTGAAAAATTCATATATTGTTAAAATAATGGTCATAATAATATTGAGCCTATTTAATTATCATCCTTACACCTTAGTACTCACTTACATAATATATATTTATATATATAATTGTATATGTGTGGTTTACATACAGGATCATTATAGATAATCTTACACCCTAATACCCACTTAAATATGTATTTATATGCATAATTGTATATATATATATATATATATATATATATATATATATATATATATATATATATATATATATATATATATATATATATATATGGTCATTATTTCCATAACACACATTCTAGTATTTTATGACTCTATCACAATTGTCTTGACATATAATACTAGTTACTTGCATAACATACATGAAAATATGCCAGATTACCTTGACATATTTAAACATGCCTTGACATATAATACTAGTTAGTTGCATAACATACATGAAAATATGCCGGATTACCCTCATCATTATTTTAAAAATTGGTGCTATGTTCAATGAGAGTACTAGTAATTTGCACAGGCTCAATTATCAATTAAATGATGAGTCAATATATTATTAGTTAATACAACCTCTTGTCTGGAAGACCCTCCCAAGGTCTGTACACCTTGATGGACAACAAATTCACTATCTACAACTCCCACCTTCTGAGTTCGATCACCCTACAAAAGAAACATGAAGAGTTTCAAGATCTGAGAATAGGTCAGATGGTTTATATATATATATATATATATATATATATCAAAGAAGCGTCGAACAAATATGGCAAAAGACAAAAGAAGTGCATCTAGTTTGCTCATCAAAGAAAGCAATATTAAATAATCTATGCTGCTTGTCTACTGTCGCCAGAATTCAAACGCGTGCAAACACATGCATAATTAAAAAGATAATATAAAATGTCATAAATTGTTAAGAAAATAATGGTGAAAGTATTTATGAGAAACACCAACTTCATTGCAAAGCTAGAAAGATTTATAAACATTGACTAATGGTGTGATTATGAACCCTAGTTGTTCTTAGTTATAAATTCTTAATTTCTTATAGAAGGCCTTCGCAAGCCTAGAAGTGTGAAGGTGCGACGTGCCTAGAATTTACAGGGCACAAGTCTGATTGAGGACAAATCAGATTTAAATTGTCAAAGGGGCTATGGTTATAATAGAAGAGAGATGTAAAGGTGGAAGGCTTATTTATGATACCGAAACAAATGATTTATTTTTCATGAATCTTCACTCTCATATATGTAGCTTGTAGGAAGTGCTATGCAATGTTGAAAATAACTTGTTATGAAATCCGTTATGTTGTGTTATGAAATCTAACAGGAAACCAACGATACTTAACCCAACATTACTTAACCATCAAAAATAACTCAATGCACCGTAAGCATTTTTTATATTATTTTACGTTATTTTACATTACGTTACGTTAAATCAAGTTATTTACAATAATTTTTTAAATAATTTTTATATTGATGTCAATTATTTATTTTGATTTTTAATGAATTACTAAAGTTTTTTCACTTGATGACTTGTTGTTTGCTTATTTGATTGCTTATGGCATTGTTAACTTGCTAGTTTGTGATTACATCCTTATTTACTTGTTATAATTTTTTTTCACTTACTGAAATTTATTACTTGCTGATTAAATTGAATTCCCAGCTAATATAAAATAAATAATTAGAAATAATATAAATTGATCATTATAAAATATAAATTACAATATTAATAATAACTGAAAATAAGTTTTAAATCTTGTTTTCTTGTTTAGATGATGACTGAAATTATGGGGGTGTACGTAATTTAATTATGAAGATAAATATGGGAATTATTGTGAAACTTATTAGAAATTTAGAATTAATACTGGAATATAAAATATTTTTATATTTTTCTTTTAGAATTTTTTAAATTCAATTTTTAATTTATAAAATTTATTTTATATAGTTTTATATTTATTTTTATTAAATAAATAGAAAATTGCGTAACTATACGTTATGCCATATGCGATATAACCTAACAGAGACAAAACGTTACGTAACCCTTATCGTTATTTTAAAAATTGGTGCTGTGTTCAACGAGAAGTACTAGTAATTTGCACTGGTTCAATTTGTCACCTTGACTTGCTTTCTGCCACAAAGAGGAATGCATCCCTATGAAGAAACACATCATCCTTTGTCTTTTTTTCCTAGTCCAGCGGTTTGGGGATTTGGGATTTGGAAATTGGGACCTTGGTTCATGAGCTTAAACTCAATAACCAAAAAAGATAGGTGTACCTGCAAGCCAATCCATGTCGAGTTTCCCTCACATGGGCCTCATCATTAGGCATGGCATGACACCATTTCCCTACAGGCTTAAGCTGATGGATTGCAGGTCAACAGTGTACCTAAAGCAAACTGAACACCTAATGCTCCCCTCGTGTAGGCCTTGGAACCACGTGGAGAAGCCTCAAACATAAACAATCGCTCAGAAAGACAAGCAAACATATGGATGAGGTTTTCAAACCAGGAAACACTGGTGCTCTAGGAGCACTGTCACCACATTAGCTTACAAGTTGATGGGTTGTAGGCTAGCCATGTCAAATTTAACACCTAATACTCCCAACCAACAATGAGATTTTAACTGAGATCCCCTTGAACCATGGTGGCCTTATCTGCAGTACCCAAGAACTTAAGTTGATGGGGCTCGGACTGAGAATGTATAACAGGCAAACTTTAGTAAAATTCTTTATTGGAGCCTTTCAAGTCAAACTTTGATAGGAAAATGCTTATACATGGTGATGATGAGGATGATGATAAACAACGTAATAGACAAAACATTGAGTTTTAATCTGGATATTACACAATACAACTAGTATCAAGGATTTTGGATTAAGTTAGATCTGCAAATCTTGGAGCGTATGCAAGGTGTTTTGATTTATTAAAAAGGGCAGCAATTTTAACTGGCTACAGTCAGAAGATTGAATGAATGCTTAAGAAAACATGAAGCAAAAAAAGAAAACAGAAATGAAATAAGTTTGCATCCGTACATAAATTAGGAACCATTTGAAATTGATTCCCTGCCTGACCTCACCATGTGTTTGTTCTGGTTATCATGGATAATATAGAACCTTCCTGAGTTACATAATTCATAAAATTGAAGAGAAAGATTGAAGACATGAAATTTACTTAGAGCAAGATATAAGGTGATGATGTTTGTTTCAGAGTAGAGTGATCCTGACCTGACAGGTTAATAAAGGAAAACGCTGCAGCAACAAAGGCTATTATGTTGGTAAGCTAGGAGACTCCAACAATACAAGGTCAAATAATAAAATGAGAAAATAAAGAAAATAGGAAGTTTCCCATAAGGTTAGTGTGAGGAACCAGTGCTACCTATTCTCATAAAATAGAGAACTACAAGATTTCTTTGGTTCCTGTGACGCATTCTCAACTAAAAGGTTTCGCACATGCACATATCTGTATTCCTAGAGCTTGTGACAGAAGTATATCCAAGTCATCAAAAAAAACATCCCCATACCAAAAAAAGTAAAAGACAAAATCAAGCAACAAGATCACACATTCGAACCTGGGCACAGTATCCAAGTTTCATATCCATTCCCCACCCATGGATGAGATCATTCTGCACAGAGAAAGTAAAATGTCAGCAAGCCAAAAGGATGCCCGTTGCAGAGGTCTGCAATACTACCTCTGGAGACTATAAGTCAAGCTTTATGGTATACATACTAATATTTATACCCAGAATTGTTAGGATAAGCCATAAAAATCATTGACATAACTTGTTGTCAATCACTAGAACCAGGCAAAATATTGTTACGGTTATACCAAGATCATTATACTCAACAAAGAATTGGTACACAACCACCACACTTGTCCTAACCAAGAGCAATGCAAGGAAATGTCTAGAAACACAATATGAGGAAATGAGTAAAAACTTAAAAATTATAAAAAATTCATTTGGAGTTTCCTTTAAACTAAGCAACCCGTAACTTCTTCCAACATGCAAATGGGGCATGATTTGTATCAAGCAAATGGGATTCAATAAACAGTCGCTTCAGCTAGCTAACCTTTTTAACTGTTGAATAATTCTACTAATTATCATCTGTATGTGAATAAATGCAAGAAGTTTCAGATGAAAAATCAGTTAGTTGCTTTTGATGTTTGCAAGCTAATATCACATGATTTGTGCATATTATTTTAGTTGAAGCTGCGCCAAAAAAAAGGTTGTTAAAGAAACAAAGGTCATAACTCCCAAGAGAGCTCAGGATATGAAGCATGTCAAGCTAACCCAGAGGTTCAGGGAAAAGCTTTTCTTATTGATATTTATTTATACCTTATCACGAACTATTTAGGTTACATATTTATCTTTTGTAGCTTATTCCTCCTCTAACATTCACCAGATCAAAAATCCTTCTGAAAGCATAAAAAACTCCTTGTTACGTACATGAAAGTTCTTTCTTTTTCTTTTTAAGGCTAACCATAAATAAATGTTGATGTCACCACACATTAGGTTCTCTTGTTCCCTTGGGAAAAGCTGTGAACAAACAAACACGTCTCGAGCAATTCCAACAATCATTCTCACATGTTCATGAATAATTATTTCAATTCATTATGAAATATTTAATATATATTAATCTAAGATAGAAGGCAATAACAATATAAAGAGAGAATGAATGTGCAAAGTATATTATGTAACCAAGAACCTTTAAATTCTAGAACTCAATATGCTAAAATGAGTTGTATAATCAAATAAGAATTTTACAGAAAAATCATGATCGAGTTGATTTAGATCATGTGAACCCTATTGTAAGAGGACAGAGAAAAAAAAAAAAGATTGCAAACCACCTGAATAAGATGCCAAGCACAACGCCAAGCAGACCGTGAAAATACTGGTGCCATGCCCTCCACCCATCTATAAAACAAACATAAAGTTAAGGAGGTACCTTTTGATGTAAGGGTTATAATCCCTCTCAAGAAGACTAGATTGATCCATTTTGCATGTTTCACTTCCATAACTCCTTCATCAATGACTAGAAATAATGAGACATACAATTGAATGAAAAGAGCACTTCAACATGGACATAATTTGCCATCTTCAAACTAAAAGAAGTCCATTCATGCGAACACACATATAGTACTGTTAATAACCATATTTTATCAGGTTCAACTATCAGAAAACATAAAATATCCTGCCAGGAAGAGATAAATTATTACATCTCACATAACATTTGATGACGAATTAATTAATAAAGGCCATGATCAACTAAAACAATTCACTAAACTAACATAATTTACTTTAGTTATCAATAGTGTCATTAATCGATGACTGAGATTCTTTTATACTGTATTTTACTGTTAGTGGGTAGCTATATCTGTGTAAACAGATTTTGCCTCAAATTTTATGATAGGTGCATCACTGGATTGGATACAGGTTTACCTGAAACTTCTTGATAGCTGTGCCAATCGATAGGATACAGGTTTACCCGAAATTTTTGATTGCTGTGTCATTGTATTGGATACAGGTCAGCCTCAAAGAAATGGATCTACACCCAGGTTTGATTTATGAGTTCAGATTTGTAACCAAGGTTTTGTATTAAAGGGCATAATCATCTGGTTTATTTCATGAGAAACTTGATGTACCTAACAAATCAGAAGTCCCATAGCCAGGTGCACCTCTTTACGTCACAATGAACACCTGAGACCACGTGCAATGCATTTCAGTTAAACCCAAGCCAAAGAATTAAGCATTTTTCAACTAAAATTGATTGGCTGTCAGTCTCGGTTTCAAGTTTGACATGTACCACCCTGTGGTTGAATCTCAGTCTGGTCATGTTTGAATCTTGATGGAACTCTTACCTCGTAAGCCTTGACAGTTTACTAACAAAGAATACATTACCTTCCAACGAAAGAACCAAGTTCCATTGATCAAGTGTCATTTGGGATAAAAGAAAAGACATTGAACGAGGACTCAGATTATTCATAACTTCGAGAAGAGGTGATTTCCGGTAAGTGAAGGCGATTCTCGGTGAGTTCCCCCCTCTTCTCCGATCAATCTCCTGATAAAAAAAAAAAAAGAAAAAAGAAAAAAGAAAAAAAAAAAAGACAGCGAAGAAAGAAAAAAAATATCTCAATCAAGAAAACAAAGGAGAGTAGTGATCTCCTTACCTCAGGATCATTAGGGTGGTGCTTTGGTTGCTTCAGTTTCAACATTATCAGCTGAGTCTCGGGGGCAAGTTAGGAGGCTGGATAGTTTCGATCTCCAACCACTCACCTCACCAATGGACTTTGGATGGTGTTGGTTGGGCAGGGGCAAGAACCGAGATGATAACTCTAGTAAGGAGGATAAGAACCCCAAGCATAGGATGACTTGGTCGGAGATGGTCAGGGATGCGTTGGTGAAAGGGGGACGTCCCCTTCCCTCCACGGTGAACCCAGCCATCCAAATTGACGGTAAGACTTCATACTCCGGGGAAGAGGTATTGGCACTTCTCGCGGCAGATAGGGGTGAGACCCAGCACAATGCCGACAAGGTGGAGCAGCAGGGGAATTGGAAAATGGTCAAGTCCAGGAATACTATCAAGAAGGAACGGGGCTGTCGGAACTCCATTACTCGCCCAAGGAGGTAAAAAAAGAAAGTATTCTCCAGTAAGAAAACCAACTCCGAGAAGTCCAGAAACCTATTGGATCTGCAGAAAGACTGGGCACTTCAAGGATGAATGCCCATTTATCAGGTGCAGATTCTGCAAAGTACTGGATCATCAGATTGGAGAATGCCCAGTTGCACCAAAAAGGAAAGATGGAGCTCAGGACAGAGCCTCTCAAACTATGGTGAAAGGGAAGCAGATGAAGATACAACATTCTACCATAGGTCAAAAGTCCTCGGGATCTTGCAAGCAACCTCAACAACCCAAAACATCTCAACAACCCAAACCACCGGCCTTCATCCCGTTCTCGGAATTGGCTAATGCAGAACAACAACACCTAGCCAGAACCGTGGGAGTCATATACCCAGGTCGCGACAACCCGATGACGATGGAAATGATACAGGCATTGAGAGCTGTCTTTGAGGAGTTCGCACACCATTCCTGGAAACTGGACAGAAATGGGAAAAAATTTCTCACCTATTTTCCGTCAAGGGAAGGACTTGCTTCTATTGCAAACAAACCAATGATTGAATGCCGGAACTCGAAAGCAGACTTCAAAGTCCGCGATTGGAGAGGGGACGAGAGTAGCCAAACATACCTCTTTTCGGTAACAGCATGGATAGCCATCCATGGCATGTCACTACACTATTGGAATTGAAACGACATAAGCAAAATGTTAGTAACATTCGCTCATGTGTTGGATATCAGTGAACAAACAAGCAAGAAAACATCTCTTGACTTTGCTAGAGTCTATGCTGGCTGTGAAAATCTTGCAGCCATCCCCCGACAGTTCTTTGCAGTCATGGGAGACCAGATTTGCTCCATTAAGATTGAAGTTACCTGCAAGTTTGACATGGTAGAGCATACCTCGTCGGAATGGGCCTTACTAAACAAAACCGACTCCGCGCTCTCAGTGGAGGAAGGAGGGACACTGAACGTCGGCAAGATCGGTGCTTCCGATCGGCCGTCATACGGCGTCACTATCCACCATGCCGGAGCACGGAGAAGTTACACGTGAAAGAAAATTGATTTCCACCATAAAACCTGACAAGAATAGGTTTTCGACCGACATGGAAGGGGGCCAACTAGTACAGAAAGGAAGCAACTTGGAGCATGGAGCAAGCGCATCTACAGAGAAAGGGAAGGAAACCCATATGCCTTTCGAATAACAAACAAAGATACCACAAATTGGGAAAGGGAACCCCAATAACCGAGAGACTACATATTTACCCCCTTCAGTCAACCCCCAGATCCTCTCTAGAGAGGTCTCTTTCCAACAACCTTTTTTCCATGGTGGGAATGGTGAATCAACAAAAGAGGAAAGAGGGAGAAGTCAACCTAACCACCCTCCTGTCATAGATCAACAAGGTTCTAACCTTGGCTTTATATGCAGAGACTCAAAGGGGAGATTGGTTCTGGACCTTTCGAGCTGGGAAAGGACAAAGGAATGCAAGTTAGGTAGGGTGAGGATGAAGATCTCGGAAGAGGAGAAAGCAAGCAAGGACCTTTCAGTTAGGGAAAGGGACAGGGATGCAGGGGAAGAAGGAGAAAGCAGCAGGGCACAGTTACTGCGTGTGGAGGAAGACGACGAAAAATATAACCTTTCAAAGAGAGAGGGGAACGGAGAAGATGGGGAAGGAGAGTGCAGCAGGGCGCATTTAATGCGCATGGGGGGAGCTGAGGAGTCCCCCTCGGGCCACCCGGAGGCGGTTCGTCTTCCGGTGGATCCCCCCTCAAGGAACCCCGGGCTATTTCTAAAGAGGTGGATGGGGCCCATTGTGATGACAATTGGCTTCAGATGGGGGGCCCAACTGATGATCAGTTAGAGAGGAAGGATTTGTGACTATTAAGACCCCAGTGATCAGGAACTCATCTGAGGAGAGGAGGGTAAATCTGAAATCTGCAAATTTTACAGGATGCTCCAAGACTCCTAGCTCACATAATGATTATATGGGATTTCTCACGATACTTAAAAATCTAGATAAAGATTTTGCCAGAGATATGATCACAAAATTACTGGAGAACGTTATGAAGGGGGGGCCAAATAAAGTCTGTTAAGAAGCCATGGTGTAGACAGACCTCCCGGCTCCCGCAAAGAATATGGGACAGAAAGAGACTCCTAATCGAGGCAAGAGACATGCCCGATTCTCATAATCCAAAGGAAACTATACAGAAAAAGACGGCACTATCCCCTCTAGACAATTTGATGCCCATGGAGATAGAGACAGAAAATACCACAGTAGAAGAAGACCCTACGACTATCATACAGAAGAATCATCCTATGGAGACCCCTGAAGATAGAAGATTCTAATTATCACTTCTAACAGACGGAGCAGGAGATTGGAGGAAAAGAGAGGGTGACAACAATATCAGTCTAGTCAAATTGCAGTATTAGCTTCGCAACGCAAAGCTCTCCTCTCGGAACTTACACCAGGTACCTCTCATTTAAATATTGATATACTTAATTTAATTCCAAATGATATGTTATTATCATTTGTTGAGGTTTGTGATATTGACATGGGGATAGACGATACAGAAACCAATAACATATTAGCACAACTTAGGTCACTAGATGTCTCTAAGTTGGAGGAGGAGAAAAGAACAGGAAACTAGTGTGACCCGTTACAGTTGGAGAAGCCAACAGTACAATGCCTATGAATTGTATGTTTTGAAATGTTAGGGGATTAGGTAATCCCATCAAGCGACGTATGGTCGCAGAGACCATTCGAGTAAATAGAATCGATATTATTTGTTTAAAGGAAACCAAACTCACAGATCCTTCATACAGACTCCTCAAAACAATTGGACCCACTAGTTCTTTTACCTTCCATTACAAGAATGTCCGGGGGGCTTCGGGAGATATAATTATCGAGTTCAACCACAAATTTGACCTGATAGATACCTGGAAAGGGGATTTCTCCCTATCGGTGAGAATAAGGAGACTGATTGATGGTTGGATGTAAACAATTACGATAGTCTATGGTCCCAACGACCCTTAATCGCGCCCGTTGTTCTGAGACAAGATCAAGAGTATAACAAATGGGACTCTCCTGGATCATTAGAGGGGATTTTAATATAACCACATTTTCTCATGAAAGAAGAGGTATGGATCGTCATCCTCGGGATAAGGAAGCTTTCAATGATGTCATAGCCTAACTTAGACTTACAGACATGCCACTTAACAATCGAACGTTCACTTGGTCTGATATGAAAGAAAATCCAAATCTGGCTAAATTAGGCAGAGTTCTAATTTGTGATGGTTGGGACTTTCAAATTCCCTCTCGTTGATCTCAAACCCTTGGAGAGAACCACCTCAGATCATATACCTATTTGTCTCGAATCTAGAGAGAACCTTATGCAACACAGAAAATTTCACTTTGAAAAATGGTGGCTAAAACATAGCGAGATACTTGAGCTGGTTAGGGAAAGTTGGTCCCATCAAACCTCGACAGAGAATGCTACTAGAAATTTTTGTACTAAATTACGACGCCTGCGCAAAGTGCTATGGAGATGGGAGAAAAGATTTCGTTCTCTTTCATGAGAACAAAAGAATACTATTTTGGAAGAAGTGAGTGTACTTGAGAAACAAAAAGAGTTTAGGGCTCTCCTTGTGAAGGAGAATGCCAGATTACTTGATCTACGAAAATCAATAGAGAAAATTTATAAAAGAGAGGAAATAATGTGGAAGCAAAGAGCCCGATATATATGGATAAAAAAAAGATGCGAACACAACCTTCGTTCATAGATTTGCCAGCATGCGCAGAAAGGCTAATAAGATACATGCACTGAAATCTGTGGGAGGTGTAGTCCAAGGACCTGAATTGCAGGAGCATGTATATCAACACTTCAAGAAACTATTTGGAGTGAAAAGTCAATTCAGGTTGAGAATGATGGGGAATGCCTGGACCTCCAACCCAGATCTAAGAGACTTGGAGTTTGAACTCCAAGAAGAGGAAATCAAAAGAGCTGTATGGGAACTGGGTGGGAACTGGGTGCTGATAAAGCCTTGGGACCAGATGGATTTCCTCTATTCTTTTATAGGACATTCTGGCAAGAGGTAAAGGGAGATTTGAAACGAATGATCAACGAAGTCTATAAAGGTGAAGCCAGATTAAACATGATCAATTATTCGGTAAGCACTCTGATCTCGAAGAGGGAGCAAGCAGAAAGTATTGGGGACTACAGACTAATTGCCTTATTGAATAGTTACATTAAAATCATCATAAAGATACTGTCTAATAGGCTTGCCTCTAAGCTTCAAAACATGATTGGGAATTACCAAACTGGTTTTATATCAGGCAGGAATATTCTAGAGGGAGTGGTTTCAACTTATGAGATTATCCACCAGCACAAGAAAACTAAGTCGAATGGCTACATACCCAAATTAGACTTCGAAAAAGCTTACAATATGGTATAATGAGACTGTTTATTAGAAGTCTTACACTCGGGGCTTCGATGATAGATGAATTTCCTAGATAAGAAACTGGCTAAGCTAAGCTAAAACACAAATTGTGGTTAACGGTGAGAGGGGGAAGGAGATAGTGCTCAAAAGAGAGTTGATGCAGGGGGATCCACTCTCTCCCTTCCTGTTTGTCCTCATTGCTGATGGACTGAATACCTTATTTAGGAAAATGGAGAATGCGGGCCTAATACATAGTTTGACAGGTTCTACCTCGATATCATATGTCAATCTCCAATATGTAGATGACACACTCATCTTCGGAGGCGATAGTTTAACTGAAGTAGTCCACATCAAATGGGGCCTTTACTGTTTCGAAATCTGGTCGGATTTGAGAATTAATTTCTCTAAAATTTTCTTCGTCTGTTTGGGGCCCGCTATCAACCTCATTCTTGAGATCTTCAGATGCAAGGAAGGACATTTCCCTATGAAATATCTGGGTATCACCATCAAAGCAGGTAAACTCTCCAAAGAGGACTGGAACCCATTACTTGACTGTTTCGAAAAGAAATTGGAGAGTTGGAGAGGAAATCTGCTCTCGTTAGGAGGGAGGGTGATTATGCTAAATGTGGTATTATCCACACTACTGCTATACCATATGTCCTTTTTCCTACCATGTTGGGTCAGGAATAAAATAGATCATATCAGAAAGAAATTCTTATGGAATGGCACATCAAAGTCCAACAAATATCATCTAATTTCTGGGGCAGGTATGCAGACCCAAAAAGATAGGTGGCTTGGGGGTTCTGGATCTGAGAACCTTTAATCTGTCCTTAATGGCCAAATGGTTGTGGCACCTAATCTCACGACCTCAGGGCACCTTTTAAAAACTTGTGAACTCAAAATATTACTCTAGAAATGGCGCACAACTTGCAGAAATTAACAAACCTCATCGAGTTTTTGGAAAGAGGTGATAGTGAGCAAACATATAGTCTGACCAAGTTTGGAATACAAACTGGGTGATGGTTGGAGAATCGCATTTTGACACGATCGGTGGTGCACACAAATCCCCCTTAAGATCTTATTACCTGCGGCCTTCGAACTCTCCTTAAATAAAGACGTATTAGTTAACTAGCTATGAGGAAGAGCGAGATGATGATTGAATCTATCTCAACCCATCTCGATTCTGGAGAACACACAGATCCGATATTTGAGAACTCTGTTACAAGAAGTTACTCAGTCCCATGTAGTGGAGGATCAACCCACCTGGAGATGGAATAAAAATGGAGAATTTTTGGTGAAATATACATACCAACACTTCATAGATAGTGGCATTAACTTTGTAGATTCTACCTGGATCTGGAAGACTAAATCTCCCCCAAAAGTTAGGGTGTTTCTCTGGCTGGTACATAAAAAAGTCCTCACATGGCCGGTATTACAAAGACGGGTTGGTCAGGTCCTAACTTCTGTGTCTTATGTAGTAAGGACGGAAAATCCACTGAACACCTGATGCTAAAATGCAAATTTAATGAGAAACTTTGGACTTATTGTTCAAATAGACTGGGGCTCATTCTCAACATGGGGGAAGGGGTTAATATTTGGAGGAGACTATACTCTAGCAATCGGGTTCTAGGTCGGACTAGGTCATTAGCTACAGCAATTTGCTAGAATGTTTGATTGAAAAGGAATAATAGAATTTTTAATTTCACTGCTCGTTTATTTCATACTTGTTCCATACTTACTTTACATGATGTTAACTTTTGGATAGATATTCCTTTCGATGAGGAACGAGTACAGATTTTGGGAGGCTCGTCAGATGATGATCTGAGCTCCCAACATGATTAGCAGCCCCCACTTTCGAGGAGAGGTTGGTCCTAGAGTACTTGGAGAAAGAACTGAGACTTCTTTCATTTTCTGTATTTTTTTTTATAGTTTTCAATTTACGTAAGGATCAGTGTAATTTAAGAGCTACTCTCATGAGTGGTCATACTCTTTAGCTTTACTGATATTCTGTTATCTTCTTACTAATGGAACGTGGAGGATTCACACCTGCCATTTTGATTAAAAAAAAGTATTTGGGATAATAGCATATTTCAATGAATTAAGTGGGTATGCAGGACAAGAAAGGACTACTCATTTGGCAATTGGCATTGTGCATTAGTTGTCCCATGTTTATCATGGGGATGACGTGAGACTACCATCATTATAACTTGCATTATGAGGTTTAACCTCTATTTAAATACTTGGTTTTCTTACTCTATTTCTTTAGCGAAACGAGTTGATACACAGGAAAAGAATAAAGAAAGTATAAAAAACTGATTTCTAACTAATATTGTTGTATGAATCTGATGTTATCATGAACTTGTAACTTCAAGACATGCAACAGAATAAAAAATATACACACCCTGTGCATGGAGGTCCCTCACTGGCTTTAGTACACTTCATGCGACCTCTAAAGTCATACACTCTCCTACACAGACATAATTATACGTCTCAATAATTTCAGCTATCAAAACAAACAAAAGTCAAAAGAAATTCTACTTACCTGTGTACCTTTCCTTTCTTTCTGCGAGCAGTTAAGTGATGATGTATCTCAGATAGATTGGGGTCAAGAGCTGGCTGAGAAATCTCCAGTCCTTCTGATTTCACAATCTTCAAGTACCTAAAGTAGATATCAGAACATTAACTAAAGGTGAATGATCAGGAGAATCATTGCATAAATGGAAAAAATATGCACAGAACCAGTAGCAGCCTACCATAACAAGAAAACCTCCATCTAAAATTTTCAGATCAGCTACATCAATGCCTTTTTCCACTCCTTTTCACTGCTTCCACCCAAGTTCTCTTAGGCTTATCTCTAGTACTTGCCACTGCATCTACTATAATGGCATCACCTATCATAACCAGTGCACTCACTAGTCTTAGTTCTAGATGCCAAGGCTATCTCACTCTCAATAAATTTTCCTCATTTGGTCCTCATTAGGAGCAACTCTAATTTCTATCAAGCACCATCAATCTCATAGCTATCATGTAGACTTCTCCTTCAACTTCATGGGTATTACGTGACCACATAAAATCTCTGAAGCACTCATCCACTCTAACCAGCATGTTGTGATTTGATGCATTGCATATTCTTCAATCTCACCAACCATCTTTTGAATAAGTCACGTAAATAGGAAAAGGGTCACTTTTCTTGACCATAGTGTGTCATGGTTATGCTAAAGTTACAATCCACATATTTCATCTTTCAACTAAATCTAAACCCTTTAGAATTTAGAGCTTCTCTTTCCATTCCTTCAGCTCATCACTAATACCATATCATGAGCAAAAAAACATGAACCTTGGGAGTTCATCCTGGACATGCCTAACAAGTTAAGCTATATAAACGTAAAAAGATTGGTGCCGTTCCTCGAAGTAATTCTATGGTGATTGGGAGTGGGTTTATGTCACCTCCAATAGTTCTCAACCCAATTATTGCTTCTTATCATCCATATCTTTAATCGCATTAATATATCTCTGCTTCATTAGACCTACTAGATACTTGTTTCTTTTCTAAGACATAACACAATATCTTCATATGACCCTCTGTCATAGGTGTTAGCAGCAGAAATTCCTTGCCTTCCTTCCATTGAAATAACTTGATTTACAACGAAAGTGAACAAAAGAAAAAGAGAACAAACGATAGGATTTATATGTATATCGCTCTCTTTTACAATATGATATGGGATCTGTGTGGCGATGGGATCTGTCAAGCAGCTCCTTTGGACGATCTGACATCGAACTCTTCTCTTGAAGATGGCGGCCGACTATAGATGATCTTCTCTGGTCTTGATTCGTTCAAGGCTCTATGCGTAACTCGAACTTCTCCAAAACTCCAGAAAAAGACTTCAGATGCCGAAAAGAAGACCACTAGGGCTTCCCCAAGAGTGTATTTATAACCTTAGGATCATACGAAAGTTTCTATGTAAATAGAATTTGTACTCATCAAGGATTCCAATCAAATATCTTAGTTTTGATTTAAATCTCTTGATTTAGAGTTCTGATCGGACTTAATTTGGATATTTAGATAAGCCCAAATCATAATCTCAATCAATTTGAGATTCTGGTTATCTACTCACGCGAAACTAATCGCATCAAAACGCGGAGCCAAGAGACCAGAGCACGGAGTTATTGATTAGCTCTGCGTTTTTCTTAAACGCGAGGCTAATATAGCCAAATGCGGAGCTACAGAGTTAGCTCCGCGTTCTGTTGTGGAAAACCCTATTTACTTAGAAATTTTTACTGCCAACAGAACCCCCTCCAAAGTTTTCAAAATGGCTTAGAACATAGCAAATTTTGAAATACTTTGGATTTTCAAATTGAAAACGCGGAGTTAAAATACCAAGTTTATCTCGCGCTTTGTATAGTTGCGCGAAGCAAAATAGCTTTGCGTTTTAGTGAGTAACTGCTCATTAATTGCTCAGTAATTACTCTGAATCTTGCGCCGAATACCAAGAGGCGGGTTCTCTATTTCAAATAGAGTCTTTAACTCTTTTTCCTTACTTCATTCGAAGAATCCAGGAATCTAGAGTTCAGGCGCCGAGCGACTCATGTGAAATGAGCGATCTCCGACCAGACTTCCTTCAATTTTCCATAGATTTTATCATTAGGATGTCATCTAAGAAGAGTACAGTATCGCGCCTCCTCACCATCGGCGGCCGTCGTTAGCAGCGGCGGCAGCAACCGAGGGAGCGGACACAGCGGCGAACCAGTTCATGTCGTACCCATTGGAGGTGGAAATCTCAACTCTGCGGACTCCATAGAACAATTTTTAAGTGTTTTGGCTCGGTTTTAACCGACCAACCACTTTTGAACCAGCGAGATTGCCGTTCTCCGGCCGTAAGGCTTGGGAAGAAAGGAGAAGACGGAGAAGAACTCTGGTCTTCTTCTTACGCGAAATTATCGCGTCATCCTCGCGTTTGAAACACGGGGCTATTTTAACTAGTAGTCGCATTTCAACGCGAGGCTATTTTGACTAGCAGTCGCGTTTCAACGCGAGACTATTTTGACTAGCAGTCGCGTTTCAATGCGAGGCTATTTCGCGTTTCAACGCGAGGCTATGAATTTTAGTTTCGCGAGTGAAACGCGAGGCCATCTCCTCAACTGCGCGCAGAGTTATTTTTAGCTTCGCGTTTTTATACTTAGAAGATTTTTCGAGTTTTGTAAAACTTTTTTTAACTCTTGATTCTTCTTTTGCAGTGAAATACTTGGACCAGATCCTTTTTGAAGAGGAGTGCATGTGGCTCTTCCGATCTTCGTCAGCAAAAGTAACTCTAAGGAAGCCAGAAGTATATGCTTTACAACATAGTTGCAGGTTTCAAGCTCTGGCTCCAAAAGATAAACTCTTGAAGGAGTTACAAGAACTCTGCGGCAGCTCATTAAGTTTTCTTGAGGACCATTTCTGTTGGATGACAATCTCTGTCGCTTTCCAGAGCGATAGAAATGATGCATAAGGGCTTGTAGCATATCAAATTCAACTTTGTGCATATTCATTAGGATTCTTGTAGCAGTATCTTCAGATGATCTACTAAGAACCTTAAACAGATCGTAGTTGAATTTGCAGAGATCTTTTGCATGTGAACCAGAGAATTTCAACACTCCGTGGAGGAGACTCGTTGTCAGGTTATCGATGAGTCGATGAATAGGTTGAAGTTTTTTGGAGAGCTATAACTCTCTCTTCTTCTGTAACCTTTTGTTTTATGAATAAAGATAACTCTTTTCGCTCTTTTATCTGTTGGCTTCAAAATCTTACTTGCTTAACAAATAAATAGTTCATTGTTTTGGTAAAACAATCTAAGACTCATCTGCGTAACTTAGATTTGTTAATACTAACCGGGTTAATTATTAACCTTGATAAAGCCCTTTAAATAGAGCTAAATGATAGTTTGGTGAAGGTGTTTAATTACTTTCATCAAGATAATAGGGTAAGGATCATTTAACTTAGACAGAGGCGCCTAATTGCACATGCCTTAGTTTGATGGGGGGGCAGTTCAAGGCTCTTATGCGTAACTTGAACTGCACACGCCAAGATGACCGGGTCATGATCACCAGATTTTGGCAGAGGCGCCTAATTGCACATGCCTAGTCCAAGTGCTCTCACGCGTAACTTGAACTATATCTCACTGTCAGAGGTAGGAACTTAATATGACAGAATTTATGAGATTTTTAGCAAACCCCCAGCTATCAACGGATTTGATTAGCCTTTACCAACTACCGTTTGAGTTGGGCTAGCCATGCTATTTCCCTCGGTATGATGAATTGTTGAAGAATTGATTTCCTCTCCCATTTGCCTTTAACAACATTGGATAGTTAATTTATACTTTTACCCCCAGTATGATAGGGTTGGCGAGGAACTTGATCTCCTCTTTCCGCCGCTTTAACAGCATTGAGCAAAATTTTTTATTTATAGCACTCAATTAGTCATTCCAATGGCTATTGAGAATAGCAAAAGCATGATGTTTATCATCGTCAATATTTTTGGTACTCCCAGCCAAGTCCAGCTGTTAACCAATGAGAACGATTTTGTTACAGCTGTGGTTCGGAGCGTACCCAAGGGACTAGCTTGCAAGTGCGGGCTGCTCGTGCTTGGTGTCGATATTGGCTTCCCTATAGGTACAGGGATCGCTCTGGCAGGAAACTCATTGGTTCCTACTACTAAAGTTGCCATATTTGCAGAAACTTTCTTCTGTTCCTCTTTAAGTGTGAGAATCCCGGCTTTTATCAATGCCTGAATTCGGTTCTTAAGAGGATAGCAATCCTTAGTTGGGTGCCCGACATTCCGATGGTACAGGCAATAGTTAGGGTCGTTGGTTTTACCAGCGTCTTCCGGTTTTTCATTTTCCGGAAACTTCAACATGCCCTTTCTAATGAGGGGATGGAATAGAGTACCTGTTTGCTCCGTCTTGAACGTATAAGTTATATCTTGTCGGGGCCTAGTTTGACCTGCACCTCTCGGATTCTGAGGTCTTGGTTTTGGATCTGCAACTGTCGCAATCACAGCCTTCTCTTTATTTTTAGGATCTGTGGATATGACCTGTTATTTGTAGAGTTTCTCGTGCTACGAGATTTCTCAATCCGGCGAATTATATCTTCCGCCTGCTCTCCCTGCTTTAACAGATTTTTCCAAGTTTTAGACTCTACAGCTCCCATTCTTATCAGTACGCCAGTCCTGAAATTATACTTGCAGGTTTCTATCAGGGTTTCCTGAGTCATACCGTGTCGACAATACACGGATTTTTCCCTGAAGCATTCAATGAAACTCTTGACCATTTCTTGTTCTCCTTGCTTTGTTGCAAGGAGGGAATGAACCGATATTTCGGTATCATCCTCAAAGAAACGTGCCAAGAACTGTTTCTCGACATCATACCAGTTATTGATAGTACCTGTGGGCAACTGCATGAACCATGTAAAAGCAGGCCCTCGCAAGGTACTTGCAAATATTTTGGTCATTATGGAATCATTTCCTATCAGATGACCTGCTTGCGATAAGAAGTAATAGATGTGCTGACTGGGAGATCCTTTCCCGTCATATGGCTCCAACTTGAGCGGTTTATACTTTTCGGGATACGGTGCCATATCTCATTCAGGCGGGTATGGTTTTGAAACCCCGAATTCTTTCAATTCTTTCTTGTGCATTAAGACATCCAGTTGGTTTTGCAATTTCTCGATCTTTTCTCTATGAGGATCATGGAAAGAGTATTAGTCATCATCCTCATATATCGAATAAACCTTTTCTTCTTTAGTTTCTTCATTTGTCTTAGGTGGCGTCCGAAGAAGTTTTAGCCTTATCGTCGGCTATCTTCTGGGTATTTTCGACCACTTTTAGAAGCAGTAGTTTGAGGTCATTAATGGCCTTTTGCTGACCTCGAATCATCTGCTCTTGGGCTTCTATCCTGTGGTCGACATCATCGGATTTATCCACCATATGTGATGCGAGCCTCCTTGGTCGGGAAGAAATGTATGAATGTGAAGAGGCTATGGCTGAATTGACGGAGTCATTGTCGTAGGAACCTTTTGCAAGTCTCCTATAATCTCGAGGAGCGGCAATACCTGACTTGAGTCGTGTAAGATGGCGAGATTGTTCATCATCTACATCTGACTCGTGTCTTTTTTTCATGGCCTTCTTACCTTTACCGACCATATTTGAAGTCACCGCCTTTATCTCTTTTTCCTTGATTTGATATCTAAGATTATTCTTCCTCCTTTTTGGAGTATGAGACTCAGTTATTCTATTAAATAAAGAAATTCTTTTCTTACCACAGCAGCAACTATTCAGAACAAATGATATTATTTGCTCGCAATGGCATGTCGAATGCGACTGAGTTTGACTCGTTTTCTTTTTACTCGTCAAATAATCTCTGAGATCAAGTATTTTAGAAAATAGAGAATCTTCAGTTATATTTTGGATATGGGGCCCACTTGGCTAATGGAGGAGTCCAGGAGCCTGCTGTAACCCCCCATAACTGGTGGCGTTATCTGTGCTATACTTATCGGCCTTTATTCTGTATAATGGCTGATTTACGCGGAGGTGGCAGTTAGCTTCGCGTTTTGCTATGCTAGCCTCGCGTTTTACGCTGGCTTGGCGTTCCTTCAGAAGTTTATCTTCTGAAATCTTAGCCCCGCGTGGAAGAAAATTCTTGCACGCTGGCTTAGTCTTGCGATTAACGCAAGTCACAACTTCGCATCTAGCGCGATTTTTACGATTAACGACAATTTGCCAATCATCTTCACAATTTACACGGAGCTGAGGAATCTTGCGTTTATCGCAAGTACTACTGACTTCACGTTTATCGCTAAACTCAGTATTAGCCTACTGTGGAGAATCGCATGCTGACTTTAAGGAAATTTTATCCTCGCGTTTATCGCGAGTGTCAAAAATCTTGCGTTTGCCGCAGTTGTACTGGCTTCGCATTTATCGCTAAGCCCAGTAATAGCTTCGTGTGGAGAATCACACGCTGGTTTTAAGGAAATTTTATCCTCGCGTTTATCGCGAGTGTCAAAAATCTTGCATTTGTCGCAAGTCGTACTGGCTTCGCGTTTATCGCTAAGCCCAGTAATAGCCTCGCGTTGAGAATCACGCTAGCTTTGAGAAAATTTTATCCTCGCGTTTATCGCGAGTGTCAAAAATCTTGCGTTTATCGCAAGTTGAACTGGTTTTGCGTTTATCGCTAATTCCAGTAATAGCCTCGCGCGGAGAATCACACACTGGCTTCAGGAAAGTTTTATCCTCGCGTTTATCACGAGTGTCAAAAATCTTGCGTTCATCGCAAGTTGAACTGGTTTCGTGTTTATTGCTAAGTCCAGTAATAGCCTCGCATGGAGAATCACATGCTGGCTTTGAGGAAATTTTATCCTCGCATTTATCGCGAGTGTCAAAAATCTTGCGTTTATCGCAAGTTGAACTGGCTTCGCATTTATCGCTAAGTCCAGTAATAGCCTCGCGTGGAGAATCACACGCTGGCTTTAGGAAAGTTTTATCCTCGCGTTTATCGCTAGTGTCAGAAATTTTTCGATTAACGCAAATCTTACTGGTTTCGCGTTTATCGCTAAGCCCAGTAATAGCCTCGCATGGAGAATCACACGCTGGCTTGTCCTTGCGATTAACGTAAGTTGTAGCTTCGCGTTTAACGCGATACTGACTGGTCTTGCGATTAACGTGAGCCAGTTTGCAAGGGATCATAGCCTCGCGTTCAATGAAGTTAGTCTCGCGTTCAATGCGGGCTTTGAGAGCCTTTCGCCTAACTCTCCGATTTTTATTTCGGAGTTGGGTTCTGCTCAATCCAGTTCCCAGGCTTTCTTCGGCAATAGAGAGGCCACCCTCTGCTAGGATTTCCTGTTCAAACACCAGCTTTATGGCCGCGGTCTCTAAAGATCCCCGTTCATCGGTGGATACCTTTTTAACCGTTGCTCGGGTATTGGAGCGCACGCAACGATAGTGTCGTGTCTCGTTCAGATTACCTGATTCAGAGGAGAGGTACTGCTCGTACTTCTGCTGGTCGATTTCAACGACGAGCATATCTACGTCGGATCCGATCCTCTCGACGTCAGATTGCGCCACGATCTCGTCTTTGGTGAAAGAGATGTCTCCCACTGTGGTCGCCAGTTTGTTCGCAGCAGAAATTCCTTGCCTTCCTTCTATTGAAATAACTTGATTTACAACGAAAGTGAACAAAAGAAAAAGAGAACAAACAATAGGATTTATATGTATATCGCTCTCTTTTACAATATGATGTGGGATCTGTGTGGCGATGGGATCTGTCAAGCAGCTCCTTTGGACGATCTGACGTCGAACTCTTCTCTTGAAGATGGCGGCCGACTATAGATGATCTTCTCTGGTCTTAATTCGTTCAAGGCTCTATGCGTAACTCGAACTTCTCCAAAACTCCAGAAAAAGACCTCAGATGTCGAAAAAAAGACCACTAGGGTTTTCCCAAGAGGGTATTTATAGCCTTAGGATTATATGAGAGTTTTTATGTAAATAGAATTTATACTCATCAAGGATTCCAATCAAATATCTTAGTTTTGATTTAAATCTTTTGATTTAGAGTTCTGATCGGACTTAATTTGGGTATTTGGATACCCCAAATCATAATCTCAATCAATTTGAGATTCTGGTTATCTGCTCACGCGGAGCTAATCGCATCAAAACACGGAGCTAAGAGACCAGAATGCGGAGTTATTGATTAGCTCCGCGTTTTTCTTAAACGCGAGGCTAATATAGCCAAACACGGAGCTACAAAGTTAGCTCCGCGTTCTGTTGTGGAAAACCCTATTTATTTAGAAATTTTCACTGCCAACAATAGGTTTTTCCCAATCAATAGAAACCACGAATACATCATACGTAGCCTAAGGAATAATAAAGTACTGTGCACAAATCATTCTATGATATATGTGTATATAAATGCATCAGTGTGAAGAATCATAAAACATACCTTCCAGGATGGAAATTATCTACCCCTAAATCTTCATCCCAAAGAAATATATAATCATAAATAGAGACAACATCAGGGTACAAGAAACGTTTTGCAAACCACCTGGTGCAAAGTTCAAAGATAGTGGTAAATCAGGGAACAACATAGACAAAGCAGAGAGAAAGAGAAAGGTCAAATCTAATATTTTGATGATACTCGATTTCTCTGAGCACATATACAACTTATAAAGGCCCTTACCATTTGGTTTGGCCATTAGCGGCTACATGGATCACCTTATTACTCCACCAGAATTCATTCCACCCATTGACATTCCCATCATAGTGGAATAACACAACTGTAAAATTCTCTGAAAGAAACTGAATCCTGAAAAATTAGATGAAGAATATACAAATGGAAGTATTACAGATTGTAATACCTTTCCAGCAATAATATCTACATTGTTCTTCTGCTTAATGCCAACAGACATGGCTAATAAGTTCCGGTGCTGAATCTCCTGCAAAATTAAATTCTCATTTCATTGTTGACAACATAGAACACATGATTTTACAGGAATGCCATGCTACCAGAACAACAGGTTCAACACAAGACTTGCCTATGTGCATCTACTAGATTACCAGAATCAATAGGAGTTTTTTGCATTAGTGAGGACGTGTTAACAACTGCTTTGCTTTGTGTAGCTTTATCCTTTTTATGCTCCTTTTGTTTTTTATATGCACTACTATTTGTGCTTTGGTTTATTTCATTGAGCATTCGCTTAATGGAGGTTCTGTGTGTGTGTGTGTGTGTGTGTGTGGGTGTGGTGGGTGGGGGGTGTGGGCGTAGACCACCTTCAAACAAAAAGAAGAAAGTTATGCACAGAAATTTTACAGCACCAAGAAACAATATGGAGTATTTCCCTTCTTATAGGATATGCTAACAAGTACAAATACATGATTTATTGACCAAGCCACAGTTGCCACAACAACATGAAATAATATCAAAGGTCAATTAGAAATTCTTAAAATCGTTTAAGTAATTTAGCTAATATACTAGAGCTCTTTGTATGTCAGGTTCAAGAGAAATTGAGTCAAATCTAAAGAGGAGGAGACTATAATGCAATTGATTAAACTAAGCAAACCATAGAAAAATAAGAAGTAACAGCTTAAAGTATGAACCATAACGTCGTAACATCAAATTTATGTTTCCAATTTCCAAGTATAAAGAGCATCACTACATATGAGTAAATTTCAAAGAGGGGGCGTGGGGGGGGTGGAGGTCATCCCACATAACGTGGAAACATCAATTTTATGTTTCCAAGTATAAAGAACATCATTACATATGAGGAAATTTCAGGACCTCGGGGTGCGGCAGAGCGGGGGGGGGGGGGGGGGGGGGGGGGGGGGGGGGGGGGGGGTTGGGGTTGTTGGGGAAGGAGGTGGGTGGGGATTGATATGAATGACATTGAATTCCAATAACTGCATACCTTAGAGAAAATATTAAGTTACTAACCTTTAAATTTGAGCTCTTCGTGACCCATAAAGGTTTTACTTCCAAGTCAGATTTTGAATGCACTATACCGTGAGGCAAATAACCAATACGAGGGCCAGTTGTGCCAGAACCCTGAATCAAACATAATATTTTAAGAAGGATGTTTCAAGCTTTTAAAAAGTATTATGATTCGTGGAAGCACGCAGCTAGATACAAAAAAATCTTTTTTTTTTTATAATTGCATAAATATCTTTTTCATCATGTAAATTTCTCTAACCTGGTGAAACACTGGCTGGCAGTTTTAGTCTTACAAACCAAGGATTAACAATATTAAAGACATAAAATGCATGATAGTAAACCTTCCAGACAAGAATATGACCACAGTAGCTGGTCTTTCTTTTCTTATGAAGAAAGAGATTGACAGCAAAGAGAAGTACTATACCATTATCATATCAAAGGGATGATAAACTGTTTCCATCTGCCAATTTTGCAAACCGCAACAAGCATTAGGCTAACAATGCAGAAACAAGTAGTAACATTACTAGATAAACAATGAAGCAAAAGTATACCTCTGTTTCTTCATACTGAATGCTTGTCAATCTAAAAATAATGAACAACATAACTGTGGACAAAAATATCATATATGGAAACAGTTTCATCTTGTACTAGCACTTTTTGTGCTTATCATTTCTGCAAGAGCAAGTATATTCTTGTTAGTTTATAGAGAAAATAACTAGTAAAGTATGGCTAACTTTCAAACCAGAAGACAATTAGCTTTACGCCATAAGCTCTAATTTGACGCAGATTGTATCAATAGGTACTCCATAAAAATGGGTATATAGTCACCTGCAGCAATGAATACAAAAATATATTATAAGGAACAGTACGGCATAACACATTTAACATTGCTTCATGAGCAATTATGCATCAGTACGGCAAATTCATGCTCTTCGAAGAAAAAAGAGCACAAAACAACAAGCCTCTAATTCATGGCCAAGATGGAAAATCTAGAGGTAGTAATAATAAACAAATGAGGTATTTAACACCTATTTAATTTCACTAATAAACAGACGAGTGAGGCCACGAACTCTCTTATCCTACAGATAGTATTTGCAAATTTAAAGTTGGCAGCTTATTGAATCCATTGGAGACCATATGTTGGATGTAATTTGCTCAAGGATTGATGATGGGAGACTACGAGATTCAGTTATTGGTCAAGTTGGTTCTTTGGCTACCAAAATCATGAGGTCTTCCGAACCAACTACCACGCTACGTGGCAAAAAGGGAAAAAACCTCGGTAGTGTCTACATCGTTGTCAATATAATAAACTAGATTTTGCCGATTCATAATAGCATAAAAAAACAGCCAATACCCACTCCGAGATTTTAACCTTTATAGTCTGAATAAAGTCTTCTAATTTTGCTCACATTGTCCCCTTTCCCTTATTGTTTGCTTACTACTTGACGTGCGGAGATCATGACCTGTTTCTTGACCAAAACATAATGATGGAGATTGTCTCTCCTCGTTTACGATTACATTCAGATTATAATTGTACTCTAACTGCTGATCAAAGGACATGCAAGTTTTCTAAGGTATCAGTCAACAATTTGGCAGTGTTGGATTACTCCCTGGTCAGCTCCAACCAAAACGTTAGAGTATGATAAAAATAAAAATAAAAAATCTAACTGTATAAATTTGCAGTCTTTGATCTATGGAACGTAAACTGGCTAGATTTCTTATAATTGGTATATAGAAAAGCCACATCTATTTTGTTTTTTTTTTTTTTTTTGAAAAACAAAAGTGGTGGCCAGTCTTAGACATGAAACCGTCAATAACCCCCACTCTCTCCACGTGCACTTGACCACGGACTCGTGGCTGAGAAGGCCCCATCTCTACCATGCTTTTCTTACTCACCTGTTAAAGAGATCCTTACTACATGTTTCTTCTGGTGCAGGCCTTAAGAATAAAGGGCTCATGTTTACATAAAATACCTATGTTAAAGGGGCTTTTGTGAGTAACTTATGCCATTAACCCTCCAATAGTTAAATTAGTAAATCACTGACCTAAATTAACCATTATAACAAGGTGAATGGTGTGGTAAAGTTTGCAAATGTAACAGAATTTCTTTATTAGACTCCATCAATGAGTTTCATAGCCATAATTCACAATAAAGCTGGATTTTATGATATTGGATTAGCTGGTAGTAAGCCTCAGTCACATGTAATGTGTGATTAACATAGTTTTATTATTATTATTATATTTTAACAATACTTTGTGCACATTTGAATCTGAAGTAAATAATATGTCATGTATTACATGATGTTGAAATTGAGACAGCAGAGTCAAATTCTAAAGAAGAACAGAAGGGGAGGAAACAAAATTATAATACATACAAAAATAATCCTTTTGCTTTAACGTTTACATCCAGGAAACTACATGCAAAATAATCCAGATGAATATTAGTAAAAATTGCCAATTTTTACTAATCTCGGGATAACAAGAACATCAGAATTCGTAGAAACGCACAAAAAAGGGGGGAGAGGAAAAAAAACTCTTTTTCCCCCAGACTTTGCATTACAGGTTTCTTGTAGCAAAAGCCAAAATTGGGGACGTCGATGACTGATCTAAAATTGACGCCAAAACCATATGAATATCTAAAAATAAAGAAACCTCAGCGCAGAGCAGACGTGTAGATATATGTTGAAAAAAGAATCCGTAAAAATACCAAAATTGACGCAAAAAAATCACCACAGGATAAAAGGTTTTCCAAATATAGGAAAGAAGGAAAAAAGAAATCTTGAGGAAACCAAGCGAAGAAAGAATTAAATAAAAAATAAAAAATAGAAACGATAATTTGGGCAAACCGTGGGACGAAATGGCAAGAGGTCAAAAACTAAGAGAGAGAGAGAGAGGAATCGTTGGTCGAGTACCTGAAGGAAGAGTTGAGTGCAGGAAAGAAGTCGAATTCGAATTCACCACCGGAACGCAGTGCCACGTCGTCGTCCGGCAGCAGCCTCTTGAGTTGAGTCGCTGGAGAATTCGGCCAAGAATAGAAATTCTGCGCAGTTTGGGAGATTTAATGAGATCTTTAGAATCGAAATGGATGAGTTCGACGCTGCTATGAAATGGAGAGAGAGAGAGAGAGAGACAGAAGAAAAAAAAAAAAAGAAGAAGTTTACGGTTAGTAGTAATAATAATAATAATAATTAATAATAAAAAATAGAAAGAAAATAAGAAACAGAAGCAGGAGAGGTCTCCAGCCTGCAGGTGGAGAGTTGGACAAGCGGCGAGCGGAGTTGTTGCATGGTGATGGAGGTCTTCTGTCTGTATGTGACATTTTTTTTTTTTTTTAAATAGGTATTTACTGGTTTGTCCCTCAAATTTTATATAGTATGATTTAGTCCCCTAAAATATCCCTAAATTTTTAATCTGATATTACCATTTTATCTCTCCTTATTCGTTCTTTCTCTTCTCCTCCTCTCTTTCTCTTCTCTTCTCCTTTTCTTCGTTATCCCTTCTCTCTTCCTCCTCTTTTTTTTATTGGGAGAAAAGAGGAGGAAGAGAGAAGGAGAAGAGAAGATGAATAATGAAGAAAGGAGAAGAGAGGATGAAGAGAGAAAGAGAAGAGAGGAGGAAGAGAGAATGAATAAGGAGAGATAAAATGGTAATATCAGGTCAAAAATTTGGAAGATTTGGAGAGAGAACTAAATTGTAGTAACTTAAGAGATTTGGAGACTAAATCCTAAATATGAAGATTTGAGGGACTAAATCATAATATATAAAGATGTGAGAGATAAACCAGTAAATACTTTTTTTTTTTTTAATCTAATTTATTTTGCCACCCAAGCCTTACTCCAATTTGTTTGTTATACTAGTGTTTGGTATCAATTTTATGCACATGATTAAAGTAACGGCGTCTTCTCTGCCAACTTGAGCTGCCGTGCCGGCTTTGGGTCTCTATTAGTTTATTCAGGATGATTCAAGTCGCCAACACTCATAACGCTCTAATACCAAAATAAGTGCAACTCTTTTTTTTTTTTTTTTAATCCAAATTAAAATCAAGCACTCCTTTAAAGAGATTTTACTCGTCTCTTATTATGATAGAATATATGTATATTTCTAATATTATTCCGAATTGACCGATTTTTAAATGGATGGACACTACAATTATTTATTACTATTATTTCATCTTTATATTAATTAATTTCATAAATTCTTGGATTTCGTCTCGAACAAATAACTAGGGTTCATTATATTTTCTTTTCAAATTCCAACAATAAACTCTTTTAAAATCATCTCAAAATCACTAGTTATGCAAAGCATTAGTCTTATATTATCTGCATAACCTCTCGATATTTAGATATTAACTTTTACTCTGTAACTCCAAATGAGTTAATTTTGATTTTGTTTACAAGAGAATTCGATTTTCTACAAGTTTTTTATTTACACTTTGCTAATTCTACCTCTAATTCTTTCATAATATTGCTCAAAGTTAATGCTTACGTTAAATGCATGGCTCGTAAAACACGAGTCTTGCACAAGTTTGCAAAATGCGAGCCTAAGCGCAAGATCCACATTCTGGATTAGCTAAATGTGAATCTGAAGTTAAAATGTAGACTAGTAGGTTATGAGTCCCGTGGACGCAAATTGGCATTCGAGGGTTGCATTTTTTTCATGCCAAATGATAGGCTTGCTAGTCTTGCATGCCAATTTAGTAAAACCTTCTTAACTTTCAATTCCAAACTATGGTTGCACTGATTTTGGACTTGTTGAAAAAACAGTTCAATAATAACTTTCTATTTTTAATTCTTTCTCTAATTAATCCTATAACTTTCTATATGTATATACACATACTCAAATTATTTCTTATCTGGCCTTGGCTGCTAGATATCTCCATATATCTTGGTATTGAAAACAATACTAAGAGGACGGTGTTGATACATTGACTGACAACTAGTGCTTCCAAGAGCTAATCCAACTATCAGTAGTTCGAGCGAGTTTCAACTTTTGTTGTAATTACTTTTGTCTCTTGGTCGTTCGTTATATTTGACTTTAACATGTAATCTTGCGTACAGTGTGTAGCTCTTTTTTTTTAAAACCTAAATAGATAGTTATATCTAAATCCAGCTAAGCTACTTACTATGTTAACTATTTATTTTCTTTCCGACTTTGTAATTCGAATAATGCTATGTAATAACGTATCATAGTAGCATCATATGCTCTCTGTTTGTCTACTTTGATTGTGGAGTTTATTTTTATAAAAGGCATCATATACTGCTTTTGAGGATACCTATTGGTAATGCTTTATCTAGAATGAAATTATCGCTGAAACTTTTAGGATATGCTTTGAAGTGTCATTTAATAGCCCCAAGTATTATACTGATAGACATCCAACTTGCGTTACTTGCATATTTTTATTAATTATTAAGGGAGAATGAATGGACCAGTTAAGATTTCCTCCTTTCATATCTTTACACTTGGACAATGGTGATGGACTGATGTTATAGTTATCCGTCACCGATAGATACCTGAGATATGAGCCCCGTTGCTGTGGCTGTGGCTCTTCTAAAAAAGGACACACACACACAGCACAGGAGTTGCATGAACCAGTTCAAATCAATCTACATCTTTCATAATAATTAGAGATATTTACTGATTTGTCTCTCAAATCTTTATATATTATGATTTAGTCCTCCAAATCTTCATATTTAGAATTTAGTCCTCCAAATCTCCTAAGTTACTACAATTTAGTCTTCTTCCTAACTTTCTTTAATTTTTAATCTGATATTACCATTTTACCCCTCCTTATTCATTTTTTCTCTTCTCCTATCTTTTCATCCTCTCT
The DNA here is from genome assembly GCA_036321105.1 of Dracaena cambodiana. Lineage (NCBI taxonomy): Eukaryota > Viridiplantae > Streptophyta > Magnoliopsida > Asparagales > Asparagaceae > Dracaena > Dracaena cambodiana. The sequence goes on from JAYEPQ010000005.1 coordinate 65,145,827, forward strand.
TCTCATTTTCTTCATTATTCCTCCTTTCTCTTCCTTCTCTCTTCCTCTTCTTTTTCATTGGGAAAAGCTCTCTTCCTCTTCTTTTTTTCATTGGGAAAAGAGAAGAGGAAGAGAGAAGGAGAAGAGATGAGAAATAATGAAGAAAAGTAAAAGAGAGGAGGAAGAGAGGAGGAGAAGATAGGAGGAAGAGAAAGAATGAATAAAGACAGGTAAAATGGTAATATCATGTCAAAAATTAAAAGAAGTTAGAAAGATGGACTAAATTGTAGTAACTTAGGAGATTTGGGGGACTAAATCCTAAATATGAAGATTTAGGGGACTAAATCATAATATATAAAGATTCGAGGGACAAACCAGTAAATACCCCTAATAATTAATTCAGTTCCCTCTGTACTCGTGAGTTGGCAACTCTCTCCAAAAAATAATACTCGCATTCATCAACCAATCCATATGCCATCATTGAAGTTGTTCACCTAAGCCTATCAATAAATTTGACCATCCTGAATCCAAAGTCCTAAGCGAATCCCATTAGTCATTAGAGGAGCTGATCAGCCACCACATCCTATTTATATCACCAACTCCTATCTATCGTTCCTATATAAACAAATAAAGAAGAATGAATATAAAACCAGAGAAGCCACAGAGCTAAATCATCGGTACCAATTCCTTAAAAACTTGTATTTCTATATCTTGGATTAATTTTTTCTGTTAAGAGGCTTGCTCAACGGAACTAACCAAATAACAGAAAACTCTCTCAGTTTCTCCCTCTCGGTTACAGTATGATCATCAGAGTTTCACAGAGAAGAACGAAACTCACAGACCCCAACACCGCACTGTTTAACCCAGTCTCTGATACAACCGGAACTGATATCCCTACAAACATGAGAAACCTTTTCTATTCTATTATGTATGTCTGCCTTGGGGTCCGTTGTCATCCCCTACGCTGCGCTCTCTTCCTTCCCTTGATGGGACTTTCATGTCGTCTCCTGCTGCCTGTTTGGCCACCCTTCAGTGGCCGTCCGATGCCCCTCTTCCTACTAACTGGAGATTCTGCTGCCACGTCAGCCCTAGAACCTTTCTTCCCCCTCTCCTTAATTGAAGTACCATCTCTGATTCTGGTGACTCCTCCATTCTCCTCCGGGGGAGTTGCAGCTCCTTTTCCAATAGCCACCCCATTTCCTTTCCGTGAAGTTCCAGCTCCTTTGCCAACAACAGATGCTTTCTCCTTGTGTGAATTTCCAACTACTTTGCTAGTAGTAGCAGTCACTCTTGCTTTCTCCTTGACTGGACTTCCAGCTCCTTTGCCAGCGGCGTCTGCTTTCTCCTTACTTGCAGTTCCAGCGCCAGCTGCTTTCTCCTTAACTGGAGCCCCATCAGTTCTCATAGCAACTGCTGAATTCTCCTTAAGTGGAGGAGCGCCGTCTGTTTTAACGGCAACTGCAGCATTCACCTCAAGTTTATGGCTGTCTTCTTTGCCAGCAACCATTTCATTCCTACTAGTGCTGTGATGTAACCCAGTTCTAAGCTTTTTGGGTTCGCCAATTCTTTCATCCTCATCATCACTGTAGCTGCAGGTTGGATCATGGAAACTGAAACTCTGCCTTAGTGTTTTGCTCACAAGATCTCGGAGAGCGAGTGCAGACTTGTGCTCAGCAGAGTCCTTTGGGTAGAAGACAAGGGCATTGTTGCAAAGTAGAAGCAAATCCCTAAATAGTTCCTTGGCTGAGGAGATTGAGCCATTTTCAATCCTCCAACTTATGTTACAAAAGTCGACATGCCTACGTATAATCTTTTTATATCTGGCTTTCTTCTGTCAAATCAAGAGGGAAAAGGAAACAGAGAACAGAGGTAAGAGACTTGAGAGTTGCTCCTGTTAATAGAGTCTAATATACTTCTATAGTTTGGCGGTTTAAGTGTGGAAGACAATAAAACATGAAGCAAATTTTAACGTATTAAACTTTCAAAGACAACTAAATGCAGCAGAGCATACAAAAGGCAATGCAAGAATGAGATGCAACAGTAGCAAAAGTACAGTTTGAACAACTATCATCACCATAAACCTCTTTCTCTAAAATGGGATAAACTATAGAGCATGAATCAAAGTAAAAAGAAAAAAAAAAAAAAAGAAAAGAAAAGTAAACAAAAGGATTGACTAAGTTTTTGCAGCTGGCATTTATGGATGTCAACACGATGGCTATTGGGAAGCTATTACTACCCAAATAGGCAATAATACTTGTGTACTAGAGCTTTTTGCTCACTTGTATAAACCAGAATTGCTTTATTGGTCAACAAAAGAGGGAAAATGCTAAGGTGGAAGTGTGGTAGTGAACTAATGAGAAGTTCAAGCTTGCTCATATTAAGGATATAATGACAGAGAATCAACCGAGGTGATTTGGGCTAGTGCAAAAGGATAAAATGACTCTGCAAATTAGGAGAAGTAACGAGATCGTAGTTAATGACTTATAATGAAGCATTGATGACTAGAGGTAGCCTAAATAAACATAGACGGAAGCAACTGAAAAGGTATTTCTATTATTTTCCCAAAAAACAACCTTTGCTTTTGCAAAATATTTTGTAAATAAATTCATGGGAAAGTTCAGAGAATCATTCCGTAAAGAAGAAAAAGGGAAATAATGGAAGTTCTAGCTCATTTTGGAGAAACAATGTTGCCATGGCACGTAGTGGATTACTGAAATCAAAAGCCTCATGGCTAGAGCTACGGAAGCATTAGACCAAGTTTATGATCTCTACCTGGCTTTCAAGTCGGACTCTGAAGATTAAGGCATCCTTCAGCTTCATAATTGAATCTAATATTCCAGCCAAATTTAAATGGGCATCATCCCTACCCATCCAAGCTCCATTGTGATCCTCAGGAGCAAGTATTATATCCTGATTAGGACCCTCTGCAGATCCCTCTCTATCTACGAGTGCAGCAGAACTTAGCATGTCACTCTCCCCCATGCTACCCTCCTTCACTATAGTACAACCCTTTCTTTTGCGCTTTCCCCTTTTCTTCTTCAAACCTCCAAAACCAATGCCTAAACATCCACATCCAAACTTCTCCTTTGAGGCATCCTCAGAATGTTGTAACTTGAGATTATTCTCTTGCACTGACACTGATGCGACATTCTGACATTTGTGCCCCCAATCTCTGCCAGTTTTATCTGTAAAACTACCAGCAGTCGACCCATCTCTGGATACTTCTTTGCTGGAAGAGTCGATGCCCTCAGCATCTTCAATGGGAGACGTCGATTCAGTCTGGCTGGTGTTGTGCCCAAAATTACTACCAGTTTCTCTCTCAGATGTAAGGCTTTCAAGCTTGGATTGCAAAGATCTGAGGAAAAAGTTTTAACAGTGCATCCCAAGATCAGTTGAGCTTCCTAATTTGGAGCTTGCTATTAGAACTAGCTTATTATACACTAATTTATAATACATGAAAAATAGAGCCCGTAGACTTAAAAGTATCATGAACATCTAGATTTTAAGCACAAATACGGAGTTGGCAATGTCAAACTGTAAATTTGAAAAGCATGATTAGCATTCAAAACAGGATGCATTAGTGCGGTCAGTAATGGATGCTTTTACACTAACATATAATTTCCCTTTGACTACAGTTGATGAACAAATAAGTAGTCTCCAAAAAGTTTCCTTAGATCCTTATTCCACTAATTTAACTAGCCACATGGAATGCAAATTTCTACGTTTACTGCATAAATTTTCCATCTCTCTCAAGAGAAACAATTTGAGTACAAGCTGTAAACCAATATAGCCTCCCATGTTCTAATTTATTTGATGGTAGTAACATAATGAAAACTTCGAAACACCATCCTCAATACTGGTTGGGGACAGAAGGCCAGGTAAAGGTTTCCCTATCATATTCTAGAACACAAAATGAAAAAAAATATTGGACGGCAATGAAACAACTCAGTGACTTGTTACGTGATATGAATGTAAAATATTTACAATATTCACAAACTATCCCCACTGTTTCTTCAGAAAAATATTCACAAACTATATCCTTGAACTGAAGAAAAAAGAAAAGAAAAAAGTTTGGAAAATAAAATGTAAGCTTGAACTATTACATGGCCAGCATCAGCATTCACAGATATAGATATGGAAATATCAAATGCAAACGCCTGTTTATATTAACCACGACTAAAGGTTAATACTGACCCAATGGAGTCATCAGATTTTTCCAAATCTCTTTTCAACTCAGCAACTCTTCGTTTGCGAAGCTCCTCGAACCAAGCACTGAAAAGCATATGACAAAAATTAGAAAAGCAAAATAGAAATAGATAAAAAAGAAAAACTGCAAATATTTATTGTTGAAGTTGCAGTTCCATAATGAAAATCAAGATCTAGCTTTTCCTGAAACAACAATGATGATGACAAAAATCTTATCCCAAATTTTTCCAGTAAGCTGTATGCTTTTTTGTTCATTGAGGGCTTTGCCGGTCAGTTACAAGGACAACTCCAATCTTCTTCTTTTTCTATTTTCGGCACATGAGGGTATCCGAACCTCTGTGAGTACGTGTCTAATACCTCGGTCATGCAACATCTCCCTCCACCACACACCGGCAATTACTAGGGAAAATAACCTTGAGGTATCCCTATTTTGTATGGTGGGAATCGAACTCATGACCATATACTTTAAGGACTAATAAGGTCTTGGTCATCCCACCTACCCAAGGTGGGGATATCCGAACCTCTGTGAGTACTTGTCTAATCACTCGGTCATGCAACATCTCCCTCCACCACACACCGGCAATTACTAGGGAAAATAACCTTGAGGCATCCCTATTTTGTATGGTAGGAATCGAACTCATGACCATATACTTTGAGGATTAATAAGGTCTCGGTCATCCCACCTACCCAAGCTGGCTAAGCAAGCTGCACCTTGCAGATGATACATTATGGAAAAACTGTAAATGTTATTGCAAGTTATTTCTTTTTTTGAGCTAAAACAGTGAGTCAAGTCCCTCCGAGTTTCATTAAATGGATTTTAACGAAACATAATACATAGAAGGTCTACTTAAATACTCCTCCCACTACTGAGAAGATAATGCGTACATAGGTATTGTGAGTTGTTTATTTGGTTTGATTGAAATAAGTAGTTCATGCAGTTGCCTAGCTTATGTTGCAAATCGAGAGATCCTCTTCAATTTTGAACATTGTGACCAAATTCAATGCAAATACTCCCGAAAGGCTAAAGTAGCATGTTTTTAGTTTTCTAAACCCACCAAAACAACAAGGCTTGTTAAATCTCTCAGTTGCCTAAATAAATACCTTGTCTTTCTTTTTTTCCATCCCTTATTGTTATGTGTATTTTCTTATATTGTAAGTTCACCTGATATTAAACTTCAAATTATGTGACGTGCATATTAGTTTATAAATTTTGTTTTGAGGCCACAACTTAATTTGGTTCTGTGTGTCTGTTTTCATGTCAGTTCAAACTAGAACATAAAGGTAATCCTGGCTATTTCTGATTTGGAAATGTGTACTAGAAACTTACTCGCAACCGGAGTATTGCTCTTGTATTTGCTCATATTTAGCCTTGCATTCCTGCAAAAACAACACATAAAGATGCAAGTCATTTGCTATATCCACTGCTTATGCTTTTTTTTTTTTAAAAAAAAAAGAACTCAGTCATTTGTCCTCCAAGGCAAGGCAAGGCAAGACAATTGAATTTTAAAATAATAAATTTAAACTATAAAACTTAGAATTAACCCTTTAGAACAACCCATAAATGGTAATCATAAATAACAAATAATGTAAAGAGCTGGTCAAAAGTCAGGAAATTACGTCCACAGAGACCATAATCCATAAATTATCAGGGAATGTAGGAAATATATGATAAAATAGGAGTATTATTAACGCTAAACAAATGGGAGTAAAAAATAAAAATTGTTGTTGTTTTATGTTTATTTGTATATACTTAATATCACATTTATTCTTTAAAATGAAATTACTCTTTGTTTTGAAGGTTAACTATGCTCAAGTTTGGCCTCCGAGTAATCTTCTTCACTCTTCAGTACTAAAACAATCGAATGAATAAATTAATTTACGAAGGAAATTTCCATAATTTTTTAATTATAATTAAATAATTTATTTGGAATAAAAAAGAATTGGAATGTTTTTAATCCACAGAGGGAGGGAGGGCGGGCGGCCGGCCGGGGGAGAATTTCCACAACTTGCGCCCGTTGGCCGCAGCGAACGAGGACAAAGACACGACTTTCGTAAGATGATAATTAATTTTCCAGAGAATTCAAAATAATAATAATAATAATAATATAAAAATGATGGATAACTTTACCAATACACTACCTAAATCACAATTAGGAGGAAAGACAAAACAACAATCCGTTTGATAGAAATTTGGGAGGAATTGATTGATTGTGAAGATGCTATCAAAATACTCGGAGAAATTTGAAATCGTCCCAAGTAGAAAAGGAAACGAGCGAGCGGCAGTACATTAGAAATGAAATTAGTAATGTAAGAAAGGGCAGTTAATGAAGAATTACTAACCAATCTATTTTTTTCTAGAAAAAAACGAAAATGAAAGAATAATACGGACCTTGGGCGTGAAGAGGTTAGGGGTTGGGGTCCTGGCCGAGAGTTCGGCGGCGACGGCGTCCCAGGCGTCGGTGCCGTGGCGGAGGACGGCGCCTCCCAGGAGCAGCTCCTCCCACGTCCCCCATCGCACCCTCAAACCCGCCATCATCATCCACAGCCGTACACGTGTCCCAATTGAGAGAGAGAAAGCAGGAGGAGGCGGTGCTGGTGGTGGTGGTGGCTTTCCAAAAAAAATAATAAAAAAAAGGATGGTTGGATGCTCTTAATTTTGTTTTGTTTTTTTTCCCTTTTTTGAAATTAAAAAAAGAAATAGAGAAACGAGAGAGAATGAAGGAATTGGATTTTGTTGTTGGTTTGGCTTTTTGCTAATTTTGGGGGGGAGAGGTGGGGTGGGTTTTGAAATTGAACGGATGGGTCCGATGGAGTGGAGTTAGCTTTTGGATTTTCATATATATTTATATTTCTATTTTCTTCGATTCATCAAATTTCCATTTACGATAATTTTTTAAAATAAAATATAATAATTATAAATTGTGGGAGGGAACGTGAATGTGTCTGTCCAGTAGGATCAAAGGACAACAGACATATCATATAATAAATAATAATAAACAGATGCGCTTTTTCCGCCCACCCTCTCTCTCTTCTCTTCTCTTCTCTCATTTTTTTTTTCTCCAGAAAATTAAAATAAATAAAAATAATATATACATGCGACCTGATATGGGGTAAATGAATCGGGCCAGATAAAAATAAAATCCCCCTATATTATATATAATCTAATTTAATCTAATCTAATTTTGTTATGGCTTTATACATTGTGCAAGGCATCCAAATGAGGATCTACTTGGACAACTCGTCTAGTGTATATGAGGGGAAACACCAAAGGAAAAAAAAAATCCAAGATTCTGATACAAATTGGATTTGGTTAATTGTGATTAGTTCTTTCCGTTATTATGCATTAGGCTTGGTCTGCAAAATCAGAAATGCATATAATATAACATGGTCAGTAGTATGGTTAATTGTAGGGCTTTTTACATATATGTCCCTTACATCTTTAAAAATTAGAATTTAGTCTCCCAAATTTTCATATTTATAATTTAGTTTTCCAAATCTTTTAAATTATCACAATTTAGTCCTCCAACCAAATTTTTTTCCCGAATTTCCCATTATACCATTGAGTTACTTCACTTTAGTAATTTCTCATCTCCTCCTTTTCTTATTGGGTTCTCCTCTCCATTCTTCTCATCTCTCTATTCCCTTCCAATTAATTTTTAAAGTGAAATAACTCAAGGGAACCCAATATGAAGAGGGAAGAGAGAGAAAAGAAAAGAATGGAGAAGAAAACCCAAGAAGAAGAAAAAGAGAGGAGGAAGAGGGAAAGGAGAAGTCAAGTGACGTAACTCAATGGTACAATGGGAAATTCGGGCAAAAAATATGGTTGGGGGACTAAATTGTGGTAACTTAAAAGATTTGGTACTTAATTTTAAATATGAAGATTTACGGGATTAAATTCTAATTTTTAAAGATGTAAGGGAAATATATGTAAAAACCCCTTAATTTTAAAACTTAATAATTGTTTAAATAGTATATAATCATGTATTTGTCTAGGGATACAAGAAAAATCTAGAAAAAGTTACCCAACTTGGAAGGATAAAACTACATATTTGCTAATATTTAAAGAAAAAGTAGAATAAATTGCTCTAAAATTAGAAGGATTGCTAAGCCCATACGATAATTTATCTTAGTTTACTTTGACAAAAATAAAACGTGGAATAGGACTTGACTAATTATCCTATCTCACTTAATATATTCAAACAAGCAAGCCAGCTTAGCGGGTGGGATTGTGTTTTTCTTATTCTAAAAGTAGAATAGTTTGTATGTGCTATCCTCACCGGCTGGTGAAATAACATATATATATACCACGGACACACGCGCATAATCTCTTTTGTGTTTTTGTTCTTAATTAGCGGGCGAGCGGGCGGGCCAGCCAGCAGGGAAGTTCATGTTAATGTATGTTGATGCGACCTTTTCGCACATCACATTCACGTTCATTTGATATAAGGAAATAACAAAATTATAGACATGCATGTTATCTATACGACATTCATTCTAATTTAATTGATTATTTGATAGATGATTTAGACAACTAACAAATGACTACTAGGGAAATTGCTCTCCTTGTCTTTCGACATCAATAATTATTGTCGTCTGTTGGGTGGGGTAACAGACTCTCCAATCTAAGGAAAATGAGAGGCAGTAACAGTAATCACCAGGGCAATATTGCATCATATATATATATTATCCACTTTCGGCTCGGCTCGGTTCGGCTCGACTCAGATGTTGTATTCATCATCATCATCATCTCAGCTCCCCTGCATTAAGGAAAAGAAATTTAACAAGCTTTCCAGATCGATCTATCCTTCAAATCCAATCGCATCTGCAATGCAGAGAATAGATGACTCCTGTTAGTTATGGGGTGGGTCATACTTGCCGCATTCAGAAGTCTTCTGGCAAAAAAAAAAAAAAAAAACCAACGATCAAGTATAATACCATGCATTGCATATAGCAGGGTTCAGCTGTGCTTGTTCTCTCGCCTGTAGTTGCATTGTGCAAAGCAAAATGATGCAACAATTCAATTCAATTTCTTTTAAATTCTCATAACAAGTAATCTCCTGATCATGTGGCGCAGGGGCAATAGAATTTGTGGTATATATATATATATATTGCATCAAAATTCATTCTGTGATTCTCATTTTTAGCATTCATGTGAAGCGCAGGATGCAAATATTATAGGATCGTATTCATCAACTATATATATACTCTCACTTACACAAGCAAGCAACTATTGCAATATCATCAGAGACTGCATGGTGTACTTATATAGGTCTAGAACTAGCTAGAAATGACAATGCATGAAATTAAAATATATAGTCAGTGCAAGGAACCAGCAGGGAGATTTAAGTTGAACTAATTAACCAGTAGTAAGGAGATTGGTTTGCCAATTGCCAAAAGGTTCACCTTAATTATAATCCTCACCACCAGTAATAAATTAATATTCTATGTGATTTCCTGCCAATATTAATTTAAAAAGTTGATGTCCGATCCAGGGGCAACAAATTCCTCTAATCCATTAGGTTAAGAAATCAATCCTTATTAACTTATTATTATTATTATTATTATTATTATTATTATTATTTGGATAAATGGAGGAATTCATAAATAAAATTTAATGAAACCTCTAACTAGTGGATTATAATATAAGCCAAGCTAAGAAACTCAGCCTTGAATCCAACTTCTTTTAAGTATCATTTCGCAGCACACCTATTGAGGGGAGTTTCCAGAGGAGCACACCATTTTTCATAGTGAGCCCATCATCTCTTTTAAGAAAAGAGAGTTTTTCTTAGTGGGCACTCCGAAAATATCCAAAATACCCTTCCTACATTCTCTCACCCACTTTTTCTATAATCCAACTCTCCCACTAACCCTATAAATTTCTCTCCTCTTCAAGAAGAGCCAGCACCTTCCCCCCAAACCACTATATATCTCCCTCCTAACCACTGCAGTACTCTTCTCTATCCCACTGCAGCAGAGCCGTCCATCCGTCGAGAGAGAGATGATGTTGAAGGAGAGGGCAAATTGGTGCTAAAAATTTAAGTACAATTTTTTTATAAAAATAAACTTTTAAAATAGGTTAACTAGAAAAAAATGATGCGTTACTTTTGAACCCAACTTTCTTTCCTGAGGAAACAAAGGGCAACAAACAACATCAGGTTTCTAGTCGTCAATTTTTGTTCTGTTTTTTCTTTCCTGTGTATGTAGCATTTTCATTAAATTTGGTAACGTTTATTTATTTATTTTTATTTTGTTTGAGCTAAGAATTTGGTAAAGTCAACTGGTGGCATTTTAGGGTGCATGGACTTGAATATGACTATTTAGTCTATCTTGAATTTAAAGTAATTCGAATTCCAAAAGCCAAAAAATCAGTTGTTGGCAATAAAAATTTCCAAATAAAATGGAGTTTTCTACAACAGAACGCGAAGCTAACTTAGTAACTCCGCGCTTAGCTATTTTTAGCTCCGCGTATGAGTAAAACGTGGAGCTAATCAATAGCTCCGCGTTCTGATTTCCTAGCTCCGCATTAACTCCGCGTGAGCAGATAACCAGAATCATAAATTGATTGAGATTAAAATCTGGGCTTATCTAAAATACCCAAATTAAGTCCAATCAGAACTCTAAATCAAGAGATTTAAATCAAAACTAAGATATTTGATTGGAATTCTTGATGAATACAAATTATATTTAGATAGAAACTCTCATATGGACCTAAGGCTATAAATACCCTCTTGAGGAAGTCTTGGGGGATCTTTTGGAAGTTTTTGTGAAGTTCGAGTTACGCGTGAGAGCCTTGAACGAATCAGGACCAGAGAAGATCACCCAAAGTCGGCCGGCAACTTCTTCATCAAGAGCAAGAAGACCATCGTCGTCAGATCGTCCAAAAGAACTACTAGTTAGATCCCATCACCACAAAGATCTCACTTTTCATTGTAAAAGAGAGCGATAGATGTATAAATCCTCTCATTTGTTCTTTTTGTTGTTCACTTTCGTTGTAATCTAAGTTGTATTCAATGGAAGGAAAGCAAATTTCTGCTGCGAACAAACTGGCGACCACAGTGGGAGAAGTCTCTTTCACCAAAGAAAAGATCGTGGCGCAATCTGACGTCGAGAGGATCGGATCTGACATGAACATGCTAGTCGTAGAAATCAACTAGTAGAATTACGAGGAGTATCTCTCCTCTGAGTTAGGTAACCTGACCGAAACGCGACGCTATCATCGTGTGTGCTCCAATACCCGAGGATCGGGTAATCGAGAATCCACCGATAAACGGGGACTCTCGGAGACCGCGGCCATAGAGCCGTCGTTTGGGTAGGAAACCCTAGTAGAGGATGACCTCTTTACTGCCGAAGAAAGTTTGGGAACTGGATTGACCAGAACCCAACTCCGAAATAGAAATCGGAGAGTTAGGCGAAAGGCCCTCAAAACCCGCATTGAACGCGAGGCTAACTTCACAAAACACGAGGCTATGGTTCTTTGTAAACTGGCTCGCGTTAATCACAAGGCCAGCCAAGATCGCAATAAACGAGAAGCTAAGACTTGCGATAAACGGAAGATTTATATCACTCGCGTTAATCGCGAGGATAAAATTTCCTTAGAGTCAGCGTGTGATTCTCCACGCAAGGCTACTACTGAGCTAAGCGATAAACGCGAAGTCAGTACAATTTGCGATAATCGCAAGATTTCTAACACTCGCGATAAACGCGAGAATAAAATTTCCTTAGAGCCAGTGTGTGATTCTCCACGTGAGGCTACTACTGAGCTTAGCGATAAACACGAAGCCAGTACAACTTGCGATAATCGCAAGATTTCTAACACTCGCGATAAACGAGAGGATAAAATTTTCTTAAAACCAGCTTGTGATTCTCCACGCGAGGCTACTACTGAACTTAGAGATAAACGCGAAACCAGTAACACTTACATTAATCGTAAAACTCCTCAGCTCCACGTAAATCACGAAGATGATTGACAAATTTGCGTTAATCGCAAAAATCGCGCTAAATGCAAAGTTATGACTTGCGTTAATCGCAAGAGTACGCTAACGTGCAAGAATTTTCTTCCACGCGGGGCTAAGATTCCAGAAGATAAATTTCTGCAAAAATGTCAAGCCAGCGTAAAATGCGAGGCTAGCGTATCCAAACGCGAGGCTATTTCTCAGCTCCACTTATCAAAATGCCAAGCTACTTCTCAGCTCCGCGTGTCAAAACGCAAAGCTACTGCTCACTCTGCGTAAATCAACCTGAATACAAAATTAGGATTGATCATTGCACTGTTGGACTAGAACTTGACTCCAATGGTCCCAAAAAGCTCCAGTGGGCCCCTAGACCCTCTCAATGGATGAGTGGGCCCCACGACTTCATATCTAAGGCCACTGACCTTAGAGAATACTTAATCAAGAAAAAAAGTATAAATCAAGTCCAATCTGAACCTACTTGTCATTGCCAGCAGTTTATGACAGCAGTATCCGCTGTAGTGGATAATTGTTACTGCAGCAAGAACAGGGTATCGGTGTTCAACCGATTAACTAAGTCGGACAAAAACCCTGCTAAAAAGACAAAAATTGCTCCCCGAGAAAAAGAATGGAGAGTTGTAACTTCTAATATGGTCGGAAAGGGAAAGAAAATCATAGAAAAGAATGGTGATTCAGAATCAAGCAATGAAGAATCTCATCATTTTATCCGACTTAAGTCGGGCGCTATCCCGGCCCGAAACTATAAGAAACTTGTGAAAGGTTCTTATGACGACGATAGTGATAACTCGGCCATAACCTCTCCTCGTTCTTCGACATCGTCTAAATTGCAGAAATCAGCATCACATATGATGAATAGATCTGATGATATCGACCAAAGATTTGAGGCCCAAAAACAAATGATTCGAGAGCAACAAAAGACAATCGAGGATCTTAAGATGTTGCTTTCAAAAGTGGTCGAAAATACTCAAAAAATTATCGAGGATAACGCTAAGAAGGGAAAAAAACTCCGTTCAACAAAATGAATGAGGAAGATAAAGAAGAAAAAGCCCACTCGACACATGAGGACGAGAATAAATATTCTTTTCATGACCCTCATGAAGAGAAAATCGAGAAGTTACAGAGCCAACTCGAAGCACTAATGCACAAGAAAGAGTTGAAAGAATCATGGGTCTCAAGACCATACCCACCTGAATGGGATTTGGCATCATACCCTGAGAAATATAAACCGCTCACATTGGAGCCATATGACGGGAAAGGATCTCCCAGTCAACATATTTATTACTTTTTGTCTCAAGCTGGGCATTTAATAGGTAATGACCCAGTAATGACTAAGATATTCGCAAGTACCTTGTAAGGGCCTGCCTTCACTTAGTTTATGCAGTTGCCCCCAAGTACTATTAATACCTGGTTTGATGTTGAGAAGCAATTTCTCGCACGTTTTTTTGAGGATGATACCGAAATTTCGGCTCATTCCCACCTTGCAACTAAACAAGGAGAGTAAGAAATGGTAAAAGATTTTATAAAAAGGTTTCGGGAGAAGTCCGTGCATTGCAAGCACAGAATGGTCCAGGAAACTCTGGTAGAGACGTGTCGGCATAATCTCAAGACCAACGTGCTCTTAAAAATGGGGGCCGTAGAGTCTAGGACTTGGAAGGATTTGCTCAAATAAGGAGAGCAAGCTGAAGACTTGATCCGTAGAGTTGAAGAGTCTCGTGGATCAAGAAATACTGGAAATAATAGGCCGTATACGCAAAATAATAATAAGAATAAAGGGAAAGCGGCAATGACGTCAGAGGCCGCTCCACAGAAGACAAATTCTCCGAGCCCAAAGCCTCAAAATCAAAAGGGCACGAGACAAAATAGGCCCCAACAAGAGAGGATCTATATCTTTAAGGCAGAATAAACGCCTAAACTCTTTCATCTGCTCCTTAGAAAGGGAATACTGAAACTTCTAGAAAATAGGAAATCGGAGGACGCTGGTAAAATCAATGACCCCAACTATTGTCTCTACCACAGCAATGTCGGACACCCTACTAGGGATTGTTATCCTCTGAAGAACAGGATCCAAGCATTGATAGAAGCTGGAGTTTTGACACTAAAAGAGGAGCAAAAGAAGGTCACTGCCAATATGACAACCTTAGTAGTCGGAACCCATGAGTTCCCCGCAGGGGTGACCCCAATACCAGCGGGAAAGCTGGTCCTGAAAAATCATGACCCACATAAAAAAAACCCAGAAAGGATTTGTCCCCGCAACAACTCAAAGGGGAGAAGTCATGTGGGTCCACCCTGATTTACTACAGAATGAACAGTGGACTGCCGCAGGGGGTCAAAGGAAAAGCGGACTAACAATACTATCTCCGTGAAAATAAAAGACGAATAAATAATTGCAGGGGCATTTACAGACTCTGAAGAAGAGCCCGAAACTATGACCACTCATCAGGATGGGGCGGACCCTTCCGGCACTCGATCTGGTAAAACATATCTCAAGAACTACACCAGAGTAGACCCGAAGAATATATACGGGGAACTCGCGAAGCCTGCAAAATAAAAAGGACTTCGTTTCCAGGAGAATCCTGTAAGAGACGAAGAATCCAAGGAGGCTGCATTTAAGTTTAGTATAATAGCTCAGCTGGCAAATATTCCAGCTCGAGTTATGCTTTATGAGTTGTTGCGATTGTCGAAATCAACTCGCGAGGCGTTAAGAGAGGCCTTGGCAGACTCTGAGTCATTCCTAGCTCAGATTGTCGAGCCAGCTGACCAAGAACAGGACTCTTACCCCCGCTGTCGTCAAGTGAGGAGGCAGGTCCTCCAAATTACTTTCTCTCCAGAAGATATGCAAGTAAAGAATATAAAGCATAATAGGCCTTTATATTTTATCAGATATGTCGGGTCCACAAAGGTGGACCGTATTCAAATCGATCCGGGGTCTGCATTAAGCGTTATTCTTAGAAAGCTGATGCAGCTATTGGGAATCTCTCCTCATCGTTTGACGCCGACAAATACTACTATATACGGATTTAACGCTAATGACAGTTGTCCTCTTGGCAAAATCCGACTTCGGTGTCAAATCGGAGATTTGAGGACAGAAGTTACATGCTATGTTATAGACGCAGATACATCTTATAACATTTTACTGGGGCGACCATGGATACACGCCTATATGATAGTCCTGTCGACTCTCTACCAGTGCATGAAATACTGCGATGATCAAGGAGAAGTCCGGACATTAGTCGCAGATAGGCAGCCATTCAAAGGATTAGAGAACTACTTCACGGATGCTATGCTTTACAAGCCAGCCCACGAACTCTTCAACAATAGCTGCAAAAAGCCTCAAGAACCCGAAGATAGCGGCAACGAGGCCGATACTGAGTACGAATCTCCGGAAGAGGATAACAGGGTGATTACGAAATTAACCCTCGCATAAATCTTAAAATGAATTTTGATAATAATGTAGCCAATATAGCAGAGGATGAGTGGATTATTGATGAAGATATAAAATTAGTCTACGAGCCTTCTTGTACATCCACCGAGGCAGATGACCTATCCGAACTTGAAGTCTTGACGGCATATCACTTGCCAATAAGGTCGTCTCTCATCTCTCGGTCTAAAATAACAAAAAGACGAGATCACTTCTTTGAAGTACCGCAGCGACATGTATTGCATAAACCTATTGTCTTCAGCAAAGTGATCACGTCGCCTAACCAAAGATAAAGTAGTGAAAGTGATGAACAAATATCACCTCAATTTCACTTATATGAACATAAATCCCGACAAATAATGGAAAAGATGGGTTATAATTTTATCCAAAAAACGAGATAGAACTTTGGGAAAGGGCGACGAAATCTCATACCCTCGTTTAGTCCAAGAGGGAAGAGCCCGGACTATTATCAGAAAACTAGAAGGGGGTTGGGCTATGTATCTACTCCTCCCTCATCACCACACAGCTCTTCGGCCAATGTGGACTTACATCTCTTGACCACGATTCGGATCTAAGTACCGGCGCCTGGTTTCAATCTTTAACAGTAAACATGGTTTCAGCCGCACCGAAAAGCGACGAGGAACCAATTGATATTCAAGATGATTCCTGGGCTAAGCACATGGATACCCTTTGGAATGTCCACTTTGAACAGCATGACCCGCCCACTGAGGACAAACTAGCACAAGTTAATATGGGAACGAAAGAGAACCCGAAACCCATTTTCATAAGCGACACACTGACTCTCCTGGAAAAGGAGGAACTTATATCCCTTATCAAGGAATATATAGATGTGTTCGCATGGAGCTATGAAGACATGCTCGGTCTTGATCCTCAGATTGCCACACACCGGCTAAATATCAAAGAAGATGCCAAGCCAGTTAAGCAACAACAGAGGCTTTTTCGGCCGGAGTTGATGGAGGCGATAGTTGCCGAGGTTAATAAACTCATAAAATCGGGATTTATCCGTGAAGAACATCATCCCGATTGGGTGGCTAATATAGTGCCGGTTCGTAAGAAGAATGGCAAGATCCAGATATGCATCGATTTTCGGGATCTAAATGCTGCATGCCCTAAGGATGAGTTCCCACTCCCGATTACCGATGTAATGATTGATAACACCTGCGGTTACGAGAGGATATCCTTTATGGATGGCTTCTCAGGCTATAATCAGATCAAAATGCACCCAAACGATGAAAACCACACGGCTTTCAGGACGCCACTGGGGGTATACTGTTATACAGTAATGCTTTTTGGACTAAAGAACGCTGGCGCCACCTACCAACGTGCAATGAGCATTATATTTAAAGAATATCTGCGCAAAATGGTAGAGTGTTACGTGGATGACTTAGCGGTCAAAAGTAAGAATAAAGAAGATCATCTTCATGACTTAAGAATAGTCTTCAATCTTATGCGAAGACATCACTTAAAGATGAACCCTGTCAAGTCTTTCATGGGGGTGCGCAGTGGGAAATTCCTTGGGTTCATAGTTACCTCAGAAGGAATTTTGCTTGATCCTGAAAAAGTAAAAGCGATCAACGAGATACCGCCTCCCGCAATCTTAAAGAATTGAGGGAGTTACAAGGAAAACTGGCCTATATCCGGTGCTTTATCTCCAACCTATCAGGACGATGTCAACCATTCTCCAGACTTATGAAAAAAGAGATTTCTTTCGTATGGGATGAGGCATGTCAACAGGCATTTGACGATCTCAAAGAATACCTTACCAAACCTCTTGTTCTTATGGCACCGGTCCCTGGACAACCTTCCCTCATATATGTAAGGGCCATGGATAATGCGTTGGGAGCGTTACTTGCTCAATATAATGAGCACGGTCATGAACATGCCCTTTATTATTTAAGCTAGACAATGATCGGGGCCGAGCGTCGGTATACCCCGATTGAAAAAGAATGTTTAGCCCTAGTGTTCGCTGTTTAGAAAATGCGACACTATCTTTCAGGGCAAACAATTCATGTCATCTCACGGGTTATCCCTTAAAAATCATGATGACAAAACCGAGATTCTTAAATGGCCGATTGGCGAAATGGGCATTATATCGCCATATGATAATGCACTTCATTCCTCAAAAAGCCATGAAGGGACACGCGATCGCCGATTTCCTAATAGACCATCCAATTTGGTCTAACTCTAAACAGACGTCAGAGGTTAACACAACTAGCAAAGAATAACCATGGCAGATATTCTTTGATGGTGCTACCAGGCGATCTGCTGCTAGAGTGGGGGTTGTGCTGATATCCCCACATAAACACATACTGCCTAACAGTTAATCATTAACAGAGCCGTGCACGAACAATGTGGCAGAATACAGCGCGCTCATTATTGGTTTAAAAATGGCTCTGCAACTGGGGGTGAATTATCTAGAGGCATATGGAGACTCTAAGCTCATCGTTAACCAAATGACGGGTGAGTACGAAGTCAGATATGAAACTCTCATCCCCTATCATCAACTATCTATCGAACTGGCAGGATATTTTGAACAGTTTTATATCTATCACATATCTCGGAACGAGAACATCTATGCAGATGCTCTTGCCACACTAGCTGCAACATTGGCGATCCCGCCGAGTGAAGCTAAAAGCGTCACTATTGATAGCGGAGAACTCCTCCATCCGGATACGGTATTCCAAACCAAAGAGGTGTGCCAGACATGCTTAACTTTGGAACCCCGTGATTGGCGATTTCCATTTGTAGATTATGCCTTATATAGGATGCTGCCAGAGGATCCAAAGAAAGTCGCCTTGATAAAGAGGAAGGCCCCGAGATTTTGCTATGATCATACACTTCAAACTTTATACAGAAAATCAAATGATGGTCTCCTGCTACGCTGCATATCGAAAGCAGAAGCCGATGAAGTACTGAGAGAAACGCATGATAGAGTGTGTGAAGCTCATCAGCCCGGTCCAAAACTCGGAGACCGCATAAGAAGGCTAAGATACTACTGGCCGAAGATGATTACAGAGGCAATGACATACGCTAAACGGTGTCATGAATGTCTGATAGATGCCAATTTTATTCATCAACCCCCAGAATACTTGCACAATACTGTTGCTAGTTGGCCATTTGAAGCATGAGGAATAGATATTGTGGGGCTAATAACTCCCCCGTCGTCTAGAGAACATCGGTTTATTCTAGCAATAACTGATTATTTTTCAAGGTGGGCCGAACCCGTGCCCATGAGAGAAGTAAAAACGACGGATGTGATTAAGTTCATTAAGCATCATGTCATTTACCGCTTCGGCATCCCCTGAAGAATCATTCACAATAATGGACCGTAGTTCATCAGTCAGGGATTCTCAAGATTCTGTGATAAATTCATAATTAAGGACATTGCTTCAACACCATACAATCCCGCGACAAATGGATTGGCCGAGGCCTTTAAAAAGACTATTATTAAACTCCTTCGGAAGTTCAACTCTTCCAACAAACGGGACTTGGATGAAAAACTAGGAGAGTGTTTGTAGGCTTATCGCACCACCATTCGCACTCCAACAAAAACTACCTCTTTCTCCTTGGTTTATGGAAGTGAGGCAGTCTTGCCTCTTGAAGTCCAAATACAATTATTAAGAGTGGCCCTAGCCACAAAGATGACGACAGAAGAGCGTCATCAACAAAGATTGCGAGAATTAGAAGCGTTGAATGAAAAATATCTCCGGACTCAACAACAAATTGAGTTGTATCAAGTCCGAATCTCGCAAGCGTTCAATAAGAACGTTAAAGCAAGAACTTTTAAACAAGGAGACTTGGTTCTGGCTATTAAAAGGCCAATGATTCTAAGGCCAATGATTCTAACCCACAAGACTAAGGGTAAATACGAATCTAAGTGGGAAGGACCGTTCATTGTGGAGACGGTGTACTCTAGTGGAGCTTATTGCTTAATGAATCAGAATGGTGATAGAATGATGATGCCGATCAACGGTAAATTTTTGAAGAAATACTATGCCTAAAGAGCCAGAATAGTGATAGAGTGACTATCACATCTGGATTATATCACTAGAAGTATAACCATCCACTTGTTCAAGTTACGCATATGAGCACTTGAACTCTTCTTTATCAAACTAAGGCATGTGCAATTAGGCGCCTCTGCCGAAATCTGATGATCATGACCCGATCATTTTGGCATGTATAAGTTCAAGTTATGCATAAGAGCCTTGAACTACCTCCATCAAACTAAGGCATGTGCAATTAAGTGCCTCTGTCTAAATTAATGATCCTGACCCGATCATCCTGGTGTAAGTAGTTAAACGCTTTCACCAAACTGTTATTTAGCTCTATTTCAAAGGGCTTTATCAAGATTAATAATTGTAATCCGGTCGATATTAACAGTCTAAGTTACACGATGAGCCATGGATTGTTTTACCAAAACAATGAACTATCTTAATGACAAGTTATTTGTTGTGCAAACAAATTCTGTAGCCAACAGATAAAAGAATCAAAAGAAGTATCTTTATTCATAAATCAAAAGAATAAAGTTACAAAAGAATGAAAGAATTCAAATAATTGTTGAGTTCTTTTACAAAGAATAATGAATAAATAAAAAGGGAGTTATGGTTCTCCTAAAATCTTCAACTTATTTGTTGTCTCATCGATAACTCGACGATGAGTCTCCTCCACAGAGTGTTGAGCTTGCCGGTGCAAATTATCGTCATTTATTACGAGTTGCTGGGTCAACCGCTGACGAGACTCTTCAATAGCACGGCCTCTTATTATGTCCTCCTGTTCGAGCTGTCCTTGTTGAAGAATCAACTCTTCCCGTCTCCTGATGGATTTCCCTAGCCGAGACTCGCTGGCTTCTAAAATAGTTTGGGCCTTAGCGATAGTCTCTCTTGCTCTTAGAATGACGGTCTGGCTCCCCTCAATCTCAAATTCCACCATCTCCAGCCCCCTAAGAATTGACTCCTGGTCGGCCTGTAGCTCCGCCAACTCCTACGACCATCCTTCTTCCTGTCGCCTCAACTCCTCTTGACAAGTTGTTAGCTATGCTCGAAGCCGCGCCAACTCGATCTCAGTGATCGCTTCCACGTCCGCTTGGCGAACTGTATTTAGCGTATTCACCTGCTCCTCTAAAGCTTCTAGGCGGGCCCGATAAGGAGCTGCTCGGTCACGTCCCCCGATCCTTTCAATATTGTCCAAGTAACTGGACAACATTGGACGTCCAAGATTAAGAAAATCACTTCCGTCCAGGATCATCCCGATACACCTCCTTAGTAGCCGCATAAAATCGTTGCTACTGTGATTGAAGAACTCCTCAAGAGGATCAACAGTGTCTAAATTTAAAGCAGGCAGCGCTAGAGAAGATGTTGTCGGGGGAGGAGTAGCTTTTGTTGGAGAAGAAAAAGCCCGTCCCTGTACAAATTCATAACATGCGGGGCCAGTAAGGCTAATATGGACTTGGCAGAACTGGGAACCCGAGAAGAAGTATCATTAGTACAGGTCATTCGAGCAGCACCACCAGCAGGGGTAGATGATGGTGTGTCTTCACCTGAAACTCCTCATGTGGCAGAAGTTGCTTCGAATGAGAACTTCAAATTTTCTTCGTCTCCTGTTGGCAGAAGACTTGGAGCGGGAGGAGTCACCGGTGTCTCAATAGCCATTATCGTTAACGGTGTCAATATTGCTGGCTGAGGAGAAGAGGGCACACCAACAACCACTGGAAAGGTTTCTTCGGAGCAGACCATTAGTGTTGGAGATGGCAGACTTGAAGATAGGGGAGCCTCTCTTGCTGCGACCGCGACGACGACCTCTATCCTATCATCACTCCCGAGTTCGTCGATTGTAGGAGCTGAAGTAGGAATAGAGCGAGGAGCTGGTGTGAAATAATCCACGCCGAACTCCTCCGCCGAACTACCAAGACCACCCACCGAGCCGGTGGTGCCAGAGTAGTTGACTAGCTTCTCGGACTCCACCCTATTAGTTGAGTGCATAGGAGAGTGGAGTTGACTACCTGCATCTCAGAAAGTAAACAAGAAGTGTTACATAAAATATAGAAAAATGAACAGAAGATAGAATATAAAATCTGAGAGAACCATATCAGGGGATACAAGTCCTGTCGTTGGACTTAAAGGAGGAGCCGTCATCGTATCCAAGAGCACACCCGTTTCGTCATCTAACGGTTGCATTGCAGCATGCTCACCAGTATCTTCAGTTGATAGGCGAGCCGGAGCATCAGGAGCGTTAGGGCTTTACCGGGCATACTTTCCTCTGCCTAGTTGAGGCCAGCAGGTCCGTGGCAAACTGGACAGCTACCTCTTGGGGGACTACCAGAGCTCTCGGGGCCAACTTCTTCTTCTTCTTGGCAGGCCCTCCTCTCGGGGCTCCGCGGCGTTTGACGGTCGAACTCCGGGAACGAGTGACTACAGGTTGGGGAGCACCTCCAACATCAGCGTCATCATCATCACCATCATCGTCATCATCATCAGAGTCGCCAATATCTGATGGATCGGCCGCCGCACCAAGGAATTCGTCCATTCCTTTTACCCTTACTCTTTTAGCACCCTTACGGCTAGATTAAAAGGCTTCTATTTCTTTGCAACAACTCCGGTTGATGGAGAAGTTGGGCACGTCAGCGTTAGCCACACTATACCACGTGCAGAAACTCAGTTTCATGCTCAGTTCGGGTGACTTCTGAGGCAAGACGAATTCAGCCTCGGTCCCACCTGCTACAAAGTGGAACCAGCCGCGGACACCTTCATACAAATTTTCCTTGTAGGCCAGCTTCTTGTTTGGGTTACCCACATAGAGCTGAGAGTACCCAAACTGATGAGCGAAGCGGCTCAGGGTGTACGGTTCAATATAACACATGGTGTCTTGACAATACACCAGGTGCCCGGGTCGGATATTGAGAAGCCACCAGAATGCCCCTGAGGATAAGACGGTGAAGTTGTTTGTTCCCGAGATATCCTTAAATTTCGACCCGTATTCTCCACCGGGGAAGTCGGGGAAGCACCGGAAGATTTCATAATTCTGGTGTTGGCGAAGTGTCTTTCGGATTTGAGACATATAATGACTCTTCCATGAGGAGCGCTAATAAAACTCCACAAGGAAGGGCTTGTCCCCGGAGAGATGTTCACCCGCGCTCATCAATGAGGGGCAGTGCATGACAAGCCACGCCATTAAGTAGGTATAAGGCATCTCCACTCTCGGATTTGGAGTCTTCGCCTTGACAGTTTCCTTTGACTTACCTTTTCCTTTCCCTTTCCCCTTGTCAGCGGGAATAAAACCATTACAGAGCACTCATAATCCGCTCTGTAGGTTGCACACCATGGCGGGAAGGAGTCCAAAAGGTCGGCCGTATGCAAGTAGAACCGCTGGCTATACCACGTTCATTGCAATCGTCTCTTTTGGCAATGACGGCACGACGCATCTTTTTAACCACAGCATCAGGAACCCAACAATAAGACCTCTATTGGATACTGGAAACTGAGCTTGGTAGTGGAAACTCATGAAGGCAGTGCCAGGATTGAATCCACATTTGTTGGATTCAGCAGTATAGAATATAGCACGAGTCTTGGTGATACGGCGATCAATCTCCTTAACATCGACAGGAGCATAGCCGTGAATTGTTACTGAACTTTCTTTGGAGTTCAGGTTTACAAAAAGGTAATCGGCCCACTTCTTGTGACTGATACCCTGATTACGCACGCCAGCCATGTCGGCACAGATGCGGTAATGGCACATCATCTCCCAATAAGTGGCGTAGATGCACTCATCCCTCGCCTTCAGCATATTTAGCTCTTTGGCGGTAGGGATGTACTCTTCATAGGGGACTTCGCCCATTGACAACCCAGACACCTCAAACATCTCGTAGAGAGCAAATCCTAGCTCACCCATTGGTGTGAAGAAGGTGCCGGTTTCGGGGTTGTACATCTCCAAGAGACTGAAGAAATGGTAGGAGTTTTGGAAAATCCCAAATTGAACATTTCTAATGGTTTTGTATAAGTCAATCTCCTTCAGAACTGGTTCATGGGAGTCTATCATGTACTGGACGAGGTGGGCCCACCACATATTGCCAGAAGAATAAACCCAGCCAGGCATCCTAAAGTCGGTGGCTGGGTATTGGCCTCCTTGCGCCATGAACTCACTTAGAAAAGTTCGTGCGTGAATTGGGACCACTCCTACTGGGTGCTTCTTAGTGATTCTTTCCGAAAGCAACCCAGTGATGCATCTTGCGGGGCCATCTTGATAAGCCCCATGTGCGCCCAACTTGCCCGTAGGGATGCAGTCGTACTCCTGGCTCAGCTCCCACTCTAATTCACGGTGCATGGCTAGCCTTTGAAAATAGACCAGAGGATAGCTGCGCTCTATGCTGTATAGGAACATTAACAGGTCGCCAGACTGGTAGAGGCACATGCACTCCTTTTCAAAGAAGATCTGATCTGAATGCCCCATTGCATCTCCAAAGAGAAATGCGGGCTTCTCCAACACTTCTCGGTTGGTGGCCTCGAAGGCAGCATCAGTTATGATCTCCCGTGCAGTAGCAGGATGATACCTAATCAGCTTCTCCCTGCGCTCCCTCAGACCCGGCTTGTATGCAGTAAGGACAGTGTGAAACGAAATTAGACCGTCAGATCCGCACCCTCAGCGAATTCGAAGTAGTGCCTATGGGGGAGAGCATCCACCGAATACCCCACTGCAAAAGAAGAATCAAGAGTTAAAAAAAGTTTTACAAAACTCAGAAAATCTTCAAGTATAAAAACGTGAAGCTAAAAATAGCTCCGCGCGAAACTAAAAATAGCTCCACGTGAAGCTAAAAATTAGTTCGCACGAAGCTAAAAATAGCTCCGCGCGAACCTAAAAATTAGTTTGCGCGAAGCTAAAAATTAGTTCGCGCGAAGCTAAAAATTCGTCCGCGCGAAGCTAAAAATAACCCCGCGCGAAGCTAAAAAGCTAACCTCGCGTTTATAAAAGCGAAGCTAAAATTCATAGCCTCGCGTGGAAACGCGACAGCTAGTCAGAATAGCCATCGTTTCCAATGCGAAGATAACGCGATAGTTTCGCGTAGAAGAAGGCCAGAGGCCTTTCTTCTTCTCCAAGCTGTACGGCCGGAAAACGGCGATCTCGCCGGTAAAGAAGTGATTGGTCGGTTAAAACTAAGCCAAATCACTCCAAAGTTGCTCTAAAGAGTCCAAAAGTTGAAATTTTTACCTCCAACGGGCGCGACATGACTGGTTCGCCGCTGTGCCCGCTGCCTCCGCCGCTGCTAGCACCGGCCGCTGATGGAGAAGTGGCGCGAGAGGAAGTTGAGATCTTCTTGGGTGCCATTGATCTCGAAATTTTGGATAAAATCGAACGAAAATGGTAGAAGAACTGGTCGGTTGATCGCCGGAGTTCTTGAGCTCTGATCTCTGAAAAATTCTTCGAATGAAGTGAGGGAGAAGAAGAGTTAAATACTCTATTTAAATGAGAAAACCCGCCCCCTTAGTATTCGGCGTGAGAATCGGAGCAATTACTGAAGCAGTTACCCATTAAAAAGGGAAGTTATTAGCTCCGCGCAAGTATACAAAACGCGAAGATAAGTTAGTATTCCAACTCCGCGTTTCAGTTTGAAGATCCAAAGTATTTCAAAATTTGCTAAATTCTAAGTCATTTTGAAAACTTTGGAGGGGGTTCTGTTGGCAATAAAAATTTCCAAATAAAATGGAGTTTTCTACAACAGAACGCGGAGCTAACTTAGTAGCTCCGCGCTTGGCTATTTTTAGCCCCGCGTATGAGTAAAACGAGGAGCTAATCAATAGCTCCGCATTCTGGTTTCCTAGCTCCGCGTTAACTCCGTGTGAGCAGATAACCAGAATCATAAATTGATTGAGATTAAGATTTGGGCTTATCCGAAATACCCAAATTAAGTCCAATCAGAACTTTAAATCAAGATATTTAAATCAAAACTAAGATATTTGATTGGAATCCTTAATGAATATAAATTCTATTTAGATAGAAACTCTCATATGAAGCTGAAGCTAAAGCTATAAATACCCTCTTGAGGAAGCCTTGGGGATCTTTTAGAAGTTTTTGTGAAGTTCGAGTTACGTGTGAGAGCCTTGAACAAATCAGAACCAGAGAAGATCACCCAAAGTCGCCCGGTATCTTCTTCATCAAGAGCAAGAAGACCATCGTCGTCAGATCGTCCAAAAGAACTACTAGTTAGATCACATCGCCACATAGATCCCACATTTCATTGTAAAAGAGAGCGATAAATATATAAATCCTCTCGTTTGTTATTTTTCTTATTTCGTTGTAATCTAAATTGTGTTCAATGGAAGGGAAGCAACTTTCTGCTGCGAACATCAGTCAATTTTGGGGAATGAATCCTCCACTTCAGTTGTTGTTACTCCAAGAAATCTTTGGATGGGATGGCTGCTACTCACTAAAATTATTTCCTTCAATTTGCTCAAAAAAAAAAAATTATTTCCTTCAAAAATAAAAACTAAATAGGCATTTTCAGCAAACAAAAACTAAATAGGCATTTTCAGCAAACAAAACGGGATTGTTTCAATAAACCACAAAACTAAATCTATATTATAAGCAAACCATACTAAAATTATTTCGAAGGGAGAAATTCCTATCTCTGCAGCTATGCTCGAGCTGGTATACTTATTCTGGTGCTTCCTCCTGCAACCATAATTTTATTTTTATTCTACTGCTGCCACAATGTTTCGTTTCTGAAATTTACTACACAAGTTTGCAAGAAATTATTCCAACGACAGTATGAAGAAGCTTCATACATTAATCTTACAAACGAAAACTAGGGAGTTGGGAGCTGATCAATCACTCAAACCATGTATGTCTATTTTCTTCAGAAACGATTGCTGAACAACAGCTGATCGCATTAACAACACGAAACAAATCCGTTAGGAAATGGGACAATGAGCGATCCCGCCAACAGCTGACAAGCTAATTAAAGGAACACAAGACTAATAAAAATTAGAAAAATAAGGCAAAGAGAGAATAAAAAGTGTCCACACTATAGATAAGCAATTCTAATTTTCTTTTGTAAGGTTAAGAAGGAGTTCAAACTCATTTCAAAACAATTGAACTCTAAATGCACAAATATCCATACAATGTCAAATAACTCCCACCATTGCACTGAACAACCAGCCATAACTTTAAAATTCCCCTTCATATGGAGCCTCCAAAAATGTAAAATTAACTCTTTCTCCTATCTGTGAATTTGAACACAGTCCTCTCTCTACAAGGAAAATCAGAAGGAATACAAATAAATAATAATTACAGATATACCAATCAAAATGTATGGATTAATTAATATCATCGGTATTAGGTACAACTAAATTAATGAGCTGCAAGCTTATACAGCAGTGCGAAGAAGGCATCAGGCTATCAGCCATCACAGAAGCGTGCTCCTGCTGCTTCAGTAATCCGTAGAACCCCAAGCACAACTTTTCCATCCCTGTCAGAAATTTGTTAGCAAAGGAGCGAAAGCACTAGGAAAATGCCCGATAATTCTCCTACAATCTCATCAAACTGTGACCACTAATCAGAATCTTCTCCTCCTCTTTCTTCTCTTTTCCGATAAGACCTGATGGAAGCTTCTGCTATCTCCCTCCTGGTATCTTCTACCATCCGAGTGAGATCTTGGACAACCTCTGATATTGGTGGCCTGAATTCAGGCCCATGCTGAAGAATAGAGATATGATGTTAGCACCCTGGCACCAACATTTAATTTACTTCACACTACGATACATCTCACTAGGAGAGATAAAATAAGAAATAAATATATTCGTGCTAAAATAGGTGTGGCCTCCATCGAAGATAAGATGTGAAAAAATCACTTACGGTGATTTGGTTATGTGCAACGTAAACCTGTAAATGCACCAGTTCGATAAGGAGGGTTTATCAATATAGAACAAGTTAAAAGAGCAAAGAGAAGACCGAATGGAGGTGATACGAAAAGATATAGATTTTAAAGGCTTAAATGATAACATATTACTCGATAGAAATGAATGGCGAAGGATTATCAGTGTGATAGATCCAGCATGATTTTCTTTTGGTTCACGGAGCCTACCCCAAGCTCTTGGGATAAAAGGCTTAGATGTTGTTGTTGTACACTACGATATATCTCCAGTTTGAACATAAATTTCGTGTCATACGTGTCAGTGATTGCTTACTGTGTAGTTTAACACCTTCTGCTTGGTTCAGGGAGTGTAGTTATGGATATATCTCACTCAAGAACTAAGAAATCTAAATGATGATGAGGTTTGTAGCTGGACAAGTAGAAGATATAGAGGAGAGAACTCAATATTAGCAGAGGTAAACGATGGAAAGGGATTAGATATATATGACAGCAAAATTTATATTATATGCATATGATCATCAATATCGAAACTCAACGTCCACGAATACAATAGGGCGACATGTATAGGTCGTAGAAAGTTCCAGCATCAATAGCAGGGAGGACTACTGGTGGTACCTAAGCTCGCTGGATCCAAAAGTTACGGCATAAATAGTTATTCTGGTTCTTCTAATTTTCTCTCGTCTCCTGTTAGTGTATAATGTGCTGGTGGCAAACAGGTGATGCTTCAAGAATAGAGCTCTCATCAACAGGTTTCATGTGCTTGTTCATTAATTACTAATTTTTGGATAAATCTGCTGACAGTTTATAACGTTTGAAAGTTCTTCAACGAGAGATTTCCAAGAATTCTCTCTGTTTGCAGGGATATCATCTTACCACGACATCCAAATTCCAGGCCTTGAGGATTCTGGGTACATGAGCCTAAACTATATGACCAAAAAGGTGTTCACCTAGTAGGCAAAAACCACTAAGGTTTTCTGACAATGACAGAACCTTCTATTGCCTATAATTAGATCGGCTAGGAGATAGGTAATAGCTGACATTACATCAAGTAGACATACAATTTGGTCATTTGTTTGCCCTTCTCCTGCCAAAAGCTACTCCTTGTCCAGATGTTTTCATCAATTGTGAATTTTCGGATAAGAACTTGATCGCTTCAGCAGAATGGTAGTACGTTTCTGAAGTTATAGTCTCACCTAGATCCGAATGCGTGCTGAGAAATAATTCAATCCCTCAGAAAAGAGTTCCATTTCTTACTAGGAGATCTACGCTCAACCAATCTTCAAGATTTTTCTTAGTCACGGAGCTATTGGAGTGCTGCTCCCTAGTTTCTTGAACTAAAACTATAATGTATAAACTAGATTTTTACAATGCAACTGGCCTACAAGATTTTGTGGCGAGTCCCACTATTACGCATAGCTTTTTTAATATTTTATTTTTTGAAAAAGGCATGTAGACATACAATAACGCTTCTGATGAAGGAAGAAAGAAGCCCCCATACTGGGGACAGAGAGAAACAACTTCGTCAAAAGGCAAATTTGATTGGTCCATCTCCTGCCGAGGATGAGCCTCACAAACTGCTAGCAGCCTTCACGCATGGTGGACTCAGTTACACCTACTTGCGCCTCCAAATTTTAATTCGAGAATCCCATCATTTACAACAAATGAGAGATCCAAACCCACAACCTCCAACAAGGTAAAATATCATGCTGACAAGCTAAGTTCACTTTGTTTTTCTTATCCATAAAATATGGAGCCCAACTAAGTGGTCTATCTCACCTTGTTAACCAGTTAAAAAAGAAATACAGAAATTTCTATGAAGTCCTCATGGTTGAAGAGA
Source organism: Dracaena cambodiana (assembly GCA_036321105.1). NCBI lineage: Eukaryota > Viridiplantae > Streptophyta > Magnoliopsida > Asparagales > Asparagaceae > Dracaena > Dracaena cambodiana. The sequence goes on from JAYEPQ010000005.1 coordinate 65,175,118, forward strand.
CATTCCACAGTTAACCCCATTTTGATAGCAAAATGGTTTGGACAATGACAATAACAAGATATTTGCCTGGCAACTCAACTAATTGCCCTTCTGTCATTAAAATTCCTTGGCAATTTAATTTTGACATTTTACCCTAACCTGGGAAGAGCTAAGCCTTTCATGATACTAACACCAAACCAGTATTACAACTTACATAAAATCAAGATTAAAGGAATTCAGACCTGCACCCATGAAGTAGAGAGTGGCTGACTAATAATAATGATGTTGTTTTTCCATGTGTTTCAGATATAACAAACTTCCGATTCACTAGCAAACTATAGATTGAAAGAATCATCACACTACAATCACTTACATTACTATAATTTGTATTCAAGCAACAAAGAATGACTGCTATATGTTGCTCTAGTGGATTATGCCAATAGAGTGTGATTATGGACAAAATGTGATGTGATCGAGGGCAGATTACAGTCAACAGGGAAACAAAATGGAGATAAATGCCTAACGTCACACCCTTCTAGTTGTATATGCAGTGGGAATAAAAGAACAAAAACAAGATTACCTGAATACAGCAATTAATAATGTCTGCAAACTGCGATAATGACTTTATAGGGCATTTGTCACGAATAAAGGGGTCCACCATTCTAGATAAGTTGTTGATGTCATGGAGTTGAGAACTAGCCCATCTCACCAGATGCTGCTCTGCTCGAGGACGTGAGCTGCAATTTGTGTTTATGAAAGAAAATGGATAAATAGAAAACAAAGCCCACCAAAGCCTTATATACGGAATAGGGAAACTTATGTCACCTGTCATAGGGTTTACGGCCTGTAAAGAGTTCTAACATGACAACTCCAAAGCTGTAAACATCACTTCGATCAGTATATGACCCAGACTCATTAAATTCTGGGGCCTCGTAGCTGAATAATGTGCGCATTAGACCTGACAACTGATTTTAAAATGATATTAGTACTGTTGCTGAAAGAATACCAGGCATCAGAAATAGGCGTATATACTTTTTCGGCAGGTATTCAAATGAATAGTAAAGTCAGTTTTCTGTCAGTTACTTGATCGTCAAACAGTTCTATAACTAATGATGAGTGAGTAAACTATGTCTTCAGTTTGTCATTGGGACATTTTCAAGTCACCACGTATGCTACTCTTAAAAATATCTAAAATGTTTACTTCGTTTGCGTGATGTCATGTCAAATGAAACTCATACCTTTCCCCACCTGCACCCAACCAAAAACCACAGCCCATATATATTCACATAATCTACTCTCATCATTCCAATCTGAACTATTTTACAACTTCATAACATTTTCCATTTATCTTGACCAAAAAGAATACCATTAGTTAGTGTTGCATTAATACATAACTTGGGGATACGCTGGAAATATAAATATATGGCTTTACAAACTTTTCACAGTTTCAGAAACTAATTTGATGTATTTTTCAGCTTAAAATGACATTGAATTGACTTCCCATTGAACGATTTTCAGACCTAAAATGAGTGTCAAAATATTAAATAGTAACGCATACATATTGCTAAGTTATGCTTCCAATAAATAAATCTTGGATTTCACCTAGATATATTATACTATCAAAACGTAGTCTATCCATGAAATTGCATATATTGTAATGTAGGTGTCTGTGCATGCATCAAGTTTGCAGACTCCACATGGAGACATGAGCTCTGCACTACTATTTCTCTAGCAGGGTTTATACCTATCTGATATTAATGTGAAGTACACCGAGTTGGACCACAAATATTCTAGGAGGATCTGCATTCCATATATACATGCAAAAACATGGTGGCATCCTAAGAAAACGCATTATAATAATTTATTTTACAGGATCTAAAAATCTTAATATTAGTACCAGAAGTAAAAGGTCTTGAGGTCTCTTCTTTGTGCGACTGTGGTCTCAAGGTCAACACCATGTCTGTGACTATTGACCAATCAATTAACTATGCTATTGAAGTATCTGAACCAGCTAATACACGATGACAATCAATAAACCAAATAGCAAAGTTTTATGGCCCGAACCCTGAATTTGCCCGTCTCTTGCCATTCTGAATAGCATGCAAATTCTTGATTAAATGAGTAGCATAAGAATCACTGTTAAATATTTCCTCACTGTAAACAAACTCACAACTTGGAAATATACGACTGCAGGTTTTGCAAGTTGAAAGATCTAACAATTATGTCCTCAACAAACAAAATCAATGCTATGCTGCATTAAGCTACCTGAGTCACGGAACTGGATGACAACAGGGGAGCAAGGCCACAATCAGAAATGCGAACATCAAGCTCATCATTCACAAGAATATTATTCGGCTCAAAATCTTGATGTACCATGGGGGGTTGACACCCTTCATGGAGATACCTTCAGAAATCAGAAACTATTACATGAGTATGTGGTGTAATTTCGTTTAGCAAATTAATAAATTATTTAACTCTACTTACTCTAAAGCTTTTGCTGCTCCAAGGGCTACTTGAAGACGGGCTTTCCACGATAATTTCCTCGCAAGATCATCTTCATAGTGCAGTATATCATATAAGGTCTTTTTACTGAAGTAGTTGTACACAATTAACCGCTGTCCATACTCCGCACAATAACCCACAAGCTAAAGAATATTAGGATGTCGAAGTTCAGATATACTCAGGACGAGATCCAGGAATTCATCTACTGATATTTTTGAGTTCACATTGTCGAGTTTCATAACTATCAATAGCTGGATTATAAACACAGAAATCAGACCAACATACATCTAATATCAATTTTACTACCGGTACGCCAAACAATACAAAACACATTAAGTACTCGGGACATATGTTGTATGCGTATGTGTGTAATATAAAGTAATAGCTTGAAATTTGCTTTAAGATTTAGAGTATTAGTTCTTTTAAGAACTATAAGAGTGAAATTGACTTAAACTTTCACAGTAACATTATAAAAGAATATAGTGGTGTTTTATAGAGTACTGAAGATAGAACGAGAATGAAACGTCCACGAATGTGTATTGAGTTGCACACATACGCAAACATCATATGGCGGGGGGGGTGGGGGAATACTTTGCATGGTTGAAGAAAATGTCAGTGTGTAAACCATTTGTACATTCGATTGTTGAAGCTCCCATTCATCATTATTAATCACAATAATGCATACGAACCCTAGTCGGATGAATAAGAAAACAAAACTGGCCTCTTTGATAGAGATTGGATTTGATTCTATTAGAGTTTTGTTGGGATTTTGGATCTTATTATAATATCTATAATATCTAATTAGATTTTTTATTTTATTAGGATATTTGATTAGGATTTTGAATTCTATTTGGATTTTTTTTGTTAGGATTTTCCTATATATATATATATGTTTTGTATGAAGTATTTGAGTTGATAAATAATATATGAAAATTTTGAGAAATTTCTTGCATGGATTTTGTTTGAGCCAAATCTTTTCTCGTGGATTCGTGGAGAGTAGGCATGGATTCGCCTGATAATATATGAAAATTTTGAGAAATTTTTTGCATGGATTTCGCTTAAGCCAAACCTTTACTCGTGGATTCATAGAGAGTGGGTGTCGATTTGCCTGGGTGGATTCTCGAAACTTGTAAGTTTTTCACCAATTTATCTGTTCTTTCCTAATTCCTCCAAAAATTCCAAATTTCAAAACCCTAACCTTAATTTGGTTTCCATCCTGTGTCAAAACTGGTATCAAAGCCTGTCTTCTCATTTCCATCTTCATCTCCTTTTTATTTTATTTCAGTTTTTATTTTAATTTTTTATAAAGAAAATTAATCAGATAAAAAAAGGTGAAAAAAAAATATGTTCTCAGTTCAGATCTGCTAGGGGAAAAAAAGAAGGAAAAGAAGAAGAAGAAAGAAGAGAAGAAGAAAGCACAACAAATCTACTAAACAAATAAAAAAAAGGAAAAGAAAAAAAGATCTGTTCAAAAGAAAAAAAGATCTGCTCATAAAAAGAAAATAAGAGGAAGAAAAGAGAAAAAAAAAAAAAAACTTCATTCTCTCCTTCCTCTCCAACAAAACCCACCCCGGCCTCTTCTTCTCCTCCTCAGTTTTTTATTTTTATTTTTCCCCCTTATTCCTAAACTTCACCACCATCTTTCTTCCCCCTCATTTTCACCTCCACCCTTCCCCCACCAACGCCAACTTGCCGACCTCATTCTCCCACCAATAGCACCCGCCCTCGACTCCGCCCACTCCACCCTCTCCTCCTTTGCCAGCCACTCTCATGCCATCCTCCACTGTCGGCCACCAACCACAGCCTCGCCTCCTCTCCACCGATCCACGACAACCATCCACACAAACCTCCTTCCACTCACTACAACAGATCAAAGGAAATTGATTTGGAGTTGAAGTTTTGGTGGGTTTTGTTCACTCAATCAAACCCGTATCCAAAAAAGAATTTGGGCATGGTTTAAGTCAGTTAACCTGACCCGCAGCTTGAGATCCAACCCACTAGACTTTGGGTTTAGCCTAACAACAACGGACCCGATTAACAGTGCAGACCTGTTAAGAGCAACAGATCCGTTAAGGATTTTTTTTTAATTCGAAATCCGTTTCAACTCCGACTTGAGTGATTTTTGAAGCAGTGATCTTCCAATCATACCCAGTATCTATTACCATTGTTCCAAGGTATAATTATCAGCGCTCAATTGTGGGTTATCTCTTGAAAAACTTTTTGGAATCATACATTTGGGCATGAACTACTCATACCTCCAGGTAAAACTTGACTTGAACTGAATTTCAATTGCTAAATTCTTTACAAATATTAGTGGATTACAATAATTTGTTAACATAATTGTTAATTATTTCTCTTTAGTGATCTCATAATTATTTGCTATTTTTCATCAAATTAAGATTTCATATCATTTGCATTTAGCAATTAAGGTAGCATATATTAATTTAGTGCATACATTCAGTTTGTCTGAATTTTAGATTTTGTACTATTATCTACATATTTGATTGATTTGCATTGCATGATCCATTCTAGTTAATAAACATGTCCCATTTTACAACACGATCTAGTTTTTCTCTAAAATCAAATAAGTCTAGTTATATATATGATTTACGTGTTGTTAGAGAGATATTAGATGAAAATTTCTTGTTTAAAAATTCCGTATTTGATGATTATTCCTTTACTCGTGACTTTATTGATTGATTAGTGAATATTGAATGTTATTTCGATTGTTATGAGATATCTAGCAGACGTAAATTTCAATTTGTTAGGAAATAATAAGTGAGACAAGCTAAAAAATTTTAGATTTTTATAGAAATAGATCGTGCGAAATGTTATAGAAACCCTATAAATTCGTGAGAAGAGATGAAAGATATTCTTATAGATGAGCATCTTTCCATGTATTATAGAAATCGTCTTTTTGACAAATTGGAAAAGAGATTCACTTTATTTGTTGGAACACAGTGCCCTAAATGCGACAAATATAGACACTCTATCTGTCAATGTATCTCGATCAAATGTTTTAAGTGTCACATCTTGAAATTATGACTATGAGTGCCCAGTCAAGAGTTAACACATGGACATCATGCCCACTGATCACGTTGACAAATTAGGAGTTATCGAGGTTCATGTTTTTGATCAAATTACTATCATTGAACCACAATTAGAATTTAGTACGTCTATTCTTTTTGCCAATACTACCATTCCATTTATAGTTAATGATGATATTATTAATGAGTTACAAGAATCTAATACACATACACCAACTGAGATCCATGCTCCTACAAAGAATACTACTGATACTCAGAATGTTTTAGTAGAGTCTAGTGCACCCCTACATGATATTAAGTGTTCAATTTTGGAGTCAACTGTAGAGTAAGAGACCGAGCTTGAAAGAGTTAATACTAATATTGCTAGTAGTAAGTTTTTAAGTATCATTCATATGTCGTGGCAGGTTACTCCTAATATTACATCTACCAACGAGTTTTTGGAGATTCCTTATGAGATTTACCAAGTTCCAAATAAATATTTATCATTTGTGGTGATTGATATATATGATCTTAGGGAACCAACATATCTCATGTTAGGAATTATATCACTTCAGTCCGTTGCATTACATTTTCCTGTTATGCCTAATATGTATGATGAGATTTCTAAATATATAGCAACTTGTAATGATAAATACAAATTTATTGTATATCCACATAATATTTTGCAGGAATTTGTACTTGATAATGAAGTGAAAGTTTTGGTTCTTCCTAAGAGGTTCCTTCCAAAAATTATCAAGAAATTACATATTCGATATATAAGTTTGTATAAAGTTTTAATGAAGATTGTTTCCACTACCTAGGGCCTGGATATTTCATTGTATCCTTATTCGATTTTTGTTACAAGTGTCTTTCTAGATCTACCGTGGTTTGATATAAGTTTACTAAAAAAACCAGTTTTCCCTCCACCACTTTGGTTCAGTTGTGATGCACGAACTACAGTTCGCCTAATTAGGATACTTCATGGATACTGATCAGTTCAAACCTGATATGTTTAACAATTCTTATTTTTGCATTTATCGGGGATGAATGTTTTGAAGCTTGGAAGAATTGATGGAGATTAGATTTGATTCTATTAAGGTTTTATTGGGATTTTGGATCATATTAGAATATCTGATTGGGTTTTTTATTTCATTAGGATATTTGATTGGGATTTTGGATTCTATTAGAATTTTGTTTGTTAGTATTTTCTCATATATATATATATATATATATATATATATATATATATATATATATATATATATGCTTTATATGAAATATTTGAATTGATGAATAATATATGAAAATTTTGAGAAATTTCTTGCGTAGATTTTGCTTGAGCCAAATCTTTTCTCGTGAATTCGTGGAGAGTGGGCAAGGATTCACCTGAGTGGATTTTCAAACCTCATAAGTTCTTCTCCAATTTATCTGTTTTCCCCAATTCCTCCAAAAACCCCAAATTTCAAAACCCTAATTCTAATTTGACTTCTGTCCTGCATCAAATCTGGTATCTCATTGGATTTGATTCTAATTGATGGAGATTAGATTTGATTCTATTAGGGTTTTGTTGGGATTTTGGATCTTATTAGAATATCTTATTGGATTTTTTATTTCAATAGGATATTTGATTGAGTTTTGGACTTTATTAGGATTTTCCTATATATATATATATATATATATATATATATATATATATATGAGAAAACGGAAAATTCACCGGCGGTGAAGGGAGTTCTTTCACTAGTGCTTAGGTGACCCAATAAAATAATTACACGTGGCGCCACTCAAATTAACAAATAAAAGAACTTCCTTAACCGCTCTTTGAATAGCGCCACGTGAAATTATTTTATTGGGCCACCTAAACACTAGTGAAGGAATTCCATTTACCGCCAGTGAATTTTCTGTATCCTCTATATGTGTGTGTGTGTATGTGTATGCTTTGTATGAAGTATTTGTGTAGGATGAATAATATGTGCAAATTTTGAGAAATTTTTTGTATGGATTTCGCTTAAGCCAAATTTTTTCTCGTGGAAAGTGGGCATGGATTCACCTAGGTGGATTCCCGAACCTTATAAGTTATTCCCTAATTTATCTGTTCTTTTCAAATTCCTCCAAAATCCCAAAATTTCAAAACCTTAACCCTAATTTGGCTTCCGTCCTGCATCACTCTTAGTCATCCCCAGGTCTATAAATAACTTTTTAAATATTGAATATGCTGCCTGATGGTAGATAATCAATTATGACCATTTCTAAGCAAAATTTGCTTTTTAGCAAACTGTAAGGAAAAAAACCTTTTGCTCTAGGCAAAAACAAAAGAATGACTTTTATGTGCTACGACAAGGAATATACAAGAAAAATAGGTTTTATGATCAAAATAAACTCTATTTAAGCTCACAGATCATACCTTTCCATCAGAGAGCTCCGCTAGAAATACTTTGCCCAATCTACTATCTTTGATCAAGTTTTCTTCACTGAAACTATTTGTATATTGCTGAAGGAATGCAACAGAATATGAAGCCACAGATGTCAGGGTGTTCTCAGTTGCTGGGGAAGCTGTTCTGCCAATTGTTTCCGAAGGAGAAATGGGGTTTACGATGACCTTCTCTACCGGAGGTGGAGGGGGCAGGGGAGGAGGGGGTGGGGGCATTAGGAATATATCTGAACTTGTCCTGTCTATTGAACGTTCCTTCTTCACAGAAACTGCCATTGGAACAGCTAAAAATGCGTCCACATAAATTACATTTTAAATCAGGAACCAGTTACTATTTAAGTGGTTATTAATAGTCCTACAAGCATAAATTTACCTGTCTCACCAATATCAATCTCAAGTTGACTCTTCTGTTCCTCAGAAGCATTCCGAACTATTTAACAATAATTGCAGATGTCACTTATATGGACGAAAAGTCAGAAAGAAAAGCTATTCTGAAATGGTTATGTCATTAAAAATGAAAATAAGAAGAGAAAAAAATGACAAGTAAAAACAGGTCAATCCATTGTTCGCCAAGCGGTACATGACGTTTACCTCTTTTGATGTTGTTGTTTGGCTTCACAGTAAACTCATTGCTTTTAGGCTCCTTGGGCCTTTCACGTGCCATAACCTCTTGCCTCATGGAAGTTTCTAGAAGCTTTGATTTTCTTTCTTGGAATTTTGATATACAAAAACTAATAGTTAGCACAATGACAATAAGAGAAAATCCCCCAACCAATGTGTATCCGATGATTTCTATTGTCGTTAAACTTTTAGTTTTGCCAGTATGATGATTCTGAGAAGATGGCGTATCAGAGGAGTTCACTGGCGTGGATTCAGGAGTACGAGCCCTTGGAAAAAATGGTGGTGAGAGTACTGGTGGTGGCACTGATGGCACTGATGATGGAGCAAAACCAATACGGTTAAATGGGTTTCCGTCCTTTCTGCAAAACGTTCACCAATAAATTCAGGCATTCAGCACTCTTAGAGAAATCATCTCCCACAAGCAATTGGCTATATTTAACGCATACAAATTGTTATTAGTGCTAAAGTAGAAAAGGCTGACTAGAAAATGTTTCTATAAAATGACATCTTAGATTATTTCCACCAGGAAATCATGATGCAGTGAAAAATAAGCACGGCCAAGTTAATATGACACTCTTACTTGAAATTGGGAATATTCAGCAGCTTCTCTGGTACAGGTCCAGAAAATAGATTGTTTTCAATATTCCTGTTCCAAAAAAAAAGTCAATTATGGATCAGGACTGACAGAGGCGTTTGGAAGGTATCCTTAAAGATAACCAAGAAAACGTCATGATGTGTGCATGGGCAAGGTAAAAACTAATTCAAAGTCATGGAGAAATAAGTATGAAAAGCTCAAATTTTAGTTATACGCATCTCTAGCAGGCACATCAAATTCACCATAATCAACAAGTGAAACTAGTTAAGAAGTTGGGCTTCACAAATGAGGCCTGAGCTTTTAGGCCAATTCACTATAATTAGTTAATGCACAGCCTTCATATTTAGGTGCATGAAAATTAGATGAAAAGGAAAGTGGAGTGGAAAATCATAACCAGAAAATTGACAGCCGGCAAGAAAGAAAAGGATTGGACATTGACATAAGCCTGCATAAAGGATAAGAGCAAATCTATACATTATTTCACCTGTACGCTCATATGATTGCCTCATCCTATAGCAATTGTTTTTCAGTATTTCTGGATAAATCTACAGAGGAAATCACAATGCAAATCACTGGAATAGAAACTTTGGTTAAACGAGAAAACAATTACATTTTGTTTTTAGCATCCTTTAACAGGATATAAAAGTCTCAATCAATTGAGGTTAAAGGCAGAGAGAAGTAAGCTGGATTTTGCTAAAACAATCTTCAGAGTATTTTTCATCTGAGGCATGCTGGAAAACTGCTTTTGCAAAGTATCAATATCATGCAAAATAACAGTAAGTATGTGGAACCTAGGATTTGTATGCTTATCTCACAAAACGATTCAAATGCCTTTGCAAGATAATCGATCTTTAGGACATGGACAAGAACAAGAAATAGTTGAAGAGATATGGAATGTACAAATCTTTGAGGGGCAGATCTTGCAAGACATCAAGAGTCCCAGAGAACTGATTATTTTGTATATGCCTACAAAAGAAAACATCAAATGAAGCAAAGAAAAAGATCTAATAACAAATAAATAGAGATATATATAAAAGACAGAATCTCACAAGGTAGTCAAAGATGACAGGCTCTCCATGGATGGGGGAAGTTGGCCACTCAAATTGTTGGTAGATATATCGCTAATTGAACAGAAACTCCAATATGTCAATGCCAGACAACCTTGAAGGGGAGAGAAAAGAAGTTTCAAAAGGATGAACCAGCTTACAAGTTGATGAGACCAGTGAGAGATTGGAAGGCATCTGGCAGATCTGCACTTAAATGATTACCGTTCACTGACCTACCAAAAAAAAAAGTATGTGACAATGATAAGAAATTGTAATTACTCTTCACAAGGGAGGTATGTAAAAAGGTTACCCTTAACATGATCTTACATGTCTGACAGAAGTGTTAGTTTCGATAAAGAACTCGGGATGTTCCCAGTGAACTGGTTAGCTGAGAGAAAACTGCCATTGCCAAAGAAAACTACAAACAATCAGAAGGGACTAGCAAAAAAACCAAAAAAACAAACTGCTACAATGAGCTCCAAGTGGGTCCAATTGTCAAGAGTCGTACAGTGTCTTCAGTGTAGTAGGTAGATTCTCTGGAATACTTCCACCGATATTATTATTGCTCAGGTCTCTACAACACAACAAACGAAGAAGAAGTTGCAGCAACAGTAACGATTATATAAATACACTTTGATGAGTAATGAGTATCACATTCTCCTAAAGCAGCAGTGAAGTTACTGAAGTAACTGTCGTTAAGAATCTCCAAAGCAAATTTCCAGTGTACAGCATTTAATCGTGAGGCAATACAGCATGCCAAGAAATTACATGCTAAAAACATGGAGATCTCATAGTACGACCACTTACATTGAGGTTATTGAAGTAAAATTCCCTAGCCCATCACCAAGTTGTCCACCCAGATTTGCACCATTTATAGTTCTATCAGAGCAACATTTATTAGAAGATGATTTAGGTCATCTGAAGGAAAATGATTGGAATAATGCTGGTGAGGAAATTAGTGTACATTGCAGCTATATCTGATCCAACACATTGGACGCCTTGCCATGCCTGTAAGCAGGGATCTCCTCCATTTGGTACCCATCCAGGAAGCAGGGGTGATCCCAAAGCAGCATATAAGCTACTTATAGCATAAACTGACAGAAAATAAAGTTACAAGACTAATTATCTTTCAACAAAATGTAAAACCCCGGTCAGTATGATGATACATGTTTCAATATTAAACCTAATCCTTTGAATGCCTAATGTTCAAAGAAAGAAAAAAGGAAAAGCAAATTCGAACTTAAGCTGGCTGAATTAGCTTAGATTAAAATTTTCTCTCGTTTGACAACATGCAGATTAAAAAAGGGGGGATAAGAAGTCATATTGTGGTGTTGCATTGTTAAATAAGTTGAGCACCCAAAAGATTAGTTATGAGTACAGTCAATCAAATTACATGTGTGTGAGTAAAGAGAGAGAGAGAGAGTAATGGGATTTAGCTGACAGCACATGTAAGTTTCATGCATTGTCAGTCCATTTCCATTATCTCCAATATGTTTTCTCCAAACAAAAATTTGGATTACGATATCAACTCCTAAGGTTCACTCATACCCATTATGTGGTTTTAGTGTTGATTAGGCTTTATATGAAGTAGACACAAAAGAAGCGATTTTTGGTGAATATAACATCTTATAGTAATTTAATGAAAGAGAAAGTAACCCCAAAACCTATGAAATTTGATCATAAAAAAGCTGAAGTGGTGGAGATCATAATCCCAAATTTTTTTAAAAAAATAATAGAATTATTGTTTTATGCTAAAAACTCATGTAAGTTTCCTGCACTAACAATTCATTTACAGTATATATGTATATATAAGGAGAGTTGGACTACAAACTCTACGAGTGGTGTAAAAAGTAAGATTTAATACCTTTTCTATCAACACATTAACTAATGGTCCACCATTACTTTATTTATTTTCTATTATTCTCCTTTAGAATGTTTGCTCCTTCCGGAAGGATTGGAAGGCTTTCATTCGAAATCAATCTTAGACTGTTAAAATTGATCTATATGATTTGAAGTGCCTAAAAATAAAAAATTAAATTTTTTATTTTTGTTTGCTCATGCATCAAGTAGGCATAAAATAAACGGTTGAAAATAACTTTTTTTCTTTCATATACACTCTCGCACATAAAATTATCAATCTAAATATTTGGTCATAATCTAAATATCCAAAACCTCCATCACACAAGATTTTATTAGGTTTTGAACATTCTAACCTTTAAAATAAGCAATACGCTATATAAAACCGTTCATTTTGTACCCACTTGATGAATGGGCAAGAAAATTAGAACAACTTAAATTTAATTCTAGAACACTTTAAAGTGTATAGATCAACTTCATTAGAGTTGATAATGGATGTCCCATAATTGAAATTCTCTACCAAATCTTTCCCAAAGGATCTAATTATCTCTCTCTATATAGGGATTACTATAAATAAGCCGCTAACTTAGATAAGTTACATGAGCTAGTGGTGAAAAAATAGCACTCTCATTATTTTTTTATCAATTTTTTTTACCATGATCTCAATCTCCACATCTTCTTTAGGATTATAATTCATAGATTTTGAAGTTTATTTGTTATTCCAGCAAGTAAATATATAATGTTGTACTTAAAAACTATTAATTTTGTATTTACTCAACAGAAGGCCAAATCAAAATTGAAACCCAAGAAAATGAGTATGAGTGAACCCTAAAGGTTCAGATTATAATGCAAAATATTTGAAAAAATAAATTTACAGAAATAGTTGAAATAAACTGCAACTCAAATAACTAATGTGAGTTGTCAGCTCATTCCCATTACCTGTGTGACGCAGGACGGAGGCTAAATTAGGGTTAGAGTTTTGAAATTAGGGTTTTTTCTAGAGGAATTGGGGAAAAAATGATAGATTGGGAAAAACTTTTGGGATTTGGGAATCCACCCAGGCCCACGCCCACTCTCCACGAATCCACGAGGAAAGATTTTTACTCAGCGAATTCCACGCCAGAGTTTTCTCAAGAAAATTTCTCAAAATATTATTCATCTTTTTTAATTCTCCATACAAACCCATATATATAGGAAACTCTAACAAACCAAATCCTAATAGAATTCAAAATCCTAATAAAATCAGAATTCTAATAAAATTAGAATCTAATCAAGTATTCTAAAATCCTAAAAAGATCCAAATCTAATCAAATCTATTCCTAAATCAAATTTGATCTCCATCACTTCTCCCCGGCTTCAAAAAATGAATCACCGGTGAATGACGAAAATGATAACTATCAAGCAAATCCGGGTCGAGCTGCTGGACTTCTTCGGTGCGCAACCAAGTGCAATCTGAATCTCCACGCCATCGCACCAAATAACGCTGATATCCACCATCAGCAGTCGAAACAATCTCATCATCCAATATGTCTTCAATCTGATCTACATGATGCTTGCGTGGAGCAGGAGGAGGCGGTGTACGGATGGGAAAATGTCGACGTCCTGGCGAAGCAGATGATGGTCGATCTGGAATAACCGCTGGATAGTCAAATGGAGCACGATATGGAGTCAGGTCCTTGACGTTGAAAACTGGATTGATCCCGAGATTGTGGGGGATCGCAAGCTCATAAGCATTAGAACCAATCCTCTTTAGAACTCGGTAAGGACCCATACGTCGAGCATGAAGCTTCTTCAAGGTTCCTGGCGGGAACCTCTCTGGACGCACTCTAACTATCACCTCATCATCCACTGCAAATTCCTGCAATCTTTTGTGCGAGTCTGCTGCAGACTTGTAGTTATTATTACTAATTGCTATTTGCCGACGAATATGATCATGCAGGGAGGGGGGTCGGTCGGATCTGGAGGGAGGGAGGGCGGACGAGACGAGGGCGGCAACTCGGGTTTTGGGGGGGTTTGGGTTTTGAGTTTTGGGGGCTTTTTTATTTTATTTTATTTTATTTTATTTTTTTTGGGGGGGGTCGGGTGGAAGAGGAGGAAGAACAGTGGGTCAGGAGGATTTGAGGGAGGCTTCTTTTTTTTTGGGGGGGGGGGGAGGGTCGGGTGGAAGAGGAGGAAGAAACAATGGGTCAGGAGGATTTGAGGGAGAGATCTTTTCTCTCTCTCTCTCTCTCTCTCTCTCTCTCTCTCTACAGATCAGTTTTTTTTTTTTGACCTGTCAAAGTTTTTTTTTTTCTCTCTCTCTCTTGCTGGTTGATGGAGGGTGAAAATGAGGGTGGCTAGGTCAAGTGGAGGAGGAGAAAAATAATTTTAGGCTCTGATACCAATTTGACGCAGGACGGAGGCTAAATTAGGGTTAGGGTTTTGAAATTAGGGTTTTTTCTAGAGGAATTGGGGAAAAAATGATAGATTGGGAAAAACTTTTGGGATTTGGGAATCCACCCAGGCCCACGCCCACTCTCCACGAATCCACGAGCAAAGATTTTTACTCAGCGAATTCCACGCCAGAGTTTTCTCAAGAAAATTTCTCAAAATATTATTCATTTTTTTTAATTCTCCATACAAACCCATATATATAGGAAACTCTAACAAACCAAATCCTAATAGAATCCAAAATCCTAATAAAATCAGAATTCTAATAAAATTAGAATCCAAACAAATATTCTAAAATCCTAAAAAGATCCAAATCTAATCAAATCTAATCAAATCTATTTCTAAATCAAATTTGATCTCCATCAGTGTGTTTATGTGAATTAATATTACAAGATAAATGTCGCTTCCAGAATACAAAGGCAATTTAAATGGAAAATAAAGCACGTTGAAGCTATATATAATTTAGAATGTCAAAGTTTACATTTCCTTCAAGAGTCAACTAGGCACAAAATGGATAGGTTAAATTAACATTATAATGCCTCCATCTATGATTTGTGGCTTGTCGATTCAAACCTTTGATCATGATCCAAATTATACACTTTAAAACACTTAAACACCCATTTCTGTTAGGTTTAATACATTCTAGATCATAAAACTACACAACTTGCTGTTCCATCTATGTCACACAAATTTGAGGCCTACTTTTATAGACAAGAAACCTTAATATCACCTAATTTTTGGGTGCACTCTAAGTGATGCAAACCCACTTGAATAGAGTGGATCTTTAATTTTGTCTTTCTGTCGTTGAATTTGAAGGGAAAAGTTTCACTTTCAGCTCCTTCCAGATGGAACCAAGATCCAATATTTCAATATTTATTAAAAGTTTTGCACCATTTTTCAGAAGGACAAGCAAAGACCAAGTTTTATTTCTCATACAATCTTCAACAATTGGCATTATATTCTTTCTATAGTGTTGTGCTTAATTGTAGGACCACTCCCAAGTCTAGGGAACTAATTAACCTGATTTACACAATCCTCTTGGGTGTCTTCTCATATAGTTCTAACCCCCACTGCAGACCTTACAATTTCCAATTGTAGAGAATGGTGTACAGTATTTCATGTGGCGTTCGCATTTCATGATTTTACTCGATGTCCTTTTTCCTTTATCTATCCACTGTGATCCTTAATGTCATCCAAAATACTACACAGACAGTTTGGTGCATCTTTAGGTTGGCAGCTGTGGCCATTCCCTCATCTTCAAGATGAATTCCAGGCTCAAACTAGATATTGTGTGGTCTCCCCATTGTAGCAAGAATTTACAACTACACAGATGAATGATTAACAGGCATTGCATACAAGCCAATCAAGTGTCATCAACCGTAATAAGAAGTCACTATCATGCAATGAATATTGCACAAAACTGGCTTGATTTCCAATAAGTTGCTGCATCATCTTAATTGCCATACTGCACCATGAATCTCCAGGCCTTCATCTGACCCCAGCAGGGGCTAACCATTAGCCCTGGCACCCAATGGCAGCTTGTCCCATACATTCTTAATCATACACTGGCATTCTTAGTAGCAACCTTTAGAAAGAAGAATGACCGGATGAGAAATAAAACATATAAGGATTCAAGAAGGAATATAAGAAATGGGTCATGAAAATTCTGTGTCAATGAACTTTTTCTTTCCGAGTGTGCCATGTCACACTAATATACTCAGATCCTTGATGTCTGTGTCCCACCTTCAGTTATATCTGAATCCCTCACTACCCAAACCATTATGTGAGGCAGACATTAAATTTACCAACCTACATGTCATAAGTGAATCTTTCTGTTTACAAACTGCTCCAAATATCAAAATGCTGCTTTAAATATATGCGGCTTCAAACTCTTTTGATTATAGTTAATGACCCTAATGACCAATATGAAACCGTAACTAAGGACAATGTATTGGTGTTTAGGGTAGGATTATCATACAACGGTTTCACCTAGACATAATGCCATCCGATTTACCAAAGGCACCCATATAACCTTTCAAGGCAATAAATCCTTCTGAGTTTTCATGGGCCAAAGGTCACATGAAAATTTGTTGCAAAACAATTTGTCTCCAAATTGCAATGAGTAATACAAGAACGCCAAATGTCAGGTTTCAATAACAAGCAAACATGTTCTTTTGGATCCCCCCGTTTTTACATTTCCCTGAAAATTTGGCCATGGGCTCTGGTGATATAAATATTTCCGCTGCAGAACTTACACTGGTACAACAACAACAACAACAACTAAGCCTTTTATCCCAAGTATTTGGGGTAGGCTACATGAACCAAAAAAAAGAATCATGCCGGATCGATCACTTTGATGTTCCTTCTCCATTCATTTCTATCAAGTAATATCTCCTTATTTAAACCTCTAAACTCCATATCTTTGCGTATCACCTCCATCCATGTTTTCTTCGGTCTTCCCTTTGTTCTTTTAACTTGTCCACTACAGAACTTACACTGGTAACTTCAATAAATGGTCAACAGCTTTTTTCACTGGCAAAGATATCAGACCAGATGTCAAGGTGTAAACACTACTCGATTACATTTTACATCAAGCTACAAGCACAATAATCTAAGAAGGTATTGCCTGGATACTAGTTCGCATTTTATCCTTGGATATCTACACGTCATATTCTTTCCGTTTCTGCAAACTTAGCATTTACATTATTGCCTATCGAACACGATGGCAGCATATGCTGCTGCTTTCTCAGTCAATGTGATTGACTCTACCATGAACCATTGCACTCAAACAATCTGAAACTAAACCCGAGTTGACGATTGCAGTTGTTGCACATTAGTTGCTCATGATAATGATTTCAAATTCTAATTGTTCATGATCAAAGGTGCGCAATACTTCCTAGATCACATTTAGACAGTTGTTGTACTTGGATCCTACAATTTGAATCATGAAGATTATGACCCAGATGATTATGTGATGTGTAGGTGTTTAAAGAGAAAAAAAAAAAAAAAAAAAAAAAAAACATACCGTCCTGATCATTAGTGAGTCCATGAGAAAATGGCATGGTAAAAAACATCATCAGACTAATAGCGGCCAAGGAGAAGAATCTTGACTTGACGTTACTCATTTTCAATCTCCTTCTACCGGGAGAAGGAAATAAACTTATCCAATTGTTTTCTGAGGCAAACAGAAAAAGAATCATAATCAGCAAAGAGAGATGTTGTCTTTAGAGATTTGACTGTAATGAGAAAGTAGGAAGTAAAATTAATTGTCCTCAGAAAATCCACCGACCGGAACTTAATTCATATTATACTTTGTGATCAATGGTCTCCATGAGAAGAAACCCAAAGCCTAACTATTGAGGTTAAAATAATGAATTTGTTGGAAAATATCATGCACCTAACACCAGCTGCCCACATTTTTGAGAGCAACAAAAATGGGCAAGCCAAATTCCATCAACCAAAAGTACTCGGGGTGTGAAGTTAAAGCAAATTTAGATTGTACCCTTTACCTGCCCCCACCTAAATTAAACTTCAAATGCCTTTTTGTTAAAAAATAAAAATAAAAACCTAGCTCACTCTTTTTTTTTTTTTTTTTGGGTGAAAATTAAAGAATACATCACTTTCTCGTTAACAACTTACTTACTATAAGCAAACCAAGGGGCCATGGATCTCCAGAATAGATCGAAAACAAAAAAAAAGGGGGGGAATCGTGATTTTCAGGAAGCATCTTCCCACAGCCTATAGAGATCAACATTCCTAAAAGTAGTAGTAGTAGTAGTAATAGTAATTATAGTAGCAATGCGAATAAATTCAAGTAATAATCACTGAACTTCGAAGGAAAAACCCTAGTGGATGGATTGTACAATCCGGTTGCATGCGATGGAGAGCAGTTGATTACCTGGAAAACAATAACAATAGTGGGCTGGATTTGGATCGAGCCAAGAAGAAGAAGAAGACGGCTTAGCCGCTAAGTCTCCACAAAGTTTAGATATCTCTCTCTCTCTCTCTCTCTCTCTCTATATATATATATATATATACACTATACAGAGAGAAAGAGACAAAGGTAACAAAGCAAAGAAAGAGAGAAGGGAGAAAAAAGCAGTGAAGGTTGGGGTTAAGCAGCAACAGTAGAAGCATTAGTAGCAGTAGTAGTACATTATGGAACGAAACAGACAAGAGAGAGAGAGAGAGAGAGAGAGACCGGGTTGAACTTTCTTGCTGTGGTGTGCTTTGCTTTGCTTTGCTTTGCTTCTTCCACTCGATGGAAGAATCTTTTAGAAAGATATTTATTTATTGGGGTATTTACTGGTTTGCCCCTCAAATCTTTAAATATTATGATTTTACCCCCCAAATCTTCATATTTATAATTTTGCCCTCCAAATCTCATAAGTTACAACAATTTTGCCCCCTTCTTTAACTTTCCCTAACACAGTTAATTTTTTGACCATTTTACCCCTCATTTCCTCTTTTATTTTCCTCCTCTTCTTCTTCTCTCTTCCTCTTTTCTTCTTATTTTCTTCATTATTTCTCTTCTCTTCCTCCTCTTTTCTCCTTCTCTTTTCCTCCTCTCTTCTCATTTTCTTCATTTTTTTACTCTTTCATGTTCATGCATTTTTTCTTCTCATTCTCTTCTCATTTTCCTCCTCTCTTCTTATTTTCTTCTCTTTTTTTACTTGAGATAATTGATTTGGTAAACTAGAGGAAAAATGCATGAACATGAAAGAGTAAAAAAAAAATGAAGAAAATGAGAAGAGAAGAGGAAAAGAGAAGAAGAAGAGAGGAGGAAGAGAGGAGAAATAATGAAAAAAATAAGAAGAAAGGAGAAAGAGAGAAGAAGAGGAGGAGGAAAATAAAAGAGGAAATGAGGGGTAAAATGGTCAAAAAATTAATTGTGTTAGGGAAAGTTAGATAGGGGGCAAAATTGTTGTAACTTATTAGATTTGGGGGGCAAAATTATAAATATGAAGATTTGGGGGGTAAAATCATAATATTTAAAGATTTGAGGGGCAAACCAATAAATACCCCTTATTTATTTATGCATAATAATAACTTTAAAAGGAACTCATTAAATATACTTCTGTTTCTCCCTTTTCCTCTCTCTCTCTCTCTCTCTCTCTCTCTTATTCTCTTTCTGTCTTCTAGCAGACCATATTAGTATTAGTAGAAAAAGTTTAAGAAAAGGCTTGAGAGATGTGGAGACTGTGTCGAGACTTGATTGGTGGCAAGGATGGTTACAAAAGGAAATGATAAGGGTGTTAATTATAATGTTTTTGTATGTGGGAGCTAGTTGTGAATTTATCATCGAAAGCCCAATTCATTCTCTTAATTGGTAACTAGTATTAGTTTTTCTTTTCTCATCATTGGAAATTAAATCACTGGATTTTGATGTGAGCCAATAGTGAAAGATTTATAATTAAGGAAAAACAAAAATAATGAACTTTGGAAAATCTATATACACTTCTGCATGCCCTATAGATTTTAGAATCATTACAATATTGCTGACTTGGGTTACTTGAAATGTCTTAGAATTTTTTCCCTCTCATGACGCCTTTTTCATTATTTGATTAATTACATAGTTTGGAGCAGCTGATTAGCTTCGAACTCTTTTATCAGATAGAACGGGAAAGAGTCCATATATACAGGTAGGTATGTGGAGTAAAAAGTAGAAGAAGATAAGAAAGTGTGGCTGCCGCTAATTAAGAAAGCAAGCAATTAGCATCCGTGAGGCTGTGACTGAGTGGGTACAATTACAGTTACCTTAGTTACAAAGCAAGCGAACGGATCAAAGACATTAAGTTGATTCCTCTCGCTATCATCCCTTATCTGTCCTAATCATCTTTTCATCAATGGTTCCTCTCGCTATCCAACAGTCTCTCTCTCTCTCTCTCTATATATCACTAAGTTCTGCTGTAATTATTATTATTTGACCTGCTAATTAAGTGCTAGCTTAGCTAACTCCAATGAAAATTATTAATGCAGAAAGCATGCATGCGATTCTTACACGGAACTAACTAACTCATGACAACATATATCAGACATGCATGCATGCATCAGATTCAGATTGGATAGCTGGCATTGAATATTGCTGATATATGCTGGTGTGGATTTATTTTCTTTTTATTTTTTTTACAATCTAAGCTTTCTCTAGCTAGCTAGTCTTTTAGTTATTAGTTGGTTTGCTTTGCTTCTATATATATGTGCAGCAAGCAGATTGTTTGAGCTTCCATCTGATCTGATCTCTCTACCACGAGCCATGGCACTCCATTTTTAGTTCTCTGTGAAGTTGGTCTTTTGAGAGCTGTTGTGTTGCGGCCAGCTTCGGTTGACTTGAGAATGCTTGCTTGTATATCTATTAATTGATTTCAAATTGACAAGTAAAGCAATGCAACAAATAATAATAATAATAATAATAATAATAATAATAATAATTAATCAAACTAAATTAATTTTTTTCCAAAGAGATGGGGTGAAATCTCAATTAATTAAAGTAGTATTAATTATTAATAGAACAGAAGATAATCACGGAATGACCAGAAGATTGATAGTACTGCCCACGGTGGCGCTAGCTACCCATCCCTCTAGCAATTTAAAAAATATGGAAAGAAACATTAATTAATTTTTTTTATGCTCTTCATTAATCAATTAAATTATGGAGTGTGTATATATATATATATCCTTATCATTATAATAGCTATTTTCTAATCAATGAAGAGTGACTGACTAGCTAATTGCGAGTCAGACATCACATGCATCGGTTTGATTGCATAGCTAAGCTGACGTTTAATGTGCGCAAGAGATTTTCTTTTGCTTAAACATTTTAAAACAAGAATTTCTCCAAAAAAATATTTTAAAGATCAAACTTTAATTATAAAACATGCTGCTGAGAGAACTCCAGGATCAATAGGAGATACAAAAATGTCATGCATGCAGATGTGATGAAGATGCAGACATGGAAGCCAACAAACAGAATAAATTGGCCAAATTTGCCATTCCCATTGTTCATTCCCATTGTCCACTACCATTGATGCCAATAAAGCAAATAATTAATTAGGTCAGTCAATGCCGATGCCTCGAATGGACTCTGAACCACGCTTGAAGAGGGAGGAAGAGATACAGCCGAGAGAGAGAGAGAGAGACAGAGAGAAAGAGAGAGAGAGAGAGAGATACGGGCAGCCATCTATCTCTACTGGTCTGATATCACTATCATTATTGTTATTATTATCAGGAGGCAACAAACTTACACTCAACCATGGGCTCATCCATCCCTTTCCCATAATATTATTATCATCCCATGTTTCCAGACACGTCTATTTCTATATAATTAAGGAGTAATTAATTAATATTACACTAACCAGTAGCGTAACTTCACTTAGATTCTCTCTCATTATATATATATATATATATATATATATATATATATATATATATATATATAAGAATATATAAGAGTATGATCTCTCGCTATATATATATATATGAGAAACAGAAAATTCACCGGCGGTGAAGAGAGTTTCTTCACCGCCGTTTAGATGACCCAATAAAATTATTACACATGGCGTCATTCAAGATAACAAATAAAAATATTTCCTTAACCCCTCTTTGAGTGGTACCACGCACCTAAGCGGCAATTAGGAATGGCAAAAGGATCGGGCGGCCGTTGGGCACGTCCGACCCGGCACGTGCCGGGCACGGCTCGGATGAGCCATGTCGGCTCGAGCCGGGGTCGCATGTGCGGTGGGCACGGTGCGGGCAGAGCTGTGCCAGTGCCAGGCATGGCTCGGCCCTTTTTTAATTAAAAAAAAACATTTATAGCCGTTATGGAAGGTTTTTTTCAATTTTTTCACAGAGCCCCCCAACGACTATATTTATAGCCGTTGAGATGATTTTTGCAGATTTTTTTTGCAAATTTTTCCTTCAACGGTCATTTCAAAATGACCGTTTGGGGGTTTTTTTTTTTGCAATTATATTTGCAAAAAAAAAAAAGGAAAAAAAACTTTCTTTTTCTATAAATAACTCCTCATCTCCTCAATTTTTATTCTTCACACAAACAAACTCTAACTCTAAAAACTCCATTCAATTCTCAACTCTCTCAAGCAAGTATCAAGTGATAAAAAAAAGTCTCACGCAAGCAAACCTCAATATCAAGATTCAAGCACGCCTCATTGGCCTCAAGTCTAATCTTTCAAGCAAGTTTCTCTTCGGTTTTCCAGTTTCCTCCCTCTAGTACTCATCTCTCTACTCTATCTCTCAAGTGGTTCACCGCTCAAGAGATATTTATAATTTGAAGTTTTTTATTCATTTTTTTGAAATTTTTTATTCGATTTTTTCAAGTTTTTTTGAATTGAATCTATACTCGTCCGGTGCTTCTTGCTCTTAAGCCGCGGGTTCTTTTTCTCCTTTTTTAAGGAGTGAAGAATATCAAAACCTTTACCAACCCTTAGAACGCCCTTCCTCAAGTACCCTTTTCTATATCCGAAGAAGAACCAACCAAAGTAACCATACTCGAAACCCAAACAATCACCCCGCTAGGATTTTTAGATCGGACATATAGAAATATTTTGAAAAAAATTATGGAAAATTGTGTTAGACAAGCTAGATGTAAATACAACAACAACAACTAAGCCTTTTATCCCAAGTATTTGGGGTAGGCTACATGAACCAAAAAAGAATCACGCCGGATCGATCACTTTGATATTCCTTCTCCATTCATTTCTATCAAGTAATATCTCCTTATTTAAAACTCTAGACTTCATATCTTTGCGTATCACCTCCATCCATATTTTTTTCGGTCTTCTCTTCGTTATTTTAATTTGTCCTACATTGATAAACTCCACTTTTCGAACTGGTGCACTTGTAAGCCTACGTTACACATGATCAAACCATCGTAAGCGATTTTCTCGCATCTTCTCATTAATGGGAGCTACACCTATTTTAGCACGAATATCTTCATTTCTCACTTTATCTCTCCTACTGTTGTCGCACATCCAACGGAGCATGCACATCTCTACTACACTTATCTTCTGTAAAGCTAGATGTAATATTGTCAAAAAATCTATTCATTCTTTTTAAGCAGTGGAACGGATCACCTTAAAATACACATAGATAAAACTCACCTACCAAATGAACCACATCATACACAAATATGTTTAATACATCTCAGTCATATTTATTATCTTTTTAATTGGAGCAGCCTATATATACTCCGTCTCTGCTGTCTTGTGAATAAAAGAAACGCTTCCTGTTGCTGTTGGGGACACCTTTAGTCACATGTATAAATAAATATTGAGATTTAGGAGTAGCATTTTATATGAATATGAACCTGGAAAACCCTAAAACAAAGGCTAACGTTGTCGTGCTTTCGATTTTTAGTTCTTACACTAATTTTTCATAAATCAAGTATAGCATTTGCATTATGCACCAAACCTAAAAAAGGGTAAAGATGGAGTGGATTTATACCATGATGTTCCTTCCATTTTCATGAGGACTTCTTCTGCTAATCACTCCATTTGCTGAATAGACATATATGCATATGAAAGGAATAATATGTGGTCGATAAAGAATAATTTTTTATGAAAGAAGTATCAATCAATTGATAAACCTCCCAACCACCGCTTTAACGCACTCAACTTTTCTATACAATGCTCAGATACATTGAAACAGAAGGGCACAATGTCTTAATGTCTTCATGCATGTTTCAAAGCATCCGTCAGGTACTGCAAAGGAAATCTAAGTAACAAGGGACTAAAATTAAGTTAACCCGTTTAAGCCACCACACTTATTGCTCAAAGGGAGCACCTGGGGCAACTACAACAATTCTACAACATGGCAGCACATTTATACACATTTCAACAGCAGCATCCAACTGTAACCGGCCAAGCAATTGTTTGCATTCTCAAGTTACAACTACTCAACTGAAATTGAATAAGCAAACCTTAGCCGCAGCCAGCCGTAATATGGATACAGGATTGCTGAGCCTTCCTGTACTGTGCTGTTGAGTTGGACACAGGTTCCAGGGGATGGAGAGAGACCGAATCGGATAACTGTCATGCTAGTGAAATTGAGCTAGTCCTACATATAAAGCTGAATTCCAGTCACAGTAAATTCTAATTTGAACTCAGCGGTGAGCCATCAATTGGGATAGGATGGTGAGGTGGCCACAAAATCCGCTCAGGTGGGCAGGGAACAGGGGGAGGGGCAGGGTGTGCAATGAAAGTAGGTATGTCGTTCCCAGGCATCAAAACTGAAACCCCTTTGGCATAGATAGACATCTGCATTCCATGAAAACATAATCAGAATTGGTTGATGGCCTAGAGCGTGCAGATCACTCAAACTCTAAAACTACAAAGATATATGTTTATACTTCTTCATACCCCGGCTATTACATAGCTCTTTGCCTGTGGACTGATGCAACCATACTATATCAACTGAAAGTTCAACTGAAACACCATTCAAACAAAAAGAAAATGTTCATAGGACAGAGAATTGGAGATACTGGTTTAGTGATGTAAGGAATATTGAAACTATACACGCATGCTGCTATGATGGGAAGCTGATTCAAGATGGTTGGTTGCAAACAAGGGCTGTAACAATCCGTTGTGCCAGATTTGCAATAATTATAAATAGCACAATGGGACTGATTCATGAACTTTGATTCCATAAAAATCATTTCAAAGGAGAGTACCCTTAGTAATTAAAACTCGTTATTATGGAAAACAAAAAGGGATTAATTCATAAACTTTGTCATTATCTTATGTATGCACACATATATAGAGAGACTAAAGCATAGAAGCTCTCTATATGATTCAAGCCCCATGGTTAGGAAAGAGTAAAGACAAATACTGTTCATTCAAACTTATTTGAAGAGAGATCAGATTTTTTTTTTTTTTTTTTTTTTTCCTTATGCACAAAAACATAGGCTTTGACAGTAAAAAGGTTGAATAAGGTTCAGCAAAGAAATGGCTGTATTACATTATCTTGTGAACTATGTAGGTGTTTAATTTCAAACAATAGATTACGATAATCAAACAAACAAAAAATAGGAAAAGCACATAAAAGAGAGATCGCACCAGAGAACACCAAAATTTAACGTGATTCGAAGCGAGTCCCAAGTCCAAAGAAGCCAATCAATCAAATCTACAATATTTGATGACGATAACAAAAAAAAAAAATCACTCTTAGATCTAACAAATTTAAACTCTCTCAAAAATAACTCTCATATCTTCCCAAATTATTCTCTTGTGTTTCTAATACAAAAACACTCCCAATGTCATGCCAAAGCTATGCCAATTTCATATCAATTCCATATCACTGGGTTACAAACAACATATATTTATAGCCACAAATCCAAATACAAAGTTTCTAAAGGAATCCAATTGGAGATCTAATAAACTCATATTTGTCTTAATCCAAATACAATATGGATTCATCTTGGATTCTAACTAAATCAAACTAACTTGAATTCTATTAGGAATTATCAACTAATCCTAGCTCCAATCATGAGTTTAATGACACATGGACTCTGAAACAAGTCAAAACCTCAAACATATTTACAACTATGATTATGTTGACCAAAATCACATATCCGTTAACCAAAACCCATCTAGCAGCTCCTTGGATGGTTTTGGCCTAAAGATTTGGCTATGATTAAAGGACCGTAGATACGAATATACTGCAAAGCTTTTCTTATGACAGGGAATGTCTATGATTAAAGGACCATCAAACATACAATAGGGAGCTCCTCTTACTCCATGCTGTGAGTGAAGTCTTTGTCAACCTAGCAATGGATGTAGTTTTGTTATGGCAACTACAACAAGAACCAAGCCTATTATCCCAAATATTTGGGGTAGGCTACATGAACCAAAAGAGAATTATGCTAGATCTATCAAATGGATGATCCATCTTCACTCATTCCTACCGAGCAACATCTCTTCATTTGAGCCTTTAACATCCATATTATTTCGTATCACCTCCAACCATAATTTCTTCGATCGCCCCTTCGCTCTTGTAACTTGTTCAACATTGATAAGTTACACTTGTTGAACAAGTACATCTTATTCTCGATATTGCACAAGATTAAACCACCGTAGGCAATTTTCTTGCATCTTCTCTTTGTTGGCAGTGAAAATTTCTAAGTAAAAAGAATTTTCCACAACAGAACGCGGAGCTAACTCTATAGCCTCGCGTTTGGCTATTTTAGCCTCGCGTTTAAGAAAAACACGGAACTAATCGATAGCTCCTCGTTCTGGTTTCTTAGCCCCGCGTTTTGATGAGTTTAACTCCGCGTGAGCAGATAACCAGAATCTTAAATTGATTGAGATTAAAATTTGGGCTTATCCAAGTACCCAAATTAAGTCCGATCAGAACTCTAAATCAAGAGACTTAAAATCAAAACTAAGATATTTGATTGGAATTCTTGATGAGTACAAATTCTATTTAGATAGAAACTCTCATATTACCTCAAGGCTATAAATACCCACTTGAGGAAGCCTTGGAGGATCTTTTTCTGGAGTTTTGGAGAAGTTCGAGTTACGCATAGAGCCTTGAACGAATCAAGACCAGAGGAGATCGGTTCTACAGTCGGCCGCCATCTTCAAAAGAAGAGTTCGTCGTCAGATAGTCCAAAAGAACTACATCGATAGATCCCATCGCCACACAGATCCCACGTTTATATTGTAAAAGAGAGTGATTGAAATATAAAATCCTTTTGTTTATTCTTTCTTTTTCTTGTTCACTTTCGTTGTAATCCAAGTTGAATTCAATGGAAGGAAAGCAAAGAATTCCTACTGCGAACACTCTTTTATGAGGGTTATTCTTAGTATAGCAAGAATATCCTCATTTCTCACTTTTATCTATGCTAAATTACGACACATCTAACAAAGTATGTACATTTCTATTATTTATCTTTGGTGAATGACATCTCTTTGTATCCAGCATTTTATATCATATAACAAAACTGACTTAATAGCAGTCGTATAAAATTTTTCCTTCAGTTTTAATAGAATGTTATAGTCGCATAACATTCTTGTTAAACTTCTTCATTTTAACCAGACAGTTTGGATCCTATGATTAACATCACTATCAATCTCTCTATTGCTTTGAATAATAGAACTCAAATATCTAAACTGATTGTTCATTTGTATCTCCCTCTTGTCCAATATCACAACACTTTAGCCTCGAGTTCTTTACTAAATTTGTGCTCCATATACTTTGCTTTGAACCTACTCAATCTAAAACATTAACATTTTAATATTTATCTCCATAACACTAACTTGGTATTTACCCATACTCTACTCTCATCGACCAAGACAACATCATCTATTAATAGCATATACCAAGGTATTTCATCCTAGATTACCCTTAAAATTATCCATCATTATGGAAAATAAGAATGCACCTAATGCAAATCCTTGACACAATCCAATTCTAATCGAAAAATCACTTGTTAGACTACCATAAGTTCTGACAATTACCACTGTTCCATCGTACACTTAATTATGTAAATATACTTGGTTGAGACTCCCTTCTTCATCAATATCCACATAACACCTCTCTCGGTAACTTATCATAAGCTTTTTCTAAATAAATAAAGACCATACACAAATCAATACTTCTCCCTCGAAATCAGTATATAAGTTGATGTAGCAAAAATGAATAGGTTCTGTTCTCGACCTTTATGACATGAAACCAAACTGGTTCTTTGATAGCTTAATAGACTTTCCTAGCCTATGTTCAATTACTTTTTTCTAAAGTTATTAGTGTGATACATGAGTTTTATTCCATAATAATCAAAATAACTCTGAATATCACTCTCATTCTTATATATAAGTACTAGGATACTTTTTCTCCATTCATTTAACATCATCTAAGTTTGTTAAATCTTGTTAAAGAGATCTGTTAGCCACCTCACACCATCTCTCCTATATATCTCCATATCTCAATAGAAATCACATCAGAACAAATAGCTTTTCTTGATTTTAGCCTCTTCAAAATCTCTTCTACTGCATATTATTTAATTCTACACATAAAATATTATTCATATCCTTACTGAATAGAAAAATCATCCAAATTTTGAGTAAAACTACTATCATACAATCTGTCAAAATAATCTATTCATTTTTCCTTAATCTCTGTCTCGAAATGAAACCTCCGGATTCTCGTCTTTTTCACACTTATCAGTATGTAGACTTTACTGTGCATAAGTCTCTAGGTTGGATATGGCAAAAGATCCATATATTTTGGATTGTTTTTCTTCTTCCATGTTGCCTGACTATCTTACGAGTAGTGGCATACTAATGCATTGTTCAATATCTCAACAATGTGTAACCTAAGGTTTTAAACAATGTTGAAAATAACGCGTTATGAAACCCGTTATATTGCGTTGCGTAACCTAACAGAACTCTCACGCTACGTAACAACTGAAAATAACTCAGTGTACCGTAACAGTACGCTTTTTATGTTATTTTACGTTATATTACGTAACGTTACGTTAAATTACGTTATGTTACGTTATTTACTAGTATTTTTTTAGTAATATCTATATTTGTGTTGCTTATTATTTTGATTATTAGCAAATTACTGAAATTTTATTACTTGATTTGGCTTGTTTGACTGCTTATAGAATTACTAACTTGCTAATTAGCGATTGTTTTCTTATTCGCTTGTTGTAATTCATATCCAGTTTTTGAAATATCATACTTGTTGATTCTATTGAATTTTTAACTAAACTGAAATCAACAATTACAAATAAGATAAATTGAATATTTGAAAATATAAATTACAATAATGATAATAACTGGAATTGAAATAAAAACTTGTAATCTTGGTTTTTTTGTTTAGATGATGACTGGAATTACGGTTGCGACTTAATATAATTTATGAAGATAAATGTGAAAATTATTGTAAAATTTAATATAAAATTAGAATAGATTATGTATTATAAAATGATTATATATTCTTTTCAGAATTTTTTAATTTATTTTTCAATTTATAAAGATTATTTTATATAGTTTTATATTTATTTTTATTAAATAAATAGGAAATTGCATAACCTACATTATGCGTTACGCTATATACAACATAACCTAACAAAAGCAAAACGTTATGTTACCGTTATCGCTATTTTAAATATTGGTTTTAAAGACTCGTAGGCAATGGTCACAAATCAACCAGCCGATGGTTTTTGGTATTGGACATCATCATTATTATACAATATTTGTACGATATTATAGGGTCCATTATCATCCAAGATATCACAATATCCGATTCGACATTTGCAATACATCTTGATGTCGGTCGATATTTAAAACCTTAGTGTTAACCATTTTAACATATTTAAAGGAGTACCATAATTAAACCTCTTCAAATAAGACCTCATCCAGAAACTATACATTCTAGCAGTATATTTCCCTTTTAGAAAAATATTTGACATCATAATATTTAGTTTTTAAAATTAATAAGATGCCAGGTATCATTCTTCATAACATATTTTTCACTCTATAAAACTGTCTTAGACTACCATGACAAGCTTAACTTCCAGAATTATGGAATATATAAAATACAATAGAAGAAATAAATCTGGAAAAGGAAAGTAGCCTACATATTATTTTGTGATGAGATACATACAAGATGTATTTATAACAATCTTCTTAAGAAAAATGGTCGCTAGTATGATGTTTGTCCCAAATTCGATAAGAAATAATGTTTTTTGAGGTCTGCAATTAATTAATAAGGCTGTCTTTATGCATCATTCTTTTTACCAGATAATAATATCACTTAATTCTCACAGTACAAGAGGCCACATGGATATGCATAAAGAAGCCCTCATAAGTCAGATGCTGCTACAGCTTCTCTTTAGTCTACTTCTCTTATTTGCCTAATAAGTAGTAAGAAAATGATGAACACAACTCTATTGCTCCATTGAGCAATGAGAAAGTTTCCATTTCAAAGATCCAAAGTACATGTTAGATTATCCACATGAATTTGTAACATACAAACTTCTTCAGATCCCCCTCCATTATAAGTTCAAAATCTTCTCAAGAGGCAGAACCAAGTTGTCATATGACACACATTAATGTCACCAACTCCCTGTCTTTCATTCCCTCACTAGAGATGAGATGTCCTAGGATAGTGTTTTGGTTGATTGGAATTAGTGTAGGCTAATTCCAATGAAAGTCAATTTTGTCCATGGTGAGAGCTTAGCTAGGTTGCACTGATTCAAGTTTGAGATATGAATACAACACCATGGAGTTACATGAATACACCTAACTATATGAAGTGGATCTACAAGTCAAATGAAATTGAGTATCTAAATACATCTAAGATATAAGAGGCGTATGTTACAGCTATCTGGATGTACTATAAAGCATCTCCTAAGAATCCATCAAATATCCGAGCATACAAGAATGCATTAATTATTATATCTGTAGACATCTCCCTTAGCGACGTATCCATAAGACATGGGCTTTAAGTCACATTTAAGTTCAAATCTAGATGTAAAATGGAGTGCATAAAAATAGCTAAACTAGAGCCCATTTAACGTTTAGGAGGTAGAGGTTGAATTATTAATGTCGAGTTTGATTTTCCTAATAACAAGAACCTCAAAACGTAGGATTGAGATGAACTTCCTTACAGGAAACAACAACCAAGTTACATTTTCTAAAGAAAAGGAACCTCACAATACTAGTAGTAATTGAGAAAAATGCAGGAACAACAATAGATTAGCAGCAACAAGACTGCATTAATTTCTGGAAGCATAATGTTTGCAGTAGTCTGTAGCCCCTAAGGATTCGCTGTGTATGGTGGTAAGTCTAGCTAGGCACGTCAGTGGTGATAACAGAATGGGTAGAATGGTATGGGGGGGGTGGTGGGGGTAAAGAATAAAACTAAATTAGAGGGACATAAAAAGGCTTGGAACAACTACAAAGAAAGTGGCTTTGCTAGTACCAGTACTAGTAGCAGTAGAAGTAGTGAGAAGAAGAAAGGCTAATAAAATTGAAAAAGGAAATGTAAGAGAAGTAGGAAACGGATAATGTCCTTCACACTTGCTTTGCTACTTTAACATTGTACACTTTTATTATTATTTATTACTTAAAAAAGAAGAGGAGCTGCACCGACGGTGATTGATACTAGTAATTCAGGCTGATGGATCATTTGAGTTGCTAGTCGTTTTCCCCCTCCTACAACTAGTACTAGTACACGCACGAGTACAGCAAGATGTACAAAAGAAAGCATTTTATGTTTTTTCTATCAGACGAGGAAGAGGAGGAGGAGGGGGAGGAGGAGGAGCCATCTTGATTTCATCAAATTTTGTGACCAGGTAAAATAAAACAGAGCATGATTAACTTGCTTAGGATTGGCTTCAATTTCAATTTCATTTTTCATTTGCTTCAGGCAATTCTATTTTAGGAAATAAAAAGAGAGCAACGAAATCGATGGCATTGCCATACATAATTAGGGTTAATATTGAAGCTCAACAAATTGGAGAGTAGTGAAATTAAAATAGCACTAGTTAAAGAGACGAAGAATAATACCTTTGGTGAAGGGTAGCCGTCGAGCTTCCGGGCGAAATTCCGGCGCTGGGCCTCGAGATCCACGGCGTACTCGGCTGAAGGAGAAGAAGAAGAGGACCTCCGCCCGTGGGGCACACCGCCAACGCCGTTGCCGGTGCCTGAGAAGAAAGGGGATCTAGGGCGGAGGAATCTCTCGAAGATTGCCATGACGAGGAACATGGAGATGAGGATAGCAGTGGCAACGAAGCCGAAGGAGACGGCATTGACGGAGTTGTCAAAGTGCCTCCACCTCTGATCATCTCCTATGCCAACATCTACGCCTCCGCCAGCTGATATTTCCTGTAGATCCGGCGGCGACATCGATGGCCCCCCGCCAATGCTATCATCCCTACTCGTCATTCCTACTCCTCAGGCTCAGACTCAATGGGAGTAGTAATTTTTTGGAGGAGGAGGAGGAGGAGGAGAAGCTGTAATTATTGTGGAGAAATAAATTTTGAAAATTATTATAATCCCTCGTCTCTTCTTCTCCAAATTCCTAAACCCATCGCATCGATTACTGTGAACAAGCAAGCAAAGCTGTAAAGCTATTCCTTTATCTCTGTCTCTGTCTCCCTGTTTATCTCTCTAGCGCAGCGCTGTGCTGTGCAGTGCAGCCGGGGGGTGTAAATTAGTTGCTCAAAGTTATTTTGCCAATCGCAATTTAATTTACCATAATTGCAATTGAAAGTACCATCATTGAAATTGTAATTATTGTAACTATGTAAGCAAGTGTGTAAGGGTGATAGTTACAGCCACAAGTTTTTACAATTGCGCATTTGCGGCTACAACCAAATAGTAAAAACCACTGCTTACAATAAAAAAAATTGTAATTGTAGTCATTTTGCACAATTATGCAAGTAATCAAATGCCATATGTTGTAAGAGGAGATGGTGAAAGAGGGGCGGTAACCACTGCTTACAATAAAAAAAAAAAAATTTGATTGTAATTGTAGTCATTTTGCACAATTATGCAAGTAATCAAATGCCATATGTTGTAAGAGGAGATGGTGAAAGAGGGACGGTGTATATCTGTTATCCCTCCGTGGTTTCTTTAGCTTATGTTTGGGAATCTTCGAGAAAAAGAGACTATTAGTCCATTAGACAAGAGCTTAAGCGTTAGAGAGAGAGAGAGAGTATCATTATAATAGACGTGGGTAACGGGTCGGTGCATGGGACCACCTGTGATGTGCATCAGTGCATGTGGGTCAGGGGTTAATGAAAGTCCCATTTCCTTGCTTTCCCTTTTCCTTTCAATTCATTTCTTTTATTTTAATTTCTTTTTTGAAATAAAGCCCGGACGGAGGGCTGCCAGCACAGTACTAACAGAGGATTATTACGGTGTGTATTATACACACAAATAGTAGGCGTTTATTGCTTCATGAATACATATGAATACATAAGAAAAGATTTATTGAGTACATGTAGACATTGGTATTACTGATAGATAATGAGTCCCAAGAAAAACAATTATATATATATATATATATATATATATATATATATATATGAGAAAACGGGAAATACACCCGCGGTGAAGGAAGTTTCCTTCGCCGCCGCTTAGGTGGCCAAATAAAATTATTATACGTGGTGTCATTTAAGAGAATTCATTTATTTGTTATCTTGAATGACGCCCCGTGTTATAATTTTATTGGGCCACCTAAGCGGCGGTGAAGGAAACCTCCTTCACCGCCGGTGTATTTCCCGTTTTCTCATATATATATATATATATATATATATATATATATATATATATATATATATATATATATATATATATATATATATATATATATATATATATATATATATATATATATATATATATATATATATCGCCGCTTAGGTGGCCCAATAAAATTATTACACGTGGTGTCATTTAAGAGAATTCATTTATTTGTTATCTTGAATGACGCCCCGTGTTATAATTTTATTGGGTCACCAAAGCGGCGGTGAAGGAACTCCCTTCACCGCCGGTGTATTTCCCATTTCCTCTCTCTCTCTCTCTCTCTCTCTCTCTCTCTATATATATATATATATATATATATATATATATCATAGCCATAGCATATATAGAGTGTAGCAGTCAGACCTCATGTAGTATAGAGGGTCTGTAACTTTACACGCCTGAAATTTGAAACTCTCAATAAATTTCCTGAGCAATCTGACGAAATTATCTCAGCGTGAGTGGACGGGTCACGTGATTGACACGTGTCGGGAAAAGATCAAATTGCCTCCCAACCCAACGAAAGAGGGGCTATCAGAGGCGAGTTTAGGGCAGCTTCATTAGAGTTTCCTCTCTCTCTCTCTCTCTCTCTCTCTCTGGCGATTCAAGGGCGAACTTCGAATAAAAATTAGAGTTTCCTCTCTCTCTCTCAGGTGATTCGAGGGCGAACTTAGGGTAGAAATTAGAGCCTCCTCTCTCTCTCTCTCTGGCGATTCGAGGCCACGAATAATGGGCAGCTCTAGGTTAGAAGGGGCGGCCGAACATTAAGCGGGCGATTCTAGGGCTTCTGTACCTCTCCCTCTCCACTCTCTCTCTCACGACAGAGCTCTCCGGCAACTCTCTCTCTCACAACAGCCTGCCCGACAAGATTCTGCCAGAGAAGAAGCAACAACAAAGACAGGGGGAGCTTGAAGTACCGGTAAGATTTATATAAACCAAAAGTTCTAATTTTTATAGATCTTTTTACCTACAAATTTTTGTGGTGATAACGATGTTACTGTCGAGGTAAATTTTGTGGAAATTTTTTTCACCCAAATGTGTTGGGCATGGTAAAGGGGAGGACCATAAACTGTGTTGTGTGTACTGTTGATAGGGATTCTTTGGATTTGTAGAGTCGTGGGCACGTGTGGCCTTTGAATTGAACTGGATAAGGTCCCGACAAGCCCTTGATGCTAATTTTAGGGGTTTTTTTAACAAGACAGCTTGGCCTGTTGTTTTCGTACCTATGTAAAATCTATGGATTTTGTTTGGACAAACCCACAACTATGTGAGGAGTTTAGACCTAATCTTGATTAATTAGTTTTCAATTGCTGCTTAGTATTTTAATTGTCTATTTATCTTGATATGTATTGTTATATTTTATGCTGTTGAAATATGACAAATGCTATTTTTGACCTTCATGTTCACCACGGGGGGAAATTTGTAAATAGTGGCACCATATAATATCAAGGGGGTACAGTAAATATTGTTGAGAATATTGATCAAGATTTCTTTGGTTGGTTTGATTTAGAGAATATTGTTAGAAAATTGCAATATAGGGCGAGTTCTTATTGCATTATAAGATCCTGTATCTATGTCAAGATGACAGATGGAAAGTCCTAGACAGTGATAGTTGGGTAATTATAAGGTAAAGCTGAAAACAAATGTTGCTTTTCTTTTAGGATCAGGTAGGGATTTGGGTGGAACAACAGTTGCTCCTATTAGAAGTGAACTCGCAATTGGAGGAGCATACGATGCGGGACGGTTTGTACCCCGGGTAACTAGTGTTCATACAATTATTTTGTTCATTTATTTTTCTTATACCCTTTTAAAAACCTCTGTCATATCTCCTATTGTCATTGCAGAGAGGTCAAAGCTCTAGGCAGGTCAGGAAAAAGAATTGATATCTGATTTCATTAACTAACGACAAAAGAGAGATAATGAATTAATTTTCTTACAGTTTGATACTTTTTTTATACTTTTCTAACATTATGATTTTTCATGCAGGTTGACATATTAATAAAAGTGGAGCAGAAATGTGTTGTTTTGGACATTATGTAACGTGGTTGGCATATGCTGTCAAAGTGAAAAAAAAATATGCAGAAATGTGTTGATTTTGGTGTAATGTAGTAAAATTTTGCGACAGGTATGTATTTTTGTAATGTAGTAAATTTTTATTGCAACTGTATTATGTACTGATATTTAAAGGGTGATTTGAAAATGATATTTGTCATTGGTTCAATTTGTTGTTATTTGGAAACATATTTGGTTATTGTTATGTATATGTGATGTTGTGTACTGATATTTTAATGGTGAGTTTCAAATGGTATTTGTCTTTGGTTCAATTTGTTATTATTTGAAAACATATTGAATATCTTGTTGTTGCTCCAAATTGATGCTACTGCCGCTCAAAATTTAATATCTTGTTGCTGCTAATTTGCAAATGACTTTTGTTGCTGCTCCTTAGTCTACTATTTGTTGGTGTGCAGCAGCTGTAGCAACAGCAGCTGTTGCTGTGCTTGCTGCTACTGCACACCAAGTAGTTTGATGTAAGCAGTTTGAATTATTAGTTTACCACACATTAACAAACTTTGAACTCAAGGAGAATACTTATTCTATTAGTGAAACTTTATTTACACTGACATAATAAGACCTTCATTTAACTAGTAGCACAAGACAACACAACAATAAAAACCAAACCAATACACCAATCAACAAGTTTCTCTCATGAACCATTTTGTTCGAAGCCTCTAACGTTTGGCTCTGCTCAAAATTACCTCCTCCATATATATTTATGAGTATATTCAAAACTTCTTTCGCATATGGGGGTGCTCCTTTTTTGTCGAGTCATACTCAATCATTGCACTTTCGGAGCAAGCATAAGCCAAAACGCCGGCAAAGATTCTTCGTTGTCCATGATGTCTTCACCTTTAGTTTTATACCGCATTTACACTTTAGAATCTCCATTTTAAGTCAATATCAACATCCTTTCGATTTACAAATCGTGGTTTTTGTGATGATGAAAAAGAGGAGAAACTCGATGCCATTCTCGATCAAACCTAAAACTAAGTGAAAAATTATTGTACATTCAAAGAGCAACATTAGTAAGAAAAATTAAGCAAAAAAATTATTAGCAATACTACAACACAGCCTTATTTCTTACTTAATATTATGAAGCTAAAATAAGAGAAAAGGAAGGAGAGAAAGTGAAATAAAGAGAGGAGAAACGGGATGAAGAGGGGGAGTGAGCACGAGAGAGAGGGGGGGGGGGACGAGATGAAGAGGGGGGGAGAGAGAGAGCGATGGGAAAGAGAGAGTGAAGAGTGCTCTTTTAGTTATCTGAATTAAGGAAAGGGTGAGAGTAAAATAGGAATTACATAAAAGGAGTGCAATTTATCCTAAAAAGGATGATATTAGCTAACTGCTGACTAACGTAAATAACAGTTCAGGAGATTTATTAAAAGTTTCGAATTCCAAGAGTATTGAATTACAGATTTACGTAATAGTAAATGTGATTAACACTATATATATATATATATATATATATATATATATATATATATATATATATAGAGTAAACGGGAAATACACCGACAGTGAAGGGAGTTTCTTCACCGCCGCTTAAGTGGTCCAATAAAATTATTACACGTGGCGCCACTCAAGATGTATTTAAGAGAGTTCTTTTATTTATTACTTTAAGTGGTGTCACGTGTAATAATTTTATTGGGCCATCTAAACGGCGGTGAAGGAACTCTCTTCACCGTCGATGTATTTTCCGTTTCCTTTTATATATATATATATATATATATATATATATATATATATATATAGAGAGAGAGAGAGAGAGAGAGAGAGTGTGAGTGAGTATGTGTAGGGTAGTCCCTCCCGAGAATGTCATGTCACGTGAACGTTATTGCCTCTCTCTTCCCCTCCCTCCCCATTCCCGGTGCAGACCTCAAGATGTGACACATGTGGGGCGATCACGCGGTTCCTATGAGTGCAAACAATTTGGACAGAAATAAATTGAGAGCTATTTATCTCTCATCTCACGCAGGAATGCATAGTTTACTAATTATAAGAGTGTACTGTTGTCGGTCATGTTCCCGATCCAGAGACACGTGTCCTCTCCCTCTCCGTCCCCATGCATCCCCGTACTCCGACAATGGTATCTGATAGATGCACCCTTAAGTGTGCGTGTTTGTTGTTGATTTGTTCTATATATATATATATATATATATATATATATATATTCACCCTTGGTAACCTAGCTAGCCAGTAGCAGTTTCGTTTGGTACTGGATTAATTGCTAGTGCAGTTTAGTGTATAAATATATAATACCGTTTCTCTCACCCCCATGACACCTGCAATGCAACTCAGCTGCTGGCATCCATCATTCCGATGCAGTACTGCAGATGAAGGGTGTGAACAGAGAAAATAATTTATATTATAAGAGAGGAGAAGATACAAATGTCTTAAGAGACTATTTGAATGGTGTGTAATGGAAGGGAGGAGGGGCTCTCCTTTTATAGCCTAAGGAGTCCCCCCTTATACTTGTATCCTACCGATGTGGGACTAAGACTGACACTCTCCCTCAAGTTGGAGCATATATATTAATCATGCCCAACTTGTTACAAAGATACTCAACTCGTGTCCCATTTAAGGCTTTTGTCAGAAGATCTGCTAGCTGATCGTTTGATCGTACGTGCCCTGTAGATACAACATTTTCTTTGATCTTGTCACGAATAAAATGACAGTCGATTTCAATATGCTTCGTACGCTCATGGAACACAGCGTTTGATGCTATATGAAGTGCTGCTTTATTGTCACACCATAGTTTCGCAGGCAATGTCGTGGCGATGCCAATTTCCCTCATGAGTTGAAATACCCACACAATTTCTTGTACTGATTGTGACATGGCTCTATATTCTGCTTCTGCACTTGATTTTGACACAACACCTTACTTCTTACTTCTCCATGATATCAAGTTTCCACCAACAAACACACAGTAACCCGTAGTGGACCGTCTTGTGGCTTTAGATCCTGCATGATCCGCATCACAGAAGCACTCGACTTTAGTGTGCCCATAATCTGTATAGAGAATGCCACGACCTGGGGAACCTTTCAAATAGTGCAAGATATGCTCTAAGGCTTCCCACTGTGCCACTGTTGGGGATGCCATGAATTGGCTAAGTACACTGACCGAGAAGGTTATATCAGGACGAGTTACTGTCAGATAATTCAGCTTCCCAATGAGTCTTCTATATCTCTCAGGAGATGCAAATGGCTTCAGTTTCTATGGATCAATCCTCTTCTTCAAGTCATCAGGAAGTTCATCAAACATACTATCATTAAGATCCAGGAACGGATTCAAAATCATGGGAATGCTACTCGGCGCAGCTCCAAGCTTTCCAGTCTCCTTTAAGAGATCAAGAACATACTTCCTCTGAGTTAAAAGGACGCCCTTCTTGCTTCTCAAAACCTCAATACCAAGAAAGTACTTTAATGGTCCCAAGTCTTTTGTCTGGAAGTGGGAGTTAAGGAAAACTTTAAGTTCTGAGATTCCAGAGATGTTACTTCCAGTAATCACAATATCATCAACATACACTACTAGAAGAATCATGCCTGCATCGGACTGTTGGTAGAACACAGAGTGATCACTCTTGCTTTGGCTTAACCCAAACTTCTCGACCACACCACAAAATCTATCAAACCAGGCACGGGGGCTTTGCTTCAGACCATACAATGACTTACGGAGGTAGCATACTTTCCTATGCTCCCCCTGAGCAACGAACCCAGGAGGTTGCTCCATATAAACTTCCTCAAGGAGGTCACCATTCAAGAAGGCATTCTTAACATCCAACTGATGCAAATCTCAATGATAGGTGGCAGCCAGAGAGACAAGAATACGAACTGAAGTGAGCTTAGCCACAGGGGAAAAAGTCTCGGAATAATCAATTCCATAAGTTTGAGCATAACCTTTGGCAACAAGTCGAGCTTTCAACCGTTCCAAGGAACCATCAGCCTTAGTCTTAATAGCAAACACCCATTTACATCCAATGGCCTTCTTCCCAGAAGGTAGATCAACAAGAGTCCAGGTACCAGCCTTTTCAAGGGCCATCATTTCTTCTTCCATCGCTGTACGCCAACCAGAGTGAGTTTAGGCTTGGTGAAGGGTGGTAGGGGTAAAGATGGACTCAAGGGTGGTCACAAGGGAAGAGGAAATAGGGGACAAATGCTGGTAGGACACAAAGGAGGAGATAGGATAAGTACAATCAGCATATCTTTTGGGAGGGCAATGAGGACGGGTACCTTTTCGGAGGGCAATAGGCAGGTCATCAGATGAGTCAACAGCAGAATCAAATACAATTGGGTTAGGGACAGGAATGGAATCTGTCGGTGAAGCAGTTACTGACGAAGATAGAACATGGGCAGCATCAGCTTCATCGATGATATCAGGTTCCGGAACAGTAGCTTGTACTGGTGAGATAGGGACACGATAAACCAGAACATCATCAGGTTCATCAATGACTGAGGAAGACTTAGATAATACCGAAGACTTGAAGAAAAGAGAAGACTCATGAAAGGTCACATCGGTTGACACAAGATAGCGACTGAGGTCAGGAGAGTAACACCGATAACCTTTCTGAACTCGAGAATAACCAAGAAAGACACACCTCAAGGACTTGGGATCGAGTTTACTGACACTTGGACGGACGTCTCGAACAAAGCAGACACAGCCAAAAATTTTTGGATCAATAGGATACAGCTAGTGGTAGAAAACAGAACAGAATATGGAGCGTCACCACTAAGGACAGCCGAAGGCATGCGATTGATAAGGAAACAGGCCGTAGACACGGCATCAGCCCAAAAAGATTTAGGGACACATGAGTGAAACATGAGAGCGCGAGCAGTTTCTAAGAGATGGCGGTTCTTTCTTTCAGCAACACCATTTTGAGCAGGGGTATCAACACATGAGGATTGGTGAAGAATGTCATGACTATACATATAATCAGTGAATGGGGCGGAAAAATGTTCTTTTGCATTATCACTTCGAAGGATTTTCACAGGAGTATTAAACTGGGTTTGAATTTCAGCACAGAAATTACGAAAATGAGCAAACAATTCAGAACGCTGTTTCATTAAGTAAAACCAAGTGTTTCGGGAATAATCATCAACAAAAGTGACAAAATATCGATAACCAGTCTGAGACAAAACTGAACAAGGACCCCAAACATCAGAATGAACTAACTCAAAGGGGGACGTAGCCCGTTTATTTACTCTAGGTGCCAAATGAACACAATGATGTTTGGCAAACTGACACGACTCACAATCTAAAGTAGACACAGACGAAAATTGAGGATACAACCGTTTAAGAGATGAAAGAGGCACATGGCCTAGACGACAATGGACTTCAAAGGCAGACGACCCACTAAAACAAGCAACAGAACGGGACACCTGATTATCAAGGATGTAATGCCCACCAGATTCATAGCCTCTACCAATAATCTGCTTCGTCGAAAGATCCTGAATTAAACAATGGTTAGGGAATAGAGAGATAAAACAATTCAAATGACGAGTCAGTTTACTGGGAGACAGAAGATTAAATGTTAGGTCGGGAACATTAAGAACAGAAGATAGGGAAATGGATGTAGTTGGTTTAACAGTGCCTGATCCAAGGACACGGACCGAGGAACCATTGGCGACGAATATGGAGGATGAGCTGGCATAGGGGGTATACGATGAAAATAAATGATGGTTACCTGTCATGTGGTCGGTAGCACCAGAATCAATGACCCACTTCGTGGAAGTAGTAGCAAGACCAGAGGACAAAGTACGTGTAGCTAGGGCCCCTGCAGATGATGGGTCAGAATCAGACTGATCAGGTGTCTGGGCAATATGAGCAAGACCACGCTGTTGATCACGCTGCTGTTTATTCTGTAATTTTCGACAATTTTTCTTAATGTGACCAGGTTACTTGCAATAATTGCAGATAATACTGCCAGAAGTCATGTACGGAATACTAGTGCCCTGCTTTGACCCATAATTCTTGTATTCAAAGGGACCACGCCCAGCCAAAGCACTTGCATTTGGATCAACAGACGGACGAACCAAACTATCAGCCCGAAGAACCCGTGAGAACACATCTTCAAGAGATGGAAGCTCCTGACTAGATAGAATCTGTGAGCGAATAGTTTCATAAGAAGGGTCAAGAGCTTCAAGAAAACTGATGATAGCCTGAAGTTCTAGATTCTTGATACGGGTTGGGAGATCTGCCTGCGGAGACATGAGTACTTTCATTTCCTCATACATCCTCTTGAAGTTCAAGAAGAAATCCTTCAAGGGACGACCCTGTTGCTGAGAGCGATAGAAGCCTTTACATACTTCGTGAGTCCGAGTAATATTCCCTTTACCAGAGAACATGAATGCAAGATAATTCATAATTTCTTTGACCGTGTTACAGTGACTAACAGAAGACAGAATCCGTGGTTCAATAGAATTCCGAATTTGAAAGAAGAGTCGAGCATCGGCTCTATTCCAAGCTAAAAGTTGTTTTTCATCACTAGAAGGGGGATCATCAGTTAAATGGGCTTCCTTCTCAATGCCCAAAATATAAACCCTAACAGTTTTATTCCAATCACTATAGTTTGTCCAGTTTAATGGTAAAGTAGTAATTTTTACAGACATAGACAACATATCAGAATTCTTAGATTCAGCCATGGAAGATTAACCAATAAGCATGCAATAAACAATTCCAATAAAATCCCAAAGCACTACAAATTCCAAAATACCACAAACGGAGCAAACGAGGACCCCTAGATCCTCTAACCAAATGTAATAGCAGCCACCAAAAGTAAAACACCCTCAAATAGAAGCAAGACCCAAGAAACAGAATGGAAACTACTAACCGTATCGCGATGAACAGTACTCCCGAACTCGAACAGTACTCAAACAGTACCCGAACAGTACTCAACTACAGAGCATACTTCGACAGAACTGTCTCCAAACAGTATTCTTTTCTGATGTGGAAGTTCAGACTATGCTGCAACCACAGAGCATACTCAGACAGAACCAGTCTCTGATACCATGTGAACAGAGAAAATAATTTATATTACAAGAGAGGAGAAAATACAAATGTCTTAAGAGACTATTTGAATGGTGTGTAATGGAAGGGAGGAGGAGCTCTCCTTTTATAGCCTAAGAAGCCCCCCTCATACTTGTATCCTACCGATGTGGGACTAAGACTAACAAAGGGCAAGCGCCGGTTGCGAATAATTATTAACACACAATAAGATGCATGCCGTCCTATATTGATCCCTCCCCGGATTTTACGGTGGAATTGAGATTCTGTCTCTTCCATTAACACTTACTCGTACTCCATCTTGTCTGTAACTGTAACGTACTGCTCCCCCTCATCTCATCTCATCTGTATGGAAATGAAAAAAAAAAAAAAATATATATATATATATATAGACACAAACATCCCAAGAGGGTGGTAAATGAGAATGTATCCTGACAAGGAAGCAATAGTTCTATTTCAATTTGCTACGGATGCATGCGAATGCAAGAAGTGATAATAAAAATAAAATATTTTTTAAAACATATTAAAAATGACTAAATTCTTTTTCTCTCTCCTATTAAAGAAATAATAATAGTAATAAATGAATCTAGTCGGTTTTACCGTAAAATCAGAGAAAACCATGGACAATATAAATTTTCTTCCATTCAAATTTATGAACCTTGGCAGAGTGGTATGTATGGATTTAATTTGTGGAATGTACTAATAGTAAATCCATACTCCAAATCCAACCCAAATACACTGTACATTGCAAACATCTCTGAAATGTATATAGAAAGTTTATTCTCCGATTCCCTATTTTAAT
The DNA here is from genome assembly GCA_036321105.1 of Dracaena cambodiana. Classification (NCBI taxonomy): domain Eukaryota; kingdom Viridiplantae; phylum Streptophyta; class Magnoliopsida; order Asparagales; family Asparagaceae; genus Dracaena; species Dracaena cambodiana. Next base: position 65,218,733 of record JAYEPQ010000005.1, read on the forward strand.
GTAAAAGATGAAAGCATCATTTGAGAACACACACATGCTACAATTAATATATTATAAACACCGACTCGAAATCTAATTGAGGAATGTTTGGTACTTGGTACGCATGAAAGCCTTGCTGAGAATGGGGGTAAACTAAAAAATTAATGTGGTGTTGGTTTGGCTGAATTTAATTTGGAGGGTGCTAAAACTGCAGGCTGCCGCATCAACCCCACACGAGCCAAATATATGCCGCCTTAGTCTTAGCTAGCGAGGGATTCCCTCTTTTTTTTTTTTTTCTTTTTTTATTTATACATTGGCTCCGTAGTTGTCCCTTTTTAGGGTCTCGCAGTCTCATCCAGCACTACACTACAAATTGCCTCCACTCCCGACCAAACTCGCTCTTGACTGTGAATTAGAGTCGTCTATATCTACTGTCATCTTCTTGACCATACAGTGCAGCATATATGCCTCAATTGTTAATTGGTTATGTTAATGGATACGTGTATACATATACTGGCTGCCACTTGGTTATAACATATGCCTGAATTATTGTTTGTATATATATATCGATGATGCTTGCTGCTGCTTGGCTGTCTCTTAACTTACTGCTGCTTGGGTATGGTTGTGGTGTGTTGATGATACTTTTTTTTATCAAAACGATGGGTAGAAACCCTCCGCATTTCATTAACAAGCAGATAATAGAACTACAATAAAATTTGGATTACTTATATAGGCTAATCCTCAAAAATACAAAATACATAAAAGAAAACATCAAAATAGCTAAAGAAAAGAGTACATAAGTAGCAAAAGTCCTCCTAAAACAACCATAAAGAAATGAGCCCTCCAAGTGCACCAATCCTCTCTATGAAGAGCTATGTCCTCCAATCATGTCTGGTCCAGAGATAGAAGAGGGTCGCCTGATGTCTGATGCGACGTTTTTGCTGCTTACCTGCCTCTCCACTAGCTGTTGCTTGGCTTTCCTGCCATTTGGTTGTGACTATATCAAATATAGAATGGTGTTCGATTTTCTTCTACTCTCTCTGTGCTCCATCTAACATGGGGCTCTCTCCTCTCCTTTTTTTTCACTAAGATTTTGTGTTGGGGGGGGTATGAAGCTTTTTTTGTTTAAGGATTTGCTAACATTATATTGATTTTGGCTCAGTTTGGAATCCTCACGTTTTACCTGGGAGCTAACTAAAATTAGATAATTTGATTTTTTTTCTTATTTTTCTATTAATTAAGACCGGAGAGAGTCGTGTGTTCTTTTTTTTTTTTATCTAAAGTAATCATTATCTCCAATTCCATAACTTTTTATTTTAGCTCTATCAATGAATTCCAACTCATGGAAGACAGAAAAAACTCTCTTATCATTAAATCTTTACATCTTTTCCGTGAAACAAGTGAGGACTCGGGCCTAATTAGTTCGCGTATTTGGAATATTTAATTTTGACAAATTAAATCCTTGATTTTCCATTACTTATTATTCATTAATTGTTTAATAGAAAACAATAAAGAATTTGGATCATTCCTCCTGATTTCCATATATTGTTTTATGGATTTGTATCATGGAAGACGATCCATGAATTTTCATGGATCATGATTACCTAGAAAGTATTAGGTAAAATTACCTCTTAAACATGATAAAAGTTAGTGAAGTGGGAAAAAGAGAGTACACACTCTATTTTCGAGACAAATAAAACTAAAACTAACTCCAAACTGTACATATACAATTATAATATGATTTAACATATTATCAAATATTTTATATATCAACACATCTTTATATTTGAAATATCATTCATAATTTAATGTGCACAAAAACTTCACGAAAACTAAATAAAATTAAGAAAATAAAAAAATTGATGAGTATTTCATAATTTAAGTGTAGCATAACATGAAAAATTCATTGTATTTGATAGATATGTAGGAAAAAAAAATGAGAGTGTTCAAAGATCTGGAAGGTTTTTATCTCACTTGGAATTAAAGTTTTCTTTTTCACATTTAATCAAAATAGTAGTTTGTTAAAACTTAGATGGCACCTTAAAAAAACTCGAATATTTTGTTTTTTGTTAGATTGGTTGATCAATCCCGTAGTTAGTTGACAAATCCAAAGCTTTGATACTCTCTATCCTTCTGATTAGTCACTAATCCTATTATTGGTCGACAATTTCAGAGTCATGATATTCTGTACCCTTCTAATTGGTCAACTAACCCTTTTGTTGGTCGATCAATCAGAAATTAAACTTTGAATTTTTACATAATTGGTCAATAAACTCATCACGTTAGCCAACCAATCGTAGAGTTTCTATTTGATTATACTGACAAGTTCATTAATTTGGTCGACCAACACTATACGGATTGCTATGAAGAATTAAATTTACGGACTTAAGAATAATCTAACATTAAACATTGAAACCTTTATCAAATCCATGTCTAAATATGCAAACCAATCACCCCTTCCTGTGTTGAAAATTCAAATTTGGGGGAAAAAAAATGAAAATTAGTAAGAAATCTTAGTATTTTCTGTTTTTTATGAAAATTAAATTATTAATGTTTAAGATGACTTTTTATTTATTTGAATTCAAACAATAATTTAATGTTTTTGATAAAACTCTAAAGAATTTCAACAGTGAAATTGTAATGGACAAGATGTTTTTTTATATGAGTTCAAACTATTGAATTTTTAGAATATTTATACACGCCATCGAATTTTAATTGAGTTCAAAAACCAATATCTAATGCTTTTCATTGAAACTTGAAATAATTTTAACGATTCGATTTACCATCTAAAAGGTCGGCTGCCGAGATATATTTTTAGAAAAATTAGAAAACTTGACGATCAAAGTATTTTTTGCAGGGAATCAAACAAAAGGGAGGAGGGAGATAAGAGGACAAAGCTCCAGAACTTTGCTTATGGGAATAGTAATGGAGTATAGATAGTTATAAATCATGTAATAGATTAGAGACATACACAATTAAAACTGTGGTAATATATAAGAGTTGTTTTTATTCTGGTGCTTGATGCTATGCTACGCTACGCTACGCTAGGGTATGCATATTAGCTTCTTCATGTCTCAGTTTTACACGGCTTGAAATATTAAAAAACTTTTCGTTTAAGCCCATTCAGATGCATATTGTCACTGCACCCACCTAATACAAGGAGAAAACAGCCCAGTCCAGTCCAGCCCAACAAGAGCAATATAATTAAGCAGCTCCCACCCTGCATCCAAATGAGAAGAACTTAGAAAATTTGAGTTTGAAAGGGTAAACTATGGCAAAGCCATATATTAGTGTGTGTATATATGGGGATGCAGAAGAAGTAATATTAGTGTGTGTATAGATAAGAAGTCAACGAGTCGAGCCAGCCCCTCCAGGCTCCAAAAGTGCATGCATGCCGTGTGATGCCACCACCATTCCATTCCCACGGGAAAGTCCAAAGCAAAAAGCAAAAGCTAAAACAAAGACAAATGCAAAATACAAACGCAAACGAAACTGCATGCCCTCTCACCGCATCACCGTCAGCTCATGTTCATACATGCATTAATGTTGGATGCGTACGGCATATAGAGTAGATGAGACAACCCGATGGATCATCTCCTGCATGCTGGGGTACGTACCTACCATTAGGCTCAAGCAGTTTGGGCCTCAATCATGATACCCTTTCAAATCCCAATCACGCCAAACTTTGCGGAGGACATGCCTGTTGGGGTCATGTGAATTAAAGAGATGCTATCTATGTCTGCATGTAGGAGGCTAATTCCGACGGTGAAGAAGAGTGAGGACGATGCCAAGTAATTAAGGACAACATGTCACAGCTAGCTAGATGCTGAGGTATTGGGTGTTGTAAGAGGGATGTTGAAGGATTTCTTTATTGGTATTTAATTTTTGCAATCTGTTTATACTGTAATACGTAACTTGTGATGCTTCATATTCTCACTAAGATTTTATATATACTTCATGTTGATTTATAAATATATATATTTATTTCATTATTTAGTACTTATTAACGTAAATGAAGGAACATGAACTAACTCGTGCATTTAATGTAATCCCTATATAATCAATCATAAAAAATAACGACCCCATTGTATGAAGTATTTTATTTTTTTTTTGCGAGGGGAGTAATTGAGGGAAAGATTTAATTATTGAATTAGTGTCCTTGGTTTTAGGGTCAGGGCTAGGGAAAGAGGAGTGTAGTTACCGGATAACATAGATAATATGCATTATACTTGTTCCAATATTTATTAAATAAATTATTTGTTAGCACATAAAAATTGAAGCAATATTGTCCCAGACCTATACTGCTCATGATCCAATCCTACTACTCCTTGTAGGAAAAGGATAGTGGAATTATGATGCACTATTAAACGCTGAGAAGGAACGAAATGGGATTATATTAAGTGTAGGAAAATAAATAAAAAGCAACGGAAAAGATAAAATCATAGAATTTATTTTATTTTATTTTATTTTATTTTAAATTTTTAACTTGGAAGAGAATAAATACAGGGATCGGGACAGGGACAGGGACAGGCGAAGGCAGATACCCTCCCCTATACTAAAACTGTACATCCCTATGCTAATAGCATCCTCTCCCTTTTTCCTTTCCCTTTCCCAAAATCAAAATCAGAGTCAAGATCAAGATCAAGATCAAATAAATCAAAATAAACAGCCCTTCTTTCTTTAACCCCCGTCCCTTTTCTCTTCCTCCTCCTCCTCCTCCCGACTCAAATCCAATTCCATCCGTCATCGTAATTGGAGAATTGGAATAACTCCTTATTAGGGAATAATAATGAAAATTAGAAAACAGACATCTCTCTACGACCCGACCTGACCTGACCTGATCTCTCCCCTCCTTATCCCTCTCCTCTTTCTTCATCCCCAATTCTTCTCCCTTGCTTTTCCCTGGGGACCGAGCAAAATCTAGGGTTTTTGATCCCCTTTTCTTATTATATATATATATATAAAAATAGGAAAATAAAAATTAAAACTTTCTTGTTTCTTATGAAATTTAGCGATGTTGAGCGCAGATGCGACTGACAATTCTTCTTCACCTGTGCTATTCGATTCCGATGGATTATACGACGATGACTATCTCGACAATTTCTCCATCGACATCGGGGATCTTTACGCTATTCTCGATGAGGATCCGCAGCAGCAACCTAACAGCAACAATTCCACCGTGAGTGCTTCTCTCTCCCTCTCCCTCTCTCTCTGTTCCTCTTCGGTTATACTAATGAGTTATTCTGATCATCATTGCCTCATAGGATTGATTTAGGGTTGGTAGCTTTCTATTTTCCATGCTAATTCCATTAAATAAACAAATAAACAGGCATACTTCTATCAATTTCCCCCAATTTTACCGGCAAATTTGTAATTTGAGTGCTTATGCTCAAGGTCTATCAAAAATTAAGGAATCCTGCTACAAATTTGGTATTGGCAAAAGTCACAGATTTGTTTCCTCATACTTCTATCATATAGATAACAATCAGGTTTTTTTTTAGGAGATGTGCAATAGTAATCGGTTGGGGAGTTTCTAAAGGAGCACATCTTTTTTAATAGTGAGCCCATTTATCCCAGTGAGTGCATCCTCTCTTCTGAAAAGGGAGTTTTTCATAGTGAGCACCCCCTCCCCACCAAAAAAAACATTCTCTCACCTACAAGCCCCTATCTAATTCTTCTCCAATCCCCCTCCCGCTGCCGCATCTCTCGGCCCCAAGCAGTGGTTTTAGGTTTCAATTTTTTTGGGTGAAATTACATGAGATGTAGAGTGAGAAAGAGAAAGGGTGAAGACAGGGGCATTGATATCCAAAAAATTGATGACAAATTTGTAATATTAGCAAAGTTTTTAAGTGGGCTTACAAGGAAAAAATGTGTGCTCCTTTGGAAATTCCCCATCGGTTGACAGATGGATACTATGGGAACCTGCTCAACTGTCGAGTCATAAATCATTCTCATATTTGGTTTTGATAGAGTCCAAAAGAGCTAAACTTTAATAAGCATCCGAAGATCACTTAATTAAATGTGACAACCCTGGATTCTTAACCTCATATATAATCACAATTATTCTTAAAACTAGAAACGTCAATCACATCTCCTTTCGAAATTCCAATTTTTATAACAACAATGCACACCCAACAAAGCCGGAACATAGCATTAAAATCTCTCTCTCTCTCTCTCTACACACACACATAGGCACACACACATATACACATATATATGTGTGTACACACACGCTAACACATATACCTACATAGGGATGGTAATGGACGCGTCTAAGGGCTAAATTTTGGCGCGTAATATGCAAAATTTTAAATTAAAAATGAAAAACTTATTTTTTTAATTCAAAATTTTATATAGGATGTGCTAAATTTTAGCCCGTGGACGTACCCATTACCATCCCTATACCTACATGAGAATAATAAAAATAAGCTGCTGCCACCTCATGTAAATTACTGGAGCAGCAAAAAATAGTGATCCCATTATTTTTTAAAAATCTTTTATGGATTACGATCTCAATCACTTAGGATGTACTTATATCCAATTTCTTGGATATTAGTTTTGATTTAACTTTCCATCAAGTAGATACAAAATTAATTGTTTTCGGTAAATACAACATAATGTATGCACTTTATGGAAGGACAAATAAATTTCAAAATTCATGAAATTTGATTTTCAAGAAGCTAAGGAAGCGGAGACTATAATTCCGGAAAAAAAATTAGAAAAAAATAATGAGATCATGTTTTTTACCGCTAGCTCACGTAAGTTTCCTAATTTGGCAGCTCAATTACATTAATCCCATATGGGCCATATCTATATTCATGTATACATATATGCATGTACACATACATAATTGGACTATAAACTTTTTATTAAATCTAAAAAGTTAGATCAAGTACATCTTTCACCATCCATTTGTCTTGGATTTGTATTGGTCAAAATTTCAAATGGTAAATGGTGTGAAGGGATTAAAGTAATGGTGGGCGAGTGCAAAAAGTGTTCAGACTAAATTTTTAGATTTAATGGAAAGTTTGTTCTTTTATATATATATGTATGCATGTATGTATATGTATGTGTGCGTGCGTGCGTGTATAATTACTGTAAATGAGCTAGCAGCGCATGGAAATTAAGTGAACTAGCGGCAAAAGTATAGTAATTCCATTAATTTTTCTAGATTATTTCTTGGATCATGATCTTTATAATTTTAACTTTTTAAGGATTAAATTTCGTAGATTTTAAAGTTCATTTGCCATTCCATTAGGTGGACAGAAGATGTTGTATTAATTGAAAACCGTTAATTTTGAAACTGTTTGATGGAAGGCTAAATCAAAACTAAAACAAAAAAATTGGATATGAGTGAATCTTGGGATTGAGATCATAATGAAAGATAATATAAAAAATTATTGGAGATAGTAGAAATGGACTGTACCTTATTTTCATTAATTTCATATACACACACATAAATATACACACACACATGTAACTGACTCCAGAAAATTGACATGGCTCGGCCATTTTCCATATATGGTAATACGGTATTATACACAAATAAAGAATATACCATCTTTAATTTATAAGAGTATCTATGTTTACTTATATGCTAAGGTCCAATCTTCAAATTACCATATACAAACAGAAGAGATGTACAAATTAAGAGGAAAGTGCTCAATGTAACTTCCAAGTCCTGAGGGCATCATTATGCAAGGACTTAATTTTTGTTGCAGTTTGAAAATGTTGGTTCACAAAATGTGGTGAAATTGGATGAAGTATCAAAAATGATATAAACAATACAACAAGTACATGATAACAAGAAAGATATGGATAAGGATTCTCAAAGGATATGAACAATATAACAATATATCAACGGTAACATGCATGGTAGGCAAATACAAAATCTGACTTAAAGAACCTCTCACTGAAAACAATCAACAAGTTTGAGATATATTATAGTGTTGGTGATTTCATTAACATATGCAAGTATATGATAATGATAATTCCCATTTTAATGGTTACATATTTCCTTTGTACTCATGATTCTTAATGATTCGTGTCTCACTTGTAGTTTTTTAATGTTCTGTGCATGCGATTCATAAATAATATTAAGTAAATATTAAGTAACAAATTTTATAAAGTCAAACAGGATTTGATAAGGTGCCACACATTCGTAAAGAAGTATTTCAATGATTCATATCTTTTTTTAATAACTTAGTTATGGATATTGTTATATCATAGTCAATGACTCACGTAACCACCATCTCCACATATATACTCATCTTTTCCCCACTCACATAAAGAACACATGCCAATCCACCACACCGCTGGTCACATGGGTCGATTGACCACTGATTACGAGTGAAAAGTGCACCACACTGGCCTCACATGCCAATCTCCTCACCAGGCCACATAGGCTAATCTCCTCAGGGATGCAAGCAAATCTCCTTCGTGACACACAAGCCATGTTATATAATCTGTCCTCCACCCTTGCTAGTGGTATCGTCCATATCATACCAACATCATTACATGATCATTGCCCTTCGCCCTCTCACTAGCAACTTGTAAATATTGTCATTACTATTTCATGATGACTGTCCGCCCCTTGCTAGCGGCTTGATATCGTTGCCATTCCTCCCATCACAATCTGATATCATCCCACACATACATAACCACACTTGTGGCACTCTCACACATACAACCGCATCACCAATCATCGACACAACCCATTGTCTATATGCATTATTTAAACACATATTCGTATCATTCACACAATCATTTAGCTAATTCTCTGTTACTTCTATAGTACTCTATTATTTTTGGGTTTATTTGATTAGTATTAGATAATGATTCTGGTATCACATATACATATTTGTAAGAGTTCTCTTATCTTTGTTCGAGGATTTTACCATTCATACACAGATTAGATTTGTTTAGAAATTCTCTAGTTTTACTTATTATTCTATCTCCTATTTCAGATGTTTTAAACTTATCTCCACCAAAATATATCACACTCATTTTTCATAGATCACATATCCTGACTATTCCACATACATGTATCACGACCATTTCCTCACACTATCACTAGTGCTCTCACATATATGTATCGCTATCATCTTCATGTACACTTGGGATAAAAGGCTTAGTTGTTGTTGTATTATCTCCACATACACATTATAACCGCTTTCACATATCTATATCATAATCGCCTACCCATCATGACCCCTTTCTACACATACCATAATTATTTTATTGCATTGATTATCCACATTTCGCTTAAATATTTTATAATAAACACATATGTACATTGTTTTAATATGTTGTTATTAGGGATTAATGATTTCAGAGTGCATAACTCCTTTATTATCACATCTTGATTCTCATCATAAATACTCATCAATTTCTAAGTTATAGTGTCACAAGAAGTGATAGTTACGTCATTGACAAATATCATTATTTTATTATTAAATCAATAAATTAAGTATTTATTCTAGGACATATCCTATAATATTTCTATTTATCACCTACTATTCTGTTGCTGTCAATTTCATGATATTCTGCTTAACACTAATGAACACAACCACCTATTTTTGGCCTATTCTTCTCCTTCATCAATTTATCTTTTCTTTGTGTATAGCCCAACCCACTACATTTACCATAAAACATGCATGAGCACTATTACTTATGACTAATTTATTTATTTTTTTGCAACTTTCATAAAGCGATGTCATAGTTATTCCACATATCTCATATAATTATTATCCAACGGATGTATATCACACGTTTTACATATATTAGTAACATGATATCCAATATATCCATATCACTATATTTTATATACCTATATTCAATATTTCATTTATCCATGTCATCGATAATTCATATATCCATATAAGTTATCTTCCAGGTCATAATATCCCATTCTACATGATTATCTTGAATAAATACATATAAGAATATCATTTCATTATGTTCCATCCATCGTGATTTTGATACCCATTATTGGGTGTACATTCTGCAAATTTTGTACAGTATCTCCATAGTTATATTTGCAAAATTATTAGGTGGCTCTTCAACTTCGAAATAATTAATAAACATGGTTCAACAAGAATAAAATTAAGTGCTTATTAACATAAGCTTATCATATTTACTGAAAGTTTCAAGTCTACCACCAACACCTCACGAGCTTAAGCAAGATTCACAATTACTGTCATATTGGATTTCAATCAAAGGTTCACAATTATTGTTATATTAGGATTCGTCCAAAAATTTCCATTCGTTGTTGAATTAAGGTTTTAAGTAAGAATTTGTAAGATCACAATATTCTGTTATAATTACTATTGCTTCACATATCCATTACTTTATAATCTCATGCTTCCGTATTACAATTTAAAGTTCTCTTTCATTATATATCACATTGTTTCATATGATTATTTTGACTAATACAAGTATGTATGTCTTTCCATAAATTTCAATTTATTGTGATTATGGTCCTATTATCTGACACATGTACTATTAAGCCTTGCACTATGTATTTTATTTATTTTATTTTTGGTGGTGTTCTATCATAGTGTGGGGATTATGATTCCTGCTTTAGCTTAAAATTTCACCAGGTTGCACATAAGGGTTCTGAAGCTTTATGATTACCATGCAACCCTTATTTCTTTTTGACCTGTAAAATCAAGCCCAATCATGTCTTATGGGCTTGAATTTTATAAAATTTAACCAACCAGTAAATTCAGAAGCTCATTGATTTGGTGATATCTTCACTGCTTAAGTGATTTTTTTTTCCCTACAAAATGACTTGTGCGTGAATGTCTTCTTAATGTTATCAGTTTCAATATTGCTCTTTTCATCACGATCATCAAACCAGAATGATAGCCTTTAACGGGTTCAGGTGTCTTGCTTGTGTGCCTGAGAGATTTAAACCTTGTATTTGACATATTATTTTACCTTAATGAATTTCTTCATAATCACAGGCATGCAAATATGGGAGCATGTGATGTGTGCATGTGCATACGCATCAGCAAGGGCATGCGTGTTGAGTGTTTTGTCCTTGTGCATAGTGTGAGCGTGCGTACATGTTGGACGTGCATGCAAAATTTTGGAATGCCTTACTTTGTTGACCTGTTCATAAAAATTGATGTGAGTGGGTGCATGCATGCGTGTCTGAGTTGTGTGAGTGCCATGTACAGGCAAGGTGCACAAAAATTTTGAATGTGTCATTCATCACCCAGTCATAAATGCTCTCTATTGTATGAACATTATATATAATTTCCTATGAATAGCCGATGCTTGCGAACAAGATATGCTAACGTGCTAAGCTTTACAAAATATCTATGAATCAATAATCAAGATTTCACTGGATAGTTGGCCTCGGGAAATTGTGTTGGAACTTCCATTTATACCTTTCTGGATGCTGAACAATGTGAAATTATGATGAACAGGTGACCACGGAAGGTTTCCAATTTGTTGGGCAAGCTTCTAGTCATTTTAATCCTGAAATAAAATCTCAAGCAGGTAAATATGTCATTCCTAGTAAGTACTTCTTACCATTTATTCGTTACGAGCGCGGGAACCTTTAACCTTGGTGGCTTAACATGTACTTTTTAATCAAAAGAGTTATTTCTTGTGCTAGCCTTTTAATGAAAAGAGGTGGGCCATCTGTCACAATTGTTCTTATGTTTTCTTTTAATGTCAACTTTTTTTCAGAATCAACCACAGATCTGGAGGATTCAAGAGAAAAAGGGTGCTCTCTGTGGAATTTGGGGGCATCAGGCTCTGAAAGAGTAACAGGGTTTGGTTTCCATAATGAATCAGGATGTAAACATAATGGTATTACTGATAGAGGAGGTTTTCATGCTTTGCCTAATTCTGACACACGTAATTTTTGTCCTATACCTGCACAAGATTCATCCAATGAGTTAAGACCATCATGCCCAAACAATAACTATCCATTGGCTCCATTTGGAGGTTCTTCTGGAAGCTTTTTTACTGTTAGCTTTGACCAGACACCTTTGCAAACAAATATGAAGGATTACAGTGTCAGGGGTGAAGGCATAAATGGAGCTGGTTTCACCCCCTTTCCAGTTGCTACCGAGAATGGCTTTTATTTTAATAGTGGAAAGGAGGTTCGTAAACCTCATGAGCATGAAACTGCATTCCAGCCTGAGCACGAAGAGTTTAAGCCAAATGGAATCTATAGTTCCTCTATCAGCAAGCTGCAAAATGGAGAAGCAGGTATCTGTGGTTTGTTTATCCCTATATGGCTGTTAAATTTGAATAGTTGAGACTATTTGTTCTAAACTAAATAACAGGTGTTTCAATTGCAGGATCATCATATTTTTTGTCATTGGGAAACTTCCATGTCAGTGGGGAAATACAAGAAAGTTCAAGTGCTTATCCAGATTCAACAGTGGATGATGGAAACATGTATTCGTCCTCAGTGTACTCATATAGGGATCCTGCAGCGGTGCCTCATATAGTTAAGCCTGAGGCATACACTTTTGACACAAGCAATGCCACCTGTGATGGCAGCATTAGTTGTCTAACGTTACTTCGGGACTCTAGTTCTGATGCTGAAATTGGCTTACCTCACACAATTTTACCTCAGTTTCAGCATGGTAACAGCGAGAATTTAAACAGAAGGGAGTGTCATCTGCTCCCACCTCAGGTTTCTTGTAGGACATTTGATGGAAAAATGCACACAAAAGAAGCATCTCCTGACAACTCCTTGACAGATGTCTCTATCACAGACTTGGATGCCCCTTTACCAGATGAACTGTACAGTGAGTATCATTCTGATGATTCGAGTTTAATGAGTGAATCTAGCACAGATTCTAGCAGAAACTCTACTTCTTGTCATGCTGACAGTGGTATGCTTTATGAATCAAAACATTTGGTGTCTGGTTCTGATAATGCCTGGCCAAGTAAACCAAAATCGTCTTTCGAGGATGAGATGGGTGATCGATTCCTTAAACCTCAATGTACACAGCATGACAATATCAAGGGTGTTAGTATTGCAGCTCAAAGAAAACCATCAACGAGCAGCATAAATGTGGAGGATCCAGACATATGTATTCTTGATGATATTAGTGACCCTGTCTGTCCACAACGAGCGCTACTCTGTACAAAACCATATCCCATGTCTCAGCACCCTGAAATTAGCAATTTTCGTTACCATGGAATAGGAGGCATGGGGCTTAGGCCAGATGATGAGAGATTAACCTTTCGATTGGCTTTGCAGGTTAGCTTAACTATTCCTTGCTATTACCATTATATACTAATTGTTAGAGCTTGTTTGTACTGAATTTTTAAGGCTGCATTTGGGAATCTCTCTCTAAAATCAATTCTTGGAGCTTTGTTTTGGAAGTTATATAGTTTCAACATTCAGAAGCTTTTGGATGTTTTTTCCTGAAATATAGGACTAAAAGAGAAGAAAGTTTGTTAATGCCATGAAGAGGTAAATCATGACACATTAAAAGCCCTGAAACATTTCTTCTTCAGGATTTTAGGATTCTAATTGCCTTCAATAAACCTCTTTTTATTCTAGATCTTTTCTTTTCAAGGGGAATTTTAGATCGACTGTCAAATACAATGTTCTAAAACTCAGTGAACTCAATTGAGTACTTAAAATGGGCCATCAAACATGTAGAGATGTTAAAACTCGCTCCAAAACTTGAACAGTCCGAGTACTCGACTCGCTCTTCTAAGTACTTGGCCGAGTTTCGAATTATGGAGCGAGTTTCGGATCCGACCATCTATTATTTTATTGAAAATTTTTATTAGGTCTAAAACTATTTAATCCCTGTCCTATCTAGCCCGGTGTTATTTGTACCTTTATTGAGAGAAATTAGGGCTTGATCGAGTATGATCGAAATCTAGCTCGATTAATTTCCCAATGACACATGTTAATGTCTTGTAGAAATCGTAGGGGCTCGAACTCCTCTTGCATCTTGCATCCTCTTGACTTGATAGTTGCGACTGCTCTTGCACCAAGCGAATTGTAGATGCCATTGGCGAAGATAAGAACTTGAGCTCATTCTTGGGCCCACATAAAAGGCAACCGACACCAAACTCATATTATCAAAAACTATATCTCGATAAGAACTCGTGACTTTGTTATTCTTTTTTGATCTTCAATAGATTTTCAATAAATTTTAGATCTTGCAAAGTTGAGCTTTGATTAGTTTTTCTTGTTATTAACTAGAAAAGTTGGGAGGTCTTCCAAAGATTGGGTTTTGTTATTTCTCAAAAAAGATTGGTTTTTGTTTGATGGGTTGTAGAGTGACGTGGTTGGTTTGTGCTTTCATATTGTTGCGATTCTTTGTTTTGAAATATGAAGTTTAATCATTTTTGGATGAATACTTAAAAAAGTTTGATTTTTGTAGTGTCTTTCTGCATTTAAATGAGGGAAATATAAATGAATATCCTTAAAAATTGAATTTTGTTTTGCGAATTGTTGAGCGACAATGCTAATATGAGCTTCCTTTAATTAGTTTTGTGTTTTCATTGTTTTTATTGTTTTTAGTTAGTCATGCTTTTGTTGGCTTCTAATTTTTGGCTTTGCCTTCTGGAAGTGTTTTAAGTTATTCAAGTGGGTAGAAATTTAGATTATTAATCATGACTTTTCTGATTTGCTGGTTTAATGAATTTTGTGTATATTACAAGTCTGGAAATATTAGCAAAAAATGTATATCACAAATTGTCTAGTCTTAGATTAAATTTCTGTTAAATAAATATGTGCTAATCTAGTTAGCAACTAGATGGTATTTATAATTCTGGTATGGAATATGTTTTATTACATTTATATTATTTTGATTTTTTAGGGAATACACACACACACGTGTGTGTAGAAAAAGTATACCTAAGGTGACGTTATAGGAAAGTTGTCTATGGAAGCGCCCTAAATCTCAATATACATAGTTCTTATGGAAGATCCAAACAATTAATTGTGATGTCCATGTTAAAAAATAATGGTATAAAAAAAAATTATGCATTTTAGATATATTTTGATTGTATATTGGATATGTACAAAAAGAACGGTTTTTCAACAATAGAACAAATAAAAGCTCTTGATCGATGATAAAAAAAATATCTAAATTGCATGATTTTTTATATGCTATCTATTTAGAGTATAGAAATTATAATCAACTGTTTAGATCGTTTACATATACTCTCTATGTTGAGATTTAAGGCGCTTTCATAAGTAACTCTCCTATGGCGTCACCTTAAATACACCATTGTCATATTATATATTATATTATATTATATTATACTGTTATATATATAGAGAAAACGGGAAATTTACCGGCGGTGAAGGGAGTTCCTTCACCGCCGCTTAGGTGGCCCAATAAAATTATTCCACGTGACGCCACTCAAGATAATAAATAAAAGAACTCATTTAATCGCCCTTTGAGTGACGCTACTTGTAATAATTTTATTGGGCCACCTAGCGGCGGTGAAGGAACTCCCTTCACCGCCGGTGAATTTTCCGTTTGCTTAGGCGTCACGTGTAATAATTTTATTGGGTCACCTAAGCGGCGCCGGTGAATTTTTCATTTTCTGATATATATATATATATATATATATATATATATATATATATATATATATATATATATATATATATATATATATATATATATTATAGAGGAAACGGGAAAAACTATATCATAGGAGGGGGCTTCCTCCTATGACGCTTAGGTGGACCAATAGGATATTTGCACGTGGAGGAGTTTTTTGAAAAAAAGTATTAGGTGGAGGGTTTTTTTTAAAATAGCTTATGTGGTCAATCCACATGCAAACATTCTATTGATCCACCTAAGCGTTTTTTTCCCATTTCCTCATATATATATACATATATATTACTATTTCAAGTTTTGAATGAGTAGCTCAAGTTTTCTTCGAGTTTCTGGAGTACTTTCTACTCGCTTCCGGACCGAGGCCATAATGAAACTAAGTTAGTATTCCTTCTTTATAAGCTTATGGTACATGACTCTAATGATTGGTTTTCAAAAGTTTCCCATCTCAGCAAGGAAATTTACAAATATACGAAGATAATATTTGGTTAATAAGCTCATTGTAGAATTTTATCAAACTCCGATGACTCGTCTGACCTTACCCACCCTCCTAACTTTAATTTCTCTCTTTTTTTTGGTTTTTTTTTTTTTTTTTTTTTTGGGTGGGGGGGGGGGGGTTGGGGGTGGTTGATGAGGTTGGAAGTCGGCAGGGGCAATGTCAAGGGATTGAATCTCAATCCGTCCATATATCTTTCCCAAGTAAGAAAAATATATTTGGAATGCTGCCCTGAGAAGCAAATAGATGGCCATAAAAGTAGTTAACATGCACCATTAGGAATATAAAGAATCTAATTTCACAAGGGTGAATTTGGAATATCTAGAATTAAGCTGTGAGTTCTTGGAAAGGAGATAAAAGTTAAAGAAGTTGGGGGTAATTATCACTGATTAACAACTGTCTTAAGGGCACTAGTTAGGAGGACTCTTTAATTTGTCACTCGGTTTTTTTTTTTTTTTTGTGTGTGTGTGTTCCCAAAATGTCACCTGCTTAGTAATACCGTCCTTGGGAGTAGCTTAGGCTCCTGCAGGCTTGCCTTGGCACGCTGATAGCTGTACAGCCTACTACATGCTTGGCGAGCCAGCCACAGGGGTGACTGCATTGAATTTAGGCATTTTTGCTGGGGCTGAAGTACTCAATTTTGTCCAGGCAACTGCTACTTTAAAGTCAAGTTACATTAACCTTTCTCCTTAAAAATGGTAGTACTTACTGTTTTTATTGTGCAGGCAGCATTTTGGCTCACTTCTGGTTCATCAAGGCATAAGTACCAACTTTTAACAAATAAGAAAATGACTAAACTTTTAGTTAGAGGTTTTAAACACTCTGAACAATTCTAGGGTAGTAAATATAACGAAATAATAGATTTTGTAACTAGCAGTTCATCCGCCTCTTCTAGTTCATTGTTCTTTCTCATCTGGTTATTCATCTCCTCGTTTTCAGTTCATTCCTCATTCATCTCCTTTTCAGTTCATTCCTCCTTTCCTGGTGTCTCTTTTTCTTCCTTCCGGTATTACATTGTTCTTTTCTCTTTGTTTCGCCGCCATCTTTTGCATCTTTCTCTTCTTTTCTCGAGTAGAGCTTGTCATCCTTGCAGGCCAGCATGTTAATCTTCTCCATGTTCCAATTTTATTGGATGTCTCTGTGTAGTCATCTTCTTCTTTTATCTCCTTTTGTCTTTGTCTTCCTCTTTTGTTGTAGTAAATTGACCTATCATCTGTTAGTTTTTTTCTTATGTTACCTGTTGCTTGTATTGTTTATTTGTATAAGCCTCACCATACTGCTAATGTCCAAGCAACTGCTTAGAATCCAGGGATGTGCTGAGGCTTGTTCAGGGGTTTGCTGCTAGGACTGTGTAGGACATTTTACTACCTTGCTTCCTAACATGCAGCTTTCATTAGTTGCTTGCTTAGGAAAGGGGTAGCCTAACTCAGTGTTGACCACCTCAGTTGTCAGCTTTGCACTTAAGGACAGTTTTTTCCCTTTCTTTTTTCTGTGTGTTTTTGTTTTATTCTGGTGTTTTGTTGAGAGAAAGATTGGGGGTATGAGTAAGAAGAGGGGAAGGTAAAGCAGGCATCTTCTATTGCCTTCTCTTATCTCCATTGCTTCTGTGCCAGTCCCAAGCATGTAAATGCCTCACCATTCCATACTGTTAAGAGATCGTGAATTAAAAAAAAAAAAAAAAAACGAATATAAAATGGTGTTTAGGAGTATGCCATGTTTACAAACAAATTCCAGAGGAATCCAACCTGAAATACTGTAACTTCAATACAAAGCAGGTTATGTTTAATATGATTATTGTTACAGTAACCTGCCTCCCCTAGTCTTGGGGCAGCTTTCTTTCCCTCGTTGTAATACCTATCTCCATTATTCGTTCTTCCTCCACTTCTCTAGCTGTTTCACTTGGGTGGCTTGGCAATATAAGGACCCGTCTGAATTCCTGAACCGCACCTACTCTATTTACAAGTGGTTGCATATTTTGAACTGATTTTTGCCCCATCATTTTTGTATGACTGATTTCTAAAGCCTTCACATGGAATGTGAAAGCATGAAAACTTTTATGAATGGCCTCTTTAGCTGTTGTTTATATTTGACCAATTGAATGTCAGTTGACTCTGATCAGTTATTTAAATTGTGCCTTTCTCTTGCTAACTTTTTTCTAGGGGTTTAAAGCTTGGTGGCTGGTCGATAATTTAGTTGGCTGCCTTTACTTGTTTACTGTCCTTGTATCCTTTATTGTGCTTATGCAATAAATGTCAAGTAGTTGGGACAAACATTGATGATTATGTTTGTGCCTGCACACAACTTTGTTGTGTTCAATGTAAATCGACTTGAGTGTAACTTATATTAGGTTGAATTACAGGATCTTTCCCAGCCAAAATGTGAAGCTAGCCCACCCGATGGGGTTTTAGCTGTTCCTCTTTTAAGACATCAGGTCTGGTTCAATTCTGTCTTAACTTTCAGAATGCCAAGGCATCTGTTGGTGATTATTTAAATCTTACTCGAGTAGCATTTTTGGACAGCGAATAGCATTGTCATGGATGGTGCAAAAGGAAACTGCGAATATGCGCTGCTCTGGAGGGATTCTCGCTGATGACCAGGTTAGCCCTTTTTTTTTCCAATTCGAATGAAGATACAACAGCATGTAGGCTTAATTGCTCGTCTTTCCAATTTGCAGGGATTGGGTAAAACAGTATCAACAATAGCCCTCATCCTGATGGAAAGATCTCCATCGGTCAGATCTACTGTGGTAAAGGAGGATGAGTTCGAAGCACTAGATTTGGATGATGATGATGATGAAGATGGTCCTGAGGTTAGTATGATGAAGCATCCACGTAATTCTATGACGACGACAGTAAAAAGGAAAAAACCTGTTATGGTTGTAAAGAGCAGGCCAGCAGCTGGAACTTTAGTGGTTTGCCCTACAAGCGTTCTTCGGCAGTGGGCTGAGGAGCTGCAGACAAAAGTTACTAGTAAAGCCAATCTATCGTTTCTTGTATATCATGGAAGTAATCGTACGAAGGATCCACACGAGCTTGCTAAGTATGACGTTGTACTTACAACCTATGCTATTGTAAGCATGGAGGTTCCAAAACAGCCACTTGTTGATAAAAATGATGAGGAGAAAGGGAAGCAGGATGCTTTCAGTGCCTTGGATAGTAAAAAGAGGAAAGATCCTCCGACATCCCGTACGAAAAATCAGAAGGGCAGGAGCCCAACGGATGGTGCATTGCTTGAATCTGCTGCTCGACCTCTTGGGAGGGTTGGATGGTTTCGTGTAATACTGGATGAAGCTCAGAGTATTAAAAATTACAGGACTCAAGTTGCCAGGGCATGTTGGGGGTTGCGTGCCAAGAGAAGGTGGTGTCTTTCTGGTACACCCATTCAGAATGCAGTTGATGATCTTTATAGCTATTTCAGATTTCTTAGGTATGAGCCATATGCTGTATACAAGTCCTTCTGCTCGTTAATTAAGGTACCGATTAGTAGGAACCCAAGTAATGGATACAAAAAGCTGCAGGCTGTTTTGCGGACAATAATGCTACGCCGCACAAAAGGTGAACTACTTGTACTTTGATGGTGTTTACTGCTCTGATTTTTCTTAGCAATTTTATGCATATATAAAATCTTATGAACCTTAGCTTTGGACCTCATTTTAAGTTTCCGTTACATGGTTTTCAGGTATTTTTACTTCGATTTTGATTTGTCTGTAGGAAAATATATTTAAAAGTTAAAATTAAGATTTTACTATTTTGGCGTTTTCTCCCTTTTCCACAGCTTATGACCTCATAAATGCTTGTTTTGTTTATTTATTTACGCATGCACACACACATATAGAAGGGGGTTGGGGGGAGGGGGTGGTCAAAATTTTGTTTAGAAAAGAAAATGTGATAGTGGGTGTGTATCTGGTCCATGTGTTTTATACTGCATATTTTGGTTTTGCCTACCTTCCCACCTCAATTTGAGCTGATTACCTGGGTTGCTTGGCTATCGCCCGGTGCGGGAGAACATTGTTCTACCACCTACACGTAATCTGTACAAGCTTGGAATTGAGGCCTTACCATTTCAAGTAAATATTAAAATATAAGTGCTGCTTATGTTACTGTTGGTTTCTTGATTGCTTTTCTGTGTCTTTCTGTTGGATGGTGTCATCCAACTCTGTTGAGGTACTCCATCCTCCTGTGTACTGGCACTGGTGGCTCATTTTGTCAAATGGTTGGAGGTCTTGCTTGTTAGTCGGTCCTTAAAATTTGGTTGGTCATTTTATGTAGCCTTTGTAACTTATTGTAAAATTGTTATTGCATCTTTATGTTACTTCTTTCACCGTAGCTTGTAGGTTTGTGTAGATCACAGCCTCAAGCTATCCAAATAATTTTCTTGATCTGTTTATAAGCAGAGCAACTCAGATTTTTGTTTTTAATAATGATCACTGGGATTATAAGTTGTTCTCTGATGGCCTTTTTAAGTGCAGAAAAACTACATTCTTTTTAAACATGAAAGTGGAATCTTTATAATTGTGCAACTGCCATGCATCTGCTTTAGTTATTTGCAGTTTATTCTGCTTTTGCTTTGTGGCATCTTGATGGAGATCAGATTTGATTTGAGAGTAGATTTGATTAGATTTGAATCTTGTTAGGATTTTGGAATATTTGATTTGATTTTGATTTTATTAGGATTTTGGATTATATTAGTATTTTATTTGTTAGGGTTTTCTCATATATATGGGATTTGTATGAAGTATTGAGATAGATGAATAATATTGGAAAAATTTCTCAAAATTTCTTGCGTGGATTTCACTGAATCAAAATTTTTCCTCGTGGATTTGTGGAGAGTGTGCGTTGATTCGTCTGAGTGGATTTCCAAATTCCTGTAAGTTCTTCCTGTTCTTCCCCAATTTATCCAAAAACTCTAATTCTCAAACCCTAATCCTAATTTCGCTTCCGTCCTGCGTCAAACTTGGTATCTGAGCCTAGATTTTCGTCTTCATCACCATCTTCTTCCTCCACATCTCCAACATCTTTTTATTTTATTTCAGTTTTTTATTTTTATTTTAAAAAAATTAGAAAAAAATGAAAGGAGATTTCTGTTGAGAACAAAAAAGAGAGAGAGATCTGTTTAGTTAAAAGAGAGAGAGAGTTGAGATATGAAAAAAATGCATTTAGTTCAGATCTGAGAGAGAGGAAAAAGAAAAAAACAATTTCTTCCCCTCTTCATTCTCTCCAACAACACTCCGTTCCTCATCCTCTTCTTTTCTACCCGTAACAGCCAACGAAACCCAGCAAAAAAAAAAGAAGAAAAAAAAAAAACCTATTTTCTTCTTCTTCTCCCTTTCTTCTCTCCCCTACTCTCCCCTTCTCGTTCTCCATCTTCAACCCGAACAACCGAACCCAACAGAATCCCGACTCGATCTCCTCCACATCATCTCCTTCTTCTTTCTCCTCCAACCCAGGCCCTCCACCGCCCTCTCCGCCTCAACCACGCCGCCCACCAGATCTCCATCGCCGACCGGAAACCCCCGCCGTCTCTCCGATCAACCTCGCCGCCTTCGTCTCCAGCAAGTTCCAGCAGTCTCGCTCCTCCAACAACACCATCACCGCCTCTTGCATCATCAACAGCCACGACAACTGCTGACCGGCCAATCCTTTCTACACCCTCAACGCCTCTAGCAACCGCCTCCTCATCACTGGATCTCTGGCGCCCCCCTCCTCCGCTGTCAACCATCGCTCCGTCCTACAACAAAACGAAGGAAAGGAAAAAAAAGTTATTGGGTTTTGGATTTGTTTGTTATTGGTTTTGATTTGGTTCTGGTTTGGATCCAATTATTCAGACCCACATCCAAAAGAATAGAATGTTGGATTTATTTTGGATCTAACCCACACGTTTCAGATCCAACCCAATTTTTATATTGGGCTCAGTCCATTAGATCCGACCCGAATAGCTACAGTGCAGACCCGTTAAGGAGAAAAGTTGTGATTTGAAGTCCATTTTGAGTCAAATTCGAGTGGTTTTTGAAGTAGTGATCGACCAATCATACCAGACATTTATTACCACTGTTTCAGGACTTCTATGTATAATTATCAGAGCTCAATTGTGCTTAATCTCTTGAAGAACTCTATGCAATCATACATTTGGGTGTGAACTACTTATCTCTCTAGGCGATACTTAACTTAAACTGAATTTCAATTGCTAAATTCTTTGCAAATATTAGTAGATTGTAATAATTTATTACAGAATGGTTAATTGTTTCTTTCTAGTGATCTCATATTCATTTGCATTTAGCAATTGATTTATTGGGAGAAATTAATTTAGTGCATGCATTTGGGTCGTCTGAATCTTAGATTTTGCACTATCATCTTTATACTTGACTAATTTGCATTGTATGATCTATTATGTATATTAAATATGTCCCATTTTACAACACGATCTAGTCGTCATTCAGAGTCAAATAAGTTATTATATTTATGATCTGCGTGCTGCTAGAGAAATAATAAATAAAAAGTTCTGGTATAAAGATTCCGTATTTGATGGTTATTCCTCTACTCGCGACTTTATTGATTGGTTAGTGAATATGGAATATTACTTTGACTGTTATGCAATGTCTTGCAGATGTAAATTTTAATTTGTTAGGAGACGATTAGTGGGATAAACCAAAGATTTTTGGATTTCAGTAGAGATAGATCGTGAGAAACATTATAAGAATTCTATAAACTCGTCGGAAGAGATGAAAAATATTCTTATTGAGGAGTAATTTCCTACATATTTTAGGACTCGTCTTTTAGATAAATAGGACTCGTCTTTTAGATAAATTGGAAAATAGATTCACTTTAAAAATTAGAACACAGTGTCCTAAATGCGACAAATATGGACACTCTGCCTTTCAATGTATCATGATCAAGTGTTCTAAGTGTCGTATATTTTGGTATTATAATTATGAGTGTCCCTTCAAAAGTGAACCCATAGATATCATGCCTACTAATTACGTTGACAATTTAGGAGTTATTGAGGTTCATGTCAATAAAGAAAGTATTGTAGTTGAATCACAATTAGAATCAAATGCGTCTATTCTTGTTGATGATATTATTAATGAGGTACAAGAGTCTAATACATATGCAACAACTAAGATTTATGTTCCTATTGATATCCATACTACCATAAAGAGTACTATTGATACTACTGATGCTCAGAATGTTTTAGTAGAGTCTAGTGCAGTCCCATATGATACTAGGTTTTAATTTTAGAGTTAACTGTAAATGAAGAGACCGAGTATGAAATAATTGATACCAATGTTGTTGTCGATGAATCTTTAAGGATCTTTCCTATATCTTGGCAGGTTACACATAATATTTCATTTTCTAGAGTTCTTTTGGAGTTTTCTTCAGAGATTCATCAAATTTTCACACAGTATAGTGACATTATATCATTTAGGGTGATTGATGTATGCCATCTTAGGGAACCAACATATCTATTTTTTGAAGTTGCACCACTTGAGTCTGTTGCATTGCATTTGCCTGATATGCATGTTATGCATGATGAGATTTCTAGACAGATAACAATTTGCAATGATGCGTACAAATTTGTTGTATATCCACGTAATATTTTGTAGGAATTTGTACTTAATAATGAAGTGAAAGTTTTAGTTCTCTCTAAGAGGTTGCTTCTGGAAATTGTGAAGAAATTACACGTTCCACATTCAGATTTCTATGCAATTTCGATGAAAATTGCTTCTACTTATGGCCTGGATATTTCATGGGATCCATATTCAACTACTTCCATTACAGGTATCTTTCCAGATCTATCGTGATTCGATACAAGTTCATTAAAGAAATCAGTTCCCTCTCCAATTTTGTTCAGATGTGATGTACGAGTTATGCTTCCTCCACCAACACCATGGTCTAATTGGGATGCTTTGTGGATGCCAATCAGTTCAATCCGGACGTGTTTATCATTGCTTATCTCCGCATTCATCGGGGATGAATGCTTTGAAGTTGGAGAGAATTGATAGATATCAGATTTGATTTGAGAGTAGATTTGATTATATTTGGATTTTATTAGGATTTTGGAATATTTGATTGAATTTTGATTTTATTAGGATTTTGGATTCTATTAGTATTTTGTTTGTTAGGGTTTTCTCATATATATGGGTTTTGTATGAAGTATTGAGATAGATGAATAATATTGAAAAAATTTCTTAAAATTTTTTGCGTTTCGCTTGAGCAAATCTTTCCTCGTGGATTCGTGGAGAGTAGGCATGGATTCGTCTGGGTGGATTCCCAAATTCTGTAAGTTTTTCCTTAATCTATCTGTTCTTCCCCAATTCCTTTAAAATACCATAATTTTCAAACCCTAACCCTAATTTCGCTTCTGTCCTGCGTCACATCTATATGGAAATGGAAGAAGCCTTTCTTAGACTATGGTGTTCTCTAGATGCATAGCTTGAATGAACTCTTATTGTTATGCTTATTGTATCAATATCTATCATATTATTTTGTGTGCTTAGGGTGCTTTCTCTTAGTGGTATGTTGTATTAAAGGCAATGTAATTCGTAATTATGTTTGCTTTTATAATGCAGTTGCTCTGTTAACCTATTCTTCATTTCTGTAATTTGTTTTCATCTAGGCACCACACTTGATGGCAAGCCAATTATTACATTGCCCCCAAAGATGATCTCACTTAAGAAGGTGGACTTCTCGTTGGAGGAACGTTCATTTTATTCAACATTGGAAGAGGAATCACGACAACAATTCATGGTAAGTTCTCTTTTCCAGTCTTTCATGAATACATTACTCAGTTGGCTTTTCTTCATCCACACATTATTTTTTATTGCAACTGGCAAGCAGATCCTCTATGCAGCTGTACATGGGACGGCTTTTATGAGTGCCACCTTCCCGTCATTTTTTACCATTCCCTTTTTGTGTTCTCCTTTTGTTTTCGTTTCTCACAAAACTAAATAATTTGTTGATTTTATCTTGATCTAACAACTTCCTTTCATGGTATATTTGCTGGAGATTTAATGTCGAAGTGTCTGTTGAAGAGCTTATTTTTCCTGGACAGGAATATGAAGATGCAGGAACAGTCAAACAGAATTATGTCAATATTTTACTAATGCTGTTACGGCTTAGGCAAGCTTGCGATCATCCTCTTCTGGTTAAAGGTTGTGACTCAAATTCTAGTCAGAAATCATCTATGGAGACGGCAAAGAAACTCCCAAGAGAGAAAAAAATTGTCCTTCTGAGTTGTTTGGAAGTATCTTTGGCAATATGTACAATCTGTAATGTAAGTAATCTTTCTTGTCTCTTCAGGAATCTCTCTAAACTCTTCTCTGTCTTCCACCATTCTGATTTAGGTTTCCTTTTTGTGGTCAATTGTGGACATACTCTTGTCAACTAGGAAGCACTATAGCATATGAACATTGATACTACTTAAATATAGCAGCAAAAGCACTTTTGGGCCGTCTGAACCAATGTTTAAAATAGCGATAACGGTAACGTAACGTTTTGTCTTTGTTAGGTTATGTTGCATATAGCGGAACTCGTAACATAGGTTATGCAAATTTCTATTTATTTAATAAAAATAAATATAAAACTATATAAAATAATTTTAATAAATTGAAAAATAAATTTAAAATGTCTAAAAAAAGAATATAAAACCATTTTGTAATATATAATCTATTCAAATGTTATATTAAGATTTACAATAATTTTCACATATCTTCATAAATTATATTAAGTCTGCAATCGTAATTCCAGTCACCATTTAAACAAAAAGTCAAGATTCCAATTTTTTATTCCAATTCCAATTATTATCATTGTTGTAATTTTTCTTTCGTAATATTCAATTTATTTTATTTATGATTGTTGATTTCAGTTCAACTAAAAATTCAATATAATCAACAAGTAAAATATTTCAGCAACCGGATGAGAAATGCAATAAGTGAATAAGGAAACAAAATTAAATTAACAAGTTAGCAATTTCATAAGCAATCAAACACATTACTAATTAAGTAAGAAAATTACAGCAATTCGTTAATAATAAAAAAATAATTAATCATAATATATAAATTACTAAAAAAATAATTGTAAATAACGTAACATAATGTAATTTAATGTAACGTTATGTAATATAACGTAAAAAAGCATAAAAAACGTACTGTTACGGGGCACTGAGCTATTTCCGGTTGTTACATAGCGTTGGGGTTCCGTTAGGTTACGTAACACAATATAACGGGTTTAATAAAGCGTTATTTTCAACCATGGTCTGAACTATGTAAGAAAGTTTATATTACAGGTCTAGAACTAGAAGATAGAGAGGTGTGTGTAGGGATGTGTGTGTGCATGCATGCATGTGCATTTGATGTGGGGTTTTTTTACTTTTGAGGGGGGGAGGGGGACTGGATTTGGCTGAAGATCTTCTAACTTATGTTTGAATTATGGAATTTTATTTTAAATGGTATCCTACAAAAGGCACAATACACTAAACTAACACAAGTTTGATTATATTTGTGTCACACGGCAGAAAAATGGTTACTTTTGTTTACACTCTGTTATACATCGAATACAATAATAAAGGCACCAACTATTAATTTGCAATATAGAATTCAGGAAATAATTTTAAACATTATGTTTTAAGCTGTAAAGGTCCACACTTTTGTTTATGAGTATTTCCTGAATTTTATAATGTAAAATAATTGTTGTTACCTCAACAATAAGTCGGACACCAACTATTTTCCCTGCATGTTCAATAAAACCATATTGGAAACTTATTTAGCTGGTTCTTAGGATTTCTTGTTGAGGTCTCCTGATCTATATTGGGATTCACTATTCAGTTTGCTAATCCTATATTCAATTGACTACTATTTAGCTATGAAGTATGGAAATATCAAAGTGAGTGTTGTATCCGTATTGGATATTGTATCGTATCAAAACTTGCACAATACTTACTGATATTTATCTGACACACCAAAATCGTGTCAAATTTTAATAACCGAAGAAGTTGCATGTTAGAACCATGTATGTTTTTGAAAAGTCAAAGATAACACGTTATGAGCACTACGAAGTTATATTACCTAAAAAGACTATTTTTTGACATAAAAGAGATACTAAGCTACTAGGTGCCAGATGCCTTACAAAAGATAGGGGTTTTAAATATTTTATTAAAGATATTGGTACATTTAGTTGAATTTAGATTTTTTTTTAACATAGTTACTTGATTAAAATCTATATTTTTAATTATTAAAAAAATTCTTTGCTTTCTACTTCGATTAAAATGTCTTAATGATTACATGTTTTGATGCGTATTATATCTACCATATACAGAAACTTGCGTATAGTTATGTAGTCGTGTCGTACTTTTTTGGGGCTTGTCATGTCCCAGTGTCCGTGATATTGTATTTGTGTCCCATGTCCATGCTTCATTGCTATTTAATGAATAATGCTGTATGGCTGTAATTGGATCTAGCTTTCTGAAGACAATTGTAAATTTAATGTTGGAATACCATTACCCTTTCTGGTGCTTCACCCAATCAATCATGCCATATGCTTGAGCTCTAAGTGTTTCTGTGTTAGGTTCCCATTGATGACCCAATTAAGATTAGAATCATCTTGCCCATTAGTTCTCCAGCAAACATGGTTCAAATTACTCGCAGGGTTATCACCTCTGGACTAATTTAATTCTGGAACTGAAGTCAAGAATGCTGATAGAATAATGATGAAGTTGAAAGAAAAGTTTATATTAGTAATAATACTGATATACGTTAGCTAAAGCAGTATGGATCAGAATAAGGGCAATAATAAACATGTTAAAATATTGTCTATAGCTGCAATGGAAATGCTGAGTTGATTCATGGCAATCGTGCTGAAGGATGGGATGCAAAATGCTTTCATCTACAAGAAGATAGAGGAAGCTTCAATAGATCATAAAGTAAGGTGAGGTGAATAATCTGGAGATTATTTTGATTCTCTGAATATGTGCAAGAGAGTGCAAAGGTTGAGGCGACTGATAGGATTATACTTAATGGAATAGAAAAGACTTGGATATAACTAAACATGCATGGATTATGGCAGTAAAAGAGAGTAATTTGCTTAAAAGAGAGCTGGCCTTGAAGGACCTGAGTGGAGAACAATGATTCAGGAGCCAACCTCGGTGACTTGGAATAATAACTTTGTTATTATTGTATCTAAACCAAGAAATCACTTAGCCAGTTTAGACTCGAATCAACTGGACAGATCAGCTAGAATCCTCGTATTTAATAAACTGAAGGCCAAATTTACTAACATCAACTTTAAAGATAAACTTGAAAATACCAAAAATTTCATCTCTATTGGCTGAATTAACCCTGATTGTTCAAAATTCTTCCTGCATCACTACTAACCCTAGCTTATTGTTTTCTATTACTAACTTACCTGATGTAAGTACTCAGTTATGATTACCTTATGCCTTTTTTGTTTTGCTTTCTTGTTATACTTTGGTGTGATAGTTTTTGTGAGTGAGAATCTATCCATGATGGTGATAGAATAAGATGAATAGATTTTATTTCTATTTGAAACTCATCTCACATTCTTTATAGGACCCTCCTGAAGATGCAGTTGTTACTATTTGTGGACATGTTTTCTGCAACCAATGTATATGCGAGCATCTTACTACAGAGGAGAACATCTGTCCTTCGCCTAACTGCAAAGTTCAACTTCGTGCTGCTTCAGTATTTTCCAAGGGCACATTAAAAAGATCTTTGTCTGATGAACTGGATGATGCTTGTTGTTCTGGTACTTCTGTTTTTGAAATGGGAGACAAGCATAAGAAGTCTGAAGATAACTGGTCTTCTTATTCTACTAAGATAAAAGCTGCTCTTGAGATTTTGCAATCACTGCCTAAATCTCAATTATCATTGAAAAATAATTTTGAGAAATCTGATGGTGGATCTTCTCATTCTTCCGTAGATACAGCTAATTCTGTTTCGGAGAGATCTTCAATGGATTTGTGTGGCATAGGAAATACAAACCCACAAAGATGTTCAAAGATAGAAATATCAGAAAAAGCTATTGTCTTCTCCCAGTGGACTAGGATGCTGGATTTGTTGGAAGGTCCATTGAAAGCCTCCAGTGTAAGGTACAGGAGGCTTGATGGCACAATGTCCATTGCTGCCAGGGAGAAAGCTATAAAAGATTTTAACACACTTCCAGAGGTCTGTTTAACGAACAACTCCATTTATTTGCTTTGTTGTTCTCTTGGCATTTTTCCTCCCATTCTAACTTCTGTGGGTTTGTATTGACCCTTTTTCTGCTGCATGCTCTCTCTAATCTTATGGTAGGTTACTGTCATAATTATGTCTCTGAAGGCTGCAAGTCTGGGGCTGAACCTAGTAGCTGCTAACCATGTTCTTCTTCTTGACCTATGGTGGAATCCTACAACTGAAGATCAGGCAATTGATAGAGCACATAGAATTGGCCAGACACGCCCTGTAACTGTTTCTCGGTTAACAGTCCAGAACACAGTTGAAGATAAAATACTGAGTCTTCAGGTACCTCTTGCCTGTTTTTTCAATCATCCATCATTTTGATTTGTCATTCTTTCTTGACTCTTGGAGGGAGTGGAACATCTAATGAGTTGTATTTTCTGCTGCAAAAGGATGCATAGTTTCTACACTATTAATTTATATATTATTTTGGCTGCTGCTCCATTACTCTTATTCAGGCTAATATGCCTCTATAAGTTGAGTCTATATTGGCCAACAAGATTAGTGAGAAGCAGACTCCTATTTTAGTTACTTTGCTTTCATTAGTTTCCTTGAAGCTAACTCCTAGCTGACCTAACCTGTTAGATGTTAGGAGCTGCTGTCTTTTGAAATCTTGGATGGTCTTCTCATACGTCTTCCTTTGGTACCACCAACTTGAAAGAATCTGGTTGCCTTCTTTTGGAGATGTATTTTCTTTGGAAGCAATGTGGTATTATTATTGAAGAACTAAGATAGTAAACTATACAGATCGTCAGCTCTTTAACTGTCAATTAACAATGTGGATCATGTTCATTGAATGTAATCTCACCTAATCTAATAATTATATTCAGTTCAGGCATACCTCCTAAGAAGTTACTATAAGTAACTTACTGAGCATAGACATATGGACTGTCATTCTCATGATGCATTGTCTTTAGCTCCAGTCCTTGGCCAGTAACAGCTAGTTTGTCTGAAAGGATGCCACCTTGCTCCTCTTAGACCCTCAAGGCTTCAACACAAGTCCAGTTTCCAAGTATCTCTTCCTCTTCTACATTTCCAGATTTCCAGAGATGTGATTTCTTGTGTTTTGCATTATATAGCTATTTTATCCTTGGGTTTATGTTGTATTCTGCTTTATTGCAGCTATACTAACATTTTATACCTTTGTATATACAAACTATTTTATAGTCTAGGGAAATTTGGTAACTTGTTGTTTGGTTGCACGAGTTTAAACTGCTTACTGAAGAATGTAGGCCCCCCTGGCCTACTAGCCTTCCATGTGTTGCGATACCTATTTTTTGAGGGTTCTAAATCACTTTGACATCTTGGTGAAAAGTCGGCAATTCTTATGTGAAGGCTCTAAATTTTGAACGGTGCTCCACATCTCATCCTATTGGATGCTTGGAGTTATGGAGAAGGGCTTAAATGGTAATGATGATAGCCGTTTGTTGCATTACTTTATTGTTGTTATTAGTTACCTTAGGTTTTTTTTATTTTATTTTTTTTATTGACAGTGGTGCATGCCTGAAGCGAATTTAGGGTTTGTGATGGGAAATTTAGAGATTTTGTAGATGAACTAAGGTTTGGAACAAGGAGGAAACGAGTTGGGCCTCACATTTAGGCGAATCACACATCCACTCTTACAAACCACTCGAGTAAAGATTTGATAACAAACTAGCAAATCACCTACCAATGAACTAGGGTTTAAAATCAATGCCTCATCTATCTATAAAAATAAGTTTACAAGCGCGCGCGCACACACACACACACACATATATATATAGAAAAAACCAACTACGTGCAGAATTTAGTGATTTAGTGAAAACGAACGAAATCCTAATAAAATCGAAATTGTAATCAAACTCTAATCGAGTGTCTTCATTAAAATAAGAAACAAACAAATTGAAATATGTAATTAATCTTAACTATTCATTGTCCCTATCAATTGTCGAAATCTAGTAAGAATCTTGCAAGTCCAGGTAAAATTAGTCAATCCTGGGAATTTGACCATCCTTTCTTGGAAACCGAGTACATCTGAATCGAACAAGCCCTCAACTAAGAGTCCATTGCATCGGGTAATTCTTTCCAATGGATTAAGTATTGCTGGTTTCCTGCAGCTGTTGAAAACCATCTTATATTGTATTTTATCATTTATCTTTTTTGTTTGATACTTCCATGGTGGTGTAGATGGTAGGAGAATTGGAAAAAGTTGTGATATGTTACTGCAAAGGACGACTAGCATGGAATAGAAGCAGGAGAATTGACTAGAATCTCGACAGTTCCAAAGTAAAATATCTTAAGGCTAATCCTAATCATCTATGTATCTCCAACTGAAAATACTTGTAAATATGCAATATATTTATAAATATCGTCGCTAAACATAATCTGTCGATAAATTTTCTAGCGAAACTTATTCAAGTGATGTACAAGTGATATTATCGGTGTTTTTGGCTGTCTTCTATGGAAATAAGAAGTAAATTTATATTTCTTTGATCCAGTAATTGGTAATAATCTCACATGGACTCAATTTCTTCTCATAAATATGGATATTATCATGTGCTTTTGTGTTCAAATCTGCCTGAGCAATCTGATCGTCAGGCTTGATAAGGGTTCGGGGCTTTGAGTCTATGACAAACTATGTTCTAGACTTTGTTTCATCCATAGTATCACTTTTACTCTCAAGAGCAAAGTTGATGTTCACAATTCTCGATTCATTAACATTACTGTTCTGCATAAAATCGGTCTATGTCCTCTTCTGGGGGCAATGGTAACCATAGTATCAAATTCTCCATATTTGGAATGATTGATCACGGGACACTGGTAAACGATAGAGAGAAGTGAATTTATGATTTTTGGTAGGAAATTCGGGGAATTGACACAGCTTTTTCTTGGTTTGCTTCTCTTGCGCCTCGGAAAGATTTGATTGCAAACTGGCAAATCATATGCCAATTAAATAGGATTTTAAAATCAATATCTCATATATCATTAAAGGACAAGTTTACAAGTATATGAAACCAACTATGTGTACAACACATGCAAACAAACTAAACCACATAAAACTTCTAATGAAACTCTAATTGAGAGTTTTATTGAAATAAAAGTAAAATTAATCCTAATCCTTCTTTAATTAATCTAAACCATTCATTGTCTCCATCAGATAATGCAACCATTTATCTCCTGGCGAAATGGCTTATGGAGGTCGATGTTTCATTAGACAAGTGAACACAAAGGATTTCCTAATGTTTCAATAATAAAGGAAAATTGAGGTTTTCCTGATGAGAATCCTATAAAGCTGCCTCTAAATTTAAATTAGGATTTGGATCTCTTCGTTTCTGTTGAAGCCTCTTTGGGAAATCTGAAGACCAAGATTAGACAAGTGAACACAAAGGATTTCCTAATGTTTGAATAATGATGAGAATCCTATGAAGCTGCCTCTAAATTTAAATTAGGATTTGGATCTCTTCGTTGCTGTTGAAGCCTCTTTGGGAAATCTGAAGACCAAGATTAAATTTTTGCCTATGCTCAAAAGGAAAGGAGGAAGATTGCCCAAACATTTGACAAGAATGTCCATTACTGATTATGATCATGTTCGTGATCTAAATGACTTACAGTCTCAAAGCATGTGCTGCGCTGGGCTTTGTTCCTGAAAGCTTCTGGTTCTGTTAGAGCTGTAAATGCCTAAGTGATATGAAGGTTGAGAGATAGGACCACCCTACTACCAATCCAAGGAAGTTGTCAAACTGATGGACCTTATTTTATCTGTTAATGCTTGTCGGACTTAATAGCATATCAGAATAGATGGATGTACTTTTCTAACCTTGCATGCTCTCTTTTTTGAACTGCTTGAATGCTCTCAAACAATAGTAACTATCCATCATTTTAGTTGTTCTATAGGCTTATCATTTTATTCGCTCTTGATGCACCTTCTCTCATGGATTATGTTTAACACTGTAGTTTCAGTTTTAGATTGTTTCCTTGGATCTACTCTGTTAAACTGTATTTGTCAAATATTGGGGACCATCAAATTTTTTGTATCCATGATGTTGGTTTTAGTGTCTTCTAAATACTCATATCATAAACAAGTAAAAAAGAAAAAAAATTATGTTTGTGGTTTGAGATTGAGCAACAGGTGGATACCAAAAAAAAAAAAAAAAAAAATTATGGTGCGAGGGAAAGTGAATATATAGAATTTAACGGTTTCTTGATAAGAGCATATAAGAAAGCAAACTCATAAAATTTTAGCTAGTATTGATTATTTTAGACTATGAGTTCTAATCCACTCTATGAGGCACTATTTTTTTCTGTCCTTGCTGGATGAGCAGGTTAGATAACTCGGAATATTTGTTTCTTTGGTTTCTAGTTATTTTTAATGATGTAGACTTTGAATACAGCTTGAATTATCAAGTTGAATTTCACACAGTCTACATGTGTTTTGTACCAATAGGATGTGTGTTTAAATCCTGTCATTATTACAGTGGTCTATATTTTTATTTCTTTGTATCCTTTTCTCAATTCATCGGTAAGGTTCTCTGTTTTTGAAAGTCTTCAATCGTTTCTTCATGCTGTCAAGTTATCATTGCATGTTTTCTTATCACATGGCTGCATTTGCTGTAGGAAAAAAAGAGAGAAATGGTTGCTTCTGCCTTTGGAGAGGATGAGTCTGGATCTCGCCAGACTCGACTTACAGTGGAGGACCTGAGATACCTATTTACGGCATAAACCATGACAATTTTTTACAATTTTGATCAGTAACGCACTCCATTGGCTATGATATTGACCCTTGTTGCAGTAAGTATTTAGATGCTGAGGTGAGATTCAAAGTGCCCGAACCTGTGTTTTTTTCCCTCGTACAAATTCTTTGCATAGTTTGATTCCTGATTGAAGGAGATTTAGAGTGTTGCCAACCTTCATTTGATTGGAAGCGTTGCTAACAGGCAGCATGTGTGAATATTCCTTGTAGAAGCATTCGGTAATTTTGGCACCGGGCATTTTAATGTTTTTATTTTATTTTATTTTTTTTGTTAGGGGATTAGTCCTATATACACAGGAAAGAATAGGAGAAAGAGCTACAAAATTCAATCGGATCATTGCTATTTTATTATTTTTATGCCTCTGGTACTACGCAATCAATTTGTCTTGGTCTGAAGGGAAATTGTGTCTACCAAATGAATATCCATCCTGAGGCAGAATTGAGGAAATGTAAAAGTTGCTGGTGATTCTTTTCATTTTAAGATTCAGAGGGATGTAAATTCTGATCTCAAGCATTTAGTCAAACTTCAGGAATTTGTGCATGGAAATATGATGAGGCTCACCGAGAAGTACTTTTTGTTTTTTGGTTTGTTTTGGGTTAGGGGCTATTGCTAGCGTTATTTCTATTATTAATGGTATGTATATAAACGCAGCGTTTTTAATATATAGTTAGTTCATCCTACTTTGTGTATCTGAACGGCCTAAAAGAGAGCTGGCTACTGAAAGTTAGGGAACTGTTCCTCCACGTGGTGTGGTATTGCTCTCAAGCTTCCCGAGACATGATGTAGCGTGTCATATGTTCTTTATTAGGTGATAATATTGAAAATACCATCGTTGTGAGGATATTTATAATAATATCAGATTGTGTGTTGTTGTGCATCTATCCCAAAATTTCTTGTTCGAGGTGCTTAAAGGATGGTGGATTGGCATGCATGGAACGGAGCATTTGTCGTTGTTTATTTTTAAATTACTCTTTTAAAAAAAAAAATAAAAAAAAAAAAAAAAACTTTTTTGAACTTTTTGTAAATTTGTATGCATGACTATGGTTGATGGGGGTTCATGAATCCTTGTTGAGCTGTGTTCTCAACAGGATAAATTCTCCGAGTTCTTAGCTCCTAAAAGCTGGCTAGTGAATGAATGGCAAACGTGAGTGGGCTAGGTTCTCACATCTTGTTATCCTTGGGAGATTCACATTGTTGATGATCTAGGTAGCATCTAGGCTGGACGAAGAGCTGAAGATCGACCTAGAATTCTGTAGGATTCTTCTACACCAGGAGTAGGTGGAAAAATGTATGCAAGTTAACGTTCTAGAGAATTATTTGTATTCATTAGGTTACGAAAGGCTGTAGAATTATGATTCTAACTATTTAATGTAATACAAAAGAGTTCTCTCCTGTCCTATAGTTTTCTTCTTCTTCTTCTTCTTCTTTTCTTCTCTTGTGTGTTTGTGAGAGTTAAACCTACTTAGTCTCTCGAGTTTCCCGAGAGCGAGCTAAGTTGAGTGCTACATGGATTTGGAGATTTAAAGAGTCGAAATTTTAAATCCGTAATATTTGGCCTGCCCATTCCGAGTCTTGATGTAAGAAACCATGCTCGGCTCATTTAAATGTAAAGAACAGAGAAAAAGTTTAATATAATTTATCGTCTTAAATTTGAAGTTTATCCGTGGGCAGTTACATTTTGATAATATCTGTTCAGGCACCTTCTGAGCCAGCTTAACTGATGCGAACATCTGAACACTTCACTTCGAACGAACTACAGGAGATTGTCGAGTTATACTCTAAAAGTTAATTGGAGATTGTTCTTTGCAGGAAGTTCATAAACAGAGCAACACTTCGAAAACAAAACAATGATCGATCGAGTGAAAGAAGTATTGTTAAATAATAGCAAGAGAAATAGTAGCAATAGAGCAAGTTATAGGAGAATTTCGCTAGGATAGAAGCAATACTTACTAGATTTATATTTTTATTGGTAAAATTTCGCTTTTTATTCAATTAAGCTGCTCATTTGAGGTTAAACTCAATCAGGAGATATTATAATCTCACTTTTTTGTTTCCCCAGAAAACACTTTTCAAAAAATAACGCCCATTATAAATTATAAAAGTTAATCACGTTCATCGAAACACTCATGGTGCAAACTAAACTGAGCAAAATTCAAGTACGAACAAAATGAAAGAAATAAATATTTAAAGTCTAAGTATAGCCTATGCCTTGAAACGTCAATAGAATATCAAAGATGTAATAAAAATCTAAACTCCCAAATTATATTATATCAAAGTACTAAAAAAAATCACATACAGCCTGTTGGATTTTCTATCATATATGTGGCAAAATGAGTTGAAAACTCAAAAAGGAAACTCATAATGCATTTATACAATTGAGCTACTAGTAGGACTATTAGTAGTTAGAGGAAATCTAAAACAATAGCTTCTAAACTATCTGTATCTTTACTTATAGGTGAAATTTAATTTCAACCTGAGCCTACCTATTATTGGAGTTATGGTTATCGGTAGGCCTACCAATATCCTAGTTGGCAGAATACCAAATAAGATTACAAAATAATTTTTCAACTCTAATTTTGGGTATTTTAGTTGGATTCAAATTGTTACTTGATTCATTTGGATTGACAATGGTGGATGAGATTAATATAAAGATTCAAAGTTTATTTGGATAGTAAAATCTCTATAGTTGTGCCATTCTGTTCGATCATCATTTTGATGACACTGGAGGAGATTAAAAGATTGAAGAAAGGAGGAGTGGTGTTACTATTCTTGATGTTTGGAGCTTAAATATGATCAACATCTCCACTTCATAGATGAGAATTCATTCTACAAAATTGATCTCCCTTGCTAGTTTGTGTTTTAATTCTCTTTATTTGAAAATCTGTATTTGTGAGATGGTTGTTATTGTGAGGTTTGAGATAGACTGAAAGTTGGAGATCATACGGCGGTAGTTAAATAGTAAAGTCAAATATTATGCTATTGTTCAGTTGTGACAATCTACCAACTTTTCAGTCGAACCGTTGCATTTGTATTTATTATATTGCATTTTTTTTGTGGTTTTTCATCCAGTTTATATTTTTCATGTTAATTCTATGTGTTTTATGCTAGTTACATGGCATTGCTTTTATTGTACTCTGATTACTTTTATGTCAATTTCATGTTATATGGAATTGCGTTAGACTTGTGTTTTTTCAATTGGCATCAGGTCATGTAATGATTCACAATTTTCTCTCTTTTTTTGCCATGTACAGTCTTGTCAAATAATGAAAATGTTGAAAATAACGTACTATGAAACCCGTTATTTTGCGTTATGTAACCTAACGGAACCCCAACGCTACGTAACAACTGGAAATAACTTAGTATACTGTAACAATACGTTTATTATATTATTTTACGTTATATTATGTAACGTTACGTTAAGTTACGTTATGTTACATTATTTACAATTATTTTTTTAGTAATTTCTATATTATTGTTTATTATTATTTTGATTATTAGCGAGTTGCTGAAATTTTCTTACTTGATTACTTATTGGCTTGTTTAATTGCTTCTGAAATTGCTAACTTATTTATTTGCGATTGTTTTCTTATTTGCTTATTGTAATTTCTATTCGGTGGCTAAAATATCTTATTTATTGATTCTATTGAATTTTTAACTGAATTAAAATCAACAATTACAATAAGTTAAATTGAACATTACAAGATATAAATTACAATAATGATAATAACTGGAGTTGAAATAAAAAAAAATAGAATCTTATTTTCTTGTTTTAATGATGACTGGAATTACGGTTGCAAACTTAATATAATTTATGAAGATAAATGTAAAAATTATTACATTATGTATTACAAAATAGTTTTATATTATTTTCTTAGATATTTTTAAATTAATTTTTATTTTATAAAATTTATTTTATATAGTTTTATGTTTATTTTTATTAAATAAATAAGAAATTACATAACTTACGTTATTCGTTACGCTATATGCAACATAACCTAACAGAGATAAAATATTATATTATCATTATCGCTATTTTAAATATTGATTGAAAGATTGAAGAAAGGAGAAGTGGTGTTGCTATTTTTGATGTTTGGAGATCAAATATGATCAATATTTTCACTTCATAGACGAGAATTCATTCTACAAAATTGGTCTCTCTTACTGATCTGTATTTTAATTATCTTTATTTGTAAATCTGTATTTGTGAGATGGTTGTTATTGTGAGGTTTGAGATAGATTGAAAGTTGGAGC
Organism: Dracaena cambodiana; assembly: GCA_036321105.1. NCBI lineage: Eukaryota > Viridiplantae > Streptophyta > Magnoliopsida > Asparagales > Asparagaceae > Dracaena > Dracaena cambodiana. Next base: position 65,256,983 of record JAYEPQ010000005.1, read on the forward strand.
TCATATGGTGGTACTCAAGTAGTAAAATCAAATATTATGCTTTTATTCAGTCGTGACAATCTAACAACTTTTCAGTCAAACCGTTGCATTTGTATTTATTATATTGTAATTTTTTCGTGGTTTTCATCCAGTTTGGATTTTTCACGTTATTTCTATTTGTTTCTGTGCTAGTTACATGGTGTTGCTTTTATTATACTTTGATTAATTTTATGTCGATTTCATATTATATGAAATTGCGTGAGACTTGTATTTTTTCAGTTGGCATCAGACCATGCAGTGATTCACAATTTTCTCTCTTTTATTGCCATGTACAGTCACATCAAACAATGAAAATATGACAATCTTAATCTCTAAGTATTAAATATTAAGGAAATTAATCTGAACAAAAAATAATCAAAAGAACTTCAATTAATTGAATTAAACTAGAAAAATAGATTAAATATTAGCCAAACTATATCATCAACTCCAATCTTATTTAACAAGTATACATTATCAAATTACATCAATTAAGTTAATTACAAAGTATAGCCTATCAAGTGATTAGATTCATAAATCAACTGCTTTAAGCCAAACTAATTAATTAATCCTTGGAAATTAAGCATAAAAGAGAGAAGAGTATCACAAAGATTAGTCTACATAGCCTAGATTTATCTACATCATAGAAATCTAAAATATTTAGTTACTCATTTTGGAAAAGAAAAACAAAGGATATATCAATGTTGAAAATAACACGTTGTGAAACTCGTTAGATTGCGTTATGTAACCTAACAGAGCCCTAACGCTACGTAACATCCGAAAATAACTCACTGCACCGTAATAGTACGTTTTTTTTAATGTCACTTTATATTATATTACGTAATGTTACGTTAAATTATGTTATGTTGCATTATTTACAATTATTTTTTAGTAATTTATATATTGTTATTAACTATTATTTTGATTATTAGCGAATTGCAGTAATTTTCTTACTTGATTAATTGTTACTTGTTTGGTTGCTTGTGGAATTACTAACTTATTAATTTGTGATTGTTTTCTTATTCGTTTATTGTAATTCCTCTTCGGTTGCTGAAATATCTTACTTGTTGATTTATTAAATTTTTAACTGAACTAAAATTAACAATTATAAATAAGATAAATTAAACATTACAAAATATAAATTATAACAATGATAATAACTGGAATTGAAATAAAAAATTTAGAATCTTGCTTTCATATTTAAATGATGACTGAAATTATGGTTGCAGATTTAATATAATTTATGAAGATAAATGTGAAAACTATTATAAAATTTAATATAAAATTAGGATAGATTATATATTACAAAATAGTTTTATATTCTTTTTTAGATATTTTAAATTTATTTTTAAATTTATAAAAATTATTTTATATAGTTTTATATTTATTTTATTAAATAAATAGGAAATTACATAGCCTACGTTATGCATTACGCTATATGCGACATAACCTAATAGAGGCAAAATGTCACGTTACCGTTATTACTATTTTAAACATTGGGATATATTATGAAAGAATGTAATGCCATAGAAATACGAAAATAGAGTGTATTACCGGCGGGCACGTACAATACGACGTACGCAAGACCAAAATATAGTAAAATAGATAGATTATGAATTCTAAACCAAAATATACAGATCCACAACAGAATCATAAGAAACTAAAAACTAACTGCCATTTGGAAATAACAGTAGTATGTCTACAACATATTTTATGAATACAAGCGAAAGCATACATATATAGTTCGTTATTTAGAAACAAACATAAATAGATAACAACCAACAAAATAATAAGTATAAGGCTATATCTGACAATAAAATATATCTTGTTAGAAGTACAAGAGAAACTAAGTCTTATAATCACTATTGTCTTACCTGCTCTAGAAAATATGGATCATATACTATTGGTTCTAGCTCGTACTCTTCTTTAGCTGAGCGTGTGGAGTAGGTTAGGGGTCAGATTCGGCAAGTAATAAAATCAAGTCCATGCTCAAATAATAAATATGAAATAGTATAAGTATAAATTAGATTTGATATGATGCATGATATGTAATAGATAATATCTAAGTTGCGAGGAAAATTGTAAATGCAGTATAACAATGACAACAATAATAATACCATAGAAACAAAGTAAAGATAACTCCTAATAGTCTACAACATGTGTCCTATATACCGAAAGAGAACCAGAGGAAATCCCATTACGCATCTCATATTACGTAACATATCGAAGATTCTAGAAATGACTCTCACATACTCAAATGGTGGCCTATCACTTGATTATGTATAACACTCAGCTCTAAGTGATACGTAATTCACACTCAGTATACAATCTTATTGTGACACTAAGGTCAAATATAAGTTTTATGTAAGTTAGTATTTGAAACTAAGTAGTGAAACTATTACATGTTTAAAGGAAGACACCGTTTTTGAACTCGGGGTCAGAACAACAATGATGTATATATATTCCGTTCCGAGGCTGGAATCACACAAAGAATGATATAATATAATATATAGTAATGTCCCACTCTGAACTTGGGACCACAACAATAATAATACCTCCTATAACCAGTAATTCAATTTGACTGTATTAATTTTTTCAATCCCCACAGTTGATATTTATGTATTTATTTATTGAGTATAGAGCATGATCCATCAATATTGGTACAATCAATTCTACAAGTACGTTGTCAATGTATTTCAATGTAATCCAATTATCTATACTCCATCTCTAATTAATGAAATACAAATCCTAGACATGACCATGATTCTTATGGTCATATAATTAAATCATAACTTACAAAATTAAATGGCACATTACATGTTAGTCACATTCTTAAAAAATGAATAACTATTAATTATATTGACCAAAGTAACATTAGTACTAATGCAAACATGCACCATCAAATAAAATGACAAGTTACAAAATTAAGCAATGTATTGATCACGAGATAGTATATCTAAATTATAACATACGAAGCATTAAAATCAAACTACAAGTATAATCATAGGGTTCTATTTTTATCATCGACTATAATATCAATTTTCCATTTATGCAAAAACATCCTAAAGATAACATGCCAATAATTTTTATGAAGATAAAACTAATGATAATATAGACAAGAGTTTATTTTATCTTGATTTTTATAAAACTAAACTAATTAATCTATAACTATAACTCAATTTTTATTTAAATCAAGTAAGGTGTGCATTCGTATCAACACATAGTTCTAACATAAGATCTCCAACTCATAAAAATTCTATTTTTATCTTAAAAAAGAGTTTATCAAATTATTTTTAAGATAATCATAATGATTAAGTATGGTTCAATATGCAAGTTTGCTCTTTTAAAAATTTAACAAATTCTAAACTATCCATAAAGTGAAAACTAGGTTTAAACCTTAATCTAATATTAATTGACCACGATCATTAACTTTCAAGACACGAAAAAGATGGTATTATTCTCATTTTACTATGATTTATTCACTAACCATCCTGCTAAATATAAACATACAAACACGAGTTTTAAATCCTATTATTTTTGTTAAACTAGGTTTAGTGCAAAATTGACATATGTTACTTGTTTCTATAAGTTATGGGTAAAATTCTTAATGACATGCAGGAAATTATTATTTTTAGCTTAATCCTTTCTCTGAACATCTCATTTAAATGTAAAATATATGCATGATGGTGTAGAGTTACTTGCCCTAGAACTTATGCATAAAATTCTAAATAACATAGAAAACAACTGTTTTTAGCTTGAATCCTTCTCAAAATAGTTTAAGTATAAAATAAAACTATCATATACATGCCTTGGTTTTATAATAATATAGGAAGTAAAGAAAGTGACTAATCATATAAATATGTTTTATAAGAAAATATAATGATTTATATTCATAATTAGAACCTGAAATATATGCATGATTTGATTTTTAGTATGACTCATCCATATAAACATGTCTACTTATGCATATATTACCAAGTTTCTAATTCTTTATTTAAGCTAGTTTCAATTCAATATAGAAGTGGAGTTACTTGCCTTGATGGGTTAAGAGTGGTAACCCTATCTTAAGGCTGATGTTCTTCTTCTTCTCTTCATCTCCTTGTCTTTTATTGTTCTTGTTCTTGAGAGTTGGAGAAAAATGAGAGAGAGAACAAAGGATGAGGAAAAGACATGAAAAGAAATGGAGAAAAAATATAATAGACAAAGGAAGCATGGGGAAAAAGGATGGCATACCATGCTTGGTCAAAGGACAAGCACGGTGAAGTGTTAGGTTGATTTTTTATTTAATATTTTACATATTAATACACATGAAATTATGATACAAGTATACATGAAATAAAAAATGATAAAAATATACGTTCCACCTAAAATTCTAGTCAAAAGCCAAGCCAAAGGTTTAGTCATGCTTAAAGTGGGGTTTACAATTTAAATAATATTATTTTAATACATCAAAATTCGATTATTCCAAAAAAATACAAAAAAAAATCATCATAAATATAAAAAAAATGAGACGAACACGTCTATTAAAATTTTAGACTTATATGATGACTGGAATACAAGATATATTAAATTTACTTAATATTGGATCGATATCAGTATTCGACATCATAAGCCAATACGACTAATACTAAATAAATTGATACATAAAATGTGAAAATTTTGGGTCATTACAAAGAAAGATGTTAAAATCTAATAAAGCAACTAAAAAAAAAAAATACTAATTTTGGTTAAGAACACCGCAACTAAAGAAGAAGAATTAAGTTGATGGTATAGCAGTTGTCAAACCCTAATTTCTAATCTCCAAATGAATTCTAATATTAATCAAGTATAAAAATTGCATTTATATAGGAATACTCATATTTATATACATGGTTTTGCAATGGATCTAACTAGCCTGTAGGGATCCTAAAATTGCATGAAATCCTTCAACAAAAATCTCAGTTGCCGACTCATCAAGCTGAGTGTTAAGTCACAGTATTGACTGCCAAGTGGCGGTGGTCACCAACACTAAATAAACTTCAAATCCAACTCTAAATCACCCCTTTAAATTTCAGTATTAGTTGACTTAATCAAATCGCTAGATAGTGGTATTGACCACTACCTAGCCGTCAAATCTGCTCCTTTGCTTTTGAAACTTCTGATGCTTATTTGTCTGTTCTTGGGGTTTCTTCCGATACGGTCTAAATCTTAATTTGATGCACCATGATGACCATGATTTTAGCAATTAATCAATTATGTTGGACGGCAGATTGATACAATTTTCAACCTCCAAATGAAACAGTTGTGCAGAAAATAAACATTTTCAAGTTGTAATCAGGGAAGTAGTGGGAGAGGTGGTGACATCGCATGTTCTCAGGTTGGTCAGTTATGGCAGTGACGACTCATTATACAATTTTTTTCCATTTTCATGTTCGCAGTTATCCATCTGCTACGTAAGCTAAGCCAAGGTAGTTCTGGACCAGCACCCATCGGTACTGTAAACACCTTGGTGTACGATTCAAGCCCAGCCTCAGAACTGCACAACTCTAGTACTGCAATGCATTGCTGTTGAATCCAATGGAGTTAATGTGGCCATCCATCACCATGCACGGTCATTCAGACTGACAATTTTCTGTGATAATTTTGCTTTGCTAGCTAGCTGGGCTTGAATCGGACATCAAGGTGTTTGTAGCTTGTGGACCAACCTCGTCTCTTTTTTCATTTAGATTCACAACTGACGGACTCCATTAATTTAATAGCTCGTCAATAAAAACGTACAAACTCAACCGTGATTATATCAGGGAAATCGTAGAGATGGCAGTTGCATGCTTATGTATGAATATTTTTATTAGCTAGCCAGGTCCATGACCCATCAGCTTCTTCATAGTAAGTTGATGCAAGCAAAAGAGTTGGTAGCAATCACAAGTTTGGAAATCCATTGATGCATATATATATGATGACTTATTAAACCAAGTCAACTTAGGTCTCCGACTTTATTGATGTTACTGCTAGCCCCTTATTCTTACGATTGATTGATTGATTAATTAATCAATCACCCACCGTATGCTGCCGTGCTCCTCAACTGTTTGATAGTGCAGCGATCCAGAATTGTCAGTAGCACTTGGTTGCTAGTGCACCTCGGTGTCTTGAATTGGCTCATTGCCGCACCATTGCCAATGTAGTACTCAAGTATCTTCAGAAATGTTCCTCTCTCAACAATCCGTAGCTCCAATGGCCCGATTGAATTTGTCTTGCGCGACACCACGTAGCCTGGATCAACAAAAGCCACATCCATCACTCGGCAACATTCTTGCAGGACCTCCTCGTTCATCTCTCCCTTTATCTCCCAATAGATCACGTAGTGGCCCGGGTGATGAGACGCATCAGCATGGCTGGTGAAATCCACAAGCTCCGCTTTGGACATCTGACTCAGGAGGCTCGACGCCTTCTCTACAACCAATTGTAGGTCCTTTTCAGTGTTCTTGTCGATGTTCACAGATAAAAGTAGCTTCCTCCTGCAAATGAAATTTAACTGAGGCGCTCCTTTGTAGAAACCAGCTACCTCAACAACATCCCCCAACCTGTATCGGTAGAGACCTAAAAGGAAAAGAGTAATTGTTTATTGTCTTCAACTATATACCGACCGACCAACCAACAAGTGAGTGAATGGAAAAAGGATCAAAGAGTACAAAAAAAAATAAAAATAAAAATGTAGGGATTAATTGGCAATTTGCACTACTGATGGGATCATCAGATGGTACCACATTGTAAAGGACGTATTGTGGGCTCAAAATAATAACCCAAATTATCAAGCATGTTGACCTAGCTCACTGGAGAGGATTTGGAACCGATCAAGTTGAAGAATCGTTGCGGAAAAAATGGTTATATACAGTCAGTCTTGTGCAGGTCCAATAATTTCCAGCCAAGAATTGATAAGGTTGATGTCTGATCCAGAAAATTTATGTAGGAAAAAGTTGTAAAGAATTTAATTCTTTTTCTGGATGTAGTTGATATGATTGTTTTAGTGAAGTGCTGCAGAGTAGGTTCAGTGATGACCCATCGGTAAGTCCATTAGTGGCTCACCATCCTGAACTCAGCAGAGAGTTTCGAACAGTAAATCTGCCAATGAGCTCAGATTTTGGGCTTTTGAGATGGTTTTTAGGATTCAATTGGATTGTGGTTTCCTTCTTATAATCCTATAATATAAAAGCAATTTTGGAAGCTTATTTTAGGCACTTCTGGAGGTTTAAAGTAGAATTTGGATTGAAGGATTTGTTGAGAATTTCAAGGACTTGTTCTTGAAAACTAGGTGAAGAATTGTTTGGAGCCCTTTTACTTGAAAATCAATTCCTATACTTCATTTCCAACGTCTGGGCATCAATCTTTCATGTGATATGTGATATGGTAACTTTGTTGATGTATAGAATCTTTATGATAATCTTCTGTTTATAATATGAATAGGTTTATCATTTGTGGTGATTAAGCCTCAAGTTTTTAATTTATGAGTGTCAAGTAAGCTGCAGAGATAAATTCTTAGATCATTGCTATCAACCGTAGATACATAATAGTTGTACATACGAGTGATTGTAAAAACCAAAGTTTATTATAATTTTTTCGATTCATGGTATTTCTCTTAGGATTTTCCATGTTAAAATTGTGTATCTCTTGTTATTACTTTTTATTGGTTGATTTAAATTGTTAGATTGGTTGTTTTGATTAAAACTTTAATTTAAATCTATTGAATAATAATAGTTTCTTTAAGATTTTTTAAATGGGCATAGATCAATTTTAATAGAGTCGATCATAATAATGGATGTCCCATCATTGGAATTAAATCGGAAGATATGAGTTCAAATTCTTTCCAAATTATCCAAGTGACTGCTGCACACACATGTGTGTGCGTGCGCGCATGTATATATGTATGTGTGTATACATGAGTGTGCAGTGAAAACACAGAAAAAAGACGGAGAAGAAGAAAGGAAAAAAAGAATCAAAATTCACCGGTCACTACCGTTAATGGAGTTCGCCGACCCCGGTCCCTCCAAAAATCAACTTCTGACTGCTGCACAATGAAAGCCTCCATGATCATTTACAATCTCGCAGAACCCTGATCCTTCATCCCGTCTTCAATCACCGACATTCAATATCAGGAATAGACCCCTGACCTCGTCGCCTTCAATTCACCTTATCGGACTCTAGGCAAGGCATCATCACTGAACCCCCCCTAAAGCTTCCCCAAATTTGCCAGTCATTACCAGAGGTTACCAAAAACTTTTGGGGGCCAATTTCAACCATCTCCAACTTCCTATGCAACTGCCTGTGCTTGCCGATCACTCTACGTTATCAAGATCACCACCACAACCTACTTATGAAGTTTTATGTGAGAAGATTGACCAGTTCAACCTAGGAATGCTTAACACTTGTCATCCTTGCATTCACGGTAAATTAATATTTTCAAGTCGGCAGAATTGTACGAGGATCATTAAGAGAAGTTTTTAAAGGAGACGATCGACAAAACTAGGCTCTTTCAACTGATCTTGACTTGACTTCAGGAGGAACGATTAGTCAGCATGCATAAGTACGTGTTGAGCCTAGAACTAATCAAAGATAGATGGTAGTATAGGAGATGAGGCCCGATTGAGTGCTTTGCAATAGCCCAACTGTTTTGCGAACCTTCATGCTTGAAGATATAAAATATAAATTTGTTTTGACACTTCATTTTTTTTAGTTTTAATGACTCATTGGCCTTTTAATGACTCTCAGTTTTTGCACGGATCGTGCGTGTTGCTTTTATTAGCTTTTGATGAAATAAAATGGGATGCTGATTAAAGGATCTTTTGATTTTAGCATATTGATTTACTGAATAAAATTAAAATTCTTATTATGGATTCTTTGAAAGTGGGTGGGTGATTATTTGTGTGAGAGACTAAATATCTTCTCATAGACTTATTGTGAGTGGATAAGTGGTCAGAGCTCCCATCATATTTGTATTATTCTATTTTATTCCTAAGATTTCTCTAAATTTCCACAGAAAATTGCTAATCATCTTCCGTACTGCATCAACAAGGGTTGAAATCATGCTGCAAACAAAATTTTTTTTTCCGCTAACCAAGGAGTTTGACAAATACAGATATAGTAGTTCTACTTCTATACATCATTGTAAACTAATTTCATCGAGAGTCATATATATCACAAGTAAAATCATGCATCCCACTAGCTATTGTCATGCCAGGCCTTTTAAAGGGTAAAAGATGATTGTCTAGGAACCATGCGGCAGATAGTCAAGGAAAGGGAACTTGCATCAAATCTTAGCCAGAAGGAAAAAAAATGACCAATCAATTATTAGGTACTAGCTAGCTCATGGTATCCTACAGAAAAGATACTGATACAGAATCACAAGTTCATGTTCCCTTCTAAATTACTTGCACGCTTAATGTATTTACTCAAAAAGAAAATCGATCCTACCATTTCATTGGCCTCAAAATGACACGCCTTCGCTGTATAAATTAAGTGGGGGAAGGAAGTTTTATTAATTCAAGAGTGCCACAGATATTTCTGGAAAACAAAAGTGAAAACTTTCTTCCAAACAAAGAAAAAAAGATGTCAGCATTGATAGACATCGTGAATTTCCCCCTAATAAATGGGTCTTCACATGCCTATTTCAGAGCAAAGCATTAACATGACAGTGTTTGTGGGAAAAAAACAAGCTTCGTGTCATGTCGTGCCATGCCATGTCACAACTTACTTTCTTCACATGCTAAACTAGATTCAAATTAACAACAAGGTAGCAGCAACCTTTTTAAGTAACTAATTTCAATGTGACTTTTAGTCTGTTTGCAGATGAACAGTGAGCAGATAGATAGATTGTGTTACTTGTATGGAGTTTTAAGGATTACCTGTAAAGGTGGTGAGAACAACTTCATATTGCTCACCTAGCATAACTTTGGACAGTGGCAATGGCTTTCCTTCCTCAAAGTCATCAGTGTCCAGTGAGTTGCTAGTTCCATGCTTTGTTGGTCTTGAAAGGGGTATCAACTCAAAGTAAGCAAAGCTGGGGATCACAGTAAAATTTGCTCTCTCTGGAGGATCAGAGGGTCCCAGATTCACACCAATCCAGCTCTCGGTGGACCCATAATCTGCACACACCAATGCCAGATCCCCAGCATAATGCCTCAACTTCTTCAGGTAAGGCAGCATCGAGCCTGTCATTATGGAGTATATGTACTTGGCATTGGGCCACAGCCTAGGAATCACGCCGAACCAATTTGAGCTCTTGAGCTCCTTGCATTTGCTCTCAATTTCTGATGCAAGAGTTGGATTCGGAGCGAGATATTCTGTTACAGCTTCCCTGATCTTGGTTAAGGTGATCCTGCTGCTCAGACTGCCGTGCCTTACATCATCACAAATCTCTTGCCATAGGTCTTCTTCAAACACAACAAATGCCTGGACTAAGCTGTAGGCAAATGTAGATGTGACGAACTCTACTTGTTCTTTGAAGATGAGTCCCAAAAGGAGGTGACAGTAGGTGGACTGCTCGTAGTCGCCTGCTGAGATGACCTCGTATGGGCTGCAAGTGAAGGATCCCGTGGCCTTCTGCTTTGTTTTGAATTCATCACTGGCAAAGTAATGCGTTGTGGCCGGGCCAACAGCCAGCCCTCCTCTGGTGTGGAACCGTTTCCTGCTGTATATGAATTCTAAAATCCTACCTCCAGCTCTTATTGGAAAGACCCTATTGTTGAAAAACAATTAAACAGGGATAATGTTACTTCATGATATTATTCTATCCAAAAAAGAAACACTGTAGAAATCTATGACAATACGATAGCAATTAATGGCATATATATATATATATATATATATATATATATATATATATATATATATATATAATAGCGAGATCGAGTTGAGTATAAATATATTATACCTTGATCTGTGGGCAGCTGCCAATCTGAAGATTTGAAGAGTGGACTGAGAGCTGAAGCGAGTGAAGGGCACATACTTCTGCCTTCCATCTGTGGTGCCTGAACTGCAACAGCCAAGAGCTCTTCGTATGAAAGGAGTTATTCTAAACTAACTGAACTACGTATACCTAATTGAGAAAAAGGGGGAAAAAGAAAAGAAAAGCACTCATTGAAAGAAGAAAAAAGGTGCCATTGACAATTAAAAAACAACAGTACTGACTATAGATGAATAACTCTTCTACCCCCTCCCATTTGTCTAGTTCTACATTGGTCGACCCACTTGCAATCTCATGTAGCTATTTATGCATGTCCCATTAACAACACTACTTTCTACTAATATATATATATATATATATATATATATATATATATATATATATATATATATATATATATATATATATATATATATATATATATATAGGAATATTGTAGGATACAAATTAACGATAAATAGAAATACCACCCAAGAAAGATATTTAATTACCTGAGAGAGAGCATGGTGATGGGTTCTGCTGTGAGAAGTGGAGAGTCATCTCCATCGGCAATTCTCTGAATGTAAGACTCAAGTTCAGCATGAGAAGCAAGTGGAACCAACGAAGTATACATTGCTTCCACCACCTCCGCCTCCAAGTCCTCAACCTTGAGGTCATTCCCAAGCCACTTTCTAAGGTACACAGTGTCTTGATTGAGTTGGAGGATATGCTTGAGAGTCTGGGTCTGGACTCGCCCGGCATTCTCGGCTATTCCTTCGAACCAGTCAATGATGTCATGGTCAGCAGCTTGCTCTTCAACTTGCCGGTTAAGGTTGCTGCTCTTAGCTCCATCCGTCGCTGCAGCTGCAGCAGCGGCTCCTCCCTGCTGGACGGCCATGTTCATCCAGTAGCGGGGTGGGTACAAGGACGGATGATAGAATGACTCTCAAGCTATATTATGGGCGGCCCCTTTCTTTCCGGTTTGGTTAAGTTTATTATATATATAACAGAAGAAGAGAGGGATGTTAGGCAGGTTGTTAACGAGGTTGGCGGCTGCTTGTGCTCCTTCAGTGCACTCTATTTATGATAGCATTAATTGTACGTACACTATTAGTAGAGAAGTAGTGTATGTAATCGAGTGACGGAGAAGCAGCATTCAATGGAGTCTCTTTCTGGAGTGTACGACTCAAGGAAGACCACAATGCCAATGTCGCTTATCTTACTTCTTCCTCAATCTCATCACTCATCTGGTCGGAGACGATGCAGTACAGGTGGACAGGAGAGGGCCAGAGAGAGAGACAGGGGTGGTTATTATTATTGTCTACGAAAGAAAGGAAAGAGATATATGTATATAGAGACAACGGAATGGACCACATTAGGCAAAGAAAGTCTGTCTGTGGTGACAGCTGCCAAGATGCCCAATCCAATCCCTCTCTTTCAATACCCACTCTAAACATAAATACACTAATGCACACTCGCACACACTTAAACCACCCGCCAAGCCAAGTCAACGTGGGGCAACTGAAATTGCGCCAAGAATGAATAGCCCTTGTCATCTTGCATGCGGTGATGAGTCTGTCTATCAATCAAATCCCTCTCAATCCCCATAAACACTCTCTATCAATAGTGTGTGTGTGTATATATATACACACTATTTATTGTTATATTAATATATATATTTATTTGTATTCTTGTGAGCCATGTTGACTTGCGTTCTATTTTCTTCTGCCATAAATTACATTAAATATGGGCTATATATATCCTGCTATTTATTGTTATATTAACAACAAAATTAAATCTTTTTTAATGTGCTTTAATGCTAATGCTTGGTATTTGACGCTGCCACATATGGACAACAGAGATATGAAATGGAAGCAGGTGATTATTATGAAGAAATATAATTAATACGATATGGAAATCTACATTAATTAATTACTATTATTAGTATTAGCTGCACATTGACTCTAACTTTTATCCTTCTTACTTACCATCTTCACAAACATATGTGATATCATGTAGAGCATGTGAAATATTCAAATTCCAACTAAGTAGGCAAGGCAATACCTCTGTCAATTATCAAATCTCAACTCAACCACAAATGCATAAGGGAGGGAACTTTAAAGTGTATATATGTTCCCCGTTCCTTTCCTTTTTATAACCATAAAAATAGTTTATTGAAAAAAAAAAATAATAATAATAATGATAAAAATATTAAAAAGAAATCACAGTTAATCAAATATCCTACCTCCTTCAAAACAGATTTAAGATAATAATGAGTAAAGCGATTCCGTTCTAAAAAACAAGACTTCGTTAAGTCAGTAACAGTATACAGTAAGCAGTTAACAAAACAAAGGGGATCAGATAAAGATAAAGTTGCATATCCAATGGTTTTTTTTTTTTTCGTTTTTTTTTTTATTTTATAAAATTTCCTAATAAACAAAGTCACAAATGCTGGCTTGTAGTGGACCTGACCTGGTTAATGTATTTTTGTGTTGTACTCCTATTTTGTCCTATATCAGCATTTATTCCTGTAATCTATCACATAATATAGATAAATACTGATTCTACTTTGAAACAGCTAAACAGAACACTGGTCATGATATGGAGGAGAGCATTTGATGGTGAAACTCATAGGCTTGCTTCTCCGCTTGCGCAAACAAAACCCATCATCAAATCAGCCCAGAAAACCGATCCCTTTGCAATGTACAGAGTGGCTGGCCCATTCACTTGGTTCTCAGTCGAGGATCTTAGATTTCACCCAAGGCCCAACCCAAGTTCGGGCAAAACAGGTCAATTTAAATTAAATCTTCATTCAAATTCAATTCACGAAGTTGCCTCAGAGAGAGAGAGAGAAGCGTACTAGAGTTATAGGAGAGGAGGAGAGGGTCCTCTTGCCTCAGAGAGATCTCATTATCAGCAGGGTGTGGTGGAAAGTGTAGCGGAGGCCGTAGGCAATACTACCTCACCACCTAACTTCACACTCACTTCTTCGGGGCAAATGGAGTTCGGTTGGGGATGGCTAGGGGAAAAGCAACAAACAGAATGAGAGAGAAAGTAGTGATGACGACAAAAATCCAAAACATCATCGCCGCAGTTGGAACGAGGTGGTTGAGGACTCGCCAACGGCCCTAGGGAATGTGGCAGCGAGTGGCACATGTCACTCACTGTTGGTGTTAGTAGTAAAATTTCCAAAAATCAGTAAAAAGAAAATAACCACACAGAACGCAGAGTTAATTCCGTAGCTCCGTGTTTGGCTAAGATTTAGCCTCGCGTTTAGTAAAATGCGGAGCTAAATCTATAGCTCCGCGTTCAGAGTATTTAACTCCGCGTGAGCAGATTCTTAAAATCTTAAATTGGTTGTGATTGAAATTTGAGTTTATCTAATACCCAAATTGAGTTCAATCAGAATCTTAAATTGATTGTGATTGAGATTTGGGCTTATCCAATATCCAAATTGAGTCCAGTCAGAATCCAAAATCAAGAGATTTAAATCAAGACTAGATATTTGATTAGAATCCTTGATGAATACAAAAACCTACTATTTCTATTCTATGAAAACCTTCTATTTCTATTCCTATGGAAATTTTCTATTCCTATTCCTATGAGAACTTTCAAACTAAATTATATAAATACCCTATTTGAGGAGACTTTAGGGATCTATCTTCAATAGATTAATCTTCAGATTCATTTTCAATCTTTTTGATCCTTTGACAATTCAAGTACGCGAGAGAGCCTTGAAGCCTTTGGTGATCAATTTTTTTGAAGCTTTTTGCATATTTTGAGAATTCGAGTTACGCGTGAGAGCCTTGAATTCGTGAAGACCAGCAGAGAAGATCCAGAGCCGTCCATCTTCTTCATCAAGAAAGAAGATTTCTACGACAGATCGTCAAAAAGAGCTACTTGATAGATCCCATCACTACATAGACCCCACTTTTCATTGTAAAAGAGAGCGATAAATTTATAAATCATCTCGTTTATTTTCTTTTGTTATCTTTCATTGTAATTAAGCTATTTCAATGGAAGGAAGAAAGATTTTTGCGATGAACAAACTGACGATCACAGTGGGAGGCGTCTCTTTTACTGAAAAAGAGATCGTGGTGCAATCTAATATGAAAAAGATCAGATTCGACGTTAATATGCTCATCGTAGAGATCGACCAGCAGAAATATGAGGAGTACCTCTCCTCTGAATCAAGTAATCTGACCGAAACGCGGTGCTATCGCTGCGTGAGCTCCAATACCCATAAATCGGGTAATCGAAAATCCACCGTTAAACGAGGACCCTTGAAGCCCGCGGCTATGGAGCCGTCGTTTGGACAGAAAAGCTTAGATGACCTCTACTGCCAAAGAAGACTTGGTAACTGGTTTAACTAAGACTCAACTCCACAATCGAAATCATCAAGTAACGCGGAGAGCATTCAAAGCTCGCGTTAAATGCGAGGCTAACGAAGTGGCATAACGTTAGGCTATTGTACCCCGCGAATTGCTTGCGTCAATCGCAAAACCAGTCAAGAACGCATTAAATGCGAACTTATGACTAAACCAGCATGTGATTCTCCATGCAAAGCTACTATTTCTGGATTTAAAACCAGAAAAATTAACACAACTCGCGTAAAACGCGTGGATAATTTTATGACAGAGCTAGTGTGTGATGGAGACTCTCCACGCAAGGCTATTGACTTTCAAAAGAAAACAGAGCTAAGCGTAAATTGCGAAGTCAGTAAAACTTGCGTTAATCGCAAGGCTTGTTACAATCACGTTAATCGCGAAGATAAGCTTGCGTGTGATTTTCCATGCGAATTTATCAACCTTAAACTTGAGCCAAGCGTTAATCGCGAAGCCAAGAATTATTGCGTTAATCGCAAAGCTAAGCCAGCATGTGATTTTCCACGCGAGGCTGAAACTGAGCTTAGCGTTAATAGCAAAGCCAGTAAATCTTGTGTTAATCGCAAGGCTTGCTACTATCGCGTGAATTACGAAGTTAATTGCGAAGTTAATTACTTAATCGCAAAAAGAAATCCGCGTGTGATTTCCCACGCGAGGTTATCAACCTCAAATTTGAGCCAAGCGTTAATCACGAAGCCAAGGATTCTTGCATAAAACGCAAAGTGGAGCCAGCGTGTGATTTTCCATGCGAAGCTAAGAAAAAGCAGAAGATGAATTTTCTCATAAATGCCAAACCAGCGTAAAATGCGAGGCTAGCGTGAAACGCGAAGTTATTGCCCAGCCTCGCGTAAATGATCTAAAATGCGAAGTTACGGTCCAGCCTCGCATAAATAGTTCAAAATATGAAGCTAACTACCAGCTTCGCATGAACCAGCCAAAATATAAAGTTAAGACTGAAAATCAGGATGTTTAGCACCAATTCAACACCATCACTTTTAAGAAGCTTCAGCAAGCTCCCGGACTCTCTCGACAACCAAGTGGGCCCCACGCCCAAGATTCTTCATCTAAAGTTCTCGATCTCAGAGATTACTTGACAGGTAAAAGGAGTATGACTCAAGCTCAGCTACATTCAACATGCCATTGTGAGCAACTCATTATAGCCGTATCTGCTGTACTGGATAATTGTTATTGTACCAAAAAGAGAGTGTATGTATTTAACAGAATAACTGAGTCTCGTCAAGATACTCCAAAGAGGAGAAAGAATGATCTGAGATACAAAATTAAAGAAAAAGAATTAAACGCAGTGACCTCAAATATGGTCGGCAAAGGCAAAAAGATCGTGGAGAAAGAATATGAGTCAAATGCAGACGATGAAGAATCTCATCATTTCACCTAGCTCAAATCAGGCACTGTCGCTCCTTGAAATTACAAGAAACTTGCAAAAAGTTCTTATGATAATGCCAACGACAATTCAGCTATAGCTTCCCTACAATTTTGTATATCTTTCCGGCAACGAAAATCAACGTCACATATGGTGGATAGGTCCAATGATATTGACCAGAGGTTTGAAACCTAAGAGCAGATGATTCGAAACCAGTAAAAGGTTATTGATGACCTCAAACTAATACTTCTAAAACTGGTTGAAAATACTCAGAAAATAGTCGAAGATAAGGCTAAAACATTCTCCTCAGAACTGCCACCTAAAAGAAGAAAAAACTTATTCAGTGCATGACAAAGACGATAAGTTTTCCTTTCATGATCCTCATGAAGAAAAGATCGAGAAACTGCAGAGCCAATTTGATGCGCTGATGCAGAAAAAAGAGCTAAAGGAGTCGGAGCTTTCAAGACCATACCTGCTTGAATGGGACTTCGCCCTCTATCCAGAAAAATACAAACCCCTCAAATCGGAGTTACATGATGGAAAGGGGTCCCCAAGTCAGCACATGTACTATTTGTCACAAGCCGGTCATCTGATGGGAAATGACCCTATAATGACCAAGATATTTGCGAGCACCCTGCGAGGGCATGCCTTTACATAGTTTATGCAGTTGCCCCCAAAAACCATAAACACTTAGCATGATGTCGAGAAACAGTTCTTGGCATGTTTTTTTGAGGATGATACCGAAATATCGGTTATTCTCTCCTTGCGACGAAACAAGGAGAAGAAGAAACAATTAAGAGTTTCATTAAACGCTTCATGGAAAAATCCATGCATTGTCGACTGGTATAACTCAGAAAACCCTGGTGGAAACCTATAAGTATAATTTCAGGACCGGTATACTGATAAGAATGGGAGTTGTAGAGTCTAAGAACTGGAAGAACATATTAAAGCAGGGAAAGCAGGCGGAAGATATTAATTCGCCGGATTGAAGAATCTCGTGGCACAAGAAACTCTATAAATAACAGGCCATATTCACAGAATCCTAAAAATAAAGGAAAGGCTGTGATGATATTAATTGTACATCCGAAACCAAGACCTCAGAATTCGAGAGCTGCAGGTCAAAATAAGCCACGACAAGATATAACTTATACATTCAAGACGGAGCAAACAGGTAATCTATTCCATCTCCTCCTCAGAAAGGGCATGTTGAAGCTTCTGGAGAATCGAAAACTGGAAAACGCTGGTAAAACCAATGACCCTAACTATTGTCTGTACCATCGGAATGTCGGGCACCCAACTAGAGATTGCTATCCTCTTAAGAACCGAATTCAGGCATTGATAGAAACCAGAGTCCTTCAGCTTAAAGAGAAATAGAAGAAAGTTTCTGCAAATATGACAACTTTGGTGGTAGGAACCAGTGAGTTCCCTGCCAAAGCGACCCCTGTACCAGAAAGAAAGCCAATATCGACACCAAGCACGGGCATCCCGCACTTGTAAGCTGGTCCCTTGGGTACACTCCGAACCACAGCTGTGACAGAGTCATTCTCATTGGCTAGTAGCCGGATTGGGTTAGGGTTACCGAAGACATTGATGGTGATAAACATAATGTTGCTTTTGCTACTCTTACTAGCCATTGGAATGGCTAATTGAGTGTTATAGATAAAAAATTTTTGCCAATGCTGTTAAAGCGACGGGAAGAGGAGATCAAGTTCCCCGCCAACCCTATCATACTGGGGTAAAAGTATGAAATCAACCATCCAATGCTGTTAAAGCGGCGGAAAGAGGAGATCAAGTTACTCGCCAACCCTATCATACTGAGGGTAAAAGTATGGATCAACTACCCAATGCTGTTAAAGGCAAAGGGGAGAGAAAACCAATTCCTCAATAACTCATCATGCTGAGGAGAATAGCCTGGCTAGCCCAACTCAAACGATAGTTGGTAAAAACTAATCAAATCTTTTGATAGTTGGGGGTTTTCTAAAAATTCCATAAACTCTGTCATGTTAAGTTCCTATCTCTGACAGTGAGATGTAGTTCAAGTTACGCGTGAGAGCCTGGAACCGTCTCCACCAAATTATCAGGCATGTGCAATTAAGCACCTCCGTCAAATGTTAGGCATGTGTAATTAGGCACCTCCACCGAAACTCGATGATCCTGACCTGACCATCTTAGCGTATACAAATTCAAGTTACGCGTGAGAGCCTTGAGCCGCCTTCATCAAAGTTTCAAGCATGTGCAATTAGCCACCTCTGCCAAATTTCTTGATCTTAAACTGATAACCAAATTGATAATCCAAAGTATTTTAAAATTTGCTAAGTTAAAAGCTATTTTGAAAACTTTGGAGGGGGTTCTGTTGGTGGTAAAATTTTCAAAAATCAGTAAAAAGGAAATAACCACACAGAACGCAGAGCTAATTCCGTAGCTCCGCGTTTGGCTAAGATTTAGCCTCGAGTTGAGTAAAATGCGGAGTTAAATCTATAACTTCACGTTCAGAGTATTTAACTCTGTGTGAGTAGATTCTTAGAATCTTATACTGATTGTGATTGAGATTTGGGGTTATCCAATACCCAAATTGAATCCAATCAGAATCTTAAATTGATTGTGATTGAGATTTAGACTTATCCAATACCCAAATTGAGTCCAATCAGAATCCAAAATTAAGAGATTGAAATCAAGACTAAGATATTTGATTAGAATTCTTGATGAATACAAAAATCTTCTATTTTTATTCCTATGGAAACCTTCGATTCTTATTCCTATGGAAATCTTCTATTCCTATTCCTATGAGAACTTTCAAACTAAAGTCTATAAATATCCTTTTTGAGGAGACTTTAGGGATTCATCTTCAATAGATTAATCTTCAATAGATTCATCTACAATATTTTTGATCCTTTGGCAATTCAAGTATGCAAGAGAGCCTTGAAGGCTTTAGTGATCGATCTTTTTGAAGCTTTTTGCATCTTTTGAGAATTTGAGTTACAGTGAGAGCCTTGAATTTGTGAAGACCAGCAGAGAAGATCCAGAGCCGGCCATTTTCTTCATCAAAAAAGAATATTTCTACGACAGATCGTCAAAAGCAGCTGCTTGATAGATCTCATTACTACATAAAGATCACTTTTCATTGTAAAAGAGAGCGATAAATTTATAAATTCTCTCGTTTATTTTCTTTTGTTCTCTTTCATTGTAATTAAGCTATTTCAATGGAAGGAAGCAAAATTTTTGCGACGAACACTCACAACCAAGTGTGACTGTCCCCGCGCTGGCCTCTCCCAGGAAGCGTACAGTGAGTCCCACCAATCTGAATCTAAATGGGGTGTACACCGGCGAGCAGGTGATCGCTTTGCTTGCTGAAGCGAAGAAAGCCAGTAATGGAACCAACGCTAGGGACAGAGATGGGTGGATAGAACACAAATCAAGAAGAAGCAGGTAAAGTTTGAGCGCAAGCTCGAGAGCAAGACACCAAAGAAGAGGAAATTTAGCCCGATGCACAACATGAACGATAGTTGTTGGGTATGTGAGAAAAAGATGAATGTCCATTTCTGAGATGTAGATTCTGCAAGATGCTCAGTCACATCATCGCAGAGTGCCCTGCTTTACTTGAGAAGTTTAGGGAGCATCCAAATGTGGGGAACAAACTAGTGGGGAAGACGACTGAGACAAAGAAATTTGCACACAAACCAGTAGCGGGGAAGACGATTGAGACAAAGAAGTATGCACACAAACTGGAGGTGGGAAGCATGAAGGAGCCCGTGGTCCAGTTGCGGCCGGAGTTTCATGGTCAGAGGGTTGCCGGTCGTAGCCACGACAACCCGCGGGCAGGGGTGACTGCTGAGTTCAGCCGCGCCAACCCCCCCGTCTTCATCCCACTCTCGGACCAAGCTATACAGGAGCACAAGCAGCTAATTGACATCATTGGGGGAAATCCTTCCGGGTCACGGGAATCCCACAAAGAAGGAGATAATCAGTAGTTTGTGTTCACTCTCAACATCTCTTCGCAATCATGACTAAAAGTTATTTGGAGAAGGAGATAGATACCTTACGTAGGGCTCGAGGTGGCGTTATGCCGCACATCGATCCCTTGCAGGGACTATGAAGCCGGGTTTAGAGTAGTCCGGTGGGGGCATTGAAGAGGGAGTTCAGCGGCATAAATTTTCAGT
Organism: Dracaena cambodiana; assembly: GCA_036321105.1. NCBI lineage: Eukaryota > Viridiplantae > Streptophyta > Magnoliopsida > Asparagales > Asparagaceae > Dracaena > Dracaena cambodiana. The sequence goes on from JAYEPQ010000005.1 coordinate 65,277,836, forward strand.
TAGGGCATGGATCACAGTAAGAGGAATCCCGATCAATCACTGGAATTGGAACGACCTAAGCAAAATATTCATTAAGCATGCACAGATCCTTCAGATTAGTGATTCGACATTAGACAAAACTGAATTGTCGGCGGCAAGGCTTTACGTTGGGTATGATGATCTGGAATTCGTTCCTAAGGAGATTACAGTAGTAATTAGTTCTAAAAGTTACAATGTCACTACCAAGATTGAGGCCAAAAATCGTGGAACCGCCCAAAATTAGGGTGACAGAAGAGGATCGAAAGAGAGCAGAAAGGGAGTTGGAAGGACGATCGGATCGTTCAATCGGAGCTTGGGGACGCAACCTACCAAAGGGGAAACGAAGATCAATAGCGGAGAAGCGGAAAAAACCAATTTACAACCAACCGCCCTTGCCGGCAGAGGCCAGTCAAGATCGACACCAGCGATAACAAAGATCGAGGCCAAGAGAAGATACACATGGGTCAGGGACCAATCGAAGCCACCTTCGACCGATGCTTCAAACCGGGAGGCGGCGTCGAGGGTATTACCCAGCAGTTCCAAAGATGGAACGTTGGGATTAGGAGCAGAGGAATTACATGAGAGAGGAAAAAACAAATTCTCCGCACCAAAAGGAGCTCCAGAGAGCCCTAATAATGATCAACAGTCCGAAGAGGAGAGGGAGGGAGATAGCCTTCAGATCTTGGAGAACGGATCCAACTTTCCTCTTATAGTTTATGGGGAGGACAGGAGGTTGACTTTAGATAAGAAGACATCGCTCCTGAGGCAGAGGGAGGCTCTGGCAGGTGGAAAAGCTGAGGAAGAGGATGAAGAGGCGCAGGAGGTAAGAAAGGGAGATAGTGGGATTAGGGCAGAGATGGGATGTTGCAAGGGCAAGGGCGTAATAGTGATTTCAGGTGAGCATACAGGTGGTGGGGCCCAGCAGCAAGAGACTTGAATTGTTAGAGGCACGAGTTTGCTATTGGATTCGGGTGGAACTAGTGCACACTCGGCCCAACAGCAGATGTGTTTGGAAAACAAGCATTTTGGTAGTGGGCCGAATCCAAAATTTGATTCAGGCCCAAACGAGAATGTGATTTTGCAGTCTGTATATAGCTAGCAAGTGCCTTTTTTTTCTCTTCTATACCTAGTTTAGATAGAGAATTACTAAAGGAGGTCATGGCTAAAATTTTAGAGAATTTAATTAAAGGAGAGGATTCTACCCTACATGGCGGCGTCAGCCTTCCCGTTGTCCAAAAAGGTTCCGGATGAAGACTGCCTCAAGAACAAAAATATAGTGTTCGGAGACACAGATCAAGACATTGGATAATGCCAATGAGGGGGAGAGGGTCCTAGATGGAGCAGTAGGTCTGGAAGTTGAGGAGGAGGATGAGGAAAGGATTCCGACCGCACAAGAAGAACCTATATCTGACTTTGAAGAGATCACTGGTATCTCTGATCCCCCCAACTATAACGCCCACAAGACGCAGTAAGAGGCTGAGCGAGAAGAGAGGGGGACACAACTACCAGTTCGGACATATACTCTCACTCGCAACAAAGAGAAAGGCATTGCATGTAAACCTCGACAAAAGTATGCCCTTATTCTCTTTTGATATCCTTAATTTATTACCAAGTCAAACTTTACTTGAATTTGCACAAATTTGTAACATTGATTTGGGGGAAAGCAACGACAGTAGAGTCCTAAATATCGACCTGATAAGGAAAATACCTCCTAGGACTCCTAATGTTCGGGCGGGTAAATCAAACTATGATAACCTTTAATGGTTAGTTGTAGTCATAGTTGAGAGGGTAATAGCATCTAAAAATGAAGATAATATTTTGGAATGTCAGAGGTTTAGGGGATAGGACAAAGACGCGCATGGTCGCCGATGTCCTTAGAAACAATGGAACAGATATATTTTGTTTGAAAGAAACAAAATTGGAGGACCCATCAATTGTGGTAGAACAAGAAATTACCCTAAGAAGAAACTTTGCAGTAGTTTTTAAAAAAGCTAGGGGAACATCGGGGGGATTGCTATTGGAGTGAACCGGAATGAGTACGAGATCTTAAATGTTTATGCTAAGGAATTCACTCTGATCGTGATTGTCAAACATAGGTCTACTATTTGGATCCAGAAAGTCATGACAACTTATGGACCGAATCACAAGGACAGAAGAGGGGCATTTTGGGATGAGATCTGCGAGATTGGTCTCTTTAACAATCTCCCTTGTGTAATTAGAGGGGACTTTAATGTCGTTAGATACATGGAGAAGTGTAACGGTGGGGACCACAACGTTCAGGAATGAAGGATTTCAATGACTTGATTGATGATCTGGGTTTAATTGAGATCCCTTTAGTAAACCGTCAATTCACTTGGTCCAACATGAGAGAAATTTCATGTTTGGCTAAGTTTGACAGGGTGCTTGCTGGTCACAGATACTTGGGAGGCAAGATTTGGCTTATCCAGTGTCTACTCGCTGCCCAGACCCACGTCAGACTACGCCCCGATATGTCTAGATTAGGGAGAACAGGATGCTAAATCCAAAAAAGTTATTTCGGTTCGAGAGGTAGTGATTAGAACATAATGAGATCCACGACCTAATTCGAACAGATTGGTTACTACCAATCAGGGGAAGGGATGCGACTGAAGTTCTTTGCTGTAAATTAAGAAGATTGCAACGGGTTCTGTCTAGGTGGGATAGGAGACATCGAAACCTGACAAGAATAAGAAAGAAGGAATTATTGCAAAAGATTGAGTCTCTTGAGAAACACGAAGAGTTTACCAATTTGACTGATGGGGAAAGAGCGTCCTTGATGATGTATCGAAAAGAAATACAAGAGCTCTTTAAAAAGCTCTTTAAAATGGAAGAGATACAATGGCATCAGCAAGCCTAATCTAAATGGCTAAAGGAGGAAGACGTTAACACAGCTTACTTCCACAGGATTGCAAATATGAGACATAGGGCTAACGCAATACGCTCACTTAACGCCCTAGAGGATAGTACAATTGTTGGAGCAGATCTCAAGAAGTATATCTACGAATACTTTCGTGATATTTTTGGTCACTCTAAGGATTAGCTTACTCAAAGAAATGTGGCCTGCAGAAAGCAACTTGGATGATTTAGAGAAGGATTTCTATGAGGAAGAAATTAAAAAAGACTATCTAGGATCCAAGCTAGGACAAGGCGCCAGGTCCAGATGGCTTTCCAATCCTTTTCTTCTGTATTTTCTGGACGGTAATTAAAGAGGATCTTTGTAATTTGTTCAAAAAAATAAATAATGGTGGTGCACGTTTGGACAGACTGAACTACTCATTTGTAGTACTCATTCTAAAGAAGAATTCTCCAGAGACAATTACTAAATACCGTACGATAGCCCTCTTGAACAGTGCGCTAAAAATATTTTCGAAGGTCTTAGCGGCACGTCTGACTCCATACCTCCAGGTGATGGTGGGGGATAGTCAAATGGGCTTTGTCTCGGGACGCAATATCCTCGACAGAGTGGCCATTAAGCAGGAGGTGGTTCACCAATGCAAAAGAATTGGTAATTATTTGCTAAAGCTTGATTTTGAGAAAGAATACGATAAAGTTAGTTGGAATTGTCTACTAGAAGTGTTGAAGAACAGAGGCTTTGGCCCCCAGTGGATTAACTGGATCACACTCCGGCTCCATTCAGCAAAAGTCTCCGTTTTAGCCGACGAGGAGCCAAGGAAGGAAATAGTTTGCAAACGAGGACTCAGAAAGGGTGACCCTTTATCTCTCCTGCTCTTTATTTTAGTGGTGGAAGTGCTTAACTTATTGTTCGATCGTATGAAAGAGGTGGGAAAGATCGAGGGTCTCCCTATCGCTACATCAGCAACGTTCACAAATTTGCAATATGCAGACGATATCCTAATTTTCGATCCTGCAGGCTTGCGCGATCAAATGGATTTTGAATTTCTTTGAGGCATGATCTGATTTGAAAATTAATTATCATAAGAGTTCCCTTACTTTCATTAATGGAGAGAATATCACAAGTAAATTAATAGTGGGGATCTTTGGCTATAAGGTAAGCAAATTTCCAATCACCTATTTAGGTATTCCGATTAGACCGAGCAAATTTCAGAAATCGGATAGGGATCCACTCATTGAGAGGGTAAATAGGAGACTTGATGGTTGGAAAGGGAGGACGTTGTCCTTGGGTGGCAAGTTAGTTTTACTAAACGCAGTGGTCTCTGCAATTCGTTTGTACTTTATGGCGTACCTTATCTTATCCTGGTGGGTTAGACAGAAGATCGACAGACTGCGTAGCAGATTCTTATGGGGGAACTCGTCAAACCACGAGAAGAAAATTCATCTGGTTGCGTGGGACCAGGTGTGCAAGGCCAAAAGTGAGAGAGGGCTAAGTGTGTTGAACTTAAAAAAACTTTAATTTAGTTCTTATTGCGAAATGGTGGTGGAGACTACTGTTTCATCCGGGGGGACTATTACAAGCAACGTTACGAAAGAAATACGGTCCAAGAAGGGATTCATGGAGAGGAAAAGATAGAAACACACAATATTTCTGGATTCTGGAAAGTGATCAGGAGTATGAAAGATATGTTTTGGTAGGGGGTCACGTCATATTTAACACTGGCAGGGGGGATACAGTGGTTTTTTGGGATGATACCTGGTGTAATGTCTTACCCCTTAAAGTATCATTCCCACAGGCTTACGATAGTTGCATGAGCAAACAAGAGACGATTGCAGAGTTTTGGAGCAGAGAGAGATGGAGGTTAGGGACTAACTCGAGAGCAGGCTGGCATACCTTGTGTAACATGCTACAACAATTCCGAATCGTTGACAACGATGATATACCAATTTCGAAATGGAAGAAATCAGGACGATTCTCGGTTAGGACAATGTACGGCTTCCTAAATGATGGGGGAATCAGATCCAAATCTGTCGTCCATATTTGGAGGACTACATGTCCCCTAAAAGTTAAAATGTTCCTTTGGTTTTTAGATAAGAATGCGATTCTTACTTAGGACAACCTACAACAGAGAGGATGATAGGGTCCAACCAGATGTACATTGTGTGGGTCCGCTATTGAAACATTAACACATTTGTTAGTGGAATGTCCTGTCTCCATGATGATTTGGTTCGAGATTGCTCTCGGTATGGCTTCCGATTTAGGTTGGACAGCCCATCGTCGATCTGGTTGAAACTTCTTTATACCAGGAGTGAAACAGACATGGTCACAAGACTCATAGCTGTGATAGTTTGGTACCTTTGGCTAGAGAGAAGTAGAAGAATATTTTGTGATACGACTTATAGTTTGGATCGTTGTATTTATAATGTTACTAATGACGTGTTTTTGTGGACAACAGCGTTTGGAGATGTAGGGATGGCCCCTCATGCCTCAACTCCCAGAATTCCAGTTATGGACATTCCGAGTTCTGTACAGGGGACAACAGCTGCAAGTGCTGACGCAGCCTTGGCCACCGAAGGAAACTTGGATGACGAAGAATAGGGATTGCGCATTCTAGTGGCATGACCTATTTTGTCTCCCCTATCTTTGTAATTCGTAGTAGACTACGATGTAACTCTTCTTGCTAATAGATGGGTATATGTACTCTTTTTTCTTTATTTTTTTTCTTTATTCTGCTTTTTTATGTAGTTCTATTAAAATCGTTTTAATGGAGGGGGGAGAGAGCAATAGCTCACCTTTTTTTATCAAAACAAAAAATTCAATTGATGCGGGGAGACGAGATAGATAAGGATGCCCCAAGGGGAATAGGATGTGAGCATACAAGGCTACCAGAAAAGAACCAGTAGAGCAGAAAGGAGAAGCAAGAGAGAGAACAGAAAGGAGAAGCAAGAGAGAGAACAGAAAGGAGAAAACAAGAAACCTCACCACAACACGTCAAACCAAATTCCACTTCATGAGCTGCTCTTCCTTCCCGTTCAGTCCATGGCTGCTTCGTCTCCGGCCTTTAATCTCTGCCTACAATTACACTTCCAACACCAACCAACCTTATCTCTCATCGTGGACAAAAAAAGAGGAGAGGAGCTTTTCTTCCTTCTTCTGACCAGTCCTATTGAAGAATCCTCATCATCCAGCTCGGCTATACTATCCTATCCTATCACAGCCTCAAACCAATACTCGCCTTTGAGCTACTGCAAATTCCGCTTCTTAAAGTTTGAGGATTTTATTTATTTTAATGCTCAATTGTTGGACATATTTATCACCGCATAAGTTGTTATTAATTTTTGAGAAGGAATTAACTAACAGGCTGGAGATAAAGGTTTGCATCCATCCTTTTCTATCATCATCAGAGGAAGAAGAAGAATAGCGCAACTGTTTGTGTTTTCTTCTCTGACAATTTCTCTATGCTATTGGGCAGCATGCAAGAAGAATTCAAAGAATAGGGTTCATTGTTGTATAATTCTCTAACAGATGGAAAGGTGCATTGGTTGGAAACTCAGAATTCCAATTGGTAAATTGTTTAGCATGTTCCGTTTGTATATAACTCAATGTAGAGAATAGCTGGAATGCTGGAAACATCTTCCGATGGTAGTATTGGGCATTTGTAGATAAATGCTGAAAACAATATGCTACCATATATGTACATTATGTGCATATATATATATATATATATATATATATATATATATATATATATATATATATATATATATATATATATATATATATATATATATATATATATATATATATATATATATATATATTTTTTGAATTTTGAGAGAAAAATATACAAAATTTCTATTTAGTGGATTCACAATGATGTTGCAGAGGGGGCTGCCAAACCTAATTCGGTTTATAGAACAGAATGATCCAGACAAGGTATCTGTAGGTCTTGCTTCATCTCTCGACACTATAGCCAAGATATAGTTATTACAGGTAACTTTGAACCATTTAACAATATAAAAAAGGGAAATAGTCTAAAAAAAAATGAGGGGGAAAAAAGAATATCTTGACATAAAAGAAAAGAGGAATTCAATGTGATTATTTTGTTTAATAATATGGTCACACTCATAAGAGAAGGGATCCTATCTTTTTTGTTATATATTAAATCATGGACCTTATGCAATTTGTACACACTATTACAATTACATCTCTAAAGATACAAAAGAAAGTCTAATAAAACTATATACCCTATAAATGTCTAATGATTCTATACATGTAACAGGCGCCAGGGTTGTCCTTTTTATTGCCTGAGTAATACTTGAAGTATCCAAGACAACCTGGCAATCTCTCTCTATTTTTATACTTAAAAGTATCCAAGATAACCTGGCAATCTCTCTCTCTCTCTCTCTCTCTCTCTCTCTCTCTCTCTCTCTGCGCATGCATGTGTTTTAATGTGTGTGTGTGTGTGCACACAGACATTCATGTATGAGTATGCGTTTGCTGAGGGTACATGCATGTGTGGATGTGTATAAGCTCTTGCTTGCTTGATTTAGCATTAGTGTGGCTCATACAGGGGTTATCCACATATTTGGATATGGCGTAACTGAATGTGTTGTGTGAGCAGTCATGTCTTCTGCCAAAAATGGAGGAAGCTCGTATAATTTTTTATAAGCTGCATTGGTTGTGATGATAGTTTGTTAGAAGTTGTCAATTTTAAACGATGTGTCTGACTGTTGTTTTAATTAATGCTTATATTGCATAATCTTAAAGGGGAATCTTGATTACATAATAAGTTTCCTGGAGAAGTATTTCTACATATTGCGTGGCAGCATACCCTAAATGCCAGCCCCATAGAAAAGAGTGGAATCAGAGAAAAAATTTCTTCAAAGACATCAAACAGGGGATAAACTGAAGGCAAAACTAGGCATCAAAATTTAGTTATAGGGACTGGAGAATGGAGAATTTTAATGAGACTTTAGTTGGCACTTGATACAGACGCATTAACTTTGGTAGAATGGATGCATTTGATACAATGTGTCATTGACTCAGGAGAAAAGTATTGTCCTCTCGTTAGAGAACATGGAAACTTTCCCAAAAAAATTAAAATAATAATAATAATAACAGAAGGCTAGAGTAGTAGAGTAGTAGGAGTTTGTGGGCATTGTTTTCATCTGTACCAACTTTAAAATAGCAGAAGCCTAAGGTCAATATTCACATAATTTTTTAGTCATCCAAAGATTTTATAATCTTGATACTACAGACCGTGGTTGAACACCCTTGATGCTAGTATTCTTAGAAACTGTGTCTATATTCATATACTAGCCTATTCAAAGTAGTAATTAGTGTGCACAAATAATAATAAAATTAATAATAATAGACATATTGATAGACATGAAAATCAAGGTTTTTTTTTAATAATTTTTTTTGTCATGGTCAAGTTCTATGGTAAATAATTCTTTGTTTGGTCCACTAGAGGAACTAAAAATGGTGATTTTTATTTTTTATTTGGTAATGGCAAATATCATAGAGCCTTGGGATTGATGCTACGATTAGAAGGAGGGCATTATGGAATATAGATTTCCCTACAGGTAATTAGTAGAGTTAGTTGATATTACGATTAGAATGAGAGTTAATATTTTGTACGTGCAGAAAACTAAGTAGGTAGATGAGAAAGCTAAAGTCATACAATCTTGGGGTTATAAACTTTGGTATACGGGTAGAAATAGAAATCGTAATGGGTTAGGTGTGATCATAAATAAGCAATTACTTGGGGATATAGTGGAGATTAGGAGGAAGGGTGATAGAATTTATTAGTTAAACTTATTTTAGATGGAGAGATTTTTAAACTCATTAGCGCCTATGCACCACAAGTAGGACTTGATAAATCCAGTAAATATCAATTATGGGAGAATCTAGATGAGATAGTACAACGAATACCCGCTTGAGAAAAATTATTTATTGGTGGTGAACTCAATAAGCATGTAGAAACTAGTCGTAATGGGTTTGATAGTGTATATAGAGGCTTTGGTTTTGGAGAAAGAAATGAAGCAGGTAACTCAATTCTAAATTTCGCTTTGTCTTATGATTTAATTTTAGCTACTTGGTTTAAAAAGAGAGTTTATTACTTAGTTACTTTTAAAAGTGGATCGAATGCAAACCAAATAAATTTCTTTTTAACTAGGAGGGTAGATAGAGCTAGTTGTATCGATTGTAAGATAGTGTCAGGTGAGAGTGTAGTTATCCAATATAGACTCTTAGTTTTAGATATTTAAATTAAACAGAAACTTAAAAAGATTAAGTGTAAGTTAGATCCTAAAATTAAGTGGTGGCGATTAGAAATTAATCAAAAAAAATTTGTAGATAGAGTAGTACAAGAAGCAGATTGGAGGGACCATAATGATCCTAATGTAACATTGAACAAAATGGCTAGCTGCATTAAAATAATAGCTAAAAATATATTCGGTGAGTTGAGAGGCGGTGCTCTACCATGTAAGGATACATCATGGTAGAATGAAGAGGTAAAAAATGCTTTTAAGATCAAGCGAGACCTTTATAGAGTTTTGAATAATAATAATAATAATAATAATGGAATAAATTTTGAGAAGCATAAACTAGCAAAGAAGGAGACTAAGAAAACTGTTCAGAATGCAAAAACTAAATTATATAAACAAGTTTACGAGAAGTTGGATAATAAAGAGGGAGAAAATGATATATATAGAATTGCTCGAATAAGAGAGAGAAAGTCTAAAAACTTACGTACTGTAAAGTATATTAAAGATGAGGATTAGATGGTTCTAGTTCAAGACGAAGAGATTAAAGAAAGATGGAAAAATTATTTTGATAGATTGTATAATGCTAGTTTTACTCAAGATTTGGGAGATCTTACTATTCAATATGAGGATATGAATCGTAGTTTTATACGCAGAATTAAAGAGTCTGAAGTAAAAAAGGCTTTGAAAATGATGAAATTAAGAAAAACTGTTGGTCCAGATGAGATTTCTATAGAGATATGAAGATACTTAGGAGGGATTGGTGTGAAGTGGCTAACAGATATTTTTAACAAGATTTGACAAAGTAAGAAAATACCAAATGAATGGAGGAAGAGCACCCTAGTACTTCTGTATAAGAACAATGGCAACATTCAGAGTTGTTATAACTATCGGGGGAATAAAACTCATATCACACTATTAAGCTTTGAAAAAGGGTAATTGAATATAGCTTGTGACAAACTGTTAAAATATCAGAGAACCAGTTTGGATTTATGTCGGGACTATTGGCGACAAAAACTATTCATTTACTTCGTCAACTTATAAAGCGATTCCGAGAGAGAAATAGAGATTTGCATAGGGTATTTATTGATTTAGAGAAAACCTATAATAAGGTTCCACGAGAGATACTTTGGTGGTTACTGATGAAGAAAAGAGTTCTCATCAAGTATATTGACATAATTGAGGACATGTATGATGGAGTAGTGGTCAATGTCAGAACATGTGGTGATTTAACAAGTGATTTTTCTATCACAATTGGATTGCATCAAGGATCTGCATTGAGCCTATTCTTATTTGCTATAGTGATTGATAAGCTTACTAAAACCATTCAGCATGAGATATCTTGGTGTATGCTATTTGCTGATGATATACTCTTAGTTGATGAAACAAGAGTAGGGGTAAATACCAAGTTAGAGTTATGGAGGCATATATTAGAATATAGAGGTTTTAGATTGAGTAGGTCTAAAACAGAGTATATGAAGTGTAAATTTAGTAAACGACGGAGCATAAACTATAATGCTGTAAAACTGGATAAGTAAGAGATACAAATGAGCAGTCAGTTTAGATATTTAGGTTCTATTATTCAGAATGATAGAGAGATCGATAATGATATTAACCATAAGACACAAGCTAGCGATTGAAATGGAAGAGGCAACGGGAATAAATAAAATCGAAACAGGATAAAATCGTTAACATTCCGTTAAAATTGAAAGGAAAATTTTATAGGACTGCTATTAGGCCAGTTTTATTATATGGCACGAAACGTTGGGTTATAAAGAAACGTCATTTACAGAAGATAAGTATAGTAGAGATACGCATGCTCCGTTGGATGTGCGACAATACTAGGAGAGATAAAGTGAGAAATGAAGATATTTGTGTTAAGCTAGGTGTAACTCCCATCGATGAGAAAATTCGAGAAAATCGCTTACGATGGTTTGGTAATGTGCAACGTAGGCCTACAAGTGCATTGGTTCAAAGAGGGGAGTTTATCAATATAGGACAAGTTAAAAGAACGAAGGGAAGACCGAAAAAAATATGGATGGAGGTGATACGCAAAGATATGGAGTTTAGATGTTTAAATAAGGAGATATTACTTGATAGAGATGAATGGAGAAGGAATATCAAAGTGATCGATCCGGCGTGATTCTTTTTTTGGTTCATGTAGCCTACCCCCAAATACTTGGGATAAAAGGCTTAGTTGTTGTTGTTGTTGTAATGGCAAATATCATAACTTGTGGCAACCTATAATGGTTTGCATCAAGAATCTGCATTTAGTGTATTTTTATTTACCATAATGATAGATGGATTTACTATACCAATTCAGGTTGACATACCTTGGTGTATTCTATTTATGAATAATATTATCATAGTCGATAAGACGAGAGCATGGGTAAATACTAAGTTGGAGCTATAAATGTAAACCAATATTGAAAATAACGTGTTGTAAAACCCATTATATTACGTTATCATACCTAATAGAAAGCCAACATTATCTAACAGTTGAAAAAAAACTCAATGCACCATAAAGGTGCATTTTTTACGTTATTTTACATTATTTTACGTTGTGTTATGTTAAATTATATTATGTTATATTATTTGCAGTAATTTTTTAAAATAATTTTTATATTGATGTTGATTATTTATTTTGATTGTTAACTAATTGCTATAGTTTTTTTTCCTTGATTACTTGTTATTTGTTTATTTGATTGTTTGTGGAATTGTTAAATTACTAGTTTGTGATTACTTCATTATTTGCTTGTTATAATTCCTCTCAAATTACTAAAATTTCTTATTTGATGTTTAAATTGAATTCTTAGTTAAACTAAAATAAACAATTACAAATAAGATAAATTGAGTATTACAAAATATAAATTACAATATTGACAATAACTGAAAATAAATTTGAAATCTTGTTTTCTTATTTAGATGATGATTAAAGTTATGGGTATGAACATACTATAATTTATAAAGATAAATGTAAAAATTATTGTGAAACTTGTTAGAAATTTAGAATTAATTCTGTGTAATAAAGTATTTTAATGTTCTTTTCTTAGAAATTTTTAATTTATTTTTCAATTTATAAAATTTATTTTGTACAGTTTTATATTTGTTTTTATTAAAATAAATAGGAAATTACATAACTTACATTATACATTACACTAGATGTGACATAACCTAACAAAAACAAATACTTTACCGTTATCGCTATTTTAAACATTGACATAAATATTAGAATCTCGAGGGTTTAAATTGAGTAGATCCAAAACCTTTATGGAGTGCTAATTTAATAAGCAAAAGACCTGTGACCATATTGCTGTGACACTGGATGAGTACTAGATACAAATAAGCAATCAATTTAGGTATTTGGATATTATGATTCAAAATAATAGAAAGATCAATAGTAATGTCAACCATAAGATTGAAGCATGCTTGCTAAAATGAAATGCAACGGAAATTTTATGTGATCGTAATATTTTGTTAAGACAAAAAAGAAAATTTTATAGAATTGATATTAGACTAGTTTTGTTATATAGTACGGAATGTTGGGATATAAAAAGATGTCATTCACAGAGATGTGCATGCTTCGCTGGATGCACAGTAACACTAAGATGAGAAATATGAATATTCATATTAAGATATGCGTAGTCCCCCTAGAATAGAAGATGCACGAAAAATTGCCTACGATGATTTGCTCACATGCGATGTAGACCTATAGTTGCATCAATTCAACAAGTGGTACTTATCAATATTTGACAAGTTAAAACAGTGAAGGAATGATCGAAAAAAACATGGATATATATATATATATATATCAATATTTAAAATAGCGATAACGGTAACGTAACGTTTTGCCTCTGTTAGGTTATGTTGCATATAGCGTAACGCATAACGTACGTTATACAATTTTCTATTTATTTAATAAAAATAAATATAAAACTATATAAAATAATGTTTATAAATTGAAAAATAAATTTAAAATTTCTAAAAAAATATACAACCATTTTGTAGTACATAATATATTCTAATTTTATATTAAGTTTTACAATAATTTTTACATTTTTTATAAATTATATTAAGTCTGCACTCATAATTCCAGTCATCATCTGAACAAGAAAACAAAATTCTAATTTTTTATTTCAATTCAGTTATTGTCATTGTTGTAATTTATATTTTGTAATGTTCAATTTATTTTATTTGTAATTGTTATTTCAGGTCTAATAAAAATTCAATATAATCAACAAGTAAAATATTTCAGTAACCGAAGAGATATTATAACAAGCGAATAAGGAAATAATCACAAATTAGTAAGTTAGCAATTACACAAGCAATCGAACAAGTCAACAACTAATCAAGTATAAAAATTTAAGCAATTTGCTAATAATTAAAATAATAATCAATAACAATATAGACTTACTAAGAAAATAATTGTAAATAACGTAACATAACGTAATTTAACGTAACGTTACGTAATATAATGTAAAATAATATAAAAAAACGTATTGTTAAGGTGCTATTTTCAGTTGTTACGTAGCGCTGAAGTTCTGTTAGGTTTCATAACGCAATATAACGGGTTACATAACGCGTTATTTTCAACATTGATATATATATATATATATATATATATATATGAGAATAATGGAAACTGACAGTTCACGTAAATTACCTGAGCTACAGTTCATTTCCACTATCTCCAGTATTTTCTTTTAAGAACTTTCTCATTGATTGTGATCTCGACCCCCTAGGGTTCACTCATATCCAATTTATTGGGTTTTAGTTTTCGTTTAGTCCTCCTTCAAATTGATACAAAATTAACGTTTTTTTAATAAATAGAATATATTTTGTGTCAACTTGATGGAAGGATAAATGAACTCTAAAATTTATAAAATTTGATCTGAAAGAAGTTAAACATGTAGAAATACTAATTTCAGGAAAAATTTGAAGAATAATAATTAGATCACTATATTTTTGCCGCTTGCTCACGTAACTTTTTCTGTGCTTGCGGCTCACCTACAGTAATCCCTATATATATATATATATATATATATATATATATATATATATATATATATATATATATATATATATATATATATATATATATATATATATATATATATATATATAAGAGATATGGATGTTAAAGCCTTAAATGAAAAGATATTGCTTGATAGGAATGAGTAGAGAACGATCATCCATGAAATCAATCCAGTGTGATTCTCTTTTGATTCATGTCGCCTACCAAGTAATTGGGTTAAAAAACTTTGTTGTTGCTGCAGTTGTTTGTTGATGTTGTAGGCTAACAGGAAGAGAAACTGTTGAATTTACAATTTAAAAAGGAGATGGTAGCACACTTATTTCCAACAGCTAGAGGTCAATCACAAACTCTTGCCACAATGCAGGTTTGTGGAAATTGACGTTTGAGATCCCATTTCAAAAATAACTACATTTTTCATCAAGTATACATCACATTTGAGTCAAATAGCTAATTATCTCCATAGGTTATCTTGATGGATATTCTGCTCCACTGGCTGCAGGGAACTTGACAAAATTGATAAGGTATTTAAATCTGATTTGTCCCTTTCCTTCTAGTTTTTTTTCATTTTAATATAGTTGTCAACTTAATGTGGACAATTGATGAAATAATATAACCTTTTTCATGGCTTAATTTTGTTGGGTGTACATCTATACATGACCCTCGATTTGAGTAATAATAAATTCTATTTGTAGTATGACATGTTTGGCGGAGTATGTGCAGGTTGAATGAATGTTACCTCAAAATGTACTTGACGGAGCTACAATGTGAGTCATTGATACGACTGACACTACCGATATCAATACGTTGAATAAATTTTACTTCAAAATTGTATTTGATAGAGCTACAATGTGAATTACAAAACAGAATCTACTAAAAAGTTATAGAGCTTAGAAATCTCTTCGCAATGATAGTAAGTTCAGCTAAAACCGAGTTCGAACGTGAAAGTGATTATTGCTCAAAATTAGAAAGTAGCAAGAAGAATGGATGAAGCCTGTGCACAACATCAACTTTAAGCTCAGTTTTGAAGTTGATATAGGCACAACTAGAAAAACCTATTGCAGGAAGAAGTTGCAGAGACTTTAATTCTCTTTCCAATTGCCTTTAAATAACCCAAATAAGACTTTAGATAAAAAATTATGGTCGTTTTACTAAAACATTACTGTGCTGAAAAATCAACTATTGGTAGAGCACTGGCAGCTCAGAATTCATTTCTAACTAAGAGCACCTATCGGTGCCCCCGGTAGGGCTACCGTTAGCCCAGCGCAAAGCCAAAGTTCAGGGGCATTTATTAGGAACGATATGATTCCGAATTTAATTGGTTTTATTTCTAAACAACCCAACTCATACCACGACTCTTTGGATTTAAATGCCATGATTTATTCTTTATTAAATCAATTGACTGGATTACATTTGAGTGAGGAATAAATTTTATAAAAGGGTTTTACGAACTTCTGTAGAATTGTCAGAGAAGAGTTTTGGAGAAGAAAGGTGAGAGTTTTAGTGATTTTTTGTAAGTTTTTTTCCATCATCCCAACACCTCAAAGGCATGCTTCAACACGTGTTTTAGAGGAGTTACTACAGCTAGTGTTCCTCTTCATCAATGTCTTCATTGAGTGGCAATCTTATCTTTTGAAGATGCATTCATCGTAACTGTAAGATCTTTTCAATTAGTGTTTTACTTTTACCGTGTCTCAAAAATTGTTCTTTACAATTTGTTGATTAGTTACAGCCCATTCAAGCAAGTGGCAATTGAGCTTTACAATCATGTGTGATTTGGGTTTGAATGGCATACCCAAGTCGGAAGAAATTGAGGAATACTAGCGAGATGCTAAAATACACAATGTTCGATTAGTTTGTACAGACAACTAGTTAGGTAGACTAGGATTTCTGTCATATAACTGCTTACTAGATAGGGCTTATGATCTAGAATTTTCTTTACTAGTAGTGGAAGCCCCTCTATCAAGAAGAAAAATAGATGTAAAGTTATCCCGGACCACTATAAAATCTTAGTGTGTTCTGCTTGTGTATGTTATCCGTTGTTGTTTATCTTATTTTGCTGTAAAATAACTTTGATATTTTAGAAACTGAATTAAAATCTAGTAGCAATCCTATTCACCCCTCCCCCTCTAGGACTTGCATCTATAGTCTAATACAATCACAACAAATTTAACCCTTAATGAGTATTTTGACTATGAATGGTAATGAACGCGCTCACGGGCCAAATGAAAAATGAACTCATTTTTCTAATTCAAAATTTTGTATAGGAAGGGCCAAAATTTGGCCCATGGACACGTCCATTATCATTCCTAATTTTGACAGGATTCATTGTTATCTTATAAAATTGCATCTGCCTTATTTGTAACATTCATATGTTGAATCTCTTCACAGATCTTACTAATAAACTAACAAAATATGCAGGTACTTGAAGAAGCACAAGACAGGGCGAATACAGATCAAGCAGTTCTTGTTGATACCAAGCCAGGAAATACTGGCTAAAGTGCTCCACTAGAAGTAATGTGTCCTGGGCAATTTGAACCATTATACAAAACCACTCTTAGCATTCAGGCAAGTTTATATGGTCGTTGATACGTTGATACTTAGGCTGTGTTTGGATTGAGAGAAAATGAAGGAAAAGAAAAGAAAAAGAAATAGAAAGTTGCTTTCCAATGTTTGGTTAGAGGGAAAATTAGAGAGAAAATTAAAGGAAAAGAAAGTGAGAGAAAATGTATTAAGTTTTTTTTCTTTTTCATTTTCTTCCTCAAATCCAAGAGAAAATGAAAGAAAAGGAAAGTTGAGAGAAAAAAGAAAAAGGGAGAGAATTTTTGCATAAATTTTCTTGTAATTTTAGTCCCAAGATATTTTTAATTTTTATGAAGTTTGAACCATTTGGTTATTATATGCTTAATTATTTAAAAATTAAAAATTATATCAATAATATGTAAATTTATATTAAAATTCTCTATAGTTTAATTAGAATTATATTTTCCTTTTAATTTTCTATTGAGCAGCCAAACATAAAAAACTACTTTCTTCTAAAATTTTCTTCTTTATTTTCTTTCTAACAAAACATAAAAAAGAAAACCAATTTCCATATCCTTTTCTTTCTTTTTCTCTTTCCCTTTCTTTTTCTTTTCTTTTCCTTCATTTTCCCTCAATCCAAACACAGCCTTAGTCGATTGAGTAAAATGCTTTTTGCACTTAAATTTTCTTCTTTCTTGTTTTTTAAACTGTCATAGTATATCCATTATCTGTATATGGTTCAGTAGCAATGGCACATGGCACGGTCTCTGAGGAGTACTCTTAACATCTCAATTTTTCTTCTATCTATATATGATAAGAGAAATGTAAGTAAAACATTGCCCTTTCTTTCTTATAAACTTATGATGCAAAATCTAAACATATCTTTGATACATAACTATGTGAAGACTTTCCAGTGAGGTTGGATGCAGATCAACTTATTCTCTACATGCTATCAATCATAGATCATTCAGAAATTTGCATGCAAGACATTTGTACATTTTTCTTCCTTACCAATTAGAAATTAGTACCTTTATTCTTCTGTACCAAACCAAGGCTCCCTAGCTTTATGCCTACTCAAAAGACATGGCACATAGAAAAGTGGTTGTATCTAGCGCCCCAATGAAATGTCATCGACTCATTGCTGATCATTACTCACTTCTTAGCAAGGGTGGCACTGTTCACAGGTCAAGATTCTTCAAGGGAACATGGATTCAGATTTATAGCATCCAAACCAATCCTCTTAGAAGGGGCATAACAATTTTGGACCTGGATTTACTACAAACTGTGCGCCTCCGCATGGAATGCCATGTTCAGATTATAACCTGTTTGGATATGATTACATTGATAAAATGGTTATTGGCTATAAGAATCTTCTAAAAATTCTTTTACAGTTTTTCAAAAAGAACATTTTTCCTCTTTGATTAGTATAATCTGTTAATGAACAAAAAGAATTCATGTAAATGACTCCAGAAGTTTCGATATAGGCTTTGTTCTTGTCCTTATTTTATTGTTATATATGGTGTAATCCTTTTATACATCTTCATAAATTTCCCACCTCCTTTTTCTCTTAAAGGCTTGGCCTAGGAGGGTTATCTTTTGATTAAGGTCAATTTTCTGTTTTCAGGTACTCAAATTCACGCCTTACATCTTTTCTAGTTTTGCTCACAGAATGATGGGCTATAAAGAAACGTTATTAATAGAAAATAAGTGCAGCTGAAATGAAAATATTTTGTTGGATGTACTGTAACACTAGGAATAGTTGTGCTAAGGTAAGCGAAGGCCCCACTATAGAAAAGATGCGAGAAAATCACCTATGATGGTTTGGTCACATGAAATTCAAATGTACATATGCACCAATTCGACAATTAAAGTTTATCTACGTAGGACAAGTTCAAAGAAGGAAAAGACAACCAAAGAAAGAAACAAAAAGATATGGATACTACCAGCTTAAATAAAGACATCTTGCTCGATAGGAATGAGTGTAGCAAGATCATCCATGTAATCAATCTGGCATGATTCTCTTTTGGTTCATGTAGCCTACCCCGGATAAAAGGCTTAGTTGCTATTGTTGTTGTAAAGTTAATTTGATAACCTAAAGAAGCATACCTTTATTCCTCTAAATAAACTTATTTTGATTGTTTTCAAAAATAAACTTATTTTGATGACCCACAGAAGTATGAGATTTTTCAAAGATCCACAATGTCACGCCGTAGTGTGACCCATATCACTACAGGTATACAACTATTGACAGAGAAGTACTTTCATAAGTGAAGTCTGGAGATGTTTTTATGTATGTACAATTAATAGAAGGTCAAGACCATCTCATACTACCAGCTGGCACTGACCAGCCACTGTCTTGATATGGATTAGTTCGTAACAATGTTTAAAATAGCGATAACAATAACCTAACATTTTGCTTCTATTAGGTTATATCGCATATAGCGTAACGCATAATGTAGGTTATGCAATTTTGTATTTATTTAATAAAAAAATATTAAACTATATAAAATAATTTTTATAAATTAAAAAATAAATTTAAAATTTCTAAAAAGAATATAAAACTATTTTGTAATACATAATCTATACTAATTATATATTAAATTTTATAATAATTTTTTCATTTATCTTCATAAATTATATTAAATCTACAACTGTAATTTTAGTCATCATCTAAACAAGAAAATAAAATTTCGATTTTTTATTTCCATTCCTGTTTTTATCATTGTTGTAATTTATATTTGGTAATGTTCAATTTATCTTATTTGTAATTGTTGATTTCAGTTCAATTAAAAATTCAATTGGATCAATAAGTAAGGTATGGGAGAGAAATTACAACAAACAAATAAATAAACAATCGCAAATTAACAAGTTAGCAATTCTGCAAGTAATCAAACAAACCAACAACTAACCAAGTAAGAAAATTACAGTAATTCACTATAATCAAAATAATAATCAATAACAATATAGAAATTACTAAATAAAATAATTGTAAATAACGTAGCATAATGTAATTTAATGTAACGTTACATAATATAACGTAAAATGTACTGTTACGGTGCACTAAGTTATTTTTAGTTGTTACATAGCGCCAGAGTCCCGTTAGGTTTCGTAACGCAATATAACGGGTTTCATAACGCGTTATTTTCAACATTGGTTCGTAAATTTTTTTTATTTATATTTATATGCTTCGAAAAAGGCACTGGCTTGACTTTTCTAGCTCTAGAAAGTTCTTTTGACAAGATGTCATCATTGCTTGATTATTGTAAACTATGAAGCATGAAATTCCAAATCTAGTGCTGTGTATGTATTGGATACATATCAGACACGACTCATACAACACGTGTGTGATACGTGATGACAAAATTTTGGCATGTTCGACTCACGGTCAACATGAAACATATATGTTTGAATCGCGGTCAACATTAAACGCATAACGAAACAATGATTTTACCTCATATTATTTACACAAAATCTTTTAGGTGTTTACTTTCATTGATATTTAGTTATAGTTAAGCAGTTGTATGAGCTTATTTCAGGTACTTGCAATTCTCCTGTTTTTGTTTTTTAATGAGATTTTTATTTGTATTCTGGATTCTAACATTGTGTATGGTGACTGGATTGTTGTTTAATGGTACAATCCTAATATTCACAATCCCTCTTATACCAATAAATTCATGAACTCTTCCAATATTTTTCAAGAAGCCTAAAAGTAGAATAAGTTTCAAAACTAATTAAACAAATATTCATTGTTTTAATTAGGGAATTCCATGTGTGAAGTCATTATCTTCATCCTTAGGCATTTCATACTCTCAATCCCTCCTCTATTTATTGCAAGTGTTCTTACTATGCTTATGGTCATGTGTCATCTTTTTGAATTGTTTTTCGACCTTTCTAATTGTAGTTTGACTTCCTAAAACTCTTTAAGCAAAAGGTCAGCCTTTTTTTCCATATTGGTTTAAATATGATTATGACTTATCATTACGAAGGAGCATGCACTATCCTAGAATATAAATACAATCAATCAAACAAGCTGACACCAGGCAAATCTTAGACAAACACTATGTATCTAATCATATGAACAAAGAAAAATTCCTAAGGGCTCGGTTTCTAGAATGTCAGGGAAATGCATCCTAGGAGATGAATATGCAACAATCAATGATTTCGGCAAGTATAACTACTAACCACACACAAACTTCCCCAAAAAAATTGCAAAACAACATAGTAAATAGGTTAGTTTAGAGATTATCTATAGGCAATGAAGAAACAAATGCACGATTAGTGGATATTTTGGAGCTCCTAAGGGGAATTTTTTTCGCCTTAAAGTTGCAAATTCAGCCTTAAGAACCCCAGAACAATCGGAGAAGTGCAGTCCTCGAATCTGGCCAGAATCCAGCCTGAAACGGGTATGGAACAACTTAGAACTCTTAATAGGTCTGTCTGTAAAATCTGTTTGCGCATGACTGAACTGAGTCAGGCCGAGTTGAAGCTGACCTGATCTATACTTGAAATGTTATGGTTGGCTGAGTGAAGATATGAATCGGATTGACATGGATCTGAATTGTCATGGATCAGGTTGGAATTTGAATATAATCAGATCTGAATTGAATTCAAATTTGAATCAATTATATATCCTCGTCTTCGATCAGCCATTCCGTGAAGACAACTCAACAATGATGACTTTGACCGTTGGTGGCTATTCCAAATTCAACAAGGACTGGAGAAGGAGACAATTGTCAGGAAGTTAGCTTTTGAGTTGCTTAGACGATGCAAAATAGCAAGATGATCTTGTGGCAAAGATTAAAGATTGTCGAGGGGGGTCAAATCAGTGAACCAGAGGACGACAGATCAATGATTGATTGGATACAAAGCAGATGAGATTCAAGCAATGATGACAAAGAAGACGAAGGCAGAAAATTGCGATGGAGGCGATTGTGGCAGCTGTTGATGGTGCTAACAGCCATCAATAGAACTCAGGAGGAGTCAAAGAAGGATAGAGTGGACTTGGACAACCACCAGAGTGGACAACTAGTTGTCGAGTCTGATCATTGACTCAATGATTTGAATTTCTTTGTGTGTGTGCCTATATATATATATATAGAGAGAGAGAGAGAGAGAAAGAGAGAGAGAGAGAGAGAGATGGAAATGAACTAACAGCTCACGCAAGTTACCTGAGCTGCAGTTCATTTCTACCATCTCCAATAATTTTTAAAAAAAAATTCTTTTGGATTATGATCTCGACCCTTTAGGATTCACTCATACTCAATTTCTTGGGTTTTAGTTTTGATTTCGTCCTCCATCAAGTAGACACAAATTTTAACAGTTTTAAATAAATAAACATTTTGTATCCATTTGATGAAAGTGTAAATGAACTCCAAAATTCATAAAATTTGATCTTATTAAAATTAAGATGGTAGAGATCCTAATTTTAGAAAAAAATTGACGAAAAATCATTGAATTACTATATTTTTGCTGCTAACTCACGTAATTTTTCCTGAGCTAGCGGCTCACCTATAGCAATCCCATAAATATAAATATAAATAAATATATATATATATATATATATAATTTCATTTTCCTTTTCTATTTCTTTCCTATTTCTATTCTTTTCATTTCTAAAAACTAAAATATCAATTAGAAAGGTGAAGAAGATAATGAAGATTGGAAAAATTAAGAAAAACCTTTTTCGGAGAAGATAAAGGAAGAAGATGAGATTTGAGGTTAAGGTCTATTGAACAAGATGAACAAAAACTTAATCTTTTTGTGTTTTGACACCAATTTGAGACATCACAACAGAAATTAGGGAAATAAAAATAGATCTAGGAAAGAATAAAGGAATTCAAGTCTTTCATCGAGGTGAATTTCTCATCTACTCTGCATACCAGTTACAAAGATTTATAAAGCTTAGCAAATCATCATGATAAATAAGGAATTTTTATTTTCAACATCTCACTGGCCCTCAAATAAGACAAGTCTTATATAACTTGAAGATAGAAGCAACCCACGCGCATAACACATGCAACTAAAAATACAACCCAAACTCAATTACTTAAGGCATGAACTCATGCTATGCATCTTCTGCGAAAGAAGGCCTTCCAAGTCCCCAAGGATACCCATCACAGCGTCCTACCAATAATTATTAAAATAATTTAATTTATGCTTCAATATTAGGATAAATATTTAATTGATTAAGATTTCTCTATTATCTCTTTTTTCTACCCATCTTTCCTCCTTAAACTTCAAAACGTTCATGGACATTCATCCATATATTATCTTCCAAGGAACAAGGTCTTGTCTCTGCAATTCATTCATAACTGGATCCCAAACCCAATAAGCAATTCGCTCCCTTCGTAACCTACAGTAATTTGAATTCATGATCTGAATTCCTACCTAACTACCTACCTACCTACCCATATGTATATTTATATGTATATGTATATGTATATATATATATATATATATATATATATATATATATAAAATAATTGTACATCAGCCGCCAGCTCTGGTAGGTTATATGAGTTAGTAGCGAAAAAATAATAATCCCATTATTTTTTTCAATTTATTTAGGTTCATGACCTCTACTTCCTTAACTTCTTTAGGATTAAAATTCACGGATTTTGAAGTTTATTTATCCTTTCATCAAATAGATACAAAATTTATTCACCAAAAACCGTTAATTTTGTGACTTCTTGATGGAATACTAAATCAAAAATAAAACTCAAGAAATTTGGTTAGAGCGAACCCTACAGAATTGACATCTTAATCAAAAAGAAAATTTTAAAAAATTTATTAGAGATTGTGGAATTGGACCATAGTTTAGGTAAATTAAATGGGGTGGCGACTCATTATTATTATTATTATTATTATTATTATATATATATATATTGAATTTTCTTTTTCCTTTTCTATTTCTTTCCTTGTTCTATTCTTTCTTCTTTTAAGAACTAAAATATCAATTAGAAAGAAGGTGGAGAAGATTATGAAGATTGGAAAATAGCGAGAAAACCATTTTTGGAGAAGACAAAGGAAGAAAATGGTGTGATTTAGGGCTGAGGTTTGGTGAAAGAGATGAAAAAAACTTAATCTATACGGATTTTGAATCCAATTTTGATTCATAATATAAATTGGACATGGGAAAGAAGAAAGGAATTCAAGTTTCTCACCCAGGTGAATTTCTCACCTACTTTGCATATCATAAACAAAGATTTATAAAGCTTAGCAAATCATCATGATAAATATCTCAACCCTCAGATAAGTCTACAAGTCTTATGTAACTAGAAGCAATCCATGCGTATAACACATGCAACTCAAAATACAACTAAAACTCAATTACATAGGACTTAAACTCATACTCTGCATCTTCTGCAAAGTCGGCCTTTCAAGTCCGCAAAGGATCCTTATCGCAAGGTCCAGTTATAATTATTAAAAATTTAATAGATGCTTAATATTAGGATTAATATTTAATTGATTAAGATTTCTCTATCATCTCTTCTTTTTCTTTTTTTGACCCACCTTTCCTTCTTAAACTTCAAAAACCCTTATGGACATTCATCCATGTATTATCTTCCAAGGAGCAAGGTCCTGTCTCCATAAATCATTCGTAATTGAGTTCTAAATCCAGATAGTGATTCGTTCTCTTTGTCCCCCATAGCAATTGTTCCTCTGTCATCTCTCCTCTCAACTTCTAAACCTGATTTAGCCTGGAAAAGCTATCGATGCTTGTTGCCCTCGACTCCTTCCCAATTTTTGCTTCTTGTTTGATCCAAAATGGTTGATCCAGTTTCAATACTATCAATGGTTATCAATGGTCGAAGATGGCAATGGCTCTGCTAAGAGTGGGTGTTGCGCAACTAGCTCGAGTCTTTGCATGTTTCAATCGAAGCATCATAGATGTTCACAGCAAAAAGTATTTTAGGAGGCTTGACGCGGCAACCTGCTATTAGAAAACTGAGACGTGTGGTACTTTGTCTACTCGAAGACTTGCGACAATCATGAAGCGCAGGCACACGAGATGCCATAAGGCACATGCTATGGAATCCGAGGTCATCGACAGCTTAGGAGGGTTGGGGGGGGATGTTGCAACCAATAGCAGGGTCACTAGTGGGGGCGGTAAGAGGATTCATGATATAGAGAGGGTAGCGTGGGAACATTTGGACCCGACCTAAATCCAATAAGGATAGCTTGTTTGTGCTTGTTTGTTGTCGGCATGAGTCAGCGTTTGCTGGAAGACAATGTGTGTGGACCAACGTGAAGGTGGAGGAGCTTCAATGGTGGGATTTAAATTTTGAATTCAAAATTGTAATTGGATGCTGACTTGTTGAAATGATGGCCATGCTACACTTAGGGTTCAGGATGACTCAATGAGCTAAGCCCCTGGATATGATGAGACACTAAGCACATACCAAACGTAGACAACACACTATGTATTATTCATTTCCAACTATATTTGCAATGGTACTTGTATTTTCATGTTTTTTTATTTTTCTAATTATTATGATTATTGTCCACTGCCTAGTGAGGGACATATTTATGTTTTAGATATACGTACTACTTTGTTCCATTAAATTCTAACTAATGTAACACATGGGGATATACCAACCGTCTATTCCCAAAAATCCAATAATTGATTCAGATCATATGTTTTCTATTCTCTTTCCTCTTTCATTGCCTTAATTCTAATTGTATATTGTATTCAACAAAAATCAAAGTGTCAAGCCTAAAACCATGCATATCGAAATGTATCGAATCAAAAGATACGTATTAATTTCCTTGAATACTATGTCATACCGTAATATGCATATCACACATTGTAATATATTAACAACTATGGATACTATCAATAATAGAGCCTATCCTGAGTTCCGAACTTGCATACAACATATTCCATTTCCCCATCAAGTAATTATTTGATCTCCAACACCCTGGGGGAAGGAATTTCCTAAACTCTGTGGGCCAAAACAAATAGGAATGTAACACTTGAATATTGAAGCTTCGATGAAAACAAAAAAAAAAAAAAAATGTAATTCTTATGTTCCCTCCTCTTGAGTCTTGATTAAAACATTTATATATTTGTTCGGGTCTATCAGTTGTAACAATGTTGGTATGCTTATTTTCCTTTATGACCTGAGTATTTACATGGGTCTTCAGATATTCAGCATTAGAAGGTACAGAGAGGGAATCGACATATCAGTTGTAATTCTTCACATATGAGTTGCATCAATAAATTTTCCGTTAGTATAGTTCTTAACCTCCTCGAGAACTTGTGAGTTATTTATCTGCGCTAATCACGAGACTCTTATACAGCAAATTTGTCATGCTTCCTATACAGTAAATTGGATGAAGACATTCCATATTGAATTTCAGAATTGAGAGAATGCAAAAGCTGAGGTATGCCAAATATAAAACTAAAAATGAAGAAGAAAAAGGCAATTTGACAAAGGTGAGGCATAAGAAGGCTTGCTTGCAAATTCAAAGTATAATTTCATCAAAGAAATTGGAATTTCTTTGTTTCAGACAAAGAACAGTATCGACAATAGCAACATATGTATAAGTAGCAGTTTAGGTAGGATGCACCTTGGCTCAGTCATATCTGTCATTCATTCCTACTACTCTTGTTGGCAGCTGCATGCTTCTTTCATTGAGCCATTCCAAGATATCCCTTCTCACCGTATCTACATTCTCATCCGTCTCTCCGAACAAGAGGGAGTGCATCATGCCGTCATAGATCTTGATAGTCTTATGCTCGCTCATGGCCTTGTCATACAGCTCTCTGCTCACATCCGGATCAGTCACCACATCAGCATTTCCATGAAGCACGATGAAAGGGATGGTGACATCGGAAAGCCTGGCGCTGAGGCCATCGGTCGCCCTGAGCAATTCGACCACCGTCCCCAGCCTGGGCTTGCCGTTGTACCTCATGGGGTTGCTGGCAGCGATGATCCTCTTGTCCTGGACCTTGACAGACTTGTCGACGAGATCGGCGGTGGGGACGATGGGAAGGGTGGGCAAGAACCTGCCGACGAAGGTGAGGATGGAAGGGATGGGCCACCTGGGCCTGATGCGATCGGAGATCTTGCACATGGGGGCCACCAGGACTGCGCCATGGAATTGGGAGGCGAGGAGGGGGTCGCGATTGCGGAGGAGGAGGTGGATCAAGAGGCAGATGGCACCGCCCATGGATTCACCATACAAGAAGCACCTCAGGTTCGAATTCAGGTGCTGCTGGTGTTGTTTGATGACATAATCGAAGTAGGCAACGCAGTCTTGGATGACTGCGTTGAGATCGGGTACGAAGGCCTTGAGGCCCTGCGAACGGCCGTGGCCGGGCAGATCCAGGGCGAAGCAGGCGTAGCCGTGCTGGGCGAGGAAGATAGGGGTTGACTGGAAGGTCCAGCTGATGTCATTGCCGTAGCCATGGATCATAAGAACAAGGGCTTTTGGATCGGAGATCGGGAGCCAGGAGCGGGTGAAGAGAGATTGGCCTGTGGATGGGGATGTGAAGAAGGATTTGGTGGATCGGATGTTGTGAGAGGCATAATATTCCTCCTCGCTCTCCGGATAGTTCCCCCAATAATACTTCATGTTGCTGCTGACAGGACTTACTCCACCTTCTTGCGGCCCTTCTTGCGGACCGTGCCCTTGCCCGGGCAACAACGACGACGGCTGCGCTGACGATGCAGACTCCATCTCTTCTGGCTATCCTCTATTGGGTGAGGGAATTTCTAGATGGGCACAGTTTTTTTTTCTCCTAGTGAGCCCACTTTTCCTAGTGCGCACACCCTTCTATTTAAAAAATCCTGATTTTCCTAGTGAGCACACCTATATATCCGAATTACCCTCACCATCTCCTCCTCTCTAAATCCCTCTCTCTCCTCTGCTCTAAATCCCTTTCTCCCTCTCTCCCCTCCGCCGTCCTCCTACACCTCCTGCGCCACCCCTCCATCTTCCCCTCCACCAAGCTCTCCATCTTCCTGCATGCTATGTCACCATTATCTCCCTTCCCCCTCCCCTCCTCAGCCCCCTCCGTTCTCCTCCGATTACTTGCTCGCTCCAATTACATCGACCACCTTCTCTCCGCCCTTTGCCTCGCCATCCCCTCCCGCTCCCTCGACCCCACCACATTCGCCGCCGTCCTCAACTCCCTCCTTCGCCACTCCCGCTTCGACGACGCCCTCGCCGCCCTCGACATTGCGCAGCAAAACTCCGGCGCCGTTCTCACTCCCCAAATCTACAGCTCCGTCGTCCTCGCACTCATCAACAAGTCCCAGCTCACCCTCGCCCTCTCCATATTCATGAAAACGCTCCAGTCGTCGACGCATCACCACCTTGACGCTGCCACTTGCACCCGCCTGCTTGTCGCACACTGCAGAGCCGACATGCAGGAGGACTTCCGCGACCTGTTCGACGAATTGTCCAAGAGAAACTTTCGGTTTGATCGCCGCGGTTACAACATGTTGATACATGCGTTTGGGTGCTGGGGGATGTTGGGCGCTGCACTAGGACTGTTCCGGACGCTGATCCAGGGGTGTGCCAAGACGTACTTGGTGGAGGAAGCGAGCCGGATGTTTCAGGAGATGGAGTATAATGGTGTTTCGGCTGATACCGTGATCTATAACAATTTACTGGATGGGTTTCTGAAGGTTAGGAAGCTGAGTGAAGCTTGCCAGCTCTTTAAGAAAATGGTTTCGGATGGTGTTCGAGCGTCTTGCAATTTTCTTTGTCTCATCTCGTTGTTGGTGGATCAAAATACTATAAATATGAAGTTTGTAATGATGATAATAATTTTAGAATCTGTCATATTTCGTAGAATTATTTGTAAATTGTAAATTAAAGATATTTAAAGTGAATACACCATTAAAGAAGGACAAAGATATCCGTTGGTCTTCTTTCCTTCTTTATTATTATTTTTTGGTTTTCTTTTCTTTTCTTCTCCATGTCTGTGTTGTTAGAGTGCTTTGTGTGCGGGCATGTTTATACCATTATATCCAGAAATGAAAATTACATCCAGAAATGAAAATTACATGTTTTTCGTTCCCTTCCATGTTTATTTGTCTTTCTTACTTTCATTTTGAAAAAACAAATACCTAAATTTGATTTCTTTCAGGAACTTGAATTACAGCTACTGTTTCTTCATCTTTGCTTTTCTATTAAAAGTAAATAAAATTTTGAGAAAAAATCTTCAAAGAATTATGAATGAGAATTTTGACGCTTTGGCTCGGGATAAATAGATAGCAATGACACTTCTGTCATTAAGCTTTGTCCATATTAGATAAGTGCTGGATGCAAACTTTTTTGACAATCCGTAATTACTTTCAAAATTTGGGCACTTCTCGGGCTCTTATTGGACATATGTCATATATTTTTTATTCACTTCTTTGTTTAATACATGTTTGAGATTTTTGTTTACTTTCATTTCTGCATCAAAGAGTATACTCTAGTGGGAAAAGGCAATAACAAGCAATGTTTACTTTCATTTCTGCATCAAAGAGTATACTCTAGAGGGAAAAGGCAATAACAAGCAATGGTGATAAAAAGAAGAAATAAAAAATGCGCATACAGGGAATCAAACTCTGGTCAATATCCTGGGAGGGTACTATGATAACCACTACACCAGATGCGCATGTTATGACATGGGAGTTTAATTTTTTTTTACTTATTCTCGCTCACCCTCTGATCCGGGCTACCTAGCCCGGACCTGTGCCCTTTGTCCGGGGCTGCTAGCCCGGATGGGAAAGCTTAATCCGGGCTGGTTAGCCCGGATCTTATTGGTTGATCCGGGCTATCAGCCCCGAATCAACCAAACTGATCCGGGTTGGCTAGCCTGGATCAGGAGGCCAGAGATTCTCTTTTCTAGGGTATTTTTGACCAAAAAAATAATGGCAAAGTGGTAAATAAAACGATCTTTTAAGTGGGCTCACTAGAAATATGCTGTGCCCATCTAGAAACTCCCATTGGGTGACCTCCACTGCCAATTGATTTTGCATTCGGCCCGTACGATGCGACCTCAATAAATATGGTATTTCTATGGATTTAATGCGGATAGCGAATTTCCATATGAGCCTCATGTTTTATTCAGTGAGCTCCAAAAGATAAAGAAACAAAATAATTATATCACTGAGAAATTGAAGCTCACTAAAAAAAAATATGGGCTCATCTAGAAATTCTCAAGTTGCCACCTTTCTCCGGAAATTCTATTTGAGCACACCATTTTGCCCAGTAACAGCACCTTATTGTGTCAAAATCCTAACGATAAACTTGTAAATTATTACGACTTTGGAAGGCAGACTCACTGGGCAAATTGGTATGCTCAAATAGAATTTCCCCATAAAATTCTAAATGTGCACTATATTTTTCTTAGTGAGCATCATAATATCACCAAAAAATAATTACAAGTTTGCTCTATTTTTTTTTACCAAAAACTCTCTCTTTTCTCAGTGAGCACCGTTCCTTCCACTACTTCTCCCCTTTTTCTTAGTGAGCACCATCCTCTCTCAAACTCATTATCTCCCTCGAACCCAAATTCCCAAAAAAGGAAAAAATTTTCTTTTTGAAACCCTAAATCTCTTTGAAAATTTTCAATCCCATTAGTTGCATTACACTCTAAGGTTTGTTTGAGGTATTTTTTTATTTTTTGCAAATCTGAAAAGAAAAATCCATTATTGATGGAGGAGATAAATTGAAGAAGATGGAGAATAAAAATACAAAATTGGTTTAATTAGATGAATCTCCTTGTTTAGAGTATTTATAAATCATTTTTGACTCAATTCAAGCATAATTTGATTGATTAATTTTAATTAAAAGATTTGGAGATTTTATTTCATTTATAGAAGCAACGAGTCTCATCTAGCTGCAGGGATGAAAACTTTGGTCGGCGAGTAGTCCCCGACCTATAAATTTTCTATTCGGTGTTGAAACCCCGGACAGTGAGTTACCCATCCTGGATGACAATCTCAGACAAATCTCTTACTGTCCAGAGTTGAGGCCCCCGACAGTGAGTTCCCCACATGTGGAGAACCCATTGTCCGGAGTGTACATCTCGGACGGGCAATTAGCTGTCTAGAGTATATACCCCAGATAGAATGTGGTATGTCAGGAATCCATCAACATTTACATACAAAAAAAATACTTTTTTTTTACATATACCAAAATACACACAACATACACCAACAATTCATTAAAAAAAGATAGTAAGGAGATAATTAAGAAGATATTAAACAACAAGCCCATATGACATTATCAAGACACATAATTAGAAGATAGTGAATATAGGACAATACAAAATATAATAACCATACTACATAGTAGTAAACATTTACACCTCCTCTAAATTTTGTTCGAAAAATACAGACATAGTGTTGCAAAGTCTATTAATACATAGAGACGAGCAATCTAACATTTACGTATTTTCCTAATGGGATATGTATTGCCGGCGGCCAAATTGACACAACATACGAACTAGATGATAAGGTTCCACAGTCTCCCTGATATTCAACATTCCTATATAATATGTGGCATCATGGAGTGGGTGATTATCTCTAACAGGATTATACGGATCCCATGTAACCTACAAATTAAATACCCAATAAACATGTATTAGAAAAAATTTGAAACAAACAATGAATAATTTTTTTCCTACATGCTCTTGTTAGTAATCTACTTCTTCTGAAATATATATTGCACATGGTTAGTGATAGATTTACTTGTGGTACTGACTGTATAAAAACAAGTACCTTTTGAGTCCCTTTTGAAATTATGTAAAAATTAATGTAACATTACTTGTATATATTGAAATACAAAGAATTAGAACTCTAATAAATTGTTAAAAAAAATTACTTGCTTCCTCTCAAAATTACTGTGGGCGTATAAAGAGGCACAAACCTCTCAAAATTCTTAATTTTAGGAAGTTCAACGTCAAAATAACACAAGATGATAATTTTTTTTAGGTTTTTGAATCGAAATTTGTACATACACAAATACAAAAAAAAAAAAAAAAAAAAATTAAAGTTATAGGACGAACTCGTGATGACTGGAGTTGATCCATCTGAAGTAGACAATAAAATGAAACATTGTGGTGCATAAATAATAAGTGTCATATATTGCATATTTATAACCTCTATATTATCTATTTTTGTATATAAATAATATTACTTAGGTATTTTTAGTGCGTTTTCAGATGAAAATATTCCTACAAGGAGATGTCATAAACTCAGGGCCCGATTAGAAAACAAAGTCTAGAAAATAACTAAAAGTGAGCAAAGCTACAGGATTGTGAAGCTACAGAGAGCCAAAATCCAATATAGTCATTCATATCAAAAGAAAGAGACCAGAACTTCATGAAGAAATTTGAAGCTCGGAATGGGGCCCATGTGTTATGAATTTTTTGCGGAGTTTTCGATGTAATTTTATAGTTACTTACTTCTATTCAGATTAGGGTTTGGTTCTCCGAGACCTATATATTGGCCATATCCTTGTAGCCTAGGGTTGAGATGATGTTATTTTGTACTCGTAATTATAAATAAATTAGGATTTTGCCAAAGGGGTGACGACCGCTATACCGAACTCCAGAGGTATTCGTTGCTACTCATCATTGTTTCTTAGGTAATCTTTTTTTAATTACTTTTTAGCATAGATTAATCATATTTTCTAGATTAGATTTTCCTGCTTTCATGAATAAAAATAGGATCTTTTTAATTAAAACATGAGTAGCTAAATTAGTTTAGCTCTATGTGTAGATGAAACTAGGAATCAACCATGTAATTGCTTATTATTATTTTTTTCTAAAATAAAATAATAAAGACATAATTTTTTCATGAAAAGATTAAAATACAACAACCCGTATATTAATACTTTGATAGATTATACTTGAGTTAAGTTTCTTAATAGCCTATACTTAGTTAGGGTTTGGGGTTGTTGATTTTCATATTTTTTATAGAATTATCTAATGATTTAGTTTGTTTTTATGCAAAGAAGTATTGTTTATGAGTTATACTTGCACACCACTTGATAGCTCATACTTAGAACACTTTAAATAAAGATTAAAACTAAAAGATCAATTTTTATGATAGAAAGAAAATAATAAAAGTAACACATGGTTGTGAACTAATGGATTTGATATCTTAGGCTAATTAGAATAACTTGAATTCAACTTAGAATTCTTTGTTAGTATGTTAGAATAATAGGATTAGTAAGAACGTAAAACACGTTAGATTCTTGTGGGAACGACCTGTAAAGTGCTACAACCAACAATGTAGGCTTACAGTAAATTATCACATCAATAAACCATGAACTATACAACAAATTTAGGAAATAATTGCCGCATAAATAATATAATATGGAAGCCAATTGGTGCAATTTTTTCCTAAAGTTTAGAAATGCCCAGTTAGCTGATTCCAAAATCCGCATTCAAATTGACGCAATTAACAATTAATTGTATTGTAACATCTAAATAGCAAGAATTAAACCTACCAAAAAATTTCAAACATGAAATTAGATACATATAAAGCGCCACAAATCTCTCAAAATTCTTAACTTCATACAACATCAACAAAAAAAAAGATTATAATTTCTCTTTATATTATTGCATCCAAATTTGTACATAGTGGAATACAAAGATTTAGAGTTCTAAATTATTTCCAAAAAATAAAAAAAATACTTACTTCTGGATGTCGACCTTGTTCGAAATCTAGTCGGTTGTGCTTCGGTGGTGACGCCGAATCGAGGCGAAGGCGGCTTCGGTTGCGTCGGTCGTGTGCAAAGGAGGTCCAGTCGGTAATGCAGGAGGGCTAGATCGATAAGAGGAACACGATTTAGGATTGGTGCTCACTAGGAAAAAAAGAATTTGGGGGCAGAAATAGTTATGAGAGAGAGGGGGTTAGTTTGGGAAAAACTATGGTGCTTACTAAGAAAAAAGCCCCAGGTATTTAAGTTACCTAGTGCTCACTAAGAAAATAGGGCTCACTAGGACTAGGAAAAATGTGGTGCACATTTTGAATTTTCCAATTTCCCAATTTTCTCCATTCGCTTTTTGTGTTGAATCAGGGTGAAAATTGCCCTTCTTTTTTTTAATTAATATTTTTTACCAGGAAGGGGCTGATTAGTTCATAATGATCATATTTTACTCTCTATCCATAAAAACAATCAAGAAATAGAAAAATTTAAAAATTGGTGGGCTCAGTAGTCCACTTCGCATTTTCTAATTTCCACGAACCAATCAACTCTCTAATTTTTTTTTTTTTAATTGTTTTATGGAAATTAGTCATGAAAAGTTACAGATCTCTCTAAACAAGCTCTCCACTGGGCTCAACTCAAATATGTAGGTCTGAGCTTAGTTTTACCTCATGCTCGGAACCAGACCAAGAAGGTTTGGGCGGACCCAAGCCGATGGGGCCGGGTCCACACAGCACGGAAATCTCATGGGGATTTTTTATTTTAAAAAATATAGAAAATTAATGGCCCAAAACTCCAAAAAATATCATAAATTCCAAAAAATATTCCACGATACATAAAATGTGTTGAAGAAAAGATCATATATTATTTTCCATTTAATTGAATGTTAAAATATTGTATGTTTAAGAAATTAGTGTATCACAATAGTATAAGTACATCATAACTAGATTGACATCAACTCATTTATTACCGAACATAGACATCAACTCATTTATTACCGAACATATGCGTTTATTTTCTTACAAAAGCATAATTAAGAAAAAATTGCAATATTTTTCCAATTATTGGATATCTTATTCTTTCTTTGGTTGGTTTTACATTATTTCTTTTAGGCATTCCACCAGTTTTAAAGGCATGTAACTATTTCAATTGTGGTCTTCAATGATGTCACATGGTTACCGATCAACTGTCCTTCAATACTGAATATATTATCTGAAACTATAATAAATACTTGACCTGTTAGTAAATCTCGAGGTATGATGGAAGCAACATGATATATTGACTATATATCATTGTAACTTCCATAAATATCAAAATAATGCTCACCATTCATTTAATGAACTAAATGAGCAGAGTAATATTAGTTAAGTTCAGAAACCTCCTTTGAGGACGACGATCCGTTTTTTCCAACTAACTTATTAACTAGGAAATTTCTAAGGAAAAAATATATTAGATTTTGTAGGGTTAAACGTTGCTAGAACCATATTTGGCACCATATGCATCAAATAATTGGCTAAAGTAAAATTTAATAACCAAAAAACAATTGCTAACTTGAAGATTCTCAAAACGATATAAAGCCTGTAAATAATTTTTATCATTCATGCGTGGATTAATTAAAATATCTAAAGCATGAATAAGAACAATGAGATAGTAATACTTGATTTTCTCCATTTTTGAAATCATATCTCCAAATATAGAATCTTCAAAATTTGTTTATAAAAAAAAAACCTTTCGTATATTAGAGCAACCCAGCTTGTGAAATTTTCTATAGATAATAACAGCTAGATAATTCAACAACAACAATATAAAAAATGTGTAACATATTTTTTTAAATAAGAAAGAACATCTGATCACTCATCTAGAGAAATAAAATCAGTAACAAGAGGATTAGAAAAAATTCATACAATTACATTGATAATAAATTCATCTATAATTGTTCTATATTCCAATGTAAATTTTAATGTCAAATAAGCTGGCCTACAAATGCTCAGCATCATGAGGAATTTTTTATATGTTCAATGACAATACTATTGGATACATTATCAAGAGAAATAGTTTAAAAAAAAAAAAAATTATGCTAGTCCGTAACTGGTAATTAGTGTCAAAATTAAATCAGCAATATTCCTATCCCGTGTGTACATGATCAAAATAAATAAAAGAAATCACTTTTGTTTTTTGTATTTTTCAAACTATCATCGATCCAATCTGCAATGATGCTTAGTATGCTATTTTTACTCTAATTCTCCAAATATCAGAAGTCATAGAAATTCGAGAATTAAAATCTGACATTAAGATATTAAATTTTCTTTTCAATTGTTTAATATTTGATAATATCACGTCGAAGAGTTTGGTGAGATTTTTTTTTTAAAATTTGGATGGACACCTTCTCTAAGTATATTCTCTAATCACTTTTTTTTTATAAGGTATTAGAAGGTAAGTGCTCAATAATATGATACCTAATAAGCAATTTTCGAGAATTCATAGAATGGTAGGAGAACGTACGAAGATGGATGATTATAAAAGCATAGCTTGATGGATGTTAAGTTGGGATCCCTGATGGCCTTCCAAACAACACTTCAAATGAGTTTTCTTACTTGTATGATAGGCGGCGAAGTGCTTCTTACAAATTGGATACTTTGTTTTGATAGTCATTCTTATGACGGCGTCATGATACAAACTTCTCGAAGAAGCTAATTAAATCGTGGCTGTTTTGTGTATGGAGCTTGCATAACCTCTTCTTGGCCTTTTGAATATGAGAAATATATGTAGGTAGGCTACTTCTGATGAGGTGAGTCGTGTCTCCTTCTCGATCTCATGAACATAGTATGACGAAGATGATATTGAGAAATTAAAACTCCCCAACTTTCTCTGCGTGCCTCCAACGACTTTACCACCACAACCTTCCCCAACTCTACCGTCACCCACACCAACTCTCTGGGTCCTCGATCCCACTCTGTCTCCAGCTGCTCTCATCAGATTCTCCACCTCTCCCAACTCCTACAGCTCCTGAATCCCTTGTCGCCCCATCACTAATATCTACTAAAGCTTTTTGCATAAAAAACATGGGGTATTTACAGATCTGTCCCTTAAATCTTTATAAATTATAATTTAGTTTCCCAAATCTTTATATTTAGGATTTAGTCTCCCAAATCCTTTAATTTACTATAATTTAGTCCTCCAGTTTATATTTTGCCCCGATTTTTCCGTTTTACCCCTGATTTTCTTCACTTAATTCCCCTTCCCTTTTTTCTTATTGGGTTCCTCCTTTTTATTCTCTTATCTCTCTATTTATTTATTGGGTTCTCGCTCTCTATATTGAAATCAAATGTATTATTCTCCACAGATATGTGAAGATTTGGGAGACCTATCTTTCATGCATCATTCTGAAACCAAAAGCATATATAATTAGGGATTGCAATCAGAGGAACTAGCTAGGATTTGGAAGGTTCAGTTTCAGTCACAGTGCCCTCTTGTTGTAGGGAGAGACGTTACGATTATAGCAAGAGATCAAAGGCAAAAAGGAGGGAATCCTAGGGACACTTTTTCAAAGGGCCTGATGCCCATCATCAGAGCCTAAAAGATAATATATATAGTAATGATAGTACAATTCTGGTTAAAATAAAGCTAGGGGAGGGCTACTGCCATTAAGAGGGATTTTCACTTGAAAGGAAAAGAGAGAGAGGGGCCAATAATTTCGAATGACCAACATCTTAAATTTAAGAATGTACATTTATCGCTTTTTTAGAAATGGCCTAGATTTACCACTATTAAACTAGCCATATATGCAGTATTGTTTTTTTCTTCTCAACCTATGGGCTTTAGGCCCAATAACCGAAAAGAAAAGATAATTAAATTCACAAGAAGTGTAGGCTTTCCTCCGGCCTCTCCTGAGGAGCGAGGCTGGTCATGCTTTAGAAATGACTACCACCTTAATTAATTAGCTAGGTTGCAACTCGAGACACATTCGAAAGTATTTAGTAAATTGTTGGAATTGTTAATTTTGCACCTAATTGATGAAACACTAAATCAAAACTAAAACTTATGAAAATGACATGAGTGAATCCTAGCTAAGGGAAAAAAAATGTCAAGAGAATTTACTGCATGAGTTGTCAACTTATTATTATTATTGCGTCTCTCTCTATTCACTTCACACATAATAAAACATGCCCAACTATCTTCAAATAGGTGAAATTGGTAAGAGTGATTGGTAGTGCATCATGAGTAATGACATGGCTGATGGTTAATTGACTGGATCTGCTACTGATTTTGGTGTGTGGATCTGTTCTCCTAAATAGATGCATTAGATGATTGATGTTGGCATTGTTTCCCGTACAACGCGTCTAATACAAAAAGTAAATAATTATTTATTAATTATTATCCTTTTAAGTTTTTGCTTATTATTTTTATTATTATTATTGTTGTTGTTGTTGTTATGTTCTCTATTTAACTAGCCAAAAGTAAAATCAATGTTACAATAGATCTAGTAAGTCTGTACATGTACGAGCATCTCAAGTCTCCAGGCCACAAGGCCCAAAGGCATCTCAAGTCTCCAGGCCACAAGGCCCACAGCCAGTCCGTTCGAGTCTACTGGCTTTGTTATGATTATCTGGTAGGTTATTGGTTGGGTTTTTCATTTTTGGGAGATATATATATATATATATATATATATATATATATATATATATATATATATATATATATATATATATATATATATATATATACACACACACACTTCTGGGAGATATAAAATGATCGTATGCAAATAAATGTTTTTCTGGGGGATTGATGGAGATTTTGTGGTCCATGATACCTATCGGTGCCACAGACACAGCCACACAACTGAAGGCTCTGGCTATTGGCTAGGGAGGAAGAATAAGATCCACATGGAAATGGAAATAGAAATTGAGACTGCAATGGACAAGAAATTGCTTAATTAGCATCCTCCGTGGTATGTGTTTGTTATTATAATAATTATGTGGGCTGCTTCGCGGCCCTCCTAGGCATCAGATTAGGTTGTGGAGTAGAATCAGGGAGTTTCTGAAAGGGCACACCATTTTTTTCTAGTAAGCCTAGTTTTCCTAGTGAATCCATCTTTTTTTTTTCAAAAAAGAGGAATTTTCCTAGTGAGCATACCAAAAATAGCTAAAATACTCTCTCTTCATTTCTCTCCCCCACTTCCCTTCATTTTCTTTCTCACTTTCCTTCTAAACCCAACTCCCCAACTCCCCCACTATCCTAAACTCTCCTCTGCTCATCTTTAGGGCCGGCCAGAGTAAAAATCGCCGAACCACTTGAGATCCACCCCGGTCGCCCTCTGCCGTTGCTACTATTCCAATGTCGGTTGCCCGCCATCGCTATTGCTATTCCAACGTTGATCACCTGCCGCTGCCGCCGCATGAGTCAAGGTTGGTAAGATCATCTCCCTTATTTTGTTAGTTTTTTTTTTAAAATTTTCCTATCTTTGTTTGCAACAAAGTATGGTAGGGTCTTGTATCTTCATTTTCTTTAAGATTGAAAGTTTAAGATTGAAATTTTAATTTATACTTTGATTATTTCTTAATGAAATTATGAAATTATTCAAATGAAAGTTCTAAAAGATTAAAAATTCCATAAATTTTTCATGCTTAGCTGCCGATGGTAATTTTTACTATACCTTGAATTTTCCACCATTCTCAACTTGCTTAATTAGTGAAAGAAGCTTTCAGTACATTTATTTTTGTATTTTACATTCTAATGTAGCATCATAATAATTAGACAATAATTGATATTTGTTACCAATTGAACTCTACAACTACTAACTTACATATTGATAAAACATTGTTATGATAAGTGTCAAATATGAATGAAATTATATGTATTAATACTATTATATGTGCATTCCATGGATGGATCAGGCATAATCATCTTGTGTGTGGCCAACTACATAGTTGAGGAGAAAGAAAACTGCATTTTGACCACTGATCTGTCGACTGATACGAGAGAGAGAAGATGAATTTATCGTGCCTCATGAAATAAATATAAAGACTCCTAATTTGTTAGGGTATGAAAGTGCAAGGCAAAAGGAAAATAGTAATGATTTAGGAGACTCTGAAAACGATCTTGAAGGATCGATATATCAAGGGCCAGTTAATTTGTCATTGTTTAAGAGTTTCAGG
This sequence comes from Dracaena cambodiana, assembly GCA_036321105.1. Lineage (NCBI taxonomy): Eukaryota > Viridiplantae > Streptophyta > Magnoliopsida > Asparagales > Asparagaceae > Dracaena > Dracaena cambodiana. The sequence goes on from JAYEPQ010000005.1 coordinate 65,317,373, forward strand.
ACGCATATTGTTTTCTTTGTTTTAAAGGATGAGGTTTTCCGGACAAGATTTATTTTGTCCGTATTGTGGTTCCAGACAAATTAAATTTTGTCTGGACCATAATTCCGGACAGTGACGTCCTCTCACAGAGTTCTACACCGGAAAAACGCAAACTCAACAACCCAAAAAAAACCCTAATATAATTCTAACTAATTGAAATTAAAACCCTAAGTTAGATTTTGACAAAATTATAAGAGGATGATAGAATCATACTCTAGAGACTTTTGATCATTGATTGGAATTAATAACATATTTGTATTTTTCATTTTCGTCGACTTCGACACAACTCAAAAATTCATATTTTGTAAGATTTCTTAAGAAATTATATATGAAAATAAAGTAATGATTCGATTTTAAAATAACAGATAATCTACTGGAAGAGGAGATTAAGTCAAATAGACTGAATTTTAAGTTAAAGATAAAATGTGCACCTATCGCGCGGGAGAGAGAGGGAGTGGAGGTTGAAGGAGAGGGAAAATGGCTCAAAATTTTAAAGGTGATTGGTGTTATAGTTTTATAGTGCTCACTAGGAAAAATGGTGTGCCCCTTTAGGAACTCCCTAGAATCTTCAGCCTGTTCGGGTCCGGATCCAAATCCAAATCCAGACCCCCGGTCTTTTTTTTTTTAATATATATATATATATATATATATATATATATATGAGTTATTTACTGATTTGTCCCTCAAATCTTTATATATTATGATTTTGTCTTCCAAACCTCATAAGTTACAAAAATTTAGTTCTTTCTAATTTTTCCTAATACAGTTAAATATTTGACCATTTTACCCCTCTTTTCCTATTCTATTTTCCTTCTCTCTTCTTCTTCTCTCTTCCTCCTCTCTTCTCCATCTTCAGCTTCCTGTTCCCCATTTCTAGAGAGAGAGAGAGAGAGAGAGTGGGGTCAGAATGAGAGCAAGCTTGTTCTTCTTCTTCTGCCTTGTTTCACTTGTTGAGCTCTCTCACCCCATGAGCAGCAGCACTCTAGTAGTAGTACCAATGGCAATGGATGGGCTTAGCCTTGCCCAGCGCAAAACCCCAACCTCTCTCCAACTTGGAGACTCTCTAGGTAAATTTTCAAGTTGGAGTTGTTGTTTAGTACTCCAAAAATGTAGAACTTTTTCACTCAATCAATCTCTCAATCAATCTCTCTTTCTTGCAGTTTCAAGCACAAACAGACGTACCTCCAGACTCTCTACCACTTCCACAGCCGTAGGGCTTTCGATCGCTGCGACTTCACCCAAGCCGCCATCATCTACGACCACAAGCTCACCTCCACTCACTTCACTGTACTCTCCATCTCTAAACTCTATATATTCCCTTCAATTTTGATGTCTTTCTCGAACTAGGGAGCTTTATTTTCGAGCAGTGGACGCCTTTGTGGCCCGGCTACTACTACCTCTCGACGAGTGACGGCTGTGACAAGGGCGAGAAGCTCACCCTCAGGGTGATAAGTGCCGCTCCGGCGTTTCCGGATGGTAATAGTAATACTTCTCCTTTGGTGCCGAGAGAGGGGAGTGCGGCGCCGGCAGGTGCTCCGGAGAGCGACGGCGGCAGTGGCGGGGGATGCCGTTCCTGAGCAGCAATCCTGCTGTGCCTCTCCCGACGGGGATGGGGGATACGGCCAGCATTCGGCCCTTGCCCACCCCTGGCGACGGCTCTCAGTCTGCTTTCTTAAGCGACATGGATAGTATGGAGATAAATTCAACAATGTATAATTTTTAAATAATAGAAGAGGGAAATAAGGATAAAATGATTAAATATTTAATTGTGTTAGGAAAAATTAGAGAGTGAAACTAAATTGTTGTAACTTATGAGATTTGAAAAATAAAATCCTAAATATGAAAATTTAAGGGACAAAATCATAATATATAAAGATACGAGGGACAAACCAGTAAATATCTTTATATATATATATATATATATATATATATATATATATATATAATTCAAACGACAAGTGGGAAGTGAGTAAACAACACATATCTTCGATCTTTGGTCCTTCTTCTCCTTATACCAATGGTAGTAACAGTAAGAGGTGTAGAGGATACCTGTAGTGTACATCTGCATCAGAATCATCTTGTGTGGACCGTGTCCATCCATCACTGGGGCGGGGTGTGGGTGAGGTTGGCCTTGTGGAATCTCAGCCGCGCATCCAATTTCCAAATCTCAAACCACCGTATTTATTATCGTGGTTCGTAAGAAAGCAAGGAAAGAATAGCAGAGCAGGCAGCGGGAGGGAGGGAGGAGGCAGGAAGGAAGGAAAGAAGGAAGTGTTAATTCTTCTTCTTTCATTTCTCTCTCTTCTCTCTTACTCCTCTCCTCTCTTCTCTCTCTCTGCAGAAATCGAAGTTGAAGTGTAGAAATAGAAGTAGGACTGTAGAAGCTAGATCATAATTATTATTTGTCAATAATAAGGGGTAGGTAAATGGCCGTGATTATTACTGCTGCTGCTGCTGCTATGAAATCAGCATCATCCCAAAGGTTCCTTCCCCTTTCCACATCCACCATCAATTTCAATTCCAAAACACAAACCCTTGTCCATGTTCCCTGTTTGTCAAGGCCATCGAGGCCCTATGTTCCTCTACTCACCGACCATCATCGTCGTCGTCATCATAATCAGAAGAAGAGACAGCTGCTGCCAGCTGTCATCTCGGTGGCAGCCCAAGACCTGACAGATGTGATTCCCGTTAACAGCAATGATTACATTGACCACCAGCAGCTAGATGGTGCGGGAGCAAGAGCAGAACTTGACATCAATGAGGCCAACGGCGGCGGCGGCAGCAGCAATCAAGTCACTGGATTTGCCTTTCAGAGCGGAGGCGGAAGCATGGGCGCTGCTGGCGGCGGCGGCGGCATTTTCCCTTCAAATTCTTCTTCACTGGAAGGAGGAGAGGAGCTGAACAAGATGGTGGATCGGGCCATCAACACCGCCATCGTGCTTGCGGCCAGCACTTTTGCCATCACAAAGTTGCTCACCGTCGATAGAGATTACTGGCATGTCAGTGATTACCGTATTCCTCCCCCTTTCTAAATTTTATCGTTATTATTACTACTACCACTGTTTTTTTTTTTACTCATTTTATAATCATCAAATCATCACCTCTCATTGCAATCTATCTAATCCAAAATTGCTTCTTATTCACCAAAAATTACATAACAAAACAAATAGTACACAAATTTCAGATGGATTTGCCTTTCCAACCGAATTTGAAACTTGGTTGAGGCCTCTTTCTCTCTGCCTATTCATCATCATCATCATCATCATCATCATCATCATCTTCTTCTTCTTCTCTTTACGTTCATGTTTCCTATGCTGCTTTTATTCTTGTTTAAGACTGACAACAGACTAGCTTTAATCTATCAATTTGCCTCCTGCTAGAGTAGAGATTGTGATTTATTAGTCCGGTTGCTAATAATAAATGAAAAATGAATATCTCAACAGCTTTGATATGATTTGGATGGCTGAATTTACTTTTCTACTTCCTTTATTCTTGTTTTTCCTTCATGTGGTGAGTGCTTTCCTGCTTAATCTCTGTAGATTCCTTGAAGTTCTTCTCTAGCACTACAATGATCACTGACTTGTTACTGTCCAAGGGGAAATTCGAAATGCGCACCACTTTCCTCTTAGTGAGCAGCATGGGATAAGTTTCCAAAAATTTTAAGTTTGCCTTTTTTTTTTTAATAAAAAAAAACTTGGCTCCTTCTTAGTGAGCACCATTCCTCCTTCTTAGGGGTCGGCGACGGCGAGGCTTGGCGAAGTTCGGCGATGACAATTTTGTGCTGATTGGGAGGGTTTCGCGCCGATTGGTACCGAGGGCTAGGCGATTTGGGTGCAATTTCGAGTGTATCTGGAAAGAGGGGAATCGGGGAAGAGGAAAGAAAAGAAATAGGGAGTGGTACTCACTAAGAAATATAATTAGAGAGGATAAGGGCAGACTTAGGAAATGGGTAGTGCTCACTAAGAAAAAACTACCTAGTTTATAAGTTATATGGTTCTCACTAAGAAACTAAGACTCACTAAGAGGAAAGTGGTGCGTATTTAGAATTTCCCCTTATAAGGAATAATTTGTGAAACTGAAGTAATTTACATCTATACCATTAAATCATTAGCTCTTTACCCTTGACATGAACAAACTAATTGCAACTACTAGGAGGAATACAAATTCTAGGAGGATTCGAACCTTTCAGTTACTTATATATATAGGTAAAATACACTATGGGAAAATTTTCAGTATGGTGATCTTTTATGACAAAATGCTGCAACCAATTAGCTGTGGTGTTCAATTGTTGATATATGTCTTGAAGGATCCAAAAAATTGAACAATGTTAATTTCATTTTCTCATCTTTATTTCCTTTGCTCCCCACATGCTTCTTCTACACTATCTTCTTCTTTTTCTTTTCTTTGAATTATATGTTGTTTGAAATTGTATCCAAGTTAAAGGTCGTAATAATAATTATTTAAAAAATTATTACATATTATTAGGAATATACAACTAAATGATGACAATTTTATTATTACCTCTTTGCCTCATTCTTTGGTACACCTACTTCATTCTTTAACTTCAAAATACTCATGAAAACCATTCAAGTGATGTCCTCCAAAGAACAAAATCACTTTTTCGTACCATTCATAATTGAATTTCATATCCGATAGGTGAATCAGATCATTTGTTTTTCTAGTATCTTTCCATTTCAATTGCCTCAATTCTAATTGTATATTGTAGTTACAACAGCCAAAGCAATCAAGTGTCTTTCCTTTTATGTTGCCTTGATTCCATCTCCTCTTGTATCACATGGTAAAATATGTAGCAATTTCCTTGTATATCATATCAATATCGTAATACACGTGTCGCATATCATAGGATATTGACACTTTCTTTTAGGTGATACATATTTTTCCATAGTTTTATCTAAATATTTGGAAGTAACTAAGGCCTTTTCCGGGAATGGAGTGACTAGGAATGGAGTAAAAAAAAAATTGTAGGTATTTGTTATGCAAAATTCATTTTACAAGACTCTAGGTCCTCTTTATTAATCTCCAACTCTTAGTGTATTTGGATTAAGAAAAATGGAGGTTATGCAATAATTGAGGCAGAACTATTGCCACATCCATTTTTTTGGTCCCGTTGAAGAACAAAACCAAGTTATTCTGCCTCTACTTTTTAGGAGGTATGTTAACTTCGAAACCATAATTGTCATCTTAATGCTTTTCTAATTTACTCTTACAAAAAAGATAACCTAGGCTATCAAGCTTGCAAAGTTTCTAGGCAAGCAAAGTAACACATTTTATATTATTTGAAATAACTCCAATCTAAATTTAATCAATATTTCAAGTGTGTGTGTGTGTGCACGTAACCCCAAAACCCATGCTCGTAAGGCCAATACCCAAGCAACATATGAGGCAACTGTTCAATACAAATAACATGTTTCATTCTTCTACATAACCATATGAATTCTTTCTTTGTAAAATTGTGGTCAATTTCGTAGAGAGCAACTTCATCAACTTCATAAAATAACGATAATTTGTAACGTAACCACTGGGTATGGTTAGCTTACACCACATATAGCATAAAGATGAACGTAGGTGACACGCTTTCTAATTATTTATTAAAAAGTAAATATAAAAGTATCCATAACAACTTTAATATATATGAAATTAATCTTTAAAATATAAAAAATTGAATTTTTAAAATTATTTTGTCATACGTTATTCTACAACATGGAAATATATGATCAAAATCCATATTTAAAATCATAATATCTCAGTTCTCACTTTCATACTTCATAAAACACATTTATAAGAATTACAACCACAACAACATATAAATATCACCATATAAGTTGTCATAATATAATATCAACTACAAAGCAAAGTAATTGTAAACAAGTCAGGTACTTTAAGTACATAAGTAATATAAAACCTAGTCATCACAGGAAATCATCTCAAGAAATCTTCTCATGAACTTTAGAATTGTGGTTGATTGTCGATAACTTTGAGATCAACCAAGGATTAAAATGTATAGGTGGAATCAACCTTTGGGGGTTGGGGGTTATAATCCAAGAGGGCTTAATTGGAAGAAATGGACCATTTTCTCGGGGTGGGCAGGGTAGGAATAAGGGTCACAATATTTATATACACCGAAAAAACTCATGGAGAAGTTAGATTATGATATAAAATAACCCAAAATAACACATTGTACCAAAAAGAACATAAAGTTTGCAACATTAAATTATTTGAGGTAGTTATGTCACAATGTATCCTTAATAAGTTGCATAATGAATTACACAATTAGTTTTTAAAACTATGATCTTTCCTTTACTTGGGAGAAGAATCAACAGGAAACTAGTTTGTTCCATGAACGGATGATGAGTCATGACTATGATTTCATTCAAGTAGTTGGTAAACAAGGATTTGGTATTCCAAAAGTAACTAAATGAAGATTTGGTAATTCAAATTAGCTAAGCAAGGATTTGATAATTCAAAAGTAGTTAACTCCTCAAAATTAGGAAAGCAGTTGTAGGCAATAGATCAGGAAACAATGAACTTAGGAATTCAATATTAACTAAATGCTCTCCTTACCCAATGGAAAAGAGGTATGCATATTGGCATAGTCATGTTATTATGGTTGTCCTAGCTACATCTGGGTATTTGGCATAGCACAAAATAGAAATTAGGGCAAAAGGTAGGATTTGGGAAAGAACAAATGTATTCGGGCCTCTCACCGAAGTGAATTTCTCACCCACTTTTGCAAATCAATCACAAAGGTTTCAAGTGTTTAACAAGTTATCATGTCAAAACTAGGGATTTTAAAAGTTCAATATCTCTTAATTACCAAATGAGTCTGCGGAGTCGTATACATAGAAATTAGCTACATTTCCAGCATGCTGATTAAAAATAACAAAAATTAACTAAAATCTCAAATAAAATCAAATAAATTGAAAATAATAAATAACAAATTCTGGTTGTAATATGATCAAGTCTGCCTTGCCTTGGAGCAATCAATTCTTTTGACATATTAGAGAGAAAACATAGAAGGAATAATAGAGGATGGGGCAATTTAGTGTCCAACGTAGGTGTGTTACCTGTCATCAAATATTCAGACCTTAAATCTTTTTCCTATCCTTGTGGAGATGTGTTATTATTTAATATTTTCTTATTTAGTAAACATTTTCCTTCATCATAAAAAGTGATTGGGAAGTTTGTATATCATAGTTTAGCAATGATAACAACACGAACAGTGGTCTTGTTAGGATAACATTGGGTTGGCCCATCTATTTCATTATTTAAGACATTAATTAAAGGCTTCCCTAAATATTGTCCTGGTGCACATATTTTTTAATCTACACAAACACTGAAATACACTGGTCGTTGGTGTTATCATGGACAAGGGACAAGGGTGTTAAGTGTCCGAGTGTCCTAAAGTGTATGCCACTACTACTTTGAAATATTTTTCTAGAAAGAATAGTTTATACATTTTTGATAAATGTTGAAGTTAGGAAAAATTAGTACTTGTTAGCAATTCTTGTTTTTCCTTTTCCCTTATTGATTCTATTTAGATATGCTTTCTAATCCTTTTGCTTATATTGATATAGTCCTTATTGATTCTATTTAGATATGCTTTCTAATCCTTTTGCTTACATTGATAAAGTGATGCCTTTTTTCAACTTTTTTATTAGATGACAAGTGTCCAATTAGTAGGGCACACGCACCCGAGTGTCATGTGAGTTGCCGACGCGATAAAATTTTGCAAAATCAGAGTTTCCAGATAACACTAATGGTAGTTCGGATCACCTTCATCACCACTGCTATCACCTTCATCTACTAATCTTCTCAAAATAATTAGGGGACTAACACGAGTCTATAAATTTTATGATTAAATGTTAAGTCAAAGAGAATCCTCTATGGTACTACCAAGCTCCAGGCGAGTGAATTATTGGCAAAGTAGATGTTTTCATAACAAACTAAAAGGCTCATTGGTAAATAGGGAAACATTCTGTACTGGTTATTCCCATGTAATCAAGGAGATGTTGACCAATGGCCTTTAGGAAAGAGGAAAGGTTGCAATAGTGATGGAGGACAACAACGGATAAGATTTTGTGGTGGGATTTAAACATTTGGAGATGAACTAGGATTTTGAGGGAGGAGACAAGAGACTAATTTAATCTAACTAGCTAATTCTACTCTAATATGATGACGCTCATGACACTTTGTATCAAGTATTTTTTACTTAATTATCTTCAGTTTTATTGATAAACTTTGGGCCTTTATGTAGGCAATTACATATGAAAATTCAACATAATAACAGATATGGGACTAAACAAAATAGTAAAATCTAAATTGTCATAGAATCTTAAACAAAGTCTAACAATATCTAACAAAATAAAAGGGATAAAATAAAATAAAATCTAATAAAATGTTGGCCTAATCTTCGCCATTCGATGTCCTCATTATTCTCTCCCTCTTAAAAGCATTCATCTATGTTGGACGTGGTGATAATAACCATCAAGTATTTGTAGGTTAAATTGATGAGTCTTCTTGTATGAATATTTCAATGGGCCACGGTGGTGGTTGTGGCATGATCTTTTACTCTTGGCCAAGGTTTCGGAGATAGTACTACCTTTTGCAAAGAATTAACTGAAGTAGATGGTGATTTAGGAATTGTATATGCATAAAATCTCAGAAAATTTGGCAGTTATTAGGTTCCCAAGGTACATCAAAGTTATAGGTGATGGAAGCAATTCATTTTTAAACTCTACTGGGACTTGTAAAAGTCAATTATAATGCTCGATCATAAGGTTAATACCGTCGAACTTGTTGTTATACCATAGGAAGTATGATCTCCCGTAATTCTGTTTGCTGTAATAAAAATATTTGAAAAGAATTGTAGATAAGAGGCAATCTCATGGACAATTCAAACTTCTCGATTGGCGAAAACACAATATAATCACAGTTGGTTCTCTTGGAAGATATCCGAAAGTCTTAATAAGAAGCTAAGTAACTTCTATAGGCTGTAAAGAAGTTTTGTCGAGTAATGACAGTGGCTTAGTATCTTCTGGTTGTAACTCATAAGGACTTTTAAAGTCAGCTCAAGTTGGAAAGTCTGGTTGTCAAGCTCGATGAGGATTTGAGGCTTTAGCTCTCTGTGAAATTCTTCTATGGATCCTGATTCATTGTTTTAATGTGACCTCTGCCTCCAATTCTTATGCATCTTTTTTAATCTCTGTCCTAGGCTCGAGTTTAACCTCTTATTCAACCTGGAACTCAGATGGGCACAGATCAAATTTTTGTGAATAACCTTGAAGAAGATGTGGAACATACCGTTCATGAAGAAGACTTAGCAAGAGAGAACAAAATTGACACTATTTATAATTGTATTCCATCCATAAAATAAGGTTCTCCTACCAATTTCATTCACACATAGAGACATTTCTTCTTAGATTTTGTAGGAAAATAACCAAAGGATTTTCGAGATTATTTCCCTAGCCTACATAAACATATAAGTTACTAAAACCACAAAATACAAGGACACCATTATGCATCTTGCTTAACTTGTTTGGGGTCACCATCGGTACAAGTGTATGGACCACAAAGTACAATTCCATGGGTAATTAACTCAGAAACTGAAAATTTAGCTTAAAAGTTTAGAAAACACCCAAGAAGCATAACACCTCAAATCTGTGTCTAATTGGACTTAAAACCAGATCCAAGTAGCTTCAAAACTCTGAATATTTTGTTTTGGTTTACTGCTAGTTGCAGACCAAAAATGTAACAAGTTAGCTACAGGTCCACGTGCTTGTGCAAGGAGGTAGGGGCGAGTTTCTTGTTTCTGCAGTTGGAGCGGGACCCCGGAATGCATGGAGATGGCAACCACTTGCTCATGGACTAGCAGGTGAAGGAAGGAAAACCTTTTTTTTTGCTTTGTTGCTTGCAATTGGGAGAAGAGTGGTGCCCAGAAGTTGACAACAATCAAGTGACACGATTCCTTGCCATCAAGAGAAGGGAAAGAGGCAATCGCTTTAGTGTTTTTTTCTTTCTTCTTTTTTCTTCTTCTTTTTTTTCCTTTCTTTTTCTTTGTTTTTTGTCATTCTTTTTTTCTTCTTTTTTTGTTTTTCATATTTTTTGGCAAATAAATCTCAAAATGCAACTAAATAATGACCACTAACTGGAAGCTCTGATACCAAATTTGATTGGTACGGAAGTGGATAAGTATTTTGTAGTGGGATTTAAAAATTTGGAGATGAACTGAGATTTTGAGAGAGGAGATAAGAGATTAATCTAATCTAACTAATTAATCCTATTCTAATATAATCACCCTCATGACACTTCGCATCAAGCAATTTTCATCAACTCATTGTCATGATTGATAAACTCTAGGCATTTATATAGGCAATTACAAATAAAAATTCCTTATAATAACCGACGTGGGACTAAACAAAATAATAAAATCTAAAATCTCATAGAATCTCAAATAAAACCTAACAATATCTAATAAAATAAAAGTGATATAATAAAATAAATTCTTGGCCTAATCCTTGTGTGTTTGATGTCCTCATCAAATAGAAAATATTCTAGAAGAAAATTTAGAGGAAAGAAATAAGCTTTCATGAAAGCATCTGCAACTAGATAAAACAATAAGTGAAGTAAAAAAAGAAGTGTCATTGGTTTCAACCCATGAAATGTCAGTGAATTTCTAGGGGTTGAAAGTATGAAGAAGAAGAGATGACCTTGTGATAGAATGTTTGTAATAGCTCGGAAATGTTATGGTCCCACACTAAAGGATAATCATAGATACAATCTCCACGATTTTTCCCATGAACTTGATAATTGTTGTATCTAGCATTCATTTTTGAGGCAGGAAACATTGCCATGCAGATGGTATTAACTAGAGCCTATACTGTTGGCATTATTATTATTATGGAAAACCGGAAATGTATGGGCATTCTTATAGATAACTAGAAGTACTGGATAAAATCTTTTTATCTTCAAGTTCCATCATCTATAATCTACATCAATACTTTGTATCTTAGATATGTGGAATTTATTGATTACAATTACTGAATCTACTGTCCTGCATTTACAAGTTATGCTTGACTTTTTTTAACGTTCTCTGCTAGCTAACTAGCTAGGTTAAGGACTCCTAGCTATGTTTCTTGTTCATTGCAATCTGTTTCACTTCTTGGACAAGCTGACAAAGCAAGTTGAGATGTTAGTTTCGTACAGTATCATTTGTGAAAAATGTAACTTGGTGGGCCTCTGTTTCTCTGAGTATTCGAATTACAATGACTTTCTTGGTAAGCTTATTTTTTAATTATTATTTTTGGTGAGATAAAATGGTGGAAGCACCCCGTGCATCATGAAAAGGATTTTAACATTAGAAAAAAAGAAGAAGAAATACATAGTACCTATTAAACAAACTGGAAGAAGAGTACAGACGTCCTAGTATTACACCAATAACCAAAATATGATTAGTAATCTTATGTTTTTCTTTATTTACTTGGCATTTTAAAATTATTCATTCATTACAGGGTTGGACTTTGTATGAAATTCTGAGGTATGCACCCCTGCATAACTGGACTGCCTACGAAGAGGCTTTGAGAACAAACCCTGTCTTGGCCAAGATGATGATAAGTGGAGTGGTCTATTTCCTTGGAGATTGGATTGCTCAAGTAAATTCCTTCTTTGCCTTTTGGGATTATCAGTTAATGATGCATTCAAGTGCAGTTTTATGAGCATCATATTTTCATTGGTTTTCAAATCTTAATGCAGTGCTATGAAGGCAAGCCACTATTTGATTTCGACCGCGCTCGCATGTTCAGATCTGGTCTTGTTGGATTTATGCTTCACGGTTCCCTTTCTCACTACTACTACTACTTTTGTGAGGTTGGTAGCTTTTACGACTTACTTGGTCGTCCTATTTGTATTTGATGCTTGATTTTTGCAATTTGTATATGGAATGGAAGTTGACAAGCCTACTTTTGTGTTTCCAGGCTATCTTCCCTTTCCAGGATTGGTGGGTGGTTCCTGCTAAGGTGTTGTTCGACCAAACTGTATGGGCTGCAATATGGAACAGCATTTATTATGTGGTCTTAGGCTTCTTACGTTTTGAATCTCCGGTCAACATCTTCAGCGAGCTGAAAGCTACCTTTTGGCCTATGCTAACTGTAAGCACTCCTTTTCCCTTGGTTCAAGTGTTATGACAAGTGTTTTCCAGGTCATAGTTTTTAGATTTCAGTCTGCTTATCTGAGTATAGTGCATACACCAGTGCACTTTACATTCCTCAACCAACAAAAGCTTTTATCTCTAGGAGGGACATTTGGCTATTTCCTAATCGGATTGTTGATTTGGATAATTACTCATCTTTTCTAGGCATTTATTGTAATTAGTCTAATGTACAGTGACCTTCAAATCTGATGTCTTATCATAATCAGTTGCGTTCAAGTCTCTATTTATAATGTGGAGGGAAAAAAAAAAAAAAAAAAAAAAAGAACCATGCTTACTTTTCTTCTATTAACTAACCGCCTTATCTACCATGCATGCTAGTATTGTGGTGTTAACAACTTTGTTGGTATGGCAGGCAGGCTGGAAGCTCTGGCCTTTTGCACACTTGGTTACATATGGTGTAATACCAGTTGAACAGAGACTTCTTTGGGTAGATTGTGTGGAGCTGGTGTGGGTAACAATACTATCAACGTAAGCTATCCAGACTAACCTGCTTAAAATAATTATTAAACATCTTCTCTTTACTCTGCTGAATGAATGTGAAGTTTTAGGTGCCACGAAATACTGTGTGAACTTGTGGGTGTGTTGTGTTATTTATTTAAGAAATTTTTATTCCCTTTACTCCTCAGCTATTCAAATGAGAAATCTGAAGCTAGGCATTTGGACGCAGCACCGGAGTTGAACACTAGATCTCTTGAGGTAGTGCAGCAATACTTGATCTTAAAACATTCTTTTAATTTCAGAAAGTAGTGTTACTACAATGTTTATGCCCCAATTTCCATGTGTTATGTTATTTTAGGTTATTTATTTTGTTTTTTTTTTTTTTTTTTCTCTTTTATAAAAGAAACTCCAGGAGTAAACAAAGTATATTTGCAAATGCCAACAGCCTCTGTTGGCTGGATGCTGCGACAGAGGCTAGATGTGATTGTATATGGAATGAAGCTTCCTTGGGGGGATCTTGTGGATGTTGTACAGACAGAGTGTGATACAAAATTGATGAGGGTGAGAAGAAAATGAAATTGCCATTTGTAATCAGATAGAATTTGGTGGATATAGGTATGAATATACTTGTAGTTAATAGTGGAGCAGGCAATAAAAGTACGTATATAATTTTTCTTTATCCAAATGTCATGATGTATAAACTAGAAGAAATTCAGAGCAATAATCAAATAAGTAGATTAGTACGAGCAGGAGGACAATTTTCTGAGATAATGACCAACCGCTTGCAAACTAAATGAACGGCCATTCAATATGGCATGTGAATATATTGATGGCTCAAAATATATTTAGACGCTTAGATTTTATTGTGGAGTGGAGCCCTTGTAGTTGTGGAGTTAGTAATGAGATTATTCCTGTTGGAAATTCATTATTGTGTGGTTATATGACATGGACAGCAGCATGTTTGATCCTCGCTGGCATTGGGAGCGGCCATTAAGGGGTACGCCAAGTATTTAGACATAGTACCTATGTTTCCTTGCCTGATATTAACTATCGGGGCCTTCTTTGTGTTATGACTCCATTTGGAGTGTTCATCTTCAACCGGTGAGATGACCATCAAGAAGAGATGACTATCAAGAAGATTATATACATGAATATTGCTAATGGCATTCAATATGTGAACACCAATATCAAACCATTCTAGAAATAAATAGAGGGAGAGAATGCTGCATGTAGAAGGAATTTTGCATTTAAATGCTTGGATCAATGTTGAAAATAACGCGTGCTATGTAACCCGTTTTAATGGATTATGACACCTAATACAAACCCAACATTGTTGGTGGTAAAAAAATTCCAAAAGAGGAAAATCAATAGCTCTGTGGCCAGGCAGATGCGAAGCTATTGATTAGCTTCGCGTCATACAGAGCTTAACTCCGCGTGAAGAGGTAAAACGCGAAGCTAAAATTTTAGCTCCGCATTCAGAATATTTAACTTCACATAAGAAGATTCTCATAATCTTAAATTGATTGTGATTGAGATTTGGCCTTATCAAATACTTGAATTGAGTCCAATCAGAATCCTAAATTGATTGTGATTGAGATTTAGACTTATCTAATACCCGAATTGAGTCCAATTAAAATTCAAATTCAAGAGATTTTTAATCAAAACTAAGATATTTGATTAGAATCCTTGATGAGTACAAAACCTTCTATTCCTATTCCTATGGAAACATTCTATTCATATTCTTATGAAAACCTTCATTCCTATTCTTATGGGAAACTTTTATAACCAACTAAAATTTATAAATACTCTCTTTGAAGAGACTTTAGGGATTCATCTTTAATAGATCAATTATAGATCTTTAATCTTAGAAATCGATCTTTAATAGATCTTTGATCTTTTCGATTAGTTTTGAAGTTCAAGTTATGTGTGAGAGTCTTGAATCCATCAAGACCAGAGAGAGAGACCTAGGGTCGGCCGTCATTTTTATTGAGTAGAAGGTTTTCACATAGAATCGTCAAAAGAAACTACTTGATAGATCCCATCGCCACATAGAATCCACTTTTTATTGTAAAAGAGAGCGATAAAATATAAATTCTCTCGTTTATTTTTCTATTCTTCATCTTTCGTTGTAATCAAGTTATTCAATAGAAGAAAGTAAGAATTTTGCGGAGAACAAACTGGCGACCACAATGAGAACGTCTCTTTTTCAAAATAAGAGATTGTGGCGCAATCTGATGTGAATAAGATTGGATTGGTCATAGACGTGCTCGTCGTTTAGATCGACCAGTAAAGGTATAAAGAATATCTTTCCTCTGGATCATGTAATCTGATCGACATGTGGCGCTATTGCCGCGTGATCTCTAATATCCATAAATTGGATAAAAATGAATCCACCGTTAATCGGGGATCCTTTGAGTCTGCGGCCATAAAGCCATTGTTTGGGTAGGAAATCCTAAAAAGAGATGTTGTTCTTGCTACCGAGAAAGGCCAAGAAACTGGTTTTACCAGAATGCAAATTCGCAATCGAAATCATCGAGCAAGACGAAGAGCTCACAAAGCTCGCGTAAAACGCGAGGCTGAAGCAGAAGCAGAATGCGAGGGTAATTCTTTACCTCGCGAACTGGCATGCGTTAATCACGAGTCCAGTAAAAATCACATTAAACGTGAACCTAACTATAAGTTTGCGTGTGATGGAGTTTCTCCACACGAGGCGACAGATTCTGAACATGAGACCGGAAAAATCGAAACTCGCAAAAAATGCGAGGATAATTCTCAAACTTGTGTTAATCGCAAGGATAAATCAGAGTGTGATAGAGATCCTCCATGTGAGCCTATCAAACTTGAGCAGAATACTAAGTTTAGTGTAAATCGCGAAACTAATGAAACTTGCTTTAATCGCAAAAATCACGTTAAACGCGAAGATAAAATTGCGTAAATCACAAGAATAAGCCAGCGTACGAAAATTCCTCTTCACGCAAGGCTAAGATATCAGAAGTTAAATTTATGCAGAAACGTCAAGCCAGCGTAAAACGCAAAGTTATTGCCAAGTCTTGCGTAAATAATCTAAAACACGAAGTTACTATCTAGCCTCGCGTAAATAGTTCAAAACGTGAAGTTAACTACCAGCTCCGCGTGAACCAGCCAAAATATAAAGTTAAGGCTGATAATCGGGGTGTTGAGCACCAATTTAGCACCACCACTTCTAAGAAGTTTCAGCAAGCTCTCGGACTCTTCCGACAACCAAGTGGGCCCCACACCCAAGATTATTCATATAAAGTTTTCGATCTCAGAGATTACTTGACAGGTAAAATGAGCATAACTCAAGCTCAGTCACACTCAACATGCCATTGTGAGCAGCTCATAACAGTCGTGTCTGTTGTATTGGATAATTGCTGTTATACCAAGAAGTTATACCAAGAAGAGAGTGTTTGTATTTAACAGAATAACTGAGTCTAAACAGAATACTCCAAAAAGGAAAAATAATAATCTGAAGTACTGAGTTAAGGAAAAAGAATTGAAGGGGATGACCTCAAACTTGGTCGCTAAAAGCAAAAAGATCATGGAAAAAGAGTATGGGTCAGATGCAAACGATGAAAAACCTCATCATTTCACCCGACTCAAATTAGGCGCTATCGCTCCTCAAAATTACAAGAAACTTGTAAAATATTCTTATGATGATGACAACGATAATTCAGCTATAGCTTTCCGCAATCTTGTATATCTTATTGGCCACGAAAATCAGCGTCACATGTGGTGGATAGGTTCGATGATGTCGACCATAGATTTGAAGGCCAAGAGTAGATGATTCGAAACCAGTAAAAGGCTATTGATGATCTCAAACTAATGCTTCTAAAAGTGGTCGAAAACACCCAGAAAATAGTCGATGATAAGGCTAAAAATTCCTTGGAACCACTACCTGAGACAAACGAAGAAAAAGAAAATAAAGAAGAAAAAGTTTATTCAGTACATGAAGAAGACGATAAGTTTGCCTTCCATGATGCTCATAAAGAGAGGATGGAGAAACTACAGAATCAACTTGATGCACTAATGCAAAAAAAAAAAGAGCTAAAATAATCGGGGGTTTCAAAACCGTATCCGCTTAGTGGGACTTCGCTCCTTATCCAGAAAAATACAAACCCCTTAAATTGAAATCATATGATGGTAAGGGGTCTCCAAGCCAGCATATATATTATTTTTTATCACAGGCGGGTCGTCTAATAGAAAATGATCCCATAATGACTAAAGTATTCGTGAGTATCCTGTGAGGGCCTGTTTTTACATGGTTCATACAGTTGCTCCGGGGAACCATAAATACTTAGTACGATATTGAGAAATAGTTTCTTGCACGATTTTTTGAGGATGATACCGAAATATCGATCCATTCCCTCCTTGCGACAAAACAAGGCGAAGAAGAAGCGGTTAAAAGTTTTATTGAACGCTTCAGGAAAAAATCCGTGTATTATCAATACGGTATGACCCAGGAAACCCTGATGGAAACCTGTAAGTATAATTTTAAGACCAGCGTGCTGATAAGAATGAGAGTTGTAGAATCCAAAATCTGAAAAGATCTGCTGAAGTAGGGAGAGCAGGTAGAATATATAATTCATTGGATTGAGCAATCTCGAGGCGCAAGAAACTCTACAAATAATAGATTATATCTAAAGAATTCTAAGAATAAAGGGAAGGCTGTGATGATATCAGATGTTACTCCAAAGTCGACAAGTCCGGTAAAGTCAAGATCTCAGAATTCGAGAGGTGCAGGTCAGAATAGGTCCTGACAAGATAGAACTTATACATTCAAGACTGAGTAGACAGATACTTTATTCCATCTCTTTCTAAGAAAGGGCATGCTGAAACCTTCGGAGAATCGAAAATTGGAAGATGCTGGAAAAATGATCCTAACTATTATTGTACTATCAGAATATCGGGCATCTGACTAAACATTACTATCCTCTTAAGAGCCGAATCCAGATATTGATAGAAACTGGTGTCCTCCAGTTTAAAGAACATAGGGTCTCCGTGAATATGACAACTCTAATTATACGAACCAACAAGTTCTTTGCCGGAGCGACCCCTGTACCAGTAGGGAAGCAATGTTAATAAACCATGATCTCTATAAAATGAAGCAGAAGGGACTCTTTCTGATTTCTACCAAAAAATGAGAAACCATGAGGGTACACTCAGATTTGCTGAAAAACAAATAATCGATTTGCTCAGCTAATTTCACAAAATCTTAGAAAAATACTCAATCGACACCAAGCACGGGCAGCCCACACTTGCAAGCTGGCCCCTTGGGTATGCTCCGAAGCACAGATGTGACCGAGTCATCCTTATTGTCTAGCAGCCAGATTAGACTGGGGGTATCGAAGACATTGACGGTGATAAGTATCATATTGCTTTTACTCTTGCTAGCCATTGGAATAGCTAATTGAGTGTTATAAATAAAAAAAATTTGTCGCCCAATACTGTTTAAACAGCGGGAAGGAGATCAAGTTCCTTACCAACCCTATCATATTGGGGGTAAAAGTATGAAATCAATTACCCAATACTATTAAAGTGGCGGGAAGAGGAGATTAAGTTTTTCGCCAACCCTATCATACTGGGGGTAAAAAGTATGAAATCAATCATCCAATGCTGTTAAAACGACAAAAAATAGGAGATCAAATTGCTCGCTAACCCTATCATACTGGGGGTAAAAGTATGAAATTAATTATCCAATGCTGTTAAAGTGGCGGGAAGAGGAGATCAAATTCCTCGCTAACCATATCATATTGGGGGTAAATATATGAAATCAACTACCCAATGCCTTTAAAGACAAAGGAGAGAGATAATTAATTACTCGACAACTCACCATGCTGAGGGGAATAGCATGGCTAGCCCAACGCAAACGGCGATTGGCAAAGACATACTAAATCCGTTTATAGCTGGGGTTTGCAAAATATTCCGTAGACATGTCATGTTAAACTCTTATATATGACAGCAAGATTTGGATTATTACTATCATTGTTATTTCGATATGCTAAACTTTGTCATGTTAAGATTTTATCTCTGTAAGGTTTAAACAATTGTCACAATGAAATAAACAGTCTCTTGACGGGTGCAGTTCAAATTACGTGTGAGAGTCTTGAACCGCCTCTATCAAAATTCCAAGCATGTGCGATTAGGCACCTCTGCCGAATTTCTTGCTTTTAAACTGATCACCAAATTAACATCCAAAATATTTCAAAATTTGCTATGTCATAGGCCATTTTGAAAAACTTTTAAGGGGGTCTTATTGGTGGTAAAAAAAAATTTAAAAAGAGAAAAATCAATAGCTCTGCGGTCAGGCGGATGCGAAGCTATTGATTAGCTTTGCATCGTACAGAGCGTAACTCCGCATGAAGAGGTAAAATGCGAAGCTAAAGTCTTAGCTCCGCGTTCAGAGTATTTAACTCAGTGTGAGTAGATTCTCAGAATTTTAAATTGATTGTGATTAAATTTTGGCTTATCGAATATCCGAATAGAGTCCAATCAGAATCCTAAATTGATTGTGATTGAGATTTGAGCTTATCTAATACCCGAATTGAGTCTAATCAGAATTCAAATTCAAGATATTTTTAATAGAGACTAAGATATTTGATTAGAATTCTTGATGAATAAAAAAACCTTCTATTTCTATTCCTATGGAAATCTTCTATTCCTATTCCTATGAAAACCTTCATTCATATTCCTATGGAAACTCTCATAACCAACTAAAGTTTATAAATACTCTTTTTGAGGAGACTTTAGGGATCCATTTTTAATAGATCAATTATAGATCTTTAATCTTAGAGATCGATCTTTAATAGATCTTTAATAGATCTTTAATCTTTTCGATCAGTTTTGAAGTTTAAGTTATGCGTGAGAGTCTTGAATTCATCAAGGCCAGAGAGAGACCTAGGGCTGGCCGTCATCTTCATCGAGTAGAAAATTTTCACATCGGATCGTCAAAAAGAACTACTTGATAGATCATATCGCCACATAGAACCCACTTTTTATTGTAAAAGAGAGTAATAAAATATAAATCATCTCATTTGTTTTTCTATTATTTCTCTTTCGTTGTAATCAAGTTATTCAATGGAAGAAAATAAGAATTTTGCAGAGAACGAACATCATCTAACAATTGAAAATAACTTAGTGCGCTGTAACAGCGCATTTTTGATGTTATTTTACGTTATTTTCGTTATGTTACGTATTTGCTATTATTTTTTTTTAGTAATTTTCCGATTATTAATTGATTATTTGCTTTGATTGTAGTTGATTCTTGTAATTTCTTTACTTGATTATTTATTATTTGCTTGTCTGATTACTTGGGAATTGTTAGTTTGCTAATTTAAAATTGTCTGCTTGCTTGTTGTAATTCCTTTCCAATTGTTGGAATTTCTTATTTGTTATTGATTTTATTGAACTCTCAATTAAACTGAAATGAACAATCACAAGTCAGATGAATTGAATATTATAAAATATAAAATACACTGTCAGTATTACTGAAACTAAAATAAGTAAATTTCAAATCTTATTATCTTATTTGGAATGACGAACTTAATATAATTTATGAAGACAAATTTAAAATTTATTTTGAATCTTGTTAGAAATATAAAATAGTTTTTATGTATTATAGAAAGTTTTTATATTCTTCTACTAGAATTTTTAAATTTATTTTCTAATTTATAAAAAAAATATTATATACGGTTTTGTATTTATTTTATTAAATAAATAGGAAATTGTGTAACGTTATACGCTATGCTATATGTGATATAATCAAACAGAGGTAAAATGCTAAGTTAACATTATTGGTTATTTTAAACATTGTCATGGATTATTATCAATGAGGTACAGGTGCTGTTAGGAGTCAGTACAATGTTATGGGTGTGTAGTAAACCAAGTTCTAGTATGGAGGGAGTCCTCTAGAGGTGAGAATGCTGAGTAATGAATGATGAAGCCATTCCTCCATTCGTTAGTAGTAAGGTTAGAGGACGCATTTCATACAGCATTTTTGTTGTGACCCATTTCGTAATTAAATCGCAGGTACCACGGCAATCTTTTTCTTGTTTTTCCCTTCTGCTGTAATGTTACGTAGTATATACTTAATATAGCCTTGCCTTCCATAAATAAGAATCCATCAAAAATGGACTAGTCTAATATTGGCGTGGAGAAATTGAGATGGACATTTCTGAGCTTGTTGAGCTTTTCACCTATAGCGCCAGTAATTAGTTGCATATTACTGCGCACATGCTTCAATTTTTCACTAGGTTCACTGCAGCCTATAAATTTGTTTCCTGTGGCATTAGGATGATGCATCTTAGTAGAGTTTGTATTAGCTTGAATAAGAGAGCCCATGGAACTTTAAGATAGGTTGAGCTGTGTTGCCCTCATATGATGAATCTGAAAAATGATTTAGTTCGTGAAATTAAGAGTGCTCCTATCTCATAATAGAATTAAATAATTAAGGAACTCAATCAATCTCTACCTACAATAACATGCCAATTAATTCCAAACAGTCTAGGCTTCAAGCTGATGCGCTGCAGAGAAAGCAAATGCATCAGGCATGGCAAGGGATGTAGCCTGTAGGTAATGGATGGATCCTGTTATTTCTCATACAAGTCATTGTAACTAGCCACACATTGATCACTTTACTTACTTGAATCAAGTTCAGACGGGGGTAAAACACTCTTTTTCTTCTTTTTTTTTTCTTTTTTTTTGTTTTTTTTTTTTTTTTTGGGGGGGGGTGAGAAATTGATGGGAAACAGAAATATATAATATAAGACAATGGCGCAAATTACATAACATAACCAGGAACCAACCGTTCCTTGTTACTTACGGTAGCTAGGCAGGACCATGTGCGTAACAAATCAAACTCCATGCCATGCCATCTGAGCTCTTCACAGGCATTTTATTTATAATCAAGCAAACCACAAGCTAATAAAGAGGGTAAAATTATGTGATTAGGAACTTGGTAGCCAGCCAGACAACCGTGAATTCAAGGATTAAACGATCCACGGAATGGATTAGGAACTTCATAGCCAGGGTTGGGAATGAAAGTGTCATCAGCCCCTGGGATGTACTGACCACTGGCTGCAGCAGGCCCGCTATGGTCCCAATCACCAATTTCACTACCGGATGGCACGCTCATTGATGGCACAGTCACAGACGGCACGCTAATAGATGGCATTCCGATGCCAACACCAGCTTGGATCAGATTATTAATGCCGTTGCCATTTCCTTCTTGTTCCTCAAGCTCCTTCTGTAGTTTCTTGTCAGATGCAGCAGCCTCTGCAGCTGCAGATGCGGCAGTCCCTGCAGCTGCTGGGACTGGGCGCCCTGCTGTTACTGTTGCCTGAGTGAAGAAAGATAGCAGAACCAACAAGAAGAAGACAAGGGAGACAAATGTAAAAGAAGAAGAGCGTGATGACGTTGAGTATGGCATCATGATAGTTAAGATAGGGGGATGGAAATTGATAATATATGTATATAGTGTCTTGCTTCCGCTGGCTTGAAGTTGTGGAGGGAGATGCAAATTAAGATGATGCTACCTATATATATATATAAGGACCAAGGACTAAGGATCAGCAATGCAATGCAATGCAATGCAATGGGAAAATGGAAGTGGGTGATTTATGTGGTGGATGGGGAAATACAAAAGATAGAAATTAATGGCGGTGAGTCGAGAGATTTGCATGTAAGATTGGACAACGTGGTGGAAGCTACCAGAGGGAATTTGCTGGTGAAAGTAGGAGGATCACTGGCGGTGAGTTAAGATATTCTCTAGATCTGTATGTTCATGCAGTGTGAGCCCCATCCTTCCTTTGTAATTATTATTATTAGTGAAGCATAGTCGCTTGGAGTTGGAGAGGAAAGCAAGCAGGAGAGCAAGTATGCATTAAGTAGCCTCCTTTTCTCTTCCCGATTGATTAGAATTTGGAATTTAGTTCCACCTCCTCTCTACTTGATTTTAATTTTGGTTTGCCAACACATGCATCCTGCTCAGCAGCAGCAGCAGGTAGCAATTAAGGTTTATTGATTGCACGGTGACCTAACCCTTTCTCTTGCCTTTGCTCTCATTATTCATGTAATATTGAGGAGAATGGTGCCTACCACAAATACAATTGCTTCGAGTCCAATTCCACCCCAAGTTGGATTGTAGTTGCAGGATGTGTTTAAAGCAGGCTGCAGGGCATAATAAGATTCCCTTATACGTACAGTATAAATATCATTGTCCGAATTGTCAACACATTATATGTTTGAGCAACTGGAGTGGTTGATCAGATTACTGAATTAACTGTGATACTCTTGGCCCTGTGCTGTGCATCTTCGCGTTGGTTTCTTCGAGTATCCTGATGGTAACACACCACAGTTACGACTATCGATCCTCTGTTGGTTTCCCAAGTTTGATTCTGAGGAGGGTCCACTTCTTTCCTCAGAAATAGGCGGTCGGGTGTCATGCATCCTCCATCTTTCAAGTATATTTTAGTCCCACTCCTGCAATGCAACTGAAGCTGGGGTAGGAGGAGATGAGGCTACATATTCATGCCAAATATGCCTTGGAATTGCTAACAACTGCCAAACTCTTCACCTTGATCAACTTACTTGAAAGCTAGCCCACACCCCTCTGGAAAAAGCACACTCAATGAACAAGTACTGCTGAGCAGACTCCTGATCGCCAGCCCAATACAAAGGACGCATGCTAGGACCAGCCCAACCTCTCCCTCCAAGTTTGTCCCGGGTGAGGACTGCCTCGTACACAAGAAGCCGCATGAGTGCACGTAGTTTCAATGGTGCCTATATCATCTTCCAAATCGCTCAGATCTGGCATGTGAGAAGATTGATGATAAGATCCTGTAATAAGAAGACACGCAGAAGCTACCTCCCTGATTCCATGGCCATCTTGCTACATATCAAGGCGTGCCGACACTAAGCAACAATTAAAGGCCCCTTCTAAAGTTAGCTCTAGAGCGGTGGAACCAAGGCTCATTCTCATTGTAAAGGACATATGTCTATAGGCACGTCTCCAGAATGGTTCCTGATCTACGGGCATTCGGATCAAGTGCCAAACCATACAGAGAGTTCCTAATATTGATATCGCATTTAGACCGACCTATCTTTTCGAAAGCTGATCTTTTGTCCATCACCTAGATCAAAGTAGAGAGCAGTTCATAATAAAAGTTCTTTGACCGGCAAAGCACTCATCCAGAAACCCGAAATATTTGAAGAATTGCAAGTCCAAACTTTAGATCTCAGCCCATACTCGTCCATAATTCAGGACCCTACTATATATATAATTGATGAGTCAGTTTTCTGCAAGAGAACCACCTGGCCACTATCATTTAATCAGCAGTGCCGATGAGTTGATGATGTCAGTGATGTCTGACACGCGGTCCAGTCCTTGCTCCTCTTTGGTAAGAATCTTAGACACAATCTTGATAGGAATATTGAGAGGTGCAACCGGGCGGGGGGTGGGTGAAAGTCTCCCACTCTTTCGTGGCTGTCAACCATTGAAATAAGGACAATATATATATATATATACATATATATATATATATATATATATATATATATATTCACGTAGTTTAGATAGCCCAATATTCTTGCGATGCCCTCCTTCAACTCACGAAAGCAAGTTCATGAAGTCTCCTTCAATCATCTCCAAATAAATTTGGAATAAGAGGGGAGAAACCATCCGGACTCTCGGTGCCTTGTCTTGTCCCAGCCAGCCAGCCAGCCAGCCTCAGGTTGCATTGCCTCCTTCAATTCTTTTTCTGTGCTAGCAATAGTTGAGCATGTTGGAAAGAATTCAATAATACCGTATATGTTTGTCTACAGAATGGGGAATTTCTCTTTAAGAATAAGTTGATCTACAAGATGGATTTGCTCCGTACATTTAAGGTTTAGGTGGTCAAAAGGCTTGATTAGACTTTGAGTTAGCCTATCCTTCCTTCCTCAAGATTTCCGTAAAATATTTTCTTCTAAAACAATTTCAATATAGAAAAAAAAAAAAAAAAAAAAACATTAAAAAAAATTATACGAGTTTCTTATATGAAGAACTATCAAGAAGCTTCTGCACAAGGAAGCTGAAAAAAATATTGCTAGTCGATCGAGTAGCAAATATAGCTAGCTAGCTAGCTAGACGAAGAAGCTCGAAATTAGTTAGTCGATCTTGTTCATATATACATGTAGTAAAGTCTTGTTTGTTGGATCAATCGATGTCTTCCTGTACTTATACTAACTAGTTACTATTATACTAAGGTACATAGGTAAGGTAGGCAAGTACTAAATTAATTAATCAGCAGCTTTAACCAAATAATAGCTTTGGACATTATTAATTCATCAATTCTCCCTCCTAACTAAGTCTACGGTGGAATGAGGGGAGTCTACCTGAAGGGAAGGATCCAAATCTAAATGCGCACCACTTTCCTCTTAGTGAGGATTAAGTTGAGAATATTTTCTCAACTTTGCCTCCTTTTTTTTGTCAAAAAAGGATTTAGTTTCTTTCTTAGTAAGTACCATCTCCATTCCTCTCATTCTCTAACCTAATATTGAAAATAACGTGTTATGAAACCCATTATATTGTGTTACGTAACCTAACGGAATCCTGGCATTATGTAACAACTGGAAATAACTCGATGCACTGTAATAGTACGTTTTTTTAATGTTATTTTACATTATATTACGTAATGTTACGTTATATTATGTTATTTACAACTCCAAACCTAACAAAAATCTAGTCCTTCCAAAAGTAAGAGTTTTATATCAAGAAACTCTCTGATTAACTCTATAATTGATAGATGCGGTAGCTCAAAATCATTATCATCATATGTAAGGAAAATTTCTAAACTCAATAGATATTTTAATGCTCTATTGGTAGAGTTTCTGAGTAATGAATTTGATTTTGATCTTTTACAATAGTGAAAGCAAATTCGATCAACAAATGCTTGAGATAAAAGGCTTAGTTGTTGTTGTACAATAGTGAAAGCAAATTCGATCAACAATATATCTAATTATTTCCGTCAAGACTCGAGATTTACTAACAGCTTATGTTTCTACTATCCCTGCTTTGAATGCGTTTAGTATAGGAGGACCAATATATAATCAACGATCACAAGCAACAGAGAAGAGATAATAGTGCTTGGATGCTCTTGACATCGCAAGTTTATTTGAAGACTTGGAAGTAGAAATTGCAGGGTAGAACAACAGTTCATCTTTTTCTTTGGGAAATATTTGCACATGATCAGCACGTGCCAACCTAGTTGGAAAAACTTATACTATTGTGATGAAATATTTTTCTTTTTCTTTTTGATTTGAATAAGAAATTTTGGGTAAATTTGTAAAATTATTGATTTAATATTAGTAAAGCTTTACTTTTTTTTTCCAAAAATGCCATATATGTTCTTATATCTTTAGCAAATTTTCCATATTGCAAAGTGGTTAGAACAACAGTTGGATTTGAATAAGAAATTTTTTTTTAGAAATTATTGGTTTTCTTTTTTCTTTTTTGGATTTGAATATGAAATTTTGTGTAAATTTATAATATTATTGATTTAATGAGTAATGAAGCTTTGTTTGTTTTTTTTTTTTTTTTTTAAAGTGCCATATGTATTGTTATATTTGTTTTCGATAGAAACAGGGTTAGATTTTTCCATTGCCATTGACAGATAAAAATTACAGATTATCAAAAATTTCTCTTTTTTCGAATTACAATGAAAAGAAAATAAAAAAAACAGACAGAGAGGACTTATAAATCGTCGCTCTCTTTTTACAGAAGATGTGGGATTCGCAGTATTCGCAGTTGACAATCTGTCGTCGATGGTTGGAGGTGAACTCGTTCTTCTTCTCTGTTAATTCTTAGTTGAAGCACGAACGCTTGGACGGGAGAGAGATCTGGTCAAAGATCTTCTCTTCTTTGGTTGCAAGACTTTGAGACTCTCGCGCGTAAATCGATTTGCCAAAGGTCCTTTTTGAGTTTTCTTGGAGGGTATTTATAGGCCTCCGAATGTTGAAAAGATTTCCTTATAGATGAGAACAAAATTCGGTTTCCTTTTAAATAGAATCGAAAACTCTTTGTAATCTCGATTAGATATTCGAATCTTTTCTTGATTTGATTTTCTTCAGATTCATTGAACCGGGTCCTGTTTCTGCACCCAAAATCAATTAAACTCAAATTATAATTTAATTAGAATTTGTATGATTATCAAACTCTAATAAAATTAATTTATAATTTTTTATCCGAAATTTATTTGAGTTTGATTAAAAATTATAGAATTATCCAAACTCCAATAAATTTAATTTAGAATTTTTTTTTCAATTCAAAAAATAATTTGATTTTAATTTAAAATTTAGATTTGCAAAACAATTGCAGATTGGACCAAAATATATTGTGTGCATGAAATCGGGAGCTTATTATACGAAATCGGCGACCGAACGGGATGGGCGAGCAACCGAACATGAATGATGAAATAGAGAGATTTAATTTATTTTTTTACTCATTGAGCACTCCCTTCATTTTCGCTTATTGCGCACAAAACTCTTTTTCCTTTTTTTTTGTCTTAATTATTATTATTATTATTATTATTATTTTGTTTTCGTTGTTTAATTTGTAGGGCTCTCGTGAGCCTCGCTTCCATGCGAGGCTGACTCTTTTTCCTTTTTTTTGTCTTAATTATTATTATTATTATTATTATTATTATTATTTTGTTTTCGTTGTTTAATTTGTAGGGCTCTCGTGAGCCTCGCTTCCATGCGAGGCTGGGTGCGAGGGCTCACCCCAAATTTTTTTTTTTTTTCGTTATTCTGCATGGTCGAGGCTCGCTTTCACGCGAGGCTCATGCCAATTTTTTTTTTTCGCATATTTTCTCCAGCCTCGCTTCCACGCGAGGCTTGGGTGCGAGGCTGGCTAATTTTTTTTCTTTTTTTTTTAAAAAATATTTATTATTATTATTATTATTTGAATTATGATTCGTATTTGGACTCGGATTTTAAATTCGGACTCGGATTTAAACTCGAATTTTGAATTTGGACTCGGACTCAATTTTGGATTTGGACTCGGTTTTGGATTCGAATTCGGATTTAAACTCGAATTTTGTATCCGAACTCAGATTTGAACTCGAATTTTGGATTCGAACTCAGATTTGGACTCGAATTTTGGATCCAGACTTAGATTTTGGACCAGACTCAGACTCGGACTTGGATTTTGGATTCAAAATATTTTTATCATTCTACAATATTTTAAAAGCAATTTTCCATATCTTTTCTTATTTTTTTCTATTTTTATTTTTTTCTCTCTCTTTTTTTTTCCCTCTAAAGAAACCATGGTGTTTGAAATATCAGGAAGCTGGCCGATGACTTGTGCCCGTGCCTGGCCCGTCCAGCCCAGTCCGGCTCCGGGCCGCGGCAAGGGGACAAGCCCAGTCCGGTAGGACATGTCTAGGTCTAGCTAATGGTTAGGACATAGAAACTATAAAATTATACAATTTATTATTTTAATTAGGCTGCCTAGATAAAACGCGAACCATCAAGCGACAAGTATTGTCACTAATTAATGCATGCAGTTAGTGCAGGACAACTTTGTCTCTGTCTCGCTAGTTGGTGAAGTGATGGGTGCCTTCGTTGATGGTGATGCGGAATTAAAGTGTCTCCATGAATTAATGTCAACTTGTAGTTGGAAGATGCTAGCCAGTGGCAGAGCCAGAGGAGGACTAGTGATCATTTTAAATGAGGCAGTGTTAGAAAGGTGGTTCTATCTCTTTACTGAGAAGGGAAGGTGATTATTTAGCGGTGATTTGGTAGGCAGCAATAGCTAGCATTGGTGCAGTGCATGATAAGTACATAACAAGACAGGTGGTGATGGTGGCGTTACTTAGCTACCTAGGATTCCCTTTTTTTTGTTTTTTTTTTTTTTGAGGTGGGGGTGGGGGGTGTAGGTGGGGAAGAGAGAGAGAGAGGCCAGTAGAGAGAGAGAGGGATAGTGTCAACTTTGGATTGCATAATATATACGAGAACATATATAGTATGCAACAAGTGGAGGTGAGAAGGAAATCAGGGAGATCTATATAGAAAAGAGAGAGAGAGAGGTTGCTTCTTCGATGCATCATTTTAATAATGCGATTGAAAAGCCCACTGGATTTGTATCTGATCAACAGCAGTAGTCTATCTAATCCGCATCAGCCGGCTTGCACATTGCCTAAAATGGATAGCAAGGAAAGGGCAGCATCAAAAGGTCATCTAGATAGCCTCTGGCTACTATGGGAAAGGAAGTATCAATGCTTATCGTTGGTTTGTTTGTCTGTCTGTCTGTTCGTTTGTTTAGTTAGGTCCCTCCCATTCCAATTCAAATTCCAATTTCAATTCAAATTCTTTAATTTATTCCTTTTCATTAAAATCCATTAAGGTTTAATATCCAAACTCTTTTCTTTTTCCAATACATTTCTGCCCAACTTTTCTCCCATCTCAAGAAATCCCACTTGATAGCCTCACAGCTCTCTCTCTCTCCCCCTTAATTCCTCTTTCCCTTGGGCACACCAACTGTATGCCGGCCATAAACCGCGCCACATTCACATGTATGAGAATCTATATATACAAGTAAAATCTTCGCTCTAAGCAGCAACAATGAACTGAGAAGAGAGAGAGGAGAAGGAAGAGAGATTAACTATATGCCTGTCTTTCTCTTTTCTTTCTGAATTACTTCACTTTAGAGATTAACTGGAAAGTAAGAGAGAGGAGAAGAATGGATCACTTTAGAGATTAATTAGGAGGAAAGAGAGAGATAAAAAGAATGGAGAGAGGAATCCAATATGAAGAGGAAGAGAGGAGGAAGAGGGAAGGGAATACTAAATTGAAATAACTCAGGGTATAACATGAAATTCGGAGCAAAAATATGACTGGGAGACAAAAGTAAGGTAAGTTAAAGAATTTGGAGGACTAAATTATAAGTATAAAGATTTGAGGGATTAAATTCTAATTTTTAAAGATTTAATGGACATATATATCTATGAAAACCCCTTAAAGAATTTCTTATGGGCAAATTAATTAAGCTGTATTAAATTGTAAATGGCCGGCCATCTACCCTGGCTGTATAATCAAAGATGATCTCACTAGACAATTCTAGCTAGATCGCTAAAGGCACGTGTAATTAAGCAAGCAACATGCATGATAGCTAGCCAAGCTAGCTATATATACGTATATATGGGTATCTGTTCCTTACATTTTAAAAATTAAAATTTAATCTCTCAAATCTTCATATTTATAATTTAATCTCTAATTTCTTTAAGTTACCACAATTTAGCCCTCCAACCGTATTTTTTTTCCGAATTTCCTGTTATAATCCTAAATTTCTTCATTTTACTCCTTTCTTCCCCTCTTCCTCCCCTCTTCCTCTTTTTATTGATTCCCCTCTACATTCTTCTCCTCTCTTTTCTCTCTCTTTCCTCTTTTTATTGGGTTTTTCTTAGTTACTTCACTTTAGAGACTAACTACGAGAGAAGAGAGAGAGGAGAAGAGTGGAGAAGAAAATCCAATAAGAAGAGAAAGAGAGGAGAAAGAGTAAAGAGAGACTAAAGTAAAGTAACTCAGGATATAACAGAAATTTTGGGCCAAAAATATGACTAGGGGACTAAATTGTGGTAACTTAAAGGATTTGATGACTAAATTATAAATATTGAGATTTGTGAGAGTAAATTCTAATTTTTAAAGGTAAGGGACAGATATGTAAAAACTCATATATATATATATAGCTTAAATATTGTGCTTAATCTTCTTACATATAAGAAATTGTTTATTAATTATATGTGCAGTGCATGGTGTAGGCAGAGAAGTTAAATTATTAAGAGGAGTATTGATGTAATATTGAAGAAGAATTACGAGCTAGCTAGTCCTTCAGTTGATGATGCTGGACATTGGCTGGTATGGCACTAGGCTGCCCAACACTGTGTCGGCAGCACCATCACCCTGCAGTACTGATCCCATTGGAACGGAGCCACGGTGGTGGTAGTTAGCAGTACTGGTGGAGCTCCGGGGAATCTGATGCGGAAGCAAAGTAGTCCCAAGTGTATGCTCTCCAGGGCCTCCTCCACATAAGTCATCAACATCAGGGTTATTGTTGGTGCTGCTGCCGTTGGTACAACTGCTATTGCAGCTGCAATTGACATTTGTAATATGAATGCCGTTGCCATTGTTAATTAGTTGGTTGTTGGTGGTGCTGTTGTTACTGGAGCTGCCGCCGTCGACGACGTATGCTTGGGCTTGGATCAACATCCTCTTGGATGGTGGCATTGCAGCTGGATTAATAATTACATTGCTGATCCCTGCTGCTGCTGCTGCTGCTGCAGGGTCACACTGGTGCCAGTAATTAGTGGGCGGTGAGGAGGATATGGTGGCGGTACTAATATTCACTAGGGGACGCTTTGCAATTGCTTGGAAGGCGGGGGCATCCACTAAACATAGCTGCTCCGCCGGCTTCGACGACCTGCAGATCATATTAGTTATATTGGAAGGAGAACTAGAACTGGCAGCAGCATCAGTACCAGACGTGGAATGGATGCAGAGAACTCCATACTCTTGCTGCTGCTCATGATGATCATGATTACTGCCACTGGTCAGAAAACCTGGGAAGAAGTTGTCATCATTGTGGAGCAGAGCGCTACTGTAATTGGCGGCATGCTGATGCTGACGATGAAACAGAGGCTGCTGCTGCTGCTGCTGCTGCAACCTTTGTGGGGCTGTTACCTCGGGGTTAATTGGTTGCTGCACTCGGCAGATGGCTGCGGCCACTTCGGGGGGATTGGTTAATGGCAGAGTGGATGCTGCTGCTGCAGCAGCAGCTGCTACTGAGACGGAAAGCATGTTATCCACGGAGTCGTCGTGTTCCATCGGTGACGTTCGCAGTGTACCGTTGCTGTTGCCGTTGTTACTGTTGTTTTTCTTGTAGATTCGGCATAGGACCCAATCGTCTAGCTGCAGATGCAAAATGCATGCAATCAGATGCTCGCTCGCTCAGTTGGTCTAGCATAAATAATATTTGAAATTGAAGAATAATAACGATTATAATTAGTTTACCCTTAGAGAGGGCTTCTTGCTGCCGCGGGTGCTTCCGTGAGTATTATAAGTCGCTTGGGGAGGAGGCCTGGCGGTGGTGGAGGTGTTGGCGTTGGCGTTGTCGGCAATTAGGCGATATTCATGCATGATCCAATTGGTTTTGATCCCTTTGGGAGGCTTCCCTCCGTAGAAGACGAGGGCCTTCTTCACCCCAACCTTAACCTTTGTGTTCTTCTGATTATTGCTAGCAGTGGTAATCCCTGAGGAGCTCAAGATGGGTTTATCGGTTCCTGTGGCCTTCCAGTATCCGGAGGTTGCAGCCCGATTAGGCCGAGCTCCGTTTGGGTATTTTCTGTCCCTGGGGCTGAAGAAGTACCATTCCTGCTCCCCAAAGTTTGCCTTCTCTGATATTATAATTAATATATCAACAAGTATTGTTTAACAACATGAACGAATGATTATACCATGTATATATATACATATATATGTAGGAGTTGGAGTACCGAGTATACCAACAGTTTGATGATATGAGTGTATATGGGTGTTGCATATCATGATTAATTAAAATTAATTTAGAAGAAGGCAAACTAGCTAGGCAGGTAGGTAGCTATATAGGTAATTAAATAAATAAATAAAGGATGGGAATTAAATATAATATACCAGGAAGTTGCCATGGGTCGAATTTGTAGAGATCAACCTCAGCGATGATGGTCACAGGAAGAGGGATTGAAGCTGCCTTCCTTTTCAGGTAGTGTACTACAAGCTCTTCATCTGTGGGATGGAATCGGAATCCAGGTGGAAGCTGCGGCAGCTGCTGCGAACCTCCTGCAGATGATGAATCAGTGCTCTCCATCTACCTTTGTTAATTAGGTAGTTAGCTAGCTAGCAAGCTACCCCAATGAAAATTGATGGACGGAACAATTAATCTACAGATCGAAGAAGTACATACATATATATATACATATACATATATATATATATATATATATATATGAGAAAAATGGAAATGAGCTGACAGCTCACGCAAGTTACCTGAGCTGCAGTTCATTTCCACTATCTCTAATAATCTTTTTTAAAAATTTTCTTTTGGATTATGATCTCGACTACCTAGAGTTCACTCATACTCAATTTCTTGGGTTTTAGTTTTGATTTGGTACTCCATCAAGTTAACACAAAATTAATGGTTTTCAATGAATAAAACATTTTGTATGCACTTGATGAAAGGGTAAATGAACTCCAAAATTTATGAAATTTAATCTGAAATAAATTAAGTAGGTGTAGATAGTAATTGTTAAAAAAAATTGAAAAAAGTCTTTGAATCATTATATTTTTTGCCGCTAGCTCACGTAACATTTCCTGAGCTGGCGGCTCATCTACAGTAATATATATATATATATATATATATATATATATATATATATATATATATATATATATATATATATATATATATATTGAGAATGAGGAGGACTAGAATGAAAAAGGAAAAAAAAAAAAATTAAAGAAGGCAGTTCAGTTGAGTTGAGTTCAGTTTTAGGCCGAAGTTCGGTTGGCGGTGAGGTGAGATCATGATGAGCACCAGAATAATGAAATGGGTGTGTGCTGAGGTTTGTTATATGGCATCATCACTCTTTTTCATTTTTTGTCACTTCCTCTTCAATTTTCTTTCCCCTTCATTTTTGGGTCGGGGGAGAAGGGCTAATTCTAAATGCGCACCACTTTTTTCCTAGTGAGTCCCAATTTTCTGATGAGCACCAGGTATTCTAAAAAATTACTTATTTTTGCCGGTGAGCACCACAAATATTTCTAAAATACCCTTCTGCTCCCTTTTAACCGTTTCTCCTTCTCAAAAATCATATTTTTCCTCACGATTACTATCCCCAACACCTAAATCTGCATCCCTCCTCCGGTCGAGCTTCCTGCACGGACTCCGCCGGCGCCTTCCACGAAACATCGCTGCCCCCAGAAACGTGAAAGCTGCCTTCGTCGCCGATATTTTCCGTGCTCAAGCAACAACACGCTAGGGCATCTAGGACATCGTTTTTTTAGGTTTTTTTTTTTTAAATTAGTTGTGGTTTTGAAGTCTCTTAATCTTATAGTTTGTTGATATTGAAATATTTAAAGTCAAGAATTTTTTAGTAGTGCGGAGATTTAAATGTATGCGATTTATTTTGGAAGGTATTAGAAGATAAAATTTTTACTATTAGATATTTGACTAAATTATAATTGTTATTTGTGTAAGTTATAGTAAATGTGGAATTTTGAATGAAGTAGGTAGGCATGTTGTTAACCAAAGAAGAATAAATTGCACCAATTGTTGATGCCAAATGCGGCAATTATTTGCTAAATTTTTTTGTGTAGCTAATGGTGTATGTGTCGCAATGTTTAATTTACAGTAAAATTCAAATGGATCAATCCCAGTCATCAAGAATTCATCCTACAACATTGAATAGAGGGAACAAAACTACATTAAAGGCATCGGCTGCTCCAATAACCGAAGTAGCCAAAGACAAGTCGGTTGCATTGCATGGAACGACGAACGTCGTGGCGGGAGAGGCAAAGGAAGATGTCTCACATGCCATTGATGAGGGACCGATATATTTGTCAGTTATTAAGAGTTTTAAAACTCATGTTGCTTATTTTATTAGTAAAAATGAGGTAAATAACAATAGATTCCGGTTGTAGTTAGTTAATTATGGATTTAATTTCTTACGATTTACCTTTAATGCAAGAGAGAGATCCATTGTGCTGCTTAAATCACACCGAAAAAATCACTGCATGGCCGGCTAAATATTTGACCAACATTTTTCAAAGTTTCCTTGGCTTCTTCGGAGTTGTCTCTTCAATCTAGCATGTGCACTTTCCGCTCTGTTTGTAGTGACATTGTCCCGATGTAGATACATTTTTGTCCAACAGGCAACAAATCTTTCATTGTATGGATCCAACCATGTTTTTGTCACGTAATTCAATACATTAGGAAATGTGCGAAAATCATTTACTAGACTGTTCAAGTTACTGTTATATTCCTCAAATGTATTAGATAATATAATAATCTTCCAACTCGAATAAAACTTCTCCCACTCTTACTATTGATCAAAATATTTTCTAACATTTGCTAAGATATTCTTGTTAATATGCCACCTGCAAAGGAGATGTTGACTTGATGAAAATGTGGATTCCACAGCACTAACGAGTGCCAAATCTCTATATGTGACAATTACATTAGGTTCAATGATCCCGATAAATAATCCACATAACTTATTCTATGCTCATGCATAATTCGTTTCCTTCTCATGTTCAAGAAATGCAAAAAGCGATGGCAAATGTCATATTTATCGACGTCAGCAATGGATAATTATACTTGTTAGTCTTGTATGCGCAATCCATTATTATGATGCCCGGAAATGCGCGTAACATGTCCACACCTACAGGGTGCGCCCAGAAAAAATCTGTGACATAATCGTGCTCTTCATTTCGCCAATGCCACTCAATATAGTTTGATTCTGAAACATTTAATAACAGGTGTTGCATCTGAGATCTTCCCCCCTGCTCAAGAACTCGATGCTTGTGGTGAGCATTATATATTGTTTTCATCGTTGAAACATTTTGTAGATTTTTCTGTTTCAAACGAAGTCAATATATCTCTAGGACGCACGTGATATTTTGACAACTCAATCATGTGTGCTGTCTTATATTCTGACAATCTCCCAACATAAGGGTGCCCTTCCAAATATTCTGCCGGTGGGTGATTATGCACACCGTATATTACTTTCAACCCCCACTCCGATCCCCCAAAGTCTACTGATCACCTTTCAATTGAAAGGGGCACTCATATTTCTTATTCCCCCTATGTCCATCGGCATTTGGTATTTTCTTAAATCCGGCCTTGCCACTACACTCGCACCCAAACCAAACCCTACCCCGCCTACTTCGTCCTCCACTATCGGATTTGGAAATCATTATCACAAACGCAAGCTTCTATTCCGTGTCTCCTACCCATTGACAAAGTTCATCTCTGCTATCAAATATCTGCAAATAAACAACATTATCATTAGTTCCAAGAAAAGTATCTCTTTTGTCACATGTTGTATACTTTATTACATACCCGAAATGTATTGAAGTCTATACTGTAGTCGACATCTCCAATGTAGGATTTAACTTTACCCGATTGTGTAGTTACATCAACCTTAAATGACAATACAAATAAAATTAATCACATATATATAATCTAAAATAAAATGGCAATTCCAAAAAATTTGGTCGAGATTGAAACATCGACCTATTAGTCTATTTGTCTGGTATTTAAAATCCGGACAAATAGATTACCAGTCAGGGTTTCTGCCTCGACCGACTGTCCACTTCATCAAGTCCAGAGCGAACCCAGGGCTTCGTTTTTTTTTTTTTTTTTTTTTTAAATCTTTCATCCGCATATAACTTAATTCGTGATCTCAAAAATCTAGTCCAAACAATTGACATTTCTTTACTACATACATCTAAACATGGAGAATAGTTTGAAGAATCCAAACTTCTATTACTTTTCCCAATCTTCTAAATGCGACAATAATCCGCAGTCTAATGGGTTTAATGGGTTCTCCTTCTTTCTTCTGCACTAAAAAAAAATGCCAAATCCACAATGGATTCGAATGAAATCACTCCGGAGCAAATACTTACAGATTAGGGTTTTCTCTTTTTCTTTTTTTTTTCCCTTCTTTCTGCAGTTTGGGTTGTGCGGGAGGGAAAACAGAGCACGCGAGGGAAGACGTGAGGTCATGGTGCTCACTAGGAAATTCTCATGCCCTTTTTTGTCCAAAAAAATACGATAAACTTGTAATTATTTCAAATTTTAGTCACTCACAATAAAAAAAAGTGGTGCGCATTTAGAATTACCCCTGGAGAAGCTGGCAGCTACCTACCTGGCTAGTTTAGCTGCTTACACTTGGGGTGTGTTTGTTTGCATAGAAGTAAAATGGAAGTAGTGGAAGTAAGCCTACTTCCACTACTTCAAGTGTTTGTTTGGTCAAGAAAGAAGTTGGAAATTACTTCTTATATGGTGAGGTGGCGTCTATGTGGCACCTCACTTCCAAAATTTTCTTCCTCACACTATTGGGTTGGAAGTGATTAGGAAGTAAAAGAAGAAGACAAAAATATATTTTTTTATTTATATGTCATCATTATCTTTCAAAAATTATATATTTACATCTAATAAATAAATAAAATAATATAAACTATGTTTATTTAAATAATACTTTTTACTTCCAAACACACTTTCTTCTTCCAATACATTAGTAAACAAACACAAGAAGAGAATTCTTCTTCTACTTCAATTTTAGAAGTTACTTCTCAATTCTTCCTTACTTCCACTACTTCCAACTTGCCAAACACACCCTTGATGGATGGCCCTAAGAATAGAGCATTAATGCAAATACTCAAACAAATAAATATTTTTTATTATTTTTTTTTGGAACCATTACTACAGAGGTCTTCCATGTTTGTTTTACCCAACAAATAACGCTTAGAAAAAAGTACCAAAAACACAAACCTAGCTAATGAGTACAAATGGCCACAACAAAAAAGAAATAATCACCGATGCAACTAAAGGCAATTTGTAGGTGCGGCTAAAGTCCCTTTATATGTTGATACATGACTTTAACTACTAAAAAACCTAGCTACTGAATTGGACATAATGAAATAAACAGTTCTTGCTTCAAAAAACAAAAAGAGAAAAAAAAAAAGAAAAAGAAAAAGGAAAAGGCAAAGGAAAAAAAATATACTCTCTTAACAGATGGAACTGGCTGTGGAATTTATCGGACAATTAAGGCTCGAATTGGATTTCAGTAGTGCTAGTCGGGGTTTTTGGGTTTGTTTTAGCTAGTTTTGGTTCCTAGCATGAAATATCCATCATTATACAAAAATTCTAAAATTGTGGTGAGAGTTAAAAAAAATTATTTTGCATTATAATATATCCATGCGGGTTGATCATCCATTTTAGGGCAAAATCTAAACTTTTCAAAATGATATTTATAAAGTTGTTTTGATATTATATAGAAATCCCAACCATTATATCAAAACTACAAAATTATGATTATGAGTCTACTCTCACGAGGCATGCTCAGTTAGAAAAATTTTCTGTTTAGTGACTACTATATCCCATAAATTAATATTTTATTCCAATTGGTACTACACTGATGAAACGTTCATTAGTACCCAACAACTGATTTTGTTACTAGTTTGTTACCGCTATTAGTGTGGTTATGATAGTATGACGATCAAATCCTAAACATTAGTTGAATTAGGCGAAAAAGTTTGTTGCACTGCGTACCAGTGCAGGGCAGTTACGACGCTAAAGTACCAAACCCTCCACCAACCTCACTTTCTAATTTGGTTTCTGACTAAACTGTTTGTCCATTTATTGGTTTAAAAAAAAAAAAAAAAAAGCACCGTAGGTTTTATTATTGTTGATTCAAAAATATGATCAGTCTAAGTTCACAACAAAGAAGCCCATTTAGTAAGGATCCAATCACAAAATCCGTAAGACTCGACAAATCTTAACCCAACTTGGAGTGACTTAATCCAAGTACGTACAACTCGAAAACGGTGTCTATGTGTCTACCTCATAACAAATCCATTTTAAAATCGGATTTCTACTCAAACTCTATTTTTCTCAATTTGTATAGATAATTAGGACTCCCCTTTCAAGTTATACAAGGAAATCACATAATACTAGATTCACCGCAAGTTAACGCCCTAACCGCTAATTTGAGAGGAGCTTGTATTTTGTCCATCGTTAAGACTTGTCTCAACTGAAACTCGTTACAACTTCATGTATTTCTCTCTCAATTCATTGTTCTCATTAATTAAGATAATATTTCCATTACAGCTTATTAATCCAAAATCTTGCATCTTAAATGGTTGGTCGTTGTCATCTTCAATCCTGACCTGAGTTTATCCTGAGTCAAACTGTTGTTTGATCCTTGAATTGATCTGGCTAATTTAGTCGATAATTTTTGACATTAATAATTATATATTTTGGAATATTATAATTTTTTTAGTATATAACTTTGGGACCAATCCCCATCTTTTATTGATTAGAAATTAAAAGAGTAAGTTTTATCGCATAATAATACTCATGGATACAAGGCAAGGAAGTACAAAATAAGATTAAAGAGTACAAGGGCGATCTTACAGCAAAATATATAAATGACAAATTAAAGGCCAGATGCACATAAAAAGTAAGTGTGTTAATTGCTCTCCACCGCAATACTCGCCTTGCCCCGCGCGCACGCTGCTCTGATGACACCTAATTAATAATGCTTCCTTCGTATTCATTGCATCGTCTTAAACTCTGTAATGCTCTTCAATATATAACACGTACGTCAAGTAGAGTTTCTTTGCATGCACCTGCAATGCAATTGCTCGATATAGTTGCGATCACTCTCTGAATATTGTTCCCTGCAGCCATCGTAGCCCCCAGGACCCGTCCTAACATTTTAGAGGCCCGGGGCGAAATGAGAAAGGGGCCCTAACAAGTCTTATTAAAATTTTAAATAAATATTTTTATTACCAAAATTAAAATTTAGTACACAATTTTGCCATTACAAAAACTAATCATAATTCATAAAAAGCAATTCCTTGGGGCATTTCTATATGCAAAATCCTCAATAATAGTATCAAGATCAATACTGTCCAACATTTTCTTCTCAATACATAAAATCGCCAAACCATTCAACCTTTCTTATGACATTGATGACCTCAAATAGGTTTTCAGCAATTTCAACTTTGAAAAACTTCTCTCTGCTGATGCAACAGTCACAGGTGCTGTCAATAAGATTCGATAAGCAATGGAAATATTAGGATAGCAATCTGCAATTTTGACATACTCAAAAATTTCAACTGATGACATTGACATATTTGGCAGAGTCATATTCAACACTTTTAGTTCAGAAAAAAATCATCTAAATCCACATTCGACACATTGTTATGAGAAAAAGTATTGGTAAAATTAATACAACACTCTCTTAATTCATTATCATCCAATGACTTCAACTTTTTTGAATCCAGTAAGAATCCAAAAATATTTTCAAATATCTTTAATTGCTCAAATCTATTATTCAATGAAGAAATTGCCATATCAACAAAGAAGCACTGGGCCCCTTTAGGATACTGTTCATTACTGTACATATATTTAAGATGTGTACCTTGGGCCCCCTTTAGATTATGGGCCCTGGGCAGGTGCACAGCCCGCACATGCCCAGGGCCGGCCCTGATAGCCCCTCACAGAATCGTCGTGCATGCACACATTCCCTAGCAAGTCCAAGGCTATCCTGCACAGCCTTTATCAATATATATATATATATATATATATATATATATATATATATATATATATATATATATATATATATATATATGAGAAAAATAGAAATGAGCTGACAGCTCATGCAAGTTACCTGAGCTGCAGTTCATTTCCACTATCTCCAGTAATTTTTTTAAAAAAATTTCTTTTGGATTATGATCTCGACTCTCTAGAGTTCACTCATACCCAATTTCTTGGGTTTTAGTTTTGATTGGTCCTCCATCAAGTTAACACAAAATTAACGGTT
The DNA here is from genome assembly GCA_036321105.1 of Dracaena cambodiana. Classification (NCBI taxonomy): domain Eukaryota; kingdom Viridiplantae; phylum Streptophyta; class Magnoliopsida; order Asparagales; family Asparagaceae; genus Dracaena; species Dracaena cambodiana. The sequence goes on from JAYEPQ010000005.1 coordinate 65,357,717, forward strand.
TTCAATGAATAAAACATTTTGTATGCACTTGATGAAAAGGTAAATAAACTTCAAAATCTATGAAATTTAATCTAAAAGAAGTTAAGAAGGTAGAAATAGTAATTATTAAAAAAATTAAAGAAAAATCATTAGTTCATTATAGTTTTGTTGCTAACTCACGTAACTTTTCATTAGCTGGCGGCTCACCTACAGTAATTCCATATATATATATATATATATATATATATATATATATATATATATATATATATATATATTGCGAATTCGGTTCAGTTGTGATTTCATTGACACTCGGATAAATTATTCTCTCCGGCCCCTAGCTAAGAGCTCCCCCCACAATCCAAGCTTAATTTCAAGCACAATGGTGTGTAGCGTTGGATGCAACAGAAAAAGTGTTCAATGGTACTGTTCGTGTGTCAACGGACGGATCAGTGGCGATGACGTCGTTAGCTAGCTAGTGGAACTAGAAAATTATATATGGAGGTGACAATTAAGCGAGGGATCGATGTCCTGTTCTTGCATGCCTTGTGGGTCATGCAAGCCAGTGTGGGGTGTCAGGGAAACGGCTCGATTTTCGTACGTAAGTTCGTGCTGATTGCATGGAAGAAGAACGACCAAGGGTTACGCTGAAAATAATGACGCATGCAGCACTGATCGGTAGAGGCTCAGAATGGTCGGTGCACCGCAGTCGGTCGGTGCTCGCTGCGGAGTGGTGTGAGAGTGGTGCTCACCCATATATGGGGTGAGTCATCGACTACCGCAACATGCAGCAGGGCCGGAGGGCTACTGTCAGGGTGGGTCAATAAAATCATAACTTAGGTACGTTATAAGATAGCAGTTGATTTTAGATAAAGGATGAGGTTTGTTTCTGAGTTGAAAGTAGTTGAGGGTATGTAATCTCGTTATGGTGGGGCGCCGGCGTCAGGGTCAATAAATCCAGGAGGTAATTCCATTAAATAAAAAAAAAAAAAAAAAAAAATTAACTGTATATCCCCCGCATGGGTGTACCACCGTTAGTGCTAAAAAAAAATTAGAAAAACTATATAGTCTTATTCTCTTCTTTGCTTCTTTATTTCTCAGTTTTTCTTTTTTTGTTTTCTTTTTCGTTTTTTTTTTTTTTTTTTTTAAACTATCTTGTTCACTTTAATTTATTTTTTTCCTCCTTTAATCTTCCATTTTAGAGAACAAGGTGGAAGTGCAGCCTGTAACACTGATGCCACTTTCATTAACAAAGACCCGGCCCACAAAAAAACACGAAAAGAAATGGATATATCTGTTAGTATCCCATGGCACATAGATAATCAATCTGGCATATATACTATATATCATAAGTTCGTTTATGATACTCAAATATTTTTTTTTCTAAGGGGGTAAACAGCGAGCAAAATGCCCTTTGTGTTATATTAATAAGCCATAACAAAACGTTCATATTACAGTAAAAACAAAAGATACTTTTAGATTAACTACCGTACTCTACAGTGGAGATCATGCCCCACCTAAACATAAAGTCTATAAGGTCAACATACAAATACAAAAGCCAATACAACAAAAACCATAATGCCTTCAATGTTGTCATCTCGTCATTCTTGGTCAGCTCTAACCTACTCCCGCATGCATCTTCTCATTCTCTAGACCTTGATCACCTTCCTCTGTATCCTATTCTTCAGAGGGACAAATTTTTTCCCTGTCTGCAGAAGACCTATCCAGGAATGTATATCAATATATGTAAACTAGAAATATGTAAAAATGAAATGCTTTTGCTGTCGAAAAATTCAATTGTTTCTTTCTTTCCACATATTCCAGCATATTGCTGCAGTCACAATACGACAAATATGAGCACCATGTCGTGTATTCCTACTAATATCTATCTTGTTCTAAATGTCAACTGCCTCGGACAATCTGAGTGTAAGCCCTAAAAATGCCACACACTTCTCCCATATTCGGGATGTAAAAGTGCACTCAAAAAATATGTGCGTGATTGTTTCATCTATAGTACCACACAAACTGTACATATTTGGTCCCTTCCAACCTCTCATTTGGAGATTATCTCACGTAAGTAAAGCTTTTTTGGCAATAAGCCATAAGAAATACCTGATCTTTAAAGGGCATTTAACACACCATATTTTACTTGCATATGCCATTTTATGCCCTCCATCTATGATGAACTTATATGCGGACGCAATTGAGAACTTACCATGTTTTTCCGATCTCCATATGGCAGAGTCCTCTTCTGTTTCAGTGGGAGGATAGTATCTAAGTAGGTTTCTTAAGCTCCCTGATCTTTGTATGTGCCAGGTCTTGTGTATGAGCTTCCAACCTCAGGTTCCGTCAGTTACGATGCCACAACGTATCAGTAGTTGCTTCCTTATCAAGTGAACAAGTGAAGGCTTTTGGGAATAGTCTTACTAACAGCATATCTGAACACCAACGATCATGCTAGAACAAAATCCTCACTACAAGACTATAGAGTTTTTTGTGACAACAAAAGTTGTCACTAAAAATCTTTAACTCATAACTAAAAGTTCTTAGCGACGAGTTTAGTGGTGACTAAATATTGTCGCATATGTGGCTATCACTAGAACTTTTTGTGACGACTTTTGCTCCTCATTACTGAAACTAGTTTTTAGTAACAACTTTAACGTGTCACAAAAAACTTACTAAATTGTCACTATAACTCTTCTTTTTGTGGTAAGTTTTATCGTCACTAAATCTTATTTTTGACAACAAAAGTTGTCACAAAAATGTTAATATATTGTCATTATTACGACTCTTTAGTGAGGACTTTGATTGTCACTAAATCTAATTTGTGAAAATAATATTCGTAACAAAATATTGATTCTCTATCACTATATATTTATAAAATATTATCTAATGATGTCATTTACACAATTAGTGATGATAAAAGTTGTCACAAAAAGTAATTATCAGTGACAAGATTTAAAATAGTGCCACTAAAAACTACAATTTGTAACAATATTAATTGTCACTATAACTCGAATTCGCGAGAATATTCGTTATCAAAAATATACTTATCAGTGACGATTTTTATATTTTGTTACTAAATCTTAATTTAGTCACCAAGCATTTATACATTCATTAATATCTTCAAACATCATATTCATATGAGATGTTTTACAAATAACTGATACATATCTCAATGATATAGATAGAAAATTAAAATTCATCTCATAAACAATATCAAATATTCATAAAATATACCATTCAGACTTACATAACTATTAAATTATTTTTGTTCGAAACATGTTAAATCAAATTAAATACATAAAAATCAAATTTTTTTTATTGCGATACAGAACTAATAAAAGAAGCCACAAGCTCTGAAACATTGACTCAAATTCAGATTGCATTTAAGCTTTTATTTCAGCAAATACTTCTTGAAACTCTGCCTTTAATTTCTCATTCGACTCAGTTTGTATTTCTTCTTTAATTTTTTGAGCTATTTCAATCATCAATATCTCCTTGGCCTCTTGAACATCTTGTCGAAATCTTTTACTCGAAGGTCTTGTCCATGCTCTTTCTCTTTTCTGCCCACTTTGAAAGAGATACTTGTTTCAGCAATGTTCCTGATCTCCTTCATTCCTTTCCAAAAAGGACGAGATATTGTAGTTATTATGTGGTTTGTTCCACCACCTCCCTTCCTTGAATCCCGAATGACCTCTGAAGGTGTCCCTCAGGGTTCAATAGTAAACTCAACCACCATTTTGAGAGTAGGACTAGATTGGACATCTTCAAATCTCTGACTTCTAGTCCTCCCTCCATTTTAGGCTTACAGATCTGCCCCCAGAACACTAGATTATACTTGGCTTTTTGCTCTATGCCACTCCATAAGAATCTTTTTCAAATTTTATCAATCTTTTTTCTGACCCAAGTTGGGAGCAGGAAAATTGAGATAATATACAATGGGGTAGATGAAAGCACCGAGTTAACTAGTATAACAAGTCCCCCCAGTGTAATGCCCCCAATTCGGCTCTACTTTTTTTTTCCGAAACGGATGACGCTTCTTAAATACTATAAATAACCCAACAGTCACAAGATCTTGAAATAACCGTAACTACTCCTATATCAAGATGAACAAGCATGTCTGAAACTGAAAGAATTTCATTTATACAGAGTGTTGATTACATAAAATGGCACACTGCTCTAATTATTTACACAAAAGAGTTAAATACTACAGAGTTAAAGTAGTGCCCAACAAAAAAAACAGGAACAAGAAGTGCGAAGTGCCCAAATAGTTTTGTACTAATATCTTCTACTTGATCTGGTCAGTGAACTAAGGGTCGTTGTTTGGAACGATTTGCCCTTCTCTACTTCCATGATCTGAGCTTAAGAAAACCCAGGGGATTAAACCCAACAAGTAACATAAGAGCAAAAATATGTATACTATTATAGTTCAAAATATAAATAAAAAATATACAAATAAATTGCATTGGTACGAAACACATCATGAGAATACTGAAAATGAATTAAGTAAGACTATTCATGCAAATAGCAGACACAAATCATGTAAATGTGACAAGTCTATGTGAAGTCCCTATTAGTATGTAGGTAAGGAGATAAGTGTCAATCATGTTGCATGTAACAAGAATTATGTAAGTCATCCACACGATTCATGTAAAATTTAACAAATCTATATCATGTTAGTGTTGAAATTGGAAATCAATGATGGATAAGATAGCGCAGTTTCTCATATTATACAAGTGCCCGTGCATACTCGGGACCCGGCCTCAAATCCATAGCGCTGAACCATGACACACCGCTAGGTGTTAACAAGTCAGATCCCGTTCAATGAAATAAGTAACAGGCATCACCCATATGGTGATTCATGTATTAGATGGTGGCTCAGTACCACCCAGTGCTGTTAGAGAAAGGCTCTCAACACCTAATCAAGAAGTTGGCAAATAAGATTCTTGTACAATACGGTACTTATTCATCATATAGTTTTTCCAATTTTTTCCATGTTAGTAATACATATGATATATGTGAATTAAGGAAACACGTGGCCTTTCATGTCAAACTGTGTACATATCATTTTCACAAGAATCAAGAGTTCAGGAATCAAGAGTTCAGAAATCAAGATTTGGGATCATGTACACATGTATCATAAGAATACTTCATGTCATGTAATAAAGATACAAGAACTTATTCTCATGAATAATCTTATCTTCATGTATCATAAGAATACTTCATGTCATATAATGAAAATACAAGAACTTGTTCTCATGAATAATCTTGCCTTCATGTATCATAAGAATACTTTATGTCATGTAATAAAGATACAACAACTTGTTCTCATGAATAACCTTGCCTTCATATATCATAAGAATACTTCATGTCATGTAATAAAAATACAAGAACCTGTTCTCATGAATAATCTTACCTTCATGTATCATGTTAATATTCACATGTCATGTTATTATAAAATGAATAAGTATTATTAAACTTATCATTATGTTATCATAGAATAAATAATATTTAGAAAATTCCAAATCCGCAAATCTGGCTAAGTATGTAAATCCGCGAATCTGGCTAAGTATGTAAATCCGCGAATCTGGCTAAGTACGTAAATCTGCGAATCTCGCTAAGTATGTAAATCCGCGAATCTGGCTAAGTACGTAAATCCGCGAATCTGACTAAATCTGTAAATTCTCGAATCTGGCTAAGTATGTACATCCGCGAATCTGACTAAGTCTGTAAATCCGCGAATCTGGCTAAGTATGTAAATCCACGAATCTGACTAAGTCTGTAAATCTGCGAATCTGACTAACTATGTAAATCTGCGAATCTGGCTAACTATGTAATTCCGCGAATCTGTTAAGTGTGCAGTCTGCGAATCTGACTAAGTGTGCAGTCTACGAATCTGCTAAGTGTGCAGTCTACGAATCTGCTAAGTGTGTAGTCTGCGAATCTGACCAACTGTGCAGTCTGCGATTCTGCTAAGTGTGCAGTCTGCGAATCTGCTAAGTGTGCAGTCTGCGAATCTGACCAAGTGTGCAGTCTGCGAATCTGCTAAGTGTGCAGTCTGCGAATCTGACTAAGTGTGCAGTCTGCGAATCTGCTAAGTGTGCAGTTTGCGAATCTATTAAGTGTGCAGTCTGCGAATCTGCTGAGTGTGCATATCCAAAATGATCTAATAAATCCCAATAAGAATCATGCATATCCATAAAAATGAATCATGTATTCATGATACAAATCAAATAACAATTTCAAGAAAGAATCAAAAAAATAAAGTGTTATTTGCACAAAGTTCTTAAAAGAATCATGTTTTCAAAATACAAATCAAATAAATCCCAAGAAAGAATATGCATATTACTTGTACTCAAATACAGTTCAAAGAGAAAATAAGAACAAGGTGCTACTTGCACCAAATCCATATAAGAATTATGTTCGCACAATACAAATCAAATAATTTCCAAGAAAGAGCATACATGTTACTTGTACTCAAATACGACTCAAAGAGAGAACAAAAATAAGGTGTTACTTGCCTCTATTCCTTTGATCTTTTTTGTTTTAGCAAAGTCTCCCTTCTATTTCCTTTGCTCAACGAACTAGAAAAATCAAGAGTAAAGAGTAATTTTTGTTTTGTTTCTTGATAAGAATTCTCTTTGAGATAATGAGGTTATATATGCCTAAGGGCATTTTGGTAAGCTTATCCTCTAGCCTAATCCCAAGGTTTCTTGCATGTATGACAAGTGTCCAATTAGAGTGGCACCTCTCACTCTCCTCTGACAACTCATCACCACTAAATGCCAAAGAGGTGCCTTTAGAAACTTTATTAAGTTTGGACGTGTATACAAAAATTTTTTTAATCTTGATAATTTATAATTTAATAAGTATGGAATTTTTGGGGTGTTACACCCAACGAAAAATGTCTAGCCTTCCATCCTTCAAGTTTCATGCTCAACCTTATCAATTATTGGAAATCAGTCGATCTTCCTTAGTTTTCTTTCTCTGATTGGAACCCCAAGATGCTTGACGGGGAAACGGTTCGTCTTACATTCTAGTATACTCTGGATCACAAATTCCGTTAAACCCATGTGGCCGAGTGACACCATGGAGTTTTTCTGAAAATTGATGTTTAGGCCTAACCATCCTCGAAACAACAAAAATCTACTTTAGTATGATGGCGACTCTAAGATTACTCTTGCAGAATATTAGTGTATCATTCACATATTGTAGATTGCAAACCACAACCTTTCTGCTGGCCGACAAACCTTTGAATAGACCTATGCCCACCGAATTTTTTTAGAAGTTGGTTTGAACCATCTGCTACTAGAACAAAGAGGGGGAAGGGGGGACAGGGAATCCCCTTGTCGGAGCCCTCTCTTACACACCACCACCTTATCTATTTCTCCATTAATTATCGTTTGCACTTTGGCCGATCTTAACCACTGTTCTACCCAAGTAATCCAGTGTTCCCCCAAACCTCTCATCTTTAGGACTTCTAAAATGCACTCTCAGTTTACCATATCGTACGCCTTTTTGAAGTCCAGTTTAAGGAGGAATCCCTTCTTCTTTGCTTCCCTACAATGGTGTACTTCCTGGGCAAACGCAATACCCTCCAGAATGTTTTGTTCTTGTATAAAGCTGATTGTGTTGCATCCACCAAATTTGGTAGGACCGCTACCAATCAATTTGCCAGGACCTTCGAGATGATTTTGAGACTGCTGTTCAGCAAAACTATTGGTCTGTAGTCTCCAATAGTTTGTGGTGTCTCTTTCTTCGGAATGAGTACAATGAGGGAATAATTGATCATTTCAATATTGACTTCTCCTTTAGCGAACCCTTTGAGTAGGGCGATCAAATCGTCCTTCATTTCCTTCCAAAAGGTGCCGTAGAAAAAAGCGAGAAGCCATCCGGACCTGGTGCCTTCTCCGACCCAAGTTGCCATATCGCATCCTTCACATTCCCCCTCCGTGAAGTCCAAATCTAGGTTGGATAAATCCACCAAATGTTGCCAACTGAAATCTTTCATTCATTATCTCTTCGGATTCTCACTCCCAAAGAGTCTCTTAAAATGGCTATGGATGTGTTGGTGGATCCTTGTTGCAGAGGAGATTGACCCTTTCGGGGAATCGAGCACATGTATAGCATTTGTTCTTCTCTTCGTGTTTGCTATTCTGTGAAAGAAAACTGCATTTGCATCCCATTCTTTAAACAACTTATGATGAGCTCTTTGCCTCCATTTAATCTCCTTGTTCTTAAATATTTCTACTGTGAACCTGTGCAGTTCTTGTAGGCGGTTTGATTTTTCTTTCGACAGATTCTTCCCTTCCTCCTCTCACTACAAATCTTCTATCTCCTTGATCGCTTCTTCTTTGGACAGTTTTATCTGTCTGAAGTATTTCTTTTTCCATCTCAGCATGACTTGTCTTAATCGCCTAAATTTGGCAGCAATATTCTGAACAGTCTAGGATGTATTTGTTGGTTGAGACCAGTTTTGTCTAATAATTTCATGTACCTCCTCATATTCCAACCACCATTTTTAAAATATGAAAATTTGGCTTTTTTTTGCCGGATCCATAGGCATAAAGGAACATGGTCTGATGTAGGCCTCATGATAGGATGAATGTACGCACCATTAAATTTAATCTCACATTCTATTGAGACAAAGACTCTATCGAGTCTGGCTAAACTCGGATTCTCTCGCATGCTAGTCCATGTGAACCGTCACTATGTTAGGGGAATTTCTATAAGATTTAGGCTTGCCACTAAATCATTGAAATTGTTTCTGTTGCAGATGTTATTATTACCTTCTTTACGCTCATCCGAGAACCTAACAACATTAAAGCCACCTCCCAAAATCCATGGTCTCGTCCCTCACAATCTTGCCCTAGTAATGTCCTGCCAGAGTGTGTCACGGCGGCAACTCTAATTCGATCTGTAAACACTTGTTAGAGTTTGGGTCCAACCATCGACTTTTCTCCTAACTGCCATCGTCAGGCAGAATTCCCCCACCAGTGAATCCAATATCTCATATGAATGGTGATCTATACCGATCAAGATCCCATCGGATGCACCAACCGCGTTTTTAAAGTGCCAATCTGCAGCATATTGCTCAAACATAACACTGCATTTTTAAAATGCCATCGTTACGCTGAATTCCCCCTCCAGTGAATTCAATATCTCGTATGAATGGTGATTTACACCGATCAAGATCCCACCGGACGCACTAACCGCGTTTTATGATACTCAAACATAACATGCACATATTGCTAGCTTTCTACCAATCTGCAACCAAAGTGGACTCTCCAAGTCATTCAATTTCGTAGAGTTACAAGGTTTCTGGGATAGAGATAGATCCATCAGTTTTCGTTTTTTTGCTATCCATTGGATCTTCGTTTCTTAGCTGTCACTGCATCTAGCTTTTCTTTCGACTTACATTTGGGGACGAGTTTGGCCACTATCTACTGTGTTAACCTAACAAGCCAGGTGAGGTTGGCATTAGTTTTTTTTTTAAATAAAATGGTGAGCAATTGTCCCATGCGTTCCATTAATATGATTTTAATAGAACTACAGAGAAAGAAACTAAAAAAAATATAGACCAATTCAGAAGCAAAAATGGGTAATATCACGGTCTATTACAAACTAATAAAAATGGGAGGCAAATACATCTCGTCGCTGCAACCATGACAGCAGGTGGTGAATATCCACTATTCTTACTCCTCATCATTCAGGATGCCTTGGGTGGCCATGCCCATTAAAGTGCCTGCAGCTGTTGTCCCTTATGAAGGTCTTAGAGTATTCGCAGTGGTGTTCCTGAGAGGAGTGGCGTGGAGGGTCGTCCCTGTATGTCCAAATGTTACTTTGTCGAGATTGACATGCAATGCCTCTCTCTTTGATACTAGTGAGATTATCTGTCCAGACTGGTAGTCGTGACCCCCCTCTCTTCTCGCACAGTTTTTTGCTGCGCCTTGTCGGTGTAACTGTGGGCGGCCGGGGGGGGGGGGGGGGGTCTTTGATACCCGTAATCTCCTCAAAATTTGAAATTGGTTCTTCTTTGTGCACCTGGAATCCTCTCCACATCCTCCTCCACCGGTTCCACTCCATTACACCTTCAAGAGCCCTAGCATTCTCCTGCATATTACCTGACGTCTCCATCGGAATCTCCTAACATGGTATCTTCGTCCTTGAAGTAGTCCGCATCCGGAGTCTCTTTGGTTGCCGGGAGGGTTGACGACGCTGTGTAGATGTAGAGCCCTCTCCTCTAATTAGGTTGTCCAGTGTTTTAACCATAGTTTCTTTTAATCTCTCTATCAAAACTAGGGATTGAAGAGAACAAAGCTATCTGCTGATTTATAGGGACTGTGTTTGTGGGCTATAGTTCAACTATTTCATTTGGGCCAAGGTTTAAATTTGGCTCAACATGTTTAATTTGATTTTATATCTGGGCCGATCTTTCATCAGGCCCAATAAGGCCCAAGGTTATATCCTTTGTGGGGGAGTTTCTAGATGGGCACAACTTTTTTCCTTCTGAGCCCACTTAAAACTTCAATAATATTACAGCATTGCCACTAAATTTTGTTGACCAAAATACCCCTCGCTCAATCTGCTTGCGCTCGCTCTCGCCTCCCCCCCCTCGCCGCCGCCCTTGCCCTCGCTCCCCTGCCCCCGCTCGCCCTCGCCGCCCCCCTCGACCTCGCCCCCCTGCCCCCGTTCACCCCCGCCCCCGCCCCCGCCTCCGCCCCTCGCTCGCCCTCGCCCCCCTGCCCCCGTTCGCCCCCAGCTCGCCCTCGCCCCCTGCCCTTGTTCGCCCCCACCCCCTGCCCCCGTTCGCCCCCACCCCCGCCCTCGCCTTCGCCCCTCGCTCGCTCGCCCTCGCCCCCCCTGCCCCCGTTCGCCCCCACCCCCGGCCCCGCCTCCGCCCCTCGCTCACCCTCGCTCTCGCCCCAAATGTGGTCCTTGTTCCCTGTCCGGGCTAACCAGCCCGGACAGTGTGCCCAAAAAGCGTAGTTCTGGATCTGGGTTTACACCTAAAAATGATCCGGTTCTGTAAATTCGGATCATGGATACAGTTCCAGATATGCCCTGATACGGTGTGTACAAACCGATAAATAGTAAATTTGTTATCAAATCAAACAATATTAATATCTGAAATTGATGTTGCTTAAAACAAAATAAATAGAGTGCATGTCAAACAACAACGGCATCATTGGTATCAAAACACATAATATCAACAAATCATTCATAGTTTCAAACACAAAGAACAACGGCAATCTCATTTTGAGTTTGAGACTCATTTAAAAACAACGGCAACTTGATATATATAATATGTTTCTTAAGTACAGCTGCATTTAAAGGGAACGATAAATTAAAAGGAATTTTTATTCCATACTAACAACTTCATTTTGAGTTTGAGACTCATTTAAAAAAAAATAGCAAATTCTAGATTCTTCGAGACTTCCGAGCGGGTTGCTTCCTTGTGGGTTGACGGCATCTTGAAGGGCTGGGACCTTCGGTGAGGGATTGCGCACCGAGTTGTAATACAGTGTCAACATCAGTTCGTCTTGAAGAGCGGGTTGCTTCTTTGCGGATCCCTGTTTTCTTCCTCCTATTCGACGCTGTTGATCGAATCCAAAATGGTTGCGTCGGATCCATCTGTAAATAACCAAAGATTTTATCTGTAAGTCACCCCTCCTCGCTTCCCATCAGCCGCACTTGTGGAGTGTCACCCCTCGGTACTTCGAGTTCCCTCTCGAAAACCCAGTGCTCTGCCGACGAAGTATGGAAACAAACTCCTCCTTGGTCAAATTCCTCATCTTTTTATTAAAAAAAAAATTACATATCAACAACAATGAATTGAAAACAAAGCAATTTCTGGTCCAAAGTAAACAATCACCAATCTGGTACTAAGAAAAAAACCTGCTTCGGATCCTCATTGTAGTCACTAAGATTGAAGTTGATATCTGCATCAACTCCCCGAAACTTGATTGCAGCTCGATCATAAGCTCTAAATATAATCAAACCACAATTTAGTTTAACCAATAAATTCAAAACAAATCAAATTTTGAGCTCAGATCCAAAATTTCAAACCTGGCAACAGCATGAGCCGTGTCAAATCCTCCTGAAAATAACACACAAGATGAAACTAAATCAGATGAACTTGCATCATCAATTGTTTTGTATACAGAAGAAACTCGATCATGTCGAAAAATCAAATCCCTTACCCAAGTAGACTTGCTTGCTACAATCCCTGAACAAAAACAGCAAAAAAAAAACATAAATTATCATAAGGAAATTATAAATATGCTAATTTAGGAAAAAAAAAAATTTCTTCAAAAACTAACCAAATATGAGATTCCCATCTCCCAGTCCTCCTATAGAAAGTAACCCTACGGTACTGCGAGCTCCTCGACCGCGGCCCTCGCCGGCTCTTCTTCGCCGGCTGCTGCCGCGCCGCTGCACGTGCTGCCCCGCCGCCTGCACGTGCTGCAGCCCGAGATCCACCCAATGCGCCGCCGACCTCGTCGACGACGACGCCGTCGCGGCCGCCGGGAAGAGGTCCTTCGTCACGAAACCCTCGCTCTCCTCCTCCTCGATTGAAAGAGTGCAGAATCGTTCGCAGGGGAGATAAAGAGGGGGAGATGGTGAGGGTAAAGTCGGTATATAGGTGTGCTCACTAGGAAAAAAACTGATTTTCTAAGAGTAAAGATATGCGCACTAGGAAAAGTGGGCTCACTAGGAAAAAAAAACTAGTGCCCATCTAGAAACTCCCCATTTGTGTCGCCTAGGCTTGCCCTAGGGTTAGCCGTCTCCTCGCCTCCTCTTCTTCTTCTTTCGCCGAATTTCAACCCAACTGCCTCTCCCTCTGCCCGAGGAGCGCTGCTCTCTTGTCGAGCCGTCTTCCCTATGGATTAGCAAGGGAACCATTTTCCAATATCTGAAAGCTCTCTCTTCCCCTCTCTTCTTCTTCTTCTGTTAGTCCACCACTATTAGATCTCTTCTGAGGTTCTTTCGCTGCCATATTTCCATTCTCGGCATGTTTGACTTCTGCTTCTCGTCCCGATCCCCTTTCCGCTATTCCAGAACCCTCGGGTCTGCCTCACGGCCCGATTGGCCGCCGGTCGTAGGTGGGTTCGAGTGGTCCCTCAACCACGTGTATCTCCGTTTTGCCTCATTCCTCGTAACTGCCAGCACCGACCTTGATTGCCCGATTGGGTTCCCCCAAGCGATCGTCTGCCGGGGACTGTTTGACCGTCGATGGTAGGTTGCGATTGGGGTTTTTTTGTGTCTCCATCATTGTTTCTCATATTGCCCGAGGTAGGTTGTACCCCCAAGCTCCGGCTAAGTTCCGGTGACCCCTCCAATATTTTCTCCGCTCTGTCCCAAGCTTCTTGTGACACTCTTATCTTCGTCGGTTTCTTGATTTGGGTCCTCCATCTTGATTGTTGCATTGTAGTATTTGGAACCGATTGTGACTGTGATTTCCTTCGGAATGCAAACTTCATCTTCGCAATCCACGTATAACCTCGGTCAGTTTTGTGTAGTGCTGATTCATTGATCTCTAGAATCTGCACATGTTCGATTAGTATTTTGCTTCCGATTCCAATGATTGAGCTAAATTCCCTTAATCCCCTTAATCGCAATCCACACCCTCACGTGTGCCACACCCTCTCCTCATTGCCCCATCTTACCACTCTGAAACGAGCTTCATATCCCCTGCATGGGATCGAAGTATGGCATAGTGTCACTTCTAGCCCCGCCGGCGACGGAAAGCGGGCATGGTAATTATTTCTTCCTCAAATAGTTTCCAGTCGTGATAAAGCTGGCAAGGTAATTATGTCCTCCTCAAATAGTTTCCAGTCGTGATAAAAGCAGGCAAGGTAATTATTTCCTTTCTCAAATAGTTTCTCAAATAGTTTCCAGTCCTGATTACGAAGCGATGTTGAGAGAACACATAGTCCGGTCACTATCTCCTCCTTTGTAGTATTTCCTGCAGGTTGGCGTGTATTGGTTGAGTCGGCTTTTTACTTCCAGACGAGGTTGCGCCATGAGGTTCCGCTTGTCCCCAACAGTCGCCTTGTTTGTTCTTACCATACTCCTCCTTGTCTCATTCGGGTTCACCCTCAGCTTCTCAGGAAGCGTAGGACAGTCCGCGATGGCATGGCCGAGCATTTTAAATAATCTGCATCTCAAATATGGGCATTCATCTTTGAAGTGCCCCTTTTTCCTTGCAGATCCAGCAACCGTCGTTCCCATTGTGCAGTGGACTGAACTTCCTCTTCTTCGACATTTTACTCTCTAGTTTACGCTCATTCTTAATTGTTCTTCTTGATTTATATTCAGTCCCACCTTCATTGTCACCACTGTTGGTCCCAAGTTTATTTTTTCGTGCTTCAGCTAGCAGGGCGACTTGGTTGTGAGTGACATGTCCCACTCGCTGCCGCATTTCCCAGTGTCACCGATGACTCCTTAACCACCTCACTCCAACTGCAACAACGGTGTTTCGGCTTCTTATCATCGTCACTGCTGTCTCTTTCCTTCTGCTTGTTGCCTTTCCCCAGCCAGCCCCAAGTGAACTCCACGGATCTTAAAGAGTGGAATGTAAAGTTAGCAGAAGTAGTTTTCATGACGGCCTCCGCTAAACTTACACCACCACTCCGCTAAACTTACACCACCACATGCCGGTGATGAATCTGCTCCGAGGCAAATAGTCCTTCCCCTTCAGCCTTCTCCATTCGGCGAGTTGTATTCTCTGTCGGAATTTTTGTTGCAGTTTTTTTTTTTAATGTTTAAGAATGCGTTTTCAGTATGCGGGTGGTCCAGGACCGCATAACGCATAATCAGATTATGCGCCGATTATATGGATTATGCAAAATTATGTGGAATATTAATATTTTAATATATATTAATATAATAATTATAAAAAGTTGATATATTAAGTTCTAATTATAAAATAAGAACTCTGCAGCAATCAGTAAAAATAGTAACAAAATAGTAACAAAAAATAGTAATAAAAAATTTCTACAAATAAGTCCTTAATTGTGAAATAAAAAACTCTGTAGCAATGTAGCAATCAGTAAAAATAGTAACAAAAAATAGTTATTAAAATTCTACTAATTTTTTTGAATCAGAACTTTGCAACAATCAGAACTCTGCAGCAACCAGTAAAAATACTAATAAAAAACTCTACAAATAAGTTTTAATTTTCTATTAATCAGGAACAAATAACTCTACAAATAGTAACAAAACTCTGCAGCAACCAGTACTAATTGAAATTTTCTATATCAAATATACAACTAAAACACACAAAATTCGATGTTAATTTTTACGAATAAAACCCTAGCCCTATTTCCGAATGTTTTCTCTCACCTAAGAATTCAACTCTAAAATCAACTCAGTTTACTCAAAATAATTATAAAAAATGTTCAAAAGGAATAATACCAAAAAAAAAAAAAAAATCAAAACCCTAAAAAGATTCAAAATCGTAACTGAAAAAAAAAGGAAAAAATTACCTGCGCTCTCGCCGCCACTGGAGAGCTCGCCTTGAGGACCGTAGCCGCCGGAGGAGTTGTCGTCGAATCGCTGATGAGATCGGAGGGGGGAAGGGGTGATCGGAGAATTAGAGTTTTTTTTTCCGCTGGATTCGGGACTTGGGAGTTCGGGAAGAAGAGAAAATAATCAATAAAAATGTTCAAGAGGAATAGTCCCAAAAAAAAGAAAGCATCAAAACCCTAAAAAAAAAAAAAAAAAAATCCAAAATCCTGAGATTCTAACTTGAAAAAAATTAAGTGTGTTGTTGCCGCCGCTAAACAGCTCGCCTTGAGAACCGCAGCCGCCGGAGGAGATGTTGTCGGGTCGCCGGTGAGATTGGAGGGGAGAAGGGGCGATCGGAAAATTAGAGTTTTCTTTTTTTTCGCTGGATTCGGAAAACTGGGAGTTCGGGCTTCGACGCGAAGAAGGGGAAAGAAGTTAAATAAGTAAATGAGTTGCGGGTACGGGTCGGGTTCTAGCGATTTTTTACTTTTCCAAACCCAAATACCTGTTATCTGCATAATCGTTATGCGGATTATGCGCCTGCATAATCCGCTTAAACGATTATGCCGCACATAATCGCTTGACCGCTTAATTGACCGCATTCTCCCATTTCCGAACGTTTGGGTGGCAAAAACGCCTATGCGGCCGCATATGCGACCGTATTGAGCGTTTTTTGTAACACTGTTTTTTTTGGGCACCGGAGTTTTCTTACATGGATCGTCAAAAATCGCCCCCGCTAAGCACCTCTATCTGCATGCCCAATTATAGGCAATTGATATGAGAGCTGGCAAATGGGTCGGGCAGCCCGTTGGGCACGCCCGGCTCGACACGTGCCGGGCGCGTGCTCGACACGGCTCGGTTCAGCACGTGCCCGACACGGCCGTCCGGCCCAGCACGTGCCGGGCACGTGCTCGTCACGGCTCGGTTCAGCACGTGCCCGATACGGCTCGGGTGAACCGAGCCGTGCCTGGCATGGTCCAGCTCGAGCCGGAGTCACCCGTTCCGTAGGCACGGTTCGACACATTTTTTTTTACGTTAAGATTTAAGTGAGCCATTGGGAGGTATTTGCAATATTTTTTTGCGCAGTGCCCCCAACGACTTTTATAGCCGTTGGGGGGTTTTTGCAAATTATTTTTGCAGATTTTTCCTCCAACAGTCAAAATGGCCATTTGGGGGGTTTTGAAATTGTGTTTCTTTATTAATATCTTATTATCTTCTCTATTTACATTTTTCATATTTATATAAACAAATTTATTCTCCTAAAAAGTCTTCTCAAATCTTTAATCTCAATTCTCAACTCTTTCAAGCAAGTTTCAATCAAGTAACAAAAAAGTCTCAAGCAAACAAGTCTCCAAATCAAGATTCAAGGAAGTTTCATCTTTCAAACAAGTTTTTCTTCGCTTTTTCAGCTTCCAGCTTCCTCTTTCTAGTTAGAAATCTCAACTCTATCTTTCAAGTGGTTCACCGGTCAATAGATGTTTATAATTTGAAGTTTTTTGTTTGGTTTTTTTTGAAAAATTTTTATTTGATTTTTTTGAGATTTTTTTTTAAATTGATCTATACTCGTTCGGCGCTTCTTGCTCTCAAGCAGTGAGTTCTTTTTCTTCTTTTTTAACTAATGAAGAATATTAAAGTTTATACCAACTTTTAGAACAACCTCTTCAAGTTCTATTTCTTTATCTGAAGAAGAATCAACCGAAACAACCAAATGCGAAACCCAAATAACCAACCCTACTAAGACTGCTAAATCTGACATATGGGAACATTTTGAGAAAATAATATAAAATGGTGTTAGAGAAAATAAGTGTAAATATTGTCAAAAAAATCTATTCATTTATTTTAGGTAGCGAAACGGGTCACCTTAAAAGACACCTAGATAAAACTCACATACCAAATGAACCACATCAAATACAAATAAGCAATTATGGTGGATCGTTAGGATTTCGTAAATATGATCCTATTAAGACAAGAGAAAATTTAGAAAGATTTATAATACATGACGAACAACTTTTTTCTTTTTTGGAAAATCGAAAATTTGAAAGATATTGTAAAAGTATATTTACTGATGAATTTAAAAAAGTTCCATGTTCTACATCTAAATTTGATATGTTAAAAATATATAAAGAGAAGAGGGAGACTTTAATAGTTATTTTAACTTCTTTAAATTTTAGAGTTGTTATAACTGCAGATTGTTGGGAAGCTCTAAATATGTGTCATTATTTATGCATAACGGCTCACTATATAGATCAAGATTGGTGTATACAAAAATGAATAATTGGGTTTAGGATATTTAAATTTCCTCATAATACATATAATTTATCGCAATCCCTACTAAGTATTTTTTCAGTATTTGTAATAGAAAGAAAAATATTTCCCATTTCTTTCGATAGTATTTATGAAAATACGGCCGCAATAGAAATTTTTAAAAATATTACAAAACCAAATTTAGATGGAAAATTATTCCACATTAGGTGTATTTGTCACATACTATTTATGCGTTTAAGATGGATTCAAAATATTAAGTGATTCAATAATGAAACTTAGGTATACATTATTATTTATTAAAATAGTGGGCCAAGAAGATAATCATTTAAACAAATATGTAAGAATATGAAAAACTCACCTAAAATTGTATCTATAGATATTAGAAAAAGATAGAATTCTACATATAAAATGTTAAATACGGCTATTCAGTATAAATATGTAATAAATATTTTTAATGAAATAGAGTTACCAATGTATAGTTTGGATTTGTATTGCATTTCTAAATTTTTAAGCAAATTTGAAATTGCAACTAGAGCACTGTAAGACACTTATTACCCAGCTACACATATTGCACTATATTATCTAACCGAAATTAGTTCGGTTTTTAATGAATGTAGGAATCACCCAATACTTGAACATATTGTTTAACTTATGGAAACTAAATTTAATAAATATTTTAAAGATTTTCCATACTTATTATATTTTGTAACTGTTGTGGATTTCCGTTGCATGTTAGATGGACTTGAAATTTTAGTAGATTTATTTTATAAAAATATGTCTTATAAAGATAATGTTAGAGATTTAGTTAATGATATTAAAATTTGTTTAGATATTATGTATAAAACATATGAAAATATGTATGGTGTGTCAACACAATTTACAAAAGAACCAACTGTTAGGGAAACCCGTAATCCAATAATATCATCTGTATTTCACCGAAAAAAGGTAAGGCAATCTAGTACATATTTTAATGAACTAAATTATTATTTAGAAATAGCTAACTATGAAGATGATGCATTTCCTGAAAATTATGAAGCCATTAATATTTTGGCTTGGTGGAAATTACAGGAAAAAAATATATCCCGTGCTTTCTAATATAACCCGTGATCTACTAACTCCTCCAGTGTCTACTGTAGTATCGGAGTCTGCTTTTAGTACATATGGTAGAGTACTCACGGAGTGGAGAATCTCAATGGCGTCGGACACATTGGAGATGTGTGTTTACTTGAAGGACTGGTACGACGGAGAAGAAAGGGAAAAAGAATTGGCCAATGAAATAGTAGTAGATATCTCACCAGAAGAAGATGAATCATAATTGAAAGTAGACTTTTATTTTTTCTTTTCAAATTGTAATATCTATATTTGTTGGAATTTTCATGTATTTTCTAATTTTTTTTTGTAATTTTTAACTCTTATATCTCTTAGAAAAATACTAAGAACAAGTTGAGAGTGACAGTTAGGGTTTTCTCCTCTCTCTTCGGACTTTGTATAATTTTTTTAGAGATTTATAGAGCAATAATATTAATGCAATGAGATTTAATATAATAATTTTTTATTATTATTGTTACTTCTCGTTAAATCCAATTAAATAAAACTAAATAATTTTCTAAACTTACTTAATAATAAATTAAATATTTATTTATTTATTTTAATTAAAACGAGCTGGGCGTGCCGTGCCATTGGGCCGAGCTCGGACCTAAGCCCGGACAGAAACGTGTCGTGCCGTCGGCACGACACGTTTCGGTTTTGGGACGTGCCGTGTCCGGGCCATGCCGAGCACGGCCCATTTGCCGGCCCTACATGAGATATAAAAATTGCAACTATCTTTGATTAATTTGAATCTTCTAGTCTTTTCACTACAGAGGTAAGATGGACGAGGATGAGCTAGGCTGACGTTAGTTAGGTTTTCTCCGTTATGGGCAAGTATTTTAAGACCTTCTAGTCAAAATATTTTCAATAATATGTAATCTTTACCACAACAGTTTTGAAATGCAGTGGAAGTAAATTTAATAAGGTATCAGAATAGCGGACTTGGATTGAAGGCAAGAGATTTTTTGAAATCAAGACGAAATTTTATTCATTTGATGTGATTAAATTTTTTTAGTGTAAAGTATATTTTAGTGCAATGATTTCTCTATTGCGTTTAAAGAAGGAGGTATACCTAAGTTGTTTGCACAAGGGAGTTACCTATAGATGCACTTTACGTATCAAAGATAGAGAGTGTATGAAGGCAATCAAAATCATTAGTTATAATCTGCATACTCAAAATTGGTAGTATATGAAAAAAATTATGTGATTTACACATTTTATTATCATTGATCAAGATATTATATTTATTCTATTATTTAAAAACTGTTCATTTTGTACCATTCAAATATGTAATTAAAATATATCGAAAATGCATGATTTTTTTTTTATACCACCATTTTCAGTATGGAGATCACAACTAATAGTTTGGATAGTCAAAAAATAGTCTCAAGATTGAGATTTAGAGGGGTGTCTCCATATCTAACTCCCTATAGAAGCACTTTAGGTACATTTTTTTCAAATCCAGATCAATTTATGTTCAAATTCTATTAGACGTGCATTTAATTATGGTTTTTTCTTAAAAAAAGAATACCATTGCATTTAATTGGACCTTGAATCTGAGGGAGTATTAGAATATAAAACAATAACTCTCGGCATGTTTATAATTTGAATCTTTATTTTCAGTCATATAGAGGACTTTACTCGTCATTGCACCTAAACCTTGTAGTTCTCAAATCCAAGGGAAATTCTATTTACACACTGCAATTTACTTTTGACGCCCTGAGTACTCTTTACACTAAACTTTCATTTTGAAATGTCACTAATTTACTCAGTATACCCAATTGTTTTTCCAAGTTTAACCCTTCTCTCTATCTTCTTATGTCGTCTGATCCCAAATTTTTCGAGTCGGATATTAATTCCCAAACTAAAAATATGTTGGTCGGGTATTAATATCCGACCAAAAAATTGCTTGGTTGGGTATTAAAATCCGACCAGCAGCCGACGTCTTTTTCACAAAAGAATTATAAGTAATAATAATTTGCAAACAAATACACATAAAAAAACTAAGAATAAATTTAAATTGTATCATAGATTTGTCATCTGACACCAATTGCATGTTGAAATTTTCCATTGGAATAAAAAAAACTAAAACTAAAATTTCAAATCCTAATTTTACTTATTACAGTGAATTCGAAGAATTTAAAATTTCTCCAGATCTTTTTAGGAATATAAATTTAAAAAATTTAAAAGGTTAAGAAATCAAATCAATGGGTTTGTAGGAGATGCATTTTTTAAAAAAATTAAATTTCACTGAAAAATATTTTTAAAGATTTTAGAGAAAGATGATGAGTTGTAGTTCTAAATTTTTAAAATTCTTAATTTGTGATTTAAAAGGATAATTTAGTCACAAAAATAAATGGTAAACTTGTAATTATTTATAAGTTTTAAAACCGTGCGTGGATAGTAAATTTCCGTGTGCAAATAGAATTTAAATATCGGACAATCTTGTTATATAAATTCACAAAATTCTGTAGCAGATACTGTATATTAAGAGATATATCATGACATTTACAAATTCAAATGTCATACCGAATTATAAACATACATATCCCGATTATATAAATAACATAAAATTATTTAAAACATATTTGGAACTATAAGAATATCTCGACAATGTGCATTGGGATTATAAATAACTAAACTTTTGCCGAAACTTGTCAAATGCATCAAAACATAAAACAATTGAATGCTTCTAGGACCAATCGTTGGTATTGCCTTTCGCATTCGGACATTGCAATAGAAGAATGAATCGACAATAAGGGCTCGAGACTATGAAGCAAGAGGCTTGAGATCTAAGTTGTGAAATTTGAATACATATCTTGTATTTTTATCCCTATATATCATATCGTTTTGCATATCGATCATATCATATTTTGATTAATGTGTAATATATAAATAATCACAAACTATTAATATATAATTTAATAAATATATAAACAAATTTAAAGTAGAAGCAAGTACTTAACAAGAGGCAAATGCTAACCTAGAAATATGAGCAATATAAGCCAAATTAACATCCAAAGTGTCGATTACAATGAGATCATTAATTCAAATTATACTATATTAGTAAACCTTGAAATTGAAAATGATACATTCATTTTCCTCATATCTATCCCCTTCATTCCACACACTCTTTCTTTATTATACTCTTAATTTTCTTAATTTTCATTATTTAGGTTCCGCATGAGATATGTCGTATATTGCAAAATAATTAAGCTTATGTATCTAAAGAAACATAGCCCATAGTATCGTAGATAAGACGCATAACTATTTCTTTTTATATCATATATTAGCATAGATATCGCGTATGGTAGGATATTGACAAGTATGCTAAGATTACTAATCGAGTCATAATTCTATCTTTTCCATATATTAGATCTGGGCTATTAGCTAATGGATCAGATCAAATTATTGTGCGTAATCAAATTATTTTGCGTAATTAAAGTAACTAACGACATTAGTGCGACTGGGCGATATTTAGGCCATAAAGTATCATTTGTATCTCTCTTTCAAGCTAATATATTAGTCTATTTTAATTCCAGCGAGTATAAAAATACACACATTATATGGGTTATATGTAATAAATATTAATTTGCTGAAATTAGAATCTTCAACTATCATAAAAATCACATGATCATCTTTTATGCAGAAATAAAACATACCGGAATCAATCATAATGAAATCTCCTTTTTAAAGAAAACTTGTAGAAATTATTTCTCTCACTTAGCCCATTTTCTTAGCTTTACCAGAATATATGGGAAAATCTGATAAAATTGAAAAGTGTGAGTAGATAGAGGACAATTCCTATGTTCAAAGTAAAAAGACAGTTATCCTACTCCCCATAAAAGTAGGTAGATAGGAAAACAACTTCTCATATTATCTCTCACTATTAAATAACCATGCATCTCTTTTCCAAAGCCAATAACCACCGGGAAATTCTATTTGCACACTGAATATTACTCTTGACGCACGGTTTTAAAAATAATAAATAATTACAAGTTTGCCTTTTATTTTTTGGACTAAGTTACCTTTATAAATCCCAATCTAAAACTTATTAAAAATTGGAAGTACGACTCATCGTGTTTCTCATCGTGTTCTTTTTTTCCTCTCTCTAAAACCCTAATTTAAGTTTCTAAAAAGATTTGAAGAAATTTAAATTATTCGATTTTACCGTTTCAAGTGAAATTAGGATTTGGAGTTTGAGTTCTCTTATGTAAATGGAATATTCCAACATGGAACTGATATCAGCGGTCAAATCTAAGGTATGAATTGATTTTTTTTTTTGTGTTTTTTTTTTAAATTTATCGTCAATTAATTTTATTTTTGGGGTAGATGTCGCGCGCTGGTCGGTTATTAATAGCTGATCCGTACATTGTGGGGTCGGGTATTAATACCCGACCAAGATATTTCTAGGTCTTACACTAACATCCGACTGAAACTTAAATATACACTACTAACAAAATTGTTAAAAATTGTTATATATGTTTAAATATGCACTAATTATACATGTTTGAAATGAAGGCGATATTAAATGATTATTAATTTAAATTAATTTATGGGTTGTGACAAAATAATATAGAGTAATGATTCATTTGTTCTCTTGACTAATGTAGCTGGATGCAGCGACACAATGTACTCCCACTCACATTGGTTTCAGCGTGGAGAATATTTCGAATTTTACAACTTCTCGAGTAAGTCTTCTTATGTTTTCTTTTAAATTTATGTATATTATTTTTGATTTCGTCGTTTTTTAACGAGATAAGCTACTACAGATATTTTCAAACCGAGACGAGCTCTCAAGGTCGGTCCGAGATGAAGGAAGAAGACTAGGTTTTGTTATTGTAATTGCAAAATCCGATAGTGGTGGTCGTACTCAGAGAGGGAGGATTTGGTTTGGATGTGAGCGTGGTGGACAACCCAAATCTAAAAATATGACAAATATGGTTGATCGTAAGAGAAAAAGTGGATCAAAGAAATGTGGGTGCCCATTCCTTTTGAAATGTGAGCAGATGACCATGAAGGGAGAGGAATGGACTATGAAATTGATGTGTGGTAGGCACAATCATCTTGCTGCAGAGTATATGGAGGGTCATTCTTTTGCAGGGAGACTGTCAGAAATTGAGAAAACAGTGTTAGTTGAGATGTCGAAGTGTCATGTGCGTCCGAAAGATATATTGACATCATTAAAACAGAAAGATCCTAAAAATGCTTCAACAATGAAGACAATATACAATGCACGACAAAGATTGCGAGTAATTGAGTAGGGTGGGAGATCACAGGTACAACATTTGTTGTTTAAAATTACCGAATACAAATACATAGAGTAGCATCGTAGTTGTGAGCATACTGAGTCCGTTACTGACTTATTTTGGGCTCATCCTGTTGGAGTAGACCTTCTTCGTGCATTCCCAGGCATTCTAATCATGGACTGCACATACAAAACAAATAGATACAATTACCCATTGTTGGAAATTGTTGGTGTTACATCGACCAATATGTCATTTTCAGTTGCATTTGCATTTTTGGAAAGAGAAAAAGAAACAAATTATGCATGGGCAATGGACAAGCTACGTGGACTATTTCTCAACAATGTTGTATCAGGTATAATTGTCACAGACAGAGAGTTGGCACTTCTTAATGCAATTGAATCGACCTTCCCGTCTAGTCGACATCTTCTTTATAGATGGCACATAAACAAGAACGTCCTGACAAACTGCAAAAAGTTTTTTGATCAACAACAAGAGTGGGAGAAATTTTATGCTAGTTGGAAGATTGTTGTACTATCCAACACACTTGATAAGTATAATGCACATTTATGTGCTCTAAAAACTGACTTTCGAAGTTATCCAGATGCATTAGACTATGTTACGGCAACGTGATTGGATCCATATAAGGAAAGATTCATTGCTTATTGGACGAACAACTGCTTGCATCGGGATAATGTGACATCTAATAGAGCTGAGAGTGCACATGCCCGGCTTAAACGACAACTTCGAACCAGCCAAGGCAACTTCAAGAATTATTGGACAAATATCCATTCTCTTCTGGAACTTCAACATACAGAAATTAAGGCTTCATTTGAGAAAAGCCTAACAATCGTTCATCGTCATTTTATATTGCCTGATTTCAGAGAACAAAATTACAAACAAAACTTAATTTATATAAAATCTATAGTCATAACAAAAGGTTCTCGAATAAGTAAAATATATCACGTCACACAACACTATTCTTTCTGAACATGTTTGTATTAACATTATTACATTTTGAAATACAAGATGTTATCACTTTCTCTTAGAACTCTTTCTAACGGAACACCGTCTTCCACTAACTCTATGTGATTCTGGAGATCTGGTCTCTGGAACTTCTTCACTTTGTGTACTACCGGTGATAATAGACATGATCTTTTCCATAGCCGTATAAAGCAATTCCGGACGTTTCTTGCTTTCTCTAGGCCCTTGGTTCAAAAATGGACGAACAACAGCAGTAATTTGTTCAATTCTCTGCAATAAATTAAGAATAATTAGAAACAATAAAAAAGATAAAAATCATATTCAAATTAGGTCATATTTGATAGAGCAATCACATTCTAACCTCATCAATGGGCTAAGGAATATCTTGTTTGTCCCCATCATCAACTGGTCCTATAAACCGTCGAGACATCGGAGAGTACCATGCAATATAATCCAGGGTACACTCAGAAGGGTTAGTTGCTGGAGCCCCACGATGCTCTTGTGATAACACGTGGTCTTCCCAATCAACCCACATTGCTTCAGTGTGGCCGTACTTAATAAGATACTTGTTACTAGATATTCCTCTCTTTTCGCGGATTGGAGCAAACGGTGAAGAAGGAAAATGTTGGCGATGGCCAAACTGTCGCAATACTCGTACAGGGTGGTGTGGATCGGCTATGTCTCTAACTCGTATCGTACCCATATAATAAGAAACTTCCTTAAATGGGTGATGGTCTCTCAGCGAGCGATATGGATCCCATATGACCTGCAGCATAGAAAAAATAGTAAAATCCAAAATGAACAATTAATTGCTATCTTCATTGAATTAAATAAATTTGTATGATATATTTACATATCTTACCTCGGATGGAATAAGTTGGTCAAGTGTCGATCGTAAAATACGAACATGATCCACACTTACGTTAGTCTCCCGACGACTCATCCATCTGCATGCCTGCGGTTGTTCTGATTTATATGAACTATTCACTACCGGAAGGAGCTTAGGAAAGTGGCCAAATATCCACGCTTGAAGGAGAGTTAGATAGCCGGCTATCTGTGCCACATGTGCTCTAGACGCGAGTCCCAACTGTCTGTACAAATATGCTAATGCTCCAGCACCCCATGCATAAGTGTGCACTAATTCAAGGTTGTGCAAAAGGGGCAAGTAGTCAATGGAAACTCTGGTCCCGGTCTTGTCACCGAATAACGTACAACCAAGAAGATATAGAAGATACGCTCTCGCGGCACAATTAATCCTTTCATCAGAGTCATTATCGGTGACTCCAATGAACTGTTCCCAAAGCCAATCAAGTCTGACTGAAGCCCCACTCTTTGTGTTTATTTCATTTAATGCATCGGAGTGGCTAACACAAAGCGAATGGACTAACACATCAACGGCAAACTGAACATTTGCCCATTCATGCTGAAAAACTGATTTACCTGTCACAGGCAGACTGAGAAGACAACTAACATCGTCTAGTGTTATTGTCATTTCTCCAAATGGCAAGTGAAAGGTGTTTGTCTCGGGGTGCCATCTCTCCACAAAAGCTGAAATTTCAAACCTACTTACGTATTGGTACGAGCAAGCCACCAAGGAAAATAACGTGGATTTTCTAATCAACTCTATGAATCGTGTGTTAGGTTGCTTCGTACTCAAATCCCATGCCGAAATCTTTTTTGTGTGATTAAGGCAACGTAGTGGCTCACGTTCCTGCAAATATTTGTTTTCTTTGATCATATTTATCATTATAAACTTGCATTGAAGATTGCATAATAATATAATTCAACTAACCTCTCCTTTTATAATTAAGAAAGCCACGTGTGTTCGAAAACTCTTGAGAATTGTCATGTCCACTGGTCCTCCTTGGATCGGACGAGAGATGTCTTCTTCATACTCTCCTTCATCCGTATCTGTCAGCGCAGATGTAGGAGGATCAGACCTCAACACAACAGGTGACTCCGCGTCTCTCTCGACCAGAAAAGGTGGTTGGTTTTCGATTTCTGGCATGCTTGAGGTGCTACGCGCCTTCAAGCATGTTTTCTTTCTTCTGTTCGATGCCGTTGGACGAATGCGGGATGATCCAGCATGTTCCATCTATTGAAAATATATGATATTTAGAACCTCGTTGCTATTTCTATTGAAGTTAACAATAATTTGTATGGAAAAAAAAAACTGAAGAGAAATTATGATAATTTGTGTGACTTTTGTCCGTTTCTAGGAGCTCCAGCATGTATAGCCATATTGAGAAAATTTCATTCCATCCACTGTCTCTTAGCCTAGGGCACAACAAACAAAGAGTAGAACTATCTATATACAACTAACAGGTTTTTTGTTTGAGCTCAAACAATGGTTATATCCCCCATCCTTTTGCATAAATTGTTATTTATTTTTTGTGACATTATCTATTGTATTTTGGTTCTTGTGAATGGACTACTTTAAAATAAAAAACTCAGTACTTTTTGCTGTATAATGAATAGAAAATATATTCTAATTGTCAAAAGTTAGTTGAACCTGACTAATGGTGTAATGTTTTGACTCAAGATACCTTCTTCTTTGTTTTCTTTTATGTTTTTAAGATATTCTTTTGATTAGAAAATTCTATGTATGCATGTTGTTACAAAATTTCTGTTTGTTCATTTATACAAATCAAATTTGACGTAACAAAGCTTATATATATTGGAAGTATAGGTTTCTTGCAGTTTCATAGTAATGATCATGGTGTGTAACTCTAATAAATAGGGAAGCAAATTAATTGTCGCCTAATAGCAAAGACATTATCCTTTTGTTTCCCTATTTTCCAACAAACTTCACCATCCTATGCTCAAGCATGAAACTCCTGTTGAGCAATAAGTTCAATTATGAGTAAGTAGGGAAAAGAGATGTATTACTCAAAATTTCAAGCTAAGTCGCAATCCCAAATCCAACTAAAGCTTCGGACTTCGGTTAACTAATTCACCAAGAACTGAGATTACCAATCTATATTCGTGTCAAGCCTTATAAACTAGCTATCTTAAATTTGACATGCATATTGGTCATATAAAAGCAAATATTATGCAAGGCTGAACTTCAAAACAAGTCTTGAACATATAAATATGAACCTGGCTGCATTTAGATGTTCAATACAGTCAAGAAATTATTACATTTAAGTTGTAATTTTGGAAAAATTATTTTATGTTTCGTATGAGTATTTGGATATGAAAGAAAATATGAAGACATACTAAAATCATTATATTAGAAATTTCAGTTCACTAGACTTTCTCACATGTGCCCATGGTTTTATTTTTTATTTTAACTTTAAAATTTTCAACACTTAACCAATTCTAAGATTCAGTTAAATATATGGATACCTAATAATATGATAATTTCGTATGTTAATACATCCAAAAGCAGTCTTAGGTTCAAAATCCAGGGTTTTGCAGGTCCAGTAGTAATGCCCAAACACCCACATAAACCAACAAAATAAGAAATATTAATACACAGAGCTTTCTTCTTTATTTTTCGTTGAATTGGATAATAATCCAACCAAAAAAAGTTAAGATCCCTATGTTTGAGAACGAAGCATTCAGTGATTTTAGTAGAAAAATAAACTTATTCAATGTTTTTTGTAGGAATTTCCAAGAGAAGGATATCAATAAAAAAAAAAAAAAAAAAACCGACTGTATTAGAAGAATTGAGTAGGGAATTATGCAATATCAAGAATAAAGTTCAAATTTAATCAATCCTAAGTAAATAAACACACTTTTCACTACTATGTACTCAATTAACAAGCCCTCACAATAAAAAAAAAAAAAAAAACCATTTACCTCAAGAATCAAACTTCTCTTGCTGGTTGAATGGTTGCGGGCATCTGAAGCTTGAACGAAGCAAGGGTTTAGAGCATCCGAAGTGTGAACGAAGCAGAGGATGAAGGGTGCTCGATAGAGGAGGAATAGGTTGATGCGGTAGTCAAGGAAGGAGGATAACGCCGCGAAAGTTAGGCGGCGGCGGTTGGCGACGATTTTTTGGCCGGGAGTGGAGAACGGCGGTCGATCTGGAGGCGGCGACGGTGAGGAGGACTCCGATCGTGGGGAGGACTCCGATCGGGATGGAAGAACGAGTTTCTCGGGTAAATTTGGGGGAATTTGCTGCAGCAGGAAAGATAAAGTTAGTGAAGGGCAAATTTGTAAACTAAAAAGTGCGCAGAGAGTAAATTTCTCATATTTCAAATCGAAATCCAGGTGCAAAGAGTAACCAGTGCGTCAAAAGTAAATAGCAGGGTGCAAATAGAATTTCCCATAACCACCTGATCTCGTTAAGTCCAAATAATTTCCATATTATCCTTTTTCATGTGAAATATATTTTAACATTCTCCCACTTGGCCCATATGAATAATACTTATTTGACAAGATAAACATAATATGCTCATAACATTAGCTTATTTGCACTTTAGTGAGATTACAATAATATTATAATTAAATAACTTACCAACATGAGTCATAGCGGTAAATATCAATAAAGTGACATTTTCCCTTCCATGCACTACAATATTAGCAAATCATTTAATTATAAACCATAATAGGAAGTAACCGTAATGTCCCCATAATGTCTTTATCAAAAACGATTCCTGTTATCAATAATCAATTTTCATAATTACATTATTGATAGTAGGCAGGAAAAATGTCAGAAACACAATTAGTGATATCTCTATAGATGTTATAGAACAAAACATAAAGATCCACAAATATACCTTAGGAATTGCAACAAAAACCCCTGTGATCTATATGTTCCTTAAATGTCTTTTGTGCTAATCCTTTAGTCAAAAAAATCTGCAATCATGAGCTCAGTTTTAATATGTTCTATAAACATTGTTTGTTTCTGAAATTCCTCATTAACGGCCAAATACTTGAGCTCCATGTGCTTAGCGCAATTAGATTATTTGTCATTCTTGGAGAAAAAGACTGCTACGGAATTATCACAATACATTCTTAGCGGTCTGGTAATACTGTCGACAATTCCAAGTCCCGAGATAAAATTTCGCAACTATAAAGTATGAACTGTGGTCTCAAAGTATGCCACAAACTCAGTTTTCATAGTAGATGTTGCTATGATAGTCTGTTTGGCGTTTTTCCATAATATTGCTCCTTCAGCTAATAGGAACAAGAAATCAAAAGTTGACTTTCGACTATCAATACAATCAGCAAAATCAGAGTTGGAGTTGCCAATCACCTCCAACTGATCAGATCTTCGATACGTGAGCATACAGTGTCTTATTCCCTTCAGGTATCTTAAAACCATCTTTGCAGCTTTCCAATGCTTCATTCCGGGATTACTTTGGTATCTCCCAAGCACTCCAACTACAAAACTAATGTCCAGTTTTGTACAAGTTTGAGCATACATCAAGCTTCCAACAACAGATGCATAAGAAATATTTTCCATTCCTTTCTTTTCTAATGTATTCTGTGGACAATCCTTTTTACTGAACTTGTCCCCTTTACAAATTGGAGCAGTAGTGGCTGCACATTCAGCCATATAAAATCTTTCAAGAACTTTATCGATATATCACTTCTGAAACAACCCTAACAATCAACGTGATTTATCACGAAATATTTTAATTTCTATCACGTAAGTTACCAACCTTTGCATTCTTTCTCTCGATATATGACCCAGTCTTTTATGCCACAAGAAAGAAGAATTTTCATTAACTCTGCTACGTTTAGTTACAACACCAACAACTAGTACTTGAGTTTCATTTTCCAAAACTACAAAATGCTCATTTTCCTTTATGTTCTGGATCGAAAGTTATCGCTGCATCGAATTTGAAACATGAACAGTATAACCAGAGTCAATCCACCATGTCTTAGAAGGAACTTATGTCATATTTAATTTGAAACATACATAAGCCAATAGCTTAACCTTCTTCTCGAACCAAGCTCTATGTTTCGGGCAATTTTTCTGTAAATGCCCAGAGCTACGACAGAAATAGCATTTCGGTCCATTATGTTTCTTTTTGCGAGCCTCATTGACATGAGAAGGGCCCGCAACCTTTAATGGATTTTTCTTGAAACTCTTGTTTGGTTTCGTTCTTTTACTTCCAACTCCATGACTCATAACATTAATTGAATGTTGTCCCTTCTTGAATTAACATACTCGCTAATTCATTCACATTCCACTTTTGCTTAATAGTGTTATAGTGAATCTGAAATAGCCCATACTGAGTAGACAAGGAATTCAGAATGAACTGAATAGGAAACTTTCATCAACATTCATACCCAGAG
This sequence comes from Dracaena cambodiana, assembly GCA_036321105.1. Taxonomy (NCBI): domain Eukaryota; kingdom Viridiplantae; phylum Streptophyta; class Magnoliopsida; order Asparagales; family Asparagaceae; genus Dracaena; species Dracaena cambodiana. The sequence goes on from JAYEPQ010000005.1 coordinate 65,389,051, forward strand.
ATTTGAGTCTGGCAACTACATTGCTCATTTCAAGGACATGCTCATTCATTCCATGGCTACCATCAAATTTCATGGTGGTAAGTTCAGCCATTAATCTCCCTCCAAGGGACTTGTCTGTTGAACACAACCATTCTTCCACGGCCTTGAAATATTCCTTTTGCATTTTCAATTTGAGGAAGCGTTGACTTAATATTATTCGCAATACACATTCGCATAAATATGACACTTAATTTGTTCGATTTTTCCCATGATTTAAACAAAGCTTGCTGCTCCGAACTGCTTGTTTCAGTAATAGCGGCCGGTTTGTCAATTCATAGTGCTAAGTCAAGATCCAGAATACTAAGTTGAAACTGGATTTGTTCCTTCCAGTCAGAGAAATTAGTTCCATTAAAGATCAGAACAGAAGAATAAAGCGAAACAGGAATTGACATTGCAATAAAATCATCACAGCATTAATACTGTGAGAAAATCATTTCCATTAGTAATACTGCGTTCAATTTTTGGATTAACTAATGCAATATACTAATAATTTAATGATTACTTGAAAGTTGGTGCACCTTTGGATCAAACCATAATAATCAAATAATCATTTCATAATAATTTTGCAAAGTCATAATTCAATTCAATATTTATAACTTTTCATAGCAAGATCACTTTGGTGACAATATGCTAACCATAATACAAATATTGATTGATAAATAACCAAGCAAAAATTGGTCCCACAACAGTTCTGCCGATGCAAGCATAAATACAATTATGAATTCAATACAAGTGAGCCCATACAAAACCTAACAATAAAAAAATGGTCTGCATGCATTAAACTACACGGCCCAACAAATGCTCACCAAAAGATAATCATTTAAACAAAATAGTGAACCCAATAAACAAAGGGGATGACCATCGAATGTCAAAACTCAAAATAATTAATGGAACATTTATACCATTCGACAGTTCCAATTGTGAGTAAATGAAATCATTAGGCAGGCAACAAATTCGGAATTAACCCATATGAAATCAAGCCGACACATGCTAATACATATCCATACGGAATCATGATATTCCAATAACGAAAAATCCCATTAAATCCGGCCACTACATGATTTCAACAAGATTTCATTAAATCCAATTAAATCCGGCAAACATCTTAGGAAATTCCGAAATCAATAAACAGTGAGTCCAGAACATTACTAACACAAAACATTGCACATCAAACAATAGTGAAGAATATTAATGAAATCGATCTCTATATTAAAAGGAAAATCATGATAGTTTCAACCATGGCTCTGATACCACATGTAATAAATATTAATCTAGTGAAATTAGAATATTCAACTATCATGAAAATCATATGATCATCTTTTATGCGGAAATAAAACATTTAATAAAACATACTGGAATAAGTCATAATAAAATCTCCTTCTTGAAGAAAGCTTGTAGAAATTATTTCTCTTATTTAGCCCATTTTCTTTGCTTCATCAGAATATATGGGAAAATCTGATAAAATTGAAAAGTGTGGGTAGAGAGAGGATAATTCCTAAAAATAAAAAAAAACAGTTATCCCACTCCTCATAAAAGTAGGTAGATAGGAAAACAACTTTTCCTATTATCTCTCACTATTAAGTAACCGTGCATCTCTTTATAACCACCTTATCTTTTTAAGTCCAAATAATGTCTATATTACCCCTTTTCATGTGGGACATATTTTAACATTATAGGGTTAAAACAATAAGATGTTGGCCAACATACTAACATTATTGGTTATATTTAAAATGCTGGACGACATACTTATATATATATATATATACTTATATATATATATATATATATATATATATATATATATATATATATATATATATATATATATATATATATATATATATAAAGGAAAAGCAAATGAAAAACAAATATCTACAGTTATCAAATATATGAGCTCATGGACAAATGGTTTAGAATAAAACTAACAAAAGGAGATCCAATACCAGCATGACAAAACCTATGAAGCTTAGATTTGGTATCCTTTTATTAGGATGTCCATAATGAAAATAGGCATAGGATAACCCCCTTTTATGACTGTCTAACAAAAATAAGAGAAAAGAGCTTTAGAGGGGAAAATGTCAACTCATAACTGCATAAGGTTCATGTGATAACATCAATGTCATTCATGTAGCTAGAACACAAACATGATACGAAGAGAATTGGTTGAAATTACTTAATGTTATATATATATATATATATATATATATATATATATATATATATATTCAAGCCATGCATGCATGCAGACCTAACCTACTACGCTTTGTCTTGGAGATGCATATTCTATATGTCTCTCTTATTCATCATCATTCTTAATTTGTCACCATGGATCGATCCTTTAATTTGTATTCCCAACTCTCATCAAAGCTATGTATGAGGCAATCCTACAAATGAAGAATGTTGCAAACAAGACTACGACCGCCACATACTCATGACCAAATCCCATGAATGCTACGGTGGGGACATCTGCAACCTTACAAGTTGCCATGGGAGCACACTGGTAAGTATCTGTGTCAGAATACTGGGAAGCTATAAGAAGCCTGGAGATGTGGAATAAAGGGGAAACATATCTGACCCATCCAATGAATTTAGGTGCATTTCGGACAAAAAACCCACCGCCAACAAAAGCGACGAGCATGATGACAGCGCCCAAAGTTGTGGCAGATTTGAGGTCCCCGATGAGCGCACCAAGGGCTAGCCCAATTCCCTGAGCCACCAACACGTCTAACAGGAGAGTAGAGAGGCAAATAAAAAAACTTGAGGCCTCCGATTTTAAACCAACCATCCAATATGTGATGACTGTGAAGACTATGGGAAGTATAAGTTCCATTGGTAAGTCGCCAACCATTCTTGCCATGAAGTAGGAAGAGAGCCTGTACATTCGCGAAGACCTCTCTTTTGCTAATATGGTCCGCTCTTGTGGAAAGGTGAATATGGCTTGATATACAGGGGTGGAACCCCAAAATTGCCCCATGAAGAAAAGGAAACCCACCTACATGCAAAAGTTTATGTTTTAATTTGTTAGTATACATAACATCGATTCTTATCTTGACAGCTAATTATCAATTAGATAGCTAGCTATCTAGCTAGGTTGAATTCTTTAAATCAACAGAACAACAAGCAGCTGTATACACGTGCACAATGAGAAAGAAGGAAATGAAATAAGAAGAGGAGAAGAGAAGGGGAAGGGAAAATGAGAGAAATTAACGAGTTATATATATATTATGTGTGTGTTTGTGTGCCCAACCTGATCCGGGACCTTATCTCCAGATCGCCACCATAAAGCACCCGCAATGAGTGACACTACAATAATTTGTATGATCTTTAAGGTTGACAAAGCTTCATGCCTTCTTTCCTTGATGCCTCTCTGAATCAACACGCTGAATTGTTGCCACCAACTTGTTGTCCATTGGTTTGTCAACTTTTCTGGCTCGCCTTCCTCTTGTAAGTTTCTAACTCCTTGAAGTTCCTCCTTTAATCTATCTTTTATATGGAGACCGTAGGCAGCAACTAGAGCTTCTTTAACAGCTGCTCGGTCCTCCAATGTTAATCCATTAGGAGGTGAACCTGCAAATTCAACAAATTACTTACTGTATCATTACATGCACTCAACATTTTCTTAGCATAAGCCATGGGATAAACCCCGGCCTGCATTTCATTATATAGATTCTAATGATGCAGAGTTTGCATATATATAGTCAATACATGCTAGCATCCTTTGTTACAGAGAGGATGGAGCATACATATAGGAAAAGCTAAAATCAAGCAAAAGTGAAAACCCCATTGGCACCGCTCCAACATAATACTAGCTAGCACGAGATGGTTATATTTGGTTCGGAGAATCCTTTTGATAATTTAGTGACGTTTCATCCACGCTGCAATTTACCCTTATGGAGAAACCGTTATAAACCTACAACGTGTTCAAATAATTGAACCTATAGATCTTGATAATTTTGACATTATTGGATTTAGCTATTTCCATCTCTTTGTTAGGAATGAACACATCTCTTTTCCATTTGTTTGTTACGAAGAAACATATATCAACTATGAACTACTGTCATATACCAACTATATAATCTGCATTTTATTATTTCCTTTGTGACGATAGACACCAAAATGAATAATCCCCTAAGAAACAAATATCAACTATGAACTACTTTCATATACCAACTATATAATTTGCATTTTTTTAAGGATCATGATCTCTATATCCTTAATTTTTCTTTAGTATCAAATTTTATGAGTTTTGAAGTTTATTTGACTTTAATCAAGTGGATAAAAAACTATTGTTCTTACCAAAAATCGTAAATTTTATGTCTACTCGACAGAAGAACAAATCAAAACTAAAATCCTAGAAATTTGGTATGAGTGAACCTAAGAGATGAAGATCATAATCCAAAAGAAAATATTTTAAAAAATGATTAGAGATAGTGAAAATGGATTACAGTTTAATTAACTTACATGAGAGATGAGAGATGACACATTTCAATTATTAGGTGACAGACAACTTAATCCTAATGTTTGTTGCTCCTGAATAATACAAAACTCTCTCTATAGAAATTGAATAGACAACTAATTAAATAGGAAATCCATGCACATGAACATGAGTAGCGCTTAGCTAGTAGGTAGCGATTAATTAGGTATAGCTAGGTTGTAAATTACCGTTTGCAAGATCGAGAAGGAAATCAGCTGGATTCATGGGGACCAAGGGTGCATAGCCGATGCCTGAGAAATAGTCCATAGCCTCAGCCGCTTTGCCAAAGTAAACAGTGGATCCGTCGGTTAGCAGCAAGAGCCTGTGGAACGAGTAGAAAAGGCTGCTGGAGGGCTGGTGTATGGTCATCAACACGGTCCTCCCCACTTTCGCCATCTCAGAAAGGGTGGACACAATCCTTTGAGCTGTTGTTGAATCAAGACCAGATGTAGGCTCATCGAGGAGTAGGAGGCTGGGGTTGATTAACATCTCCTGTCCAATGCTCACTCGCTTCCTCTCTCCACCGGAG